>OY982932.1:13059147-13731686 GCA_963891755.1 Pyrrhia umbra | reverse complement strand
TCGCAACCCCGGCATTCCTCACACGTCATACTGCTTATAAGTACCGTGCGCTAACCAATTGCGCCACTGGAGCTATGAGCATCCGAGCCGATTATCGCATCTCTTTCTTATGTATACTTCTTTAACACAACACATCATGCGATTACACACTATAACTCGTGATATAGCTATCAAGAAAATTGTTACGGAATATTTTGTTTGGAATAATCGGAAGAGTGCCAACTACGATGGAACCTAACTCGGGTATTTTGTTTCAAAGTGACCCAATTTTGATCAAACGTTTTGAAACATTCTAGTGAGATTACGAGACTTTAATAAGTGCACAAGAATCATCTTTGGCCTATTGCTCCTTCGCTTGAGACCATTTGGAAGTAATTTGCACCATTTTCTAGGCTAGGCCATACCTTGCAATTATCGACAAACAAACACACCAGACTTGATATCCTTTATGTTTATGTTATTACTACCAATAGCCAATAGATACATACATTTATGAGGTTAAACTATGCTTGCCGCGGTCAGTATTTTGATAGGCAACCGTTTTAACACCTTCCACTTCTTTGCATAACAAAACAAATTTTATTTATTAAACAAGCAAATTATAGCAACACATCCACATAACCCATCTATCTACCTCTTAATCTATGACGTAGCCAGAATTAAATTTGCAAATGGCTCCAAAGTTAACTGTGGAATTGTACTAGAAATTGATTAATGCCCTCAGCGAGATCAAACAATTATTGAATTGAATTATAACAGATATTAGAGTAGGTACTTTCCTGATGTTTTTCAACGAGTTCTGTTCACGAATTTGCGAATGCGGGTGACATTTGTCTTTATTTGGAAGACAGGCTTGACGTTGATTGAGACCGGGCGAACAATGATAAATATGTAATTTATACCTTTTAACTATAGGCATAAGGATGAAGCTTAATGGCGACTGGCGATACAAAATCTAGTTGATCTATCTGGTCTTTAAAGACATTTTTAATAAGGTCCTTGATGGCGGGATGTTATAGACTTATTTAGGTGTGGTCCTAGGAATAGACACTGAAAGCATGAGAAGAAATACTTTTGCCCAGCAGTCAGGGGACCATATTTATAGGTTAAATTGACTACATTTATAATACCATCATGATAAATATCAGCATCCTATCAGTGTACACTGATTGATTCAGGAACGTTACGTCATAAATATGTAACACTACTTTTCTTTTCTAAAGCTTTCCATGCTATTCCAAGTCATTGAGATTCCAGAATCTTTTCGCCGTAATTTGTTATTAAAATGATACATCACTTATCATACAGTAAGAACCATTACAATATTATTTTTTTGAACTTTTATGATGTAAGTGTCAACCTGTATTTCTTTTTTTATCTCGCAAAAACGTTGACAGCAACGCCGGATCGGCGAGAACTCAGATGTCACTACTTCCGAAATCAAATAACATAACGCGAGGAACTTTCTGAATGTAACAACAAATCTCACTCAAAAACTAGATCAAGTAATCACAATGCAAATATAATCCTAAAGGCAGAAAATATTAAGGCTGTATTTTTGTCAAACAATTTCTCTGATGGATTAGGAACGATGTTTGTGTCGTTCACCTCTATTCAAACGGACAGTCTGTCGGTATATACAAAATTTCGTCAATCTATCTTTTAAGCCTAAAAGGGCTAGATAATCTTGTGTTTAGGTCAAAGTTCATAAGGCTTTCGTTTCTTTTAGGGGTACAATATACCTTTTTACCTTCCTACCATTTGTAGAAAATTTTAAGGTATTATTCGCACAGGAATTTCAATATTATTAGAAATCTGATCGATTATAATCAAATTAAAAAAGAAAAACAAAACTCGTCTGATATCCTGGACGGACACCATGATTCAATACTAACCATTTCAATATTGTCATGGAGTAGTGAGTAGGATTTTTCGAGCATTTGGACTTGATTTAAATCTTGCCTTACATGCATTTAGCAGTCAGAACAAGCATGTAAACTTTTATGAAAGTCAATGAGTAAAGTCTATAAGTCCTAGTTGATTCTCGCGGTTTCACCCGCGTCCCGAGCGAACCATTTAACACATCCAGATAACAAGTAGCCCATAACCGCCTCCAGTTTTCCTTCTAACTCCGTACCAAACCTCATCCAAATCGGTTCAGCCGTTTCAATGTGAAAGCTTAACAGATTCACTTTTGGATTTGGTGGGATAAAAAAATATATTTTACTCCTGGTAATGGCCAATTCCAAATCAGTACAGCCATTACAGCGTGCTTGATAACCAAACATTCACAACAACAGTAGGAAGTAGGAAAATACAATAGTGTATGCTGTTGCTTTTATTCCGCTACTCATTACAGTCAAAGGAAAATGGGTTATTGTGCCACGAGCAAGTATCTTGCAGCGTGTATCAGATAGTCACGCGTTTTTGTATCTTTGAACAGACTTGTCTTTGAATCGCGATGTTAACAAGAAAGTAAAAATAACATACAAAGTATGAGATATGATTTTAATGCTGCATAATTATATTTTCGTCACAAACATCACGTAGTTGGCCGCCTATCTAAAGCCTATTGAAGATCTTTCCCAATTATGCTGATTTTGATGCCAATTTTCCTTGATCAGTTATTAAAGGGGTCATTTGAAACTTACGTTACTGTCGGGCTGTGGGGCTGCAGGATGTTCGAAAAAATTATCTCGCCCCCGGTATAAAAAAAAACTGAGGAAAGAACATGGATGGGTTAAGTCAGTAAGTATCTGACACTCTCCTTCCCCACCCATGGGGGGATAAGTCACTTGATGAGTTCCCATCAGAAAAAAGGTGTCGGGCTGTGGGTGAACATCTACGGTTAGACGGAGATGACATTGATTAAAATAGCGGATTAGTTTCTTGTATTTTAAACGTTATTTTCGTAGAAAAATAGAAAAAACTATAGTATGTAAGATTTTCATTTCACATGAATAACATCTAACATAAATCACCAGTTTTTCTGTTGTAGCGTCACGACGTGCCTACATCAATCGTTACCTATACTAAAAATAATCCCATTGTCCTAACCTTTAGCACTGATCCTATTGGACATAAATCAAATCGCTCGGATTTCCAACGGTCCTGTAATCCGAACGAAATGGAAGACATCACGTCAGAGCCTGTGTGAGTCGGCTGTAACGGTAGACAATCAAATGCTACGTGACAACGTTACTAAAAAACAACTTAATTTTTACTTTACGATGACAACTGAATTTTTCAGAATCCATTAGGACCATTTGCGATTCAAAATGTGTATCGGCGAAATCCCTTCAGTAAATGACTGTTGCTTATTTTATCAATTATCTTTGTTTTTTTTGCTCGATTCAAAACGATTTGAATATCGTCTTACCTTTAAACAAAGGCTGAATCTTCAGATGTTTTAAATAACGATTTCGGACAGCGCTTTCGTAATTCTATCTTCTTTTCAAATAAATATCTACATAGTTGGCTTCTTTTGATCTCTTCAAAAGAACTTGATATTATAATCGCCGCATAATGTAATGGGTATTTATGGAAATATAAGATCTCATTCCAATTAGACTCGTTGCCGCGTTTCGCTTTTGAAAAACGTAGATATTGTAAATATCAATACAACATTTTACAGTTTGATATTTATTTTACGTTTTGATCTCAGATTTATTTTATTAACTGAAACTCCTAATGATACATACATTATTTTCTTTTCTTCGATGAGTATCAATGCTGACAGCACGTTTGGCGTAGTGGCTGAGCGTAGTGATTGGCTGCTGCGCTGCGTGTCGCGGGTTCGATTGCCGCACGGGACAACTAAAATTGTTCCGGGTCTGGGTGTTTGTGCGTGTGTAATGAATGTTTGTAAACGCATCCACGACACAGGAGTGTGGGGCAACGTTTATTTTAAAAAAATGCACATAATATTATGTACTAGCTACCCGCACCATGCATGTATTACCTTCCTCTTAAATCAATCGGTCTATTAATGACCCTATTAAAATCAGTTCCGTATTTAAAAGATCTAAGCGTACAGATGGCGGGAAGCGACATTGTTTTATACTATGAGTGCAAGTACTCGTATATAAGAGCGACTAACAGTTGGGCTAAGACAGGCGCTATGTGGGCGCGTCCCGACACTTAATATCAGCCCGCGTGGCTCGCATAGCTTAGATAGTACGTGGGACACGAGCGAGAATTGCATTTTATATTGTATCTATTAAAATTTAATTTAATTTGACTTTAGCAATGTGAATGTTTGTGAGGATAGATGTATGCATATATGGATGTTTGTTTCTCTTTCACGGAAAAAATACTGAATAGATATGGATGAAATTTGGAAAAATAATTACCTATATCCGCCTATTTGAGGCTTAAACAAACCGCTCCTATGTCAAGATTACATTGATTATATTGATAAACGCAGCAATACAGTGCGTTTTACATTTATTTTATTAACTTGCACCATTAGGTATTTACTCAATCCTTTAGATCTTCATAAAATTCATAAAGAAAAAACTGGTTCTCCGAGGCACAAAGTATAAATACGCTCAAACCAAAAGCTTTGAAACAAATCGTTACAGCATACAAAGTTTTTCTTCTAATTTACGTACGGATAGTCAGTTTATTAAAATGGACGTTATTATTTAACGTTGTTAACAAAAACCAAGTTATTTTTGTTTGATTAGTCTCGTTGAAAATTAAAATTAACTATAAATTCGGTAATACTATTTTTTTATTAAAATATAAGTTTACGTTGCGTACTGAATCAAAACATTTTAGCTGTAACTAGAAATATTATATAATAAAATATATTTTTGCTAACTTAACCATATTATTTTAAACATGAAATCATGTGAGGATTGGTGTGTGGAATGAAATTCATATGGCTGTGCGTTGAGTCGTCAGTCATTCAGGAAAAAGCATTTTATATGTACTTTTATTCAGTAGTTATCATAAAAAAAGTTAATGCCAAAAGTTAATATTTCCTACGTTATTATTTTCTGAATAAATTCGTTGCAGGTTCCAAGACAATGAAAATCATTTCTCCTTGACTCATCGACTTTCATTGCTTCGGCGCTATTTTAATAACCACTGTTGATTCTGACTTTCAGCAGTTGATATGATTGGAGATAGTGTGATGGGCTTGTCCCATAAAAATCCTAAATTAATTATTATAAATGCGAAAGTGAGTTTGTTAATTTGTCGGTGTTTATGCTTTCACGGTAAAACTGCTAAGCTGATTTGGTTGAAATTTGGATGAAGATAGAGAGGACCCTAGATACGGATATAGGCAACTTTTATATTCAGGTACGTTATTTCTCTCTGGACGCGGGTGAAACCACGAAGATCAATCAAAGAGAATCAGCTAGTAGTTAAATATGTTTGGATTTTTTTTTTTTTGTGTATGGCATCTCGCAGGTCAACCTAGAAGGTTGTCGACTGCTTTACCGGGCTTGCCTGTGAAGTGCCTTAAATAAATTTAGGGCCTCCAGCCGGGGCTTAACTTACAAAACTAAGCGACTACACGCTAAGGGCACCCCCTAGTGGGGTACGGGCCTCGGCTTAGGGCGTCGCTGGGGGAAGACAGCAAGGGACAGGCTGGATCAGAATAAATTATGATTATTATAATCGGGAATTTTAAAGCTATTAGCTCAGCTCGCGGGCTGGCTCGTCGAGCTAGGGTTAAGTTTGGATGTAGTATCATTTCAAAACTCTTTGAATTTGAATATTTTATTCTAACGTCTAAATTCGACTTCCAAAGACCTACTTAGCTCAAACAGCTTAAACACCGCATACGCTGTCGTCTAAGTACTGTTTAATTAGCAGACAGGTTTAGTTCCATTAATCACACCTAATATTGAGAATTTCTAGTTAAATGACAATCGATTAAAGTCTCGTCTGCCGAAATCAATGTTCTAAATTAGGTTCATGTGCTGTGACATGATCATGTATTTGATTATAATAAATTACATGCAGCGATAACCTATCTGGCTTCCATAACCCCGTTACCGGGTATCACAATATCACTTGGTAAGACTAGTTGTCACACTTTCTGCTTTCTGACTATCAAATATCTACAAATAATAGCCGGGACCAATGGCTTAACGTACTTTCCGAGAGACGGAGGATACTCGGAATGACAAAGATGATCACCGATCGAAGGACCAACCACGCTAAGCGTAGCTTAACCTAGCCAATCGACTGCGGTTGGTATTTAGCCACAAGTTCTTCGTCTAGGTCAATGTAAGTTTGTTTAAATGAGAATATATCCGCCGCAAACGACATCTGTATCAAGAAATACAGCTAAATAAATCACTCCAAAATGATCGCTCACTTAATACCACTTCCCACAAATCCTGGGTAACATAAAATGCAATCTAGCAAACAAATGGAGCCCATATTAAATAGGGCAAGTTTCAGGTGTAGTAGTAACAGCTAGGGACCCGAGTCAGACAAGTGAAGGGCCGCGCTTAAGAGCTCATTCCGCGAAATTAAGCAAGGGAGTACGTCTAAGTTGTGTGGCTTAAGGTTTGATATGTGGATTGAGGAGGAAGTTACAGCGATTTGACTCTCTGGTTGTTACATTCATTAAAAGTATATGTCTGTCCGTTTTGTTAAAATGAAATTTATATTGCTCCATATTGAAATAGCATTTTTTATGTGGGTCAAGTAGTAACTAGTCAAGTTTATATTATATAACTGATGATAAATATCCGGTTACTATTTTACATGAACTTCGAAGGCATCGACTTCAAAAAATATTGCTTCTCATATTCCGGAGAGTTCCAGAGCTAATTGGCAATTAGAGAACTTATATATTCTTTTCCTTTTTTGGTGTTGCCCATGGCGTATAAATCGTGTCTCCTATCCATACGCTTCAGCCTATGGTGGGCACCACATATGAAGGCAACAGGACAGAAGCCTTAAATCGTGTTAGTGTCGAGCGAGTGTTTATAATGCCCGCCCCGCGCCCCCTGTTACCGGAATAATCGAGAATAATCGGGATTGAACCGGATTTGGGCAGTTACGTCTAGTTAGGGACGGAACAAAAACTTGGAATAGGTATGAGTAGGTATTACGTTTATTACATACGACCAAGATGGGCTTCATAATTGTATAAAAATAGAGGCTTTTTGTTTTTCAATAAAATAGGCAAATATTATGGCTTACTTAAGTACATTTTTTTAAATTATTTTATGTACATTCATAATTGTAATAGAATATAATTATTTTCTTTATCTTTTTCTATATCAGCTAATAAATACCAAAATGTTGAGAGTTTTTTATAATGTCTCTGTTATCGGCTTCGTCCTTTAATTTACTCATTGTTTTTTATTTGAACTTGCCTTAAGCTTTCTCATTTCTTAAGCGCTCTCTAAATATTAGATAGCGAGCCGTGACTTTATTTTTTTTTAGTCTGTTACTTGATCCCCTAGAAATTGCTTCTAAAATTTAAAATAAAAAAGCGAGTTGACATGTTTACGCTCAGAATAATAATAGGTTTTAAAGCCGCGATATTTTTAAAGATTTTTAAAAACTTGGCAGCCGTTTTCTAACATAAAACTTAAACATATTCTTAAGACTTATATTTCTCGAAGGAGTAGGTAGAATTTAACACATAATATAATCTCTTCATAGCACCAATTAAGATATCGAAAATAATAATAAATATAATATACCTAAAATATGTTGTATAAATGACATAGTAACTAAAACGATCCCTATACCTAGTATAAAGATCTGTCTACGTATAAAAAATAAAGAAATCAGAATAAATCGGGAAATGAGAGTGGGTTTTTTAAGCACATAAGTGTAGTGATTTATAAATGATGTGCGGGGTCGCGGTCGTACCTAATTAAATCGCTTTCAGTATTACCGGCTCATTGATATTGATTGGCGATCGTTGTAATAAATATGGCGACACATTTTACGCGAAACACAAAGGTTTTTGATGGCGCGGTCGGGATTTGAAAATTTACCGTATTTATAAATTAATTGATAGGTAAGCCGCTTTGTGGTTTTAAGCGACTATCACAGATATTAATCTGCTCAACAGATTGATTGAAAGGACAGTTTTCTATATAGAGTTTATGTGTATTGTCACTATTTTAGGTAAATTTTAAATCCAAGTCTTTTCACGAAATTTTCATTTACATTGTTATGACCTACAGGATGAAGGTTAAGTGAACGATAAGTTAACTTAAAGAGAGAACCAATGAAATGCTTGTGTGAGAGACAATAATATCGTAAATTAATTCTAAAATTAACATAACATTGCTCATAGAATTAATATTTTCGAAATAAGTGCCTACAAGTATTAAACTAGCTTTTAATTCAAAATAGTGTATCAAAAGTAATATAACTGCAGTAACAATTATAAACCAATTTCCAAATAACAAGCCATCATGGATGTACGAATAAAATAAATCCGAATACAACGAAATTAATAATATTTCAACTCAAATAAACATATTTTTAGAGTCTATATTTGCGGACAGGTGCATCCGCTTCAGTGGGCTGTCAGCAAAATTAATGGACTGCCTCATATTTGTGTAATTATACTAAATATTGTAGCATTGCCAGCTAAATTAATTTTAATCACTGGTTCATTAAAATTATTACAGTTATAACGACGAGGATTGGATCTGTCTGTATTTAAGCCGGTTTAGGTAAATACAAATATGGACACTAATAAAAATTAACATAGGTTAGTATAAAAATATAAAGTTGTATTTAACATACTCGACTTAGAAATATAAAGCTCTTATGGTCCTCAAATCTATTTAATATATAGGTATTAACTGGCCTGAAATTAAAAAAATAGCCAAGTTTTTTTTACTTGGTCTTTTGAGTCGGAAATTGGATTCTCAAATTCTGGTCCTTTGCTCCGCTGTCATTTTATAACCAAAATAAATCAACAAATAAAATTAATTCCGCCAATAAACCACTAACACAAACAAACGATAGATAAAGTATGGAACTTATGAAATTATATTATTCTCAGTACACAAGAACGGAATACTAATTGAGTGGGGACGGCCGCGAGCCGGATCCGATCACGTTGCTCACTCGTGATTGTAAATCAAGTTAAAATAAATAAATCTTATATTTTTATGCTGATCGAAGAATAAATAGAAATCTGAGGATACGACTAGAATTACTTTGTTCCTTGAGATACGCTTTGAGCTAGTCTGTTATATACTATGCTAGCACAATACCTATGCTTCAGGTCTCAGTATTGTGTAATTCAATTGTCTCAACATTGAGGGTTTCTTCTAGCAAAAGACGTAGAACTGACACTATTATCTGTTAGAAATATTTTGATTTGAATTCATAGACAGATTAAAAACTAAAACAAGTAGGATCGTATCAATGGACGCCTGGAATACTATTCATTCTTCTAACCCATACAATGGCATAGTATAACATGACACTCATGTTTAACCCAAAGGACAAGACAAAGATGTAGATTTACTATTTTTAGGATGGTCAATCATAAAATGACTCCTCCCTGGCCTGTGGGCGGGATTATTAGACTATTACTGACTGAAATAAATGTTTTTTTTCTTCGCGGTAATTCTTCCAAATAAGGCCCTATGGGGGGCCCGTCAATTATGCTGACATCTCTTTGAGGTGCACGTGGAATGATGTGGATGTTTTCATGGTAATAACTTTCATTAGTGACAGATTATAAAAATCAAATTATATAGATAAGGAACACATTTATTTTGTCCAAGACCATATACAAAAGGCGGCAAATGGACTGTCGAATATATACTTATTGGTACACATAAAGTATAATCATATTCTGTTTCTGATTTTTAAATATATACCTATATACATTTATCTTACTAAAGAAACAGTCATAATATTCAAGGAAACAAGCAGTGCGGTGAAATGGGTGCAAAGCAAAATCTAAGCCACGTATGAGTTGTGCAATAGATCGCCTCAGTTAGACGATAAAGTTGGTGTCAGGGCCGACTGTGCCGTTGCCACGATTATTCTACGTATGTCTGCGTAAATTTCAACTAAAACTGAAATATATATAACTCAGTGTTTCCCGCGGTTTCACCCGTATATCCTTCCCCAAGTTTCAATCTATTCCGTAGTCTTGTGAAATAATAATGCGATATTAAAAAAACTACACTAATAGGAAGCTACGATATCCCTGACTTCTGGCTATTTCGTATTCCAGAAATATGTACATTTAATGACAGGAACGCAGGCGTTACTGTGAAATATAGAACAAACAATTTCATACTGCATAATCAATTTAGACATATTATCCGCATGACTAAAGTATTTTTACAAATGAAACTTTTCTCTTGATTACTATGCCTCATTACTGACTATGTGGTAAAAGTTGACCCAACCACTAATACCCACATAAATAATATCAACTAATACACTAGCGGCTCCAAGGACACGGAGAAAATATTAAGTGGGAATTTCTCAAAGAAAAATACATCAACAACTGCGGTGCCATTACAACTTGGTACTTTAAGTGGCACAAACTTATCCCTTTGTTTCTTGTCCCCATTTTCATGGACGCTAATTTATTCAATTTTATGTATATTTTGTTTACTCAAATCTCGGTTCAGTTAGGACTTGTCACTTACACTTTGTGGTGATGGGGTAAATGTAGGTTAATTGTATAAACCAAATATTTTGTCTACAATATTGTCTATAAGATGTATATTATGAAAAACACATTCATTAATGAAAATGATGAAACTGAAACACGTGTTTATCATACCTTTTTCATTTACACTAGCAGTTTCTTTCATTAGCATGTAACCTATAACCGTCTTCAGGGTTTCATCTATCTCTGTAGCAAATTTCGTCCAAATCGGTCCAGCTGTTTTACCGCGAAAGTGTAACAAACAAGCTCACTTCACATGTAAAATATTAGTAGGAACATTGCAAAGAACTCAAGATAAATACGCTCAAAGCTGCAAACATATACGGTTCGCACACAGTGGCGCAAAATACTGAAATAGATTTTAATTATTTTTTTTATATGCACAGGTTGTGGTAATGAAATTCCGTGTAAGTAATGAGAAAAAGTAAATTAAAGGCACGGCCTCGATCCGATATCAAAGCGCAACTAATGATACAATCTTAAATAACTTACCTTGCCTACGCTAATTTTACGTAAACATTAAAATTAAATAATACGTACAATATATTTGTTTACTCCTAAACATCGTAATTAAGTCTCAAAACTCAGGACTAAATTGGTACTGAGTGCAGATTACATTAACACCCACACAAAGTAAATATTATTATGAATTGAATCATATTCTAAAGGATTCCCTCATAACTAAAAACAGTGTGGGTCGTTATCTCTTGGACATCATAATTGGTAGATGAGTAATTCTAAAGATTGCGTTTTTTTATGGTTTTACTGCATTTAGCTCCAGAGTGAATGTTCAATCTAGAATATAGAAAGCACATCACAGGTTTTGTCTAAATACAATTTTCCCACGAGTTGATCGCGACAATACTGGCGCAGGAATGAACAAAAAGGCGGAGAGTACCGCAAAAAGTTAAATTAATCGAGCGCTCCCCTCTTTATAAAGTTTTAATCAAAATTGGATTTTTGTTCGTGCTGCGAAACATTGGGAGGTGTCAAATGGGTTCCTGTTTGGATGGCTACGAGATTTTTGGAAAAAAAAACAAGTACTTCTGTATTTGTTTCGACGAGGAAGGAACGGGCTCGTTTTGTAAATTGCTTTCTGGGAGTAATTTGGCTAATTGGCTTGTTCCAAATATTGTGTGAAGTGTGAATTTATACAGAATGACAATACTAGGAATGAACTAACAATCGTATTCACTGTCAACATCGAGAATTAACTAACAATAGTTTTGTTTACTAGATATTTTTTGGCTAAGACTTAATTAAGAAAACTTAATTAAAAACAATCCTAGTAAATCATAATAGAAAACAAAACACAAATAGAGAACCAACAATAATAGAAAACAATACGTATAAAACTAGGGTAGAGTAGGTACAACCGTCACTAAAAAAATAATTTCAACAACACTATTCTACAAAATTTTCCAATGACATGTGCAATGTTCATGACGTCTTAAAACCTTGGTAACAACGGTTATAATCAAGTAATTTTTACTGGATAGGCGTCGGTCTGGATAGGCGTCGGCCTATGGAGGCGTCGGTCAGGGATAGGCGTCGACCTGGATAGGCGTCGGCCTATGGAGCCGTCGCACAGTGGGCTGGGATTACAAGGTTGGGTCTTAAGAGATCAAATGTATTTTTTTGGTATCTAGGCATAAATTTAAAACTTTTTTACTCTTTGACTTTTTTTAATTTAACGAGTACTTTCGGAGATATAGCCATTTCAAATTTGTATGAAGAGTAATGTTATTTTAGTTAGCAATTTATTCCAATTAAATTGAAATTGAAAATAATGTATAATAAACGGCCTGAAAACCTCAATACTTACTTAGTTCTTTAAAAAAAAAAAAAAAAACAATGTTCGACATTTTCCACCACCATAGATAGGTATTAGGCCAGTGCTTTTAGCCTCTAAAAACGGTAAAAAGTGAATTAAATAATAGTAGGATGAAACCCATTGGAAAAGGAGGAGAATACAATAAAAATGATAGGAAAAATAAATTACGGGCGATCTGAGGTCGGGAAGTGGGGGTTAAAGTTAAAAAAACGGTTTATCTCAATTTCCGGCAAAACTACAAGTCCTATGAAAAAAAGTTAAATGGCAAAGTTGTAGGTAATAAAAAGATCTACAACTTTTGGATTGACACTTTTTTCACATAACCTCAAAATTTATGTGAAAAATTCAAAAAACCAAGTTTTTGGTTTTTTATTTTTATCTTTTACAATAATTAAATTTTTTTCACGAAATTTGGTGAAAACTTACCCTTTTATGTCTCAAACACACTGTAATTTATTTGATTTAAAATAATTATTTTTTCACCCTTATTTTGACTTAATATCGAAAAAACACCCTAATTTTCAATCGAAAATTCTCGTGTCAAAATATCACTTTTTTTAAAAAATTCGATGGTCTTTTTGTTCGTTGTAATCTCTACTTTCAGATGGTATAAAAAAATATTTACATTGCTATGGTAAATGTTCTCAGAAAATATAAAGAAACGCTACGAAATAACAGGTAGTAAGGCCAAGACCGGCTTAATTTTTTTGCGTAGATGCCTATTTATTGCTATTTTAAGATAACTTATGTATCTGAGTGACCTACGGAACCTCGGACCTCTCTATGAAATACCTTTTAGCTCATCAAAAGGTATTTCATAGAGAAGTGGGGAGTTGCTAGAAGGATCTAGGCCTTGCTAACTGTTATTTCGTAGCGTTTCTTTATATTTTCTGAGAACATTTACCATAGCAATGTAAATATTTTTTTATACCATCTGAAAGTAGAGATTTCAACGAACAAAAAGACCATCGAATTTTTAAAAAAAAGTGATATTTTGACACGAGAATTTTCGATTGAAAATTAGGGTGTTTTTTCGATATTAAGTCAAAATAAGGGTGAAAAAATAATTATTTTAAATCAAATAAATTACAGTGTGTTTGAGACATAAAAGGGTAAGTTTTCACCAAATTTCGTGAAAAAAATTTAATTATTGTAAAAGATAAAAATAAAAAACCAAAATCTGGGTTTTTTGAATTTTTCACATAAATTTTGAGGTTATATGAAAAAAGTGTCAATCCAAAAGTTGTAGATCTTTTTATTACCTACAACTTTGCCATTAAACTTTTTTTCATAGGACTTGTAGTTTTGCCGGAAATCGAGATAAACCGTTTTTTTAACTTTAACCCCCCCTCCCCCCACTTCCCGACCTCAGATCGCCCGTAATTTATTTTTCCTATCATTTTTATTGTATTGTCCTCCTTTTCCAATGGGTTTCATCCTACTATTATTTTTTTTGTTTTCAAAAGTTATTGGCACTGGTCTATATGACGTGATTTGTTTTGAATCCAAACATGACTGCTGAGATAACTGGTGTTAGTGAAGAATTAATAAGGCGATTTGCAATCATTTTAGAGGCAATTTCATCAGGTTACCACATTGACACAGCGAAATTTCACGAATATGCTCAAGTGACCATGCAACTGTATTTGGAATTATATAGCTGGTATTACATGCCTTCAAGTGTTCATAAAGTTCTTATGCATGGTGCAGCTATTATTGAAAGTTTTGGTCTAATACCAATTGGACAGCTATCTGAAGAAGCTGCTGAAGCTAGAAATAAAGACTTTCGTAGGTACCGCCAACACCATTCCAGGAAATGCAGTAGAAAAACTACAAATGAAGACATTTTAAATAATTTATTGACCAGCTCTAATCCACTCATCTCAGCGAAACGTCACAAACTTCGCAGAAAACATAAAAAATTGTCAGTGGAAGCACAAAGTTTATTAGTAATTGAACAAGCGGAAACATTTGATGATGACGAATACGAAAATTTTGCATTCGTTAATGTGGATACCCTTGACAGTGATTAAATAAAAACAGTGCAGTGGCCAGTAGTGATTGTGATTTTTACTTATTTATTTTATTAGTCCTTAGTGGATTAGGCCTAATGCTACTGCTCCACCTGCGTTTAGCGTTAACGTTAACTTAATGCCAAACTGCGCGTCGTTTAATGCAATAACATTGCGCGTTGGCTACATTTAGGCATTAACGCTGCAAAAAAATATTTCTCGACTCGTAAATGCGTTAACTCACAAGTTGACGTTGAAACATGGACGTTGCAGCGCAGCTGCACTAGTGGCAAAAACGAGTGTTCTAAATTATTATATTCATCTATGTAATTCAATTAAAAAGAAAAAAACAAAATTAAAAAGAAGATGGTAGATGATTCAATATCATCGTCGTGCAGAATGAGCCGGCGTTAATGTAGCCAACATTCACTAGCGCGTTACACTGCGCGGGAATTCCCTTTGATGTGTCAAAAAAACCGACTCCCGAGCTATCGCTTAGCGTTTAATGCCATTCGTAGTGACGCTAGTACGTTAACGCGTTAAAACGTTGGCCACACCTGCTTAGCGTCTTGAATAACATACTAATTAACGCGTAAAGACGCAGATGGAGCAGAGGCATAAAGGGGAGACCACTACATAAAAATAACGCGCCTAGTTCTTAACCTCTATAGTGGTGTAGAATATAGAACAAAATTTGAAATTGCGACCAAATCGCAGAAAATCGCAACCCGAGAATAGGCGCTAAAATAGGACAAATATACGTACTATGCATACGTAGAGTCAATTCTTTGAGAAAATTTGAGAATTTCGAGATTTTCACATTTTTTTCTTTTGCTTCATACAAAAATTACTTTGGATATTTATAACTCCGAAAATACTAAGTTATCTGAACGACCCTCATAGAAATAATTACTTATAATCGATAGATTAATCCAACACAATATTTAAAATTTCAGAAAAATAAACTTTTTTTTTTTAAATGCTAAGTCCTTTACCGGCCCGTTTCAGCCCACTGTGCGTCGGCCTGGATATGCGTCGGCCTATGGAGGCGTACGTCTGGGATAGGTGTCGGTCTGGATACGCGTCGGCCTATGGAGGCGTCGGTCTAGGATAGGCTTCGGCCTGGATAGGCGTCAGTCTGGATAGGCGTCGGTCTACGGAGGCGTCGGTCTTGGATAGGCGTCGGCCTGGATAGGCGTCGGCCTGGATGGGCGTCGGCCTATGGAGGCGTCGGCCTGGATAGGCGTCGGCCTGGATGGGCGTCGGCCTATAGTGGCGTCGGCTTGGATGGGCGTCAGCCTATGGTGGCGTCGGTCTGAATAGGCGTCGGCCTGGATGGGCGTCGGCCTATGGTGACGTCGGCCTGGATGGGCGTCGACCTATGGTGGCGTCGGTCTGGATAGGCGTCGGCCTGGATAGGCGTCGGCCTGGGTAGGCGTCGGCCTGGATAGGCGTCGGCCTGGGTAGGCGTCGGCCTGGGTAGGCGTCGGCCTGGATAGGCGTCGGCCTATGGAGGCGTCGGCCTGGATAAGCGTGGGCCTATGGTGGCGTCGGCCTGGATGGGCATCGGCCTATGGAGGCGTCGGCCTGGCTAGGCGTCGGCCTGGATGGGCGTCGACCTATGGTGGCGTCGGCCTATGGAGGCGTCGGCCTGGATAAGCTTCGGTCTATGGAGGCGTCGGCCTGGCTAGGCGTCGGCCTGGATGGGCGTCGGCCTATGGTGGCGTCGGCCTGGATGGGCGTCGGCCTATGGTGGCATCGGCCTGGATGGGCGTCGGCCTATGGTGGCGTCGGCCTGGATGGGCGTCGGCCTATGGAGGCGTCGGCCTGGATGGGCATCGGCCTGGCTAGGCGTCGGCCTGGATGGGCGTCGGCCTGGATGGGCATCGGCCTGGCTAGGCGTCGGCCTGGATGGGCGTCGGCCTGGCTAGGCGTCGGCCTGGATGGGCGTCGGCCTATGGTGGCGTCGGCCTGGATGGGCATCGGCCTATGGAGGCGTCGGCCTGGCTAGGCGTCGGCCTGGATGGGCGTCGGCCTATAGTGGCGTCGGCCTGGATGGGCGTCGGCCTGGATAGGCGTCGGCCTGGATAGGCGTCGGCCTGGATGGGCGTCGGCCTATGGTGGCGTCGGCCTGGATGGGCGTCGGCCTATGGTGGCGTCGGTCTGGATAGGCGTCGGCCTATGGAGGCGTCGGCCTGGATGGGCGTCGGCCTGGCTAGGCGTCGGCCTGGATGGGCGTCGGCCTATGGAGGCGTCGGCCTGGATAAGCGTCGGCCAATGGAGGCGTCGGCCTGGATAGGCGTTGGCCTATAGAGGCGTCGGCCTGGATGGGCGTCGGCCTATGATGGCGTCGGCCTGGATAGGCGTCGGCCTGGATAGGCGTCGGCCTATGGAGGTGTCGGCCTATGGAGGCGTCGGCCTATGGAGGCGTCGGCCTGGATAGGCGTCGGCCTATGGAGATACTTTCAGACTAGTTTCAATAAAGGATTTTTACAAATATACGCTTATTATTTAGTAAGTTATATAATAGATAGTCAGCCATCGAACTGTCACTTAACCTAAATTCATCGACTGTGTGTTATCTTATTTATCGCGTACAGTTCTTATTAAATAAATCAATACAATACAATCAGTAGAACAAAATAACTGCATTACAACATTTATGTTCACTCGCAATTTGCAACAATTTGTGCTGTGTCAATTAAATGCGTGCAAACTGATGGATATTAATAACGGTGGCGGGTCCCGAGCCAAATGAGTGGGTATCGCGACTAACCACCGTGATAATTGTTGCAGTTGTACAAACTATAGCAACACCGGCCCTTTCATTACGTCATTGTACCGGTGAAAGATATAATTTGAATTTTACATGTCGATACTTATAAGTTTTGTTAGTTTAATAGGAAGCTACGATATCCCTGACTTCTGGCTATTTCGTATTCCAGAAATATGTACATTTAATGACAGGAACGCAGGCGTTACTGTGAAATATAGAACAAACAATTTCATACTGCATAATCAATTTAGACATATTATCCGCATGACTAAAGTATTTTTACAAATGAAACTTTTCTCTTGATTACTATGCCTCATTACTGACTATGTGGTAAAAGTTGACCCAACCACTAATACCCACATAAATAATATCAACTAATACACTAGCGGCTCCAAGGACACGGAGAAAATATTAAGTGGGAATTTCTCAAAGAAAAATACATCAACAACTGCGGTGCCATTACAACTTGGTACTTTAAGTGGCACAAACTTATCCCTTTGTTTCTTGTCCCCATTTTCATGGACGCTAATTTATTCAATTTTATGTATATTTTGTTTACTCAAATCTCGGTTCAGTTAGGACTTGTCATTTACACTTTGTGGTGATGGGGTAAATGTAGGTTAATTGTATAAACCAAATATTTTGTCTACAATATTGTCTATAAGATGTATATTATGAAAAACACATTCATTAATGAAAATGATGAAACTGAAACACGTGTTTATCATACCTTTTTCATTTACACTAGCAGTTTCTTTCATTAGCATGTAACCTATAACCGTCTTCAGGGTTTCATCTATCTCTGTAGCAAATTTCGTCCAAATCGGTCCAGCTGTTTTACCGCGAAAGTGTAACAAACAAGCTCACTTCACATGTAAAATATTAGTAGGAACATTGCAAAGAACTCAAGATAAATACGCTCAAAGCTGCAAACATATACGGTTCGCACACAGTGGCGCAAAATACTGAAATAGATTTTAATTATTTTTTTTATATGCACAGGTTGTGGTAATGAAATTCCGTGTAAGTAATGAGAAAAAGTAAATTAAAGGCACGGCCTCGATCCGATATCAAAGCGCAACTAATGATACAATCTTAAATAACTTACCTTGCCTACGCTAATTTTACGTAAACATTAAAATTAAATAATACGTACAATATATTTGTTTACTCCTAAACATCGTAATTAAGTCTCAAAACTCAGGACTAAATTGGTACTGAGTGCAGATTACATTAACACCCACACAAAGTAAATATTATTATGAATTGAATCATATTCTAAAGGATTCCCTCATAACTAAAAACAGTGTGGGTCGTTATCTCTTGGACATCATAATTGGTAGATGAGTAATTCTAAAGATTGCGTTTTTTTATGGTTTTACTGCATTTAGCTCCAGAGTGAATGTTCAATCTAGAATATAGAAAGCACATCACAGGTTTTGTCTAAATACAATTTTCCCACGAGTTGATCGCGACAATACTGGCGCAGGAATGAACAAAAAGGCGGAGAGTACCGCAAAAAGTTAAATTAATCGAGCGCTCCCCTCTTTATAAAGTTTTAATCAAAATTGGATTTTTGTTCGTGCTGCGAAACATTGGGAGGTGTCAAATGGGTTCCTGTTTGGATGGCTACGAGATTTTTGGAAAAAAAAACAAGTACTTCTGTATTTGTTTCGACGAGGAAGGAACGGGCTCGTTTTGTAAATTGCTTTCTGGGAGTAATTTGGCTAATTGGCTTGTTCCAAATATTGTGTGAAGTGTGAATTTATACAGAATGACAATACTAGGAATGAACTAACAATCGTATTCACTGTCAACATCGAGAATTAACTAACAATAGTTTTGTTTACTAGATATTTTTTGGCTAAGACTTAATTAAGAAAACTTAATTAAAAACAATCCTAGTAAATCATAATAGAAAACAAAACACAAATAGAGAACCAACAATAATAGAAAACAATACGTATAAAACTAGGGTAGAGTAGGTACAACCGTCACTAAAAAAATAATTTCAACAACACTATTCTACAAAATTTTCCAATGACATGTGCAATGTTCATGACGTCTTAAAACCTTGGTAACAACGGTTATAATCAAGTAATTTTTACTGGATAGGCGTCGGTCTGGATAGGCGTCGGCCTATGGAGGCGTCGGTCAGGGATAGGCGTCGACCTGGATAGGCGTCGGCCTATGGAGCCGTCGGCCTGGATATGCGTCGGCCTATGGAGGCGTACGTCTGGGATAGGTGTCGGTCTGGATACGCGTCGGCCTATGGAGGCGTCGGTCTAGGATAGGCTTCGGCCTGGATAGGCGTCAGTCTGGATAGGCGTCGGTCTACGGAGGCGTCGGTCTTGGATAGGCGTCGGCCTGGATAGGCGTCGGCCTGGATGGGCGTCGGCCTATGGAGGCGTCGGCCTGGATAGGCGTCGGCCTGGATGGGCGTCGGCCTATAGTGGCGTCGGCTTGGATGGGCGTCAGCCTATGGTGGCGTCGGTCTGAATAGGCGTCGGCCTGGATGGGCGTCGGCCTATGGTGACGTCGGCCTGGATGGGCGTCGACCTATGGTGGCGTCGGTCTGGATAGGCGTCGGCCTGGATAGGCGTCGGCCTGGGTAGGCGTCGGCCTGGATAGGCGTCGGCCTGGGTAGGCGTCGGCCTGGGTAGGCGTCGGCCTGGATAGGCGTCGGCCTATGGAGGCGTCGGCCTGGATAAGCGTGGGCCTATGGTGGCGTCGGCCTGGATGGGCATCGGCCTATGGAGGCGTCGGCCTGGCTAGGCGTCGGCCTGGATGGGCGTCGACCTATGGTGGCGTCGGCCTATGGAGGCGTCGGCCTGGATAAGCTTCGGTCTATGGAGGCGTCGGCCTGGCTAGGCGTCGGCCTGGATGGGCGTCGGCCTATGGTGGCGTCGGCCTGGATGGGCGTCGGCCTATGGTGGCATCGGCCTGGATGGGCGTCGGCCTATGGTGGCGTCGGCCTGGATGGGCGTCGGCCTATGGAGGCGTCGGCCTGGATGGGCATCGGCCTGGCTAGGCGTCGGCCTGGATGGGCGTCGGCCTGGATGGGCATCGGCCTGGCTAGGCGTCGGCCTGGATGGGCGTCGGCCTGGCTAGGCGTCGGCCTGGATGGGCGTCGGCCTATGGTGGCGTCGGCCTGGATGGGCATCGGCCTATGGAGGCGTCGGCCTGGCTAGGCGTCGGCCTGGATGGGCGTCGGCCTATAGTGGCGTCGGCCTGGATGGGCGTCGGCCTGGATAGGCGTCGGCCTGGATAGGCGTCGGCCTGGATGGGCGTCGGCCTATGGTGGCGTCGGCCTGGATGGGCGTCGGCCTATGGTGGCGTCGGTCTGGATAGGCGTCGGCCTATGGAGGCGTCGGCCTGGATGGGCGTCGGCCTGGCTAGGCGTCGGCCTGGATGGGCGTCGGCCTATGGAGGCGTCGGCCTGGATAAGCGTCGGCCAATGGAGGCGTCGGCCTGGATAGGCGTTGGCCTATAGAGGCGTCGGCCTGGATGGGCGTCGGCCTATGATGGCGTCGGCCTGGATAGGCGTCGGCCTGGATAGGCGTCGGCCTATGGAGGTGTCGGCCTATGGAGGCGTCGGCCTATGGAGGCGTCGGCCTGGATAGGCGTCGGCCTATGGAGATACTTTCAGACTAGTTTCAATAAAGGATTTTTACAAATATACGCTTATTATTTAGTAAGTTATATAATAGATAGTCAGCCATCGAACTGTCACTTAACCTAAATTCATCGACTGTGTGTTATCTTATTTATCGCGTACAGTTCTTATTAAATAAATCAATACAATACAATCAGTAGAACAAAATAACTGCATTACAACATTTATGTTCACTCGCAATTTGCAACAATTTGTGCTGTGTCAATTAAATGCGTGCAAACTGATGGATATTAATAACGGTGGCGGGTCCCGAGCCAAATGAGTGGGTATCGCGACTAACCACCGTGATAATTGTTGCAGTTGTACAAACTATAGCAACACCGGCCCTTTCATTACGTCATTGTACCGGTGAAAGATATAATTTGAATTTTACATGTCGATACTTATAAGTTTTGTTTTTGAGTGAGAAAATAAATGTTATAAATTGTTAAATGTTACAATAATTGTAACAAAATTATACATAAGATTAGACATACCTAGGTAATAATACGTCTGACTATTAAATTGCAATAAGGTTGAATCATAATTATAATTTATACGACACTACCTCAACCGGGTACCGTGTTACCCAGTAACTGGGTTGTGGAGGTCAGATCCGGAGGATCCGGAGGATCCGGTTAGACTGGAAGCTGACACCTACAAAGTTGAGGAAAAGCTTCGCAGAAGATGATGATGACCACCTCAACCTAGCTGGGGAAAAAGCAGAGCTAATAACGAAGTAGGTCTTTTATATACTTTTCCTAGCGAACCAAAAACACAATACCTGACACAATAAAACGCTGACAGCGAATATAACTGAAGATTTAACATGCTACGAATTACTTCACCCGAAAGCGGTTGAAGCGATGTATTGCTAAAAGCTAATTAGCAATGCTAATTCCATTCATATGTCGTAGGAAATGCGGGAATACAGCGGAAATATAGCGATGTGCGCGCCGCTGCCGCGAACTAACGCAGACATGTCGACGTTTTTATTACTGGGAAGGTTGAGATATAAAGAATAGGTTGATTGAACTTAATTGTTGCCTAGTAGAATTAGCTTAGATATTATTTTCAATGACTTAGATAAATTGCCGTACGTTTTTTTAAATAAATTGACGGGGTAATATGACCTGTGTTATTTTTATTTGATGGAATAAAATGGCTGTCGCAAAACCATTGAAGTATTTTACTCGTTAACATAATTATAAAAATGTATACCAGATAGAAATTAAAATGAAATTAATCAAGGGTTGTAGGAGACTTAATACATTTTAATAAGTTAAACAGTTCCTGTTTCATATTAATTAATTAAATAAAACCAGAGTCAATTCACGTCTACCACCTCATGATTTTAATTTTTACATAATGAAACTCCACAATCAAATGCAAAAAGGGTATAATTGTTAAAAAAGCAAAGTAGGGGTTATAAAAATCAACCCTTTCTTAATCTTATAATTTAAAAAAGAAGGGGAAAATGTGTATTTTGTGAACCATTTTCCTCGTATTTTAATAAGTAAGAAATTAATCCCATCAGAAAATCTAATAAGTATTAATTTTTAAGATTTTTATTCGGGGGTTTCCGAATTATACGATACCGTCGAACGGAAATAGGCGAAGCCTCTTAGTTTTAAATGCCGAAGTTTGGAGTTTCAATAGGAATATCAATTCCATGCCTTTTACTTTCGTAAGATTTCGTGGCCTTTGGTTTTTATTAAAAGACACTGACATTTGATTCTTTCTATAAGATTTATTTACGGAGCTAAATTGGACCTGCTTTAATTTCAGACTAAGTTAAATGACTTCTTCTCGTTTCTGCTATAATAATACCGTTTTTATACAAAAATAAAAACTTCTGATCGTCAAAATGTTTCTCGATTTTTTTAGATTGATATCAATCAATGTCACTTCGCCCTAAAAAGCAAATCTTATAATCACAAACTCGGTATTAAGTATCTTTAAAAGTAAACCTTTGCCTGGAGTTACACTCCATTATCGGCAAGTAACAAATCCTTGAAATAATTAAATCCAGCTCTCAATCCCTTTATAATTAAACCTCCACAGCGAACTAAAAGCCACTCATACAAGCGCAATAAACTATTCGCACCTGTAACTAGCAACTAGTTATAGTTAACGAATAAAATATGAAATCGCTTCAGAAGCAGCGCCGAGCAGCGCAGTTAGCGCAATTTTAAAACTTTACAAATCGAAAATCATTGGCGAACTTGCAGCGACTAAGTTTCCGAACGTTGCTTCCAGTTTATTATTTCATTTTGATTTTTATTTATACGTTCGAGATTTTCTACGGCACCACGACGACGGGTGAATTTTAAATTCATTTGCTTCAAAAATATTTCAAATATAAAATAAGTAACTTGCTGGCTTATTTTAAAAGTTTTCAAATTCTTAAGTTCGATGTGAACTGAGTTTAGCGTACTTTTTAACTCTAACGTGTTGCTTTAAAGATTGGACGACCAATGCATGGCTGAATATGAAAGTGAATATTGAAAAGGTGGAAATAAAAAGTAATAACAAATCCTACTAATATTATTAATATGAAACTTACTATGTTCGTTGTGTTACTCACGCAAAATTGACTGAAAGACTTGGATGAATTATGGCACACAGATTTTTTATTGTCGGTGTTAACACGTAAGATACCTTATCTCGGTATCTAGACTCAATTCGAAGTCCATGCAGACGATGTTGCGGGCAGAAGCTAGTATTTGCAATATTAAAGAGTGAATATACACATTTAATCATCACTGTGCTACTGAGAACCACAGGAAATATATTCTTGCAATTTTAACACAAAACATGAGATATTTAAACAATGGAACAGCATAAATAAGATCACAATTCAAATTTAATATTAGTCGGAGCCGCTACCTCCAATAAGAAAATGTACATGTTTGCGGATAGCTCACATTGTGTAGCAGTACGCAAACAATGGCTGCCGTTGCTGTAACCGATACGCGAACAATGTGCCATAACTTGACTGGTATCGGTGCCGCCGTAATATGTATTCTAAGAGGTGTATTTGGTCACGTTAATTCGAGTTTATCAAAAGTGTAATAAAAGGTTTTTTTAGAAGGAGCACTCTTATGAGTTCTTCTGTTATTTTTTTATAAATTACTTGCTGTTTCCCACAGTTTCATCCCGAGAGAACTACTACACGCTCCCGGATAAAAAGCCTATTACCGTATCAAGGGTCTATCTACCTTTATACAACATTGTATTTAAATCGGTTCAGCTGTTTTACTGTGAAAGCGTAACCAACAAACAAACTCACTGGCACTTATGGTATTAGTTAGGAACCTATTTGGGCAACCTTAACAGTTAAATACTTTATCCACTGTTTGAGTAAACACAACGAACTTGATAATCTTAAATATTATATTAAAAAACTAAAATTGGCCAAAGGTCTTGGTGAGAACAGTACAAGTTGCTGCAACAATTGTGTGCAACGATGCCCCAAGATGCGATTTAGATTTTTCTCAGCGAAACCATTGGATTAACCAAACAGACAGTCACAACAGAATTTATTTCGAGCAAATACGCTTTCACAAAAAGACACTCCCAGCATATTGTTGGTCCGTTTCACGAGAATATGCTTCAGTACAGAAATAATTGAGTCGCCATCCTTTTGCAGGGGTTCTTTGTGTTTCATCCAATCGTTACAGACACGTATGACATTGTGTAAAAGGTCAACTCCGTTGTAATTATTGCCAACGCCATATTGAGGGTCGGGGCTTTTTCATTTCGGCTCGGATCGGGCGGGCACGCCCCGGACCATTCATATCGCAGATTAGATATCGCCGGTATATTGTGTGAATAACTCGTATATTTTTCAGTTTGGCTTTGGCCCGTTCGAGCGGTGAGAGGATCGCTGATAATCCTGTCTTTTTGATGTTGTTTTTTTGGTAGGGCTTATTTTGATTTACGATTTATCCGGATGTAAATGGTCGGCGAGTTTATCAAATGGCCATGATTTTTAATGGATAATTTTATGAAAAGTTTTTCTATTTATTATACTAACCCTTTTACAATATATACGTACCTACATATATATTTTCTTACAGATTTACGATAACGTATGCTATGCTAACAGATTATTACGATTATAACAAAACATAAAAAAAACATTGATATGCTATCAGCATAAGGTTAGTTTTACATTTTGGCCTGGGCGTCGGCCTAAGTTTCGGCCTGGGCGTCGGCCTATGTTTCGGCCTGGGCGTCGGTCTAGGCGTCGGCCTGGTCGTCGGCCTGGGCGTCGGTTTATGATTCGGCCTGAACGTCAGTCTGTGTTTCGGTCTAGGCGTCGGACTGAGTTTCAGCTTAGGCATTAGCCTGGGCGTCGTCCTTGATTCTGAACAGGCGTTCTAAAATACAAATTTTAATGTACTTCATTTCAAAGACACGATTAAAATAATTGGTATCATAATTTCTAAACAAAATTTAAAAATCCCAGCGTGACATGAATAACATCTAACCTCAAACAAATATCAGTTAAAGCTAAGCACACACAGTATAAAACGTAGGAATCAAGTCTCGGCAGGATGCGCTTGATTTATGCGCGGCGGTACAGGCGGCAACACATGTGCCTCGCGCGGTAGGATTACACGATATGTGCCTCGCTTCGAAGGTGTGCATGATGTCCTATGTTTGCGGGACACTCTATTAAAAGTAGACTTTTTTTAAGAAGTAAAGCTACTTCTCTCTAGATTGCTACCGCTTGCAGTTCAGAAACCTATTATTTTGGTACTTAATTATTTGGAAGAATATACCCATAGAATATAGATAAACATTTATTGGTAATTTCCAGTTTTAAACTTTTAAACAAGAAGAATCATGCTTGTATTGCTTTTATATAAACACAATTTTGATAGCTATCTGTCTAAAAGCGAATGCATGAGAGGTAATAATGAAAACACGTATAAACTTTCTAAGGCTTAAAACGATCCGTTAGACGATATTTAAAACAATCAAATATCAGATAACATCCTTGTTACAGGCAACCAAACCCTGGCATATTAGCAATATTAATTTCAGCGTACATTAACAGAAAATTACAAGCAAAATATGTGAAAACATAGCTGTGAAGAACAAAGGGCGTGCTAATCACCTCTTATTGTTCTAAACAACAAATAGGCGGTAGTCGCCGGATTATCCGTGACTTCGAGTAACGGCTGATTCATGATACACCGCGCCGAGCGACAGACAGACGGACAATAAGTTCATCATATTCGAAGGCTTGTATTCATGAGCTGAAATTTAGGCAACGCTGAAGAAAAGTGAATAATCAACAGGCTTAAAAAGGCTAATATACAAATAAATTAATGTATTATACAGAACTACATAACAATCTATGAAAATACTGGTTTAGTTTTTTTTATAATTATTGTTGTAACAAGATTTGTTAATATTGATTATATACTGTATTCTGTAAGTTTGTCTGGATATTTTGATACCGCAGTGTGGTAGGCACAGGAATCCAGGTTCAAAACCTGGCAGGGTAACCAATGTGCAATTTCAAATTCAAGATTGATTAATTAATCTTATATTATGATTTAAAAAAATAAATAGTCAGCATGACGGATAATATTCATCTTTCTTTATAGTATTTAGTAGATTTATATATTTTTTATATGCTCGTTACGGTGTACCACGCAGCGCGCTATCATGGCCACCCTACTCCGTCTGTGGCGGAAACTGTAAAATGTAAGGTGACGCAAATTACTTTGTCTATTTTATAATTTAACATCGGCGGGGGCTTTTGTTAACGATTCAGATAACTCATAACACTGCTCCGTGGGCCGCGGGGCTTCGTGTAATTACTGCCTTAGGCCGCACCTATTTGCATTCTGAGCTGCTCATGGGACTTTAAGAAAATAGCTGGTTAATGATTAAGGTGTATCGGGAATGAGTGAATATATATATATATAAACCTTAGTAGTAATTATATATTTGAGCCGTTTGGGGTTGAAACATTAGGGCCATGGGGTCCAAGTGCCCGTCTACTATTTCGTGATATAGGCAAACGTTTAGTAGACTCCACGCGTGATCAAAGGGCTGGCCTATATTTCGGTCAAAGAATCAGCATTGCCATCCAACGTGGCAATGCAGCCAGCCTTTTGGGCACGATTCCCGTTGACAGCGATGCGGATGAATATTTTGATGCCTAATTATATTAGTATAATTTATTATTTTTATGTTTTTATTATTGTAAATACAATATTATATGTAATTAGCTAATAAGGGGAATATTAGGTGTATAGATTAGTTCTTTTCATTTAAAAAATTTACTCGTAGAAGTGTTCAGAAAATCAGAAGCCAATAAGACTGACAATCAGCCTTTGCAAGTATCGTGTTACCCGGTAACTGGGTTGTGGAGGTCAGATAGGCAGACGCTCCATGTAAAACACTGGTACTCAGCTGCAACCGGTTAGTCTGCCGACTCCAACACAGTTGGGAAAAGGCTAGGCAGATGATAAATTGACTCCTGCGAGTTTTTTTTTCTAGTCTTAAAAGTTAGCGAAATGCAGTAAATTACAAAATACGTGTAAAACTTACACTTTTAATTCACATAATTTTCTGAAATTACGATGTAACATTCACATTACTTAGGAAAACTGTTTAATTTTTAAATCAGTAATTTAATTACAAGAAAAGAGATTATTTTTAAGCAGTGTATCTAAATGGATTATAAGATAAATTGTTGTTTATGACTACAGTACAAGCTCTTACACCATAGAACAGTCCTTTATACCCAAGAGACTAGCCAACCATCTCAAATTGCAATCATTTCCAAAGCAAGTCATTGTACAGATACTGACATACCTCCAAACGAGTATCTCAGACCACTTCTTGAAACTATCCTCACAAGAATTCAGAAGGCTCGCCGGATTCCTTCACATCTCAACTGCCATAAATATCGGCGGAGACGTCTCCGTGCTGTCGTGCGCATATTTTGTGGTTCCAATGCCGCGCGTGCATAGTGCGCGAGTGTGGGAGTCGTTGCGAGCCTGCAGTGTATGTTGTGCTATAGAAAGTATTACGGTATGTGGTTAAGAAGTATGTGACGTATGGCGTATGACGTGATTCAGGTGGTTTGTTCTCTATTTACATTAAACTTTGATTTTGAATATAAGATGCATCGTGCGCTCGATAAAAAACATTCGATATCATGAATACTCGATGCATGATTTTGTGTATTCGATTTATATGTTCGATTAAAAGTGGTCGATTATAAGATATTTAATAGTATATTACCGTATACCCTTAGCTGACAATATTGCTATTTATTTGAATATCTACTTGTACTAATACCAAGCTGTAAATTAGTTTTAAATTGTTTTTTAATCCTTTCTAGGTATATCGTAAAAACCAAATGCTATGTCAATTTAAATTATATATCAAACATTTAATAGGAATGTAGCCTTAAATATTAAATATTACGCGTGCGGTTAACCACTATTTGTAAACCCATGAGCTCATTATAAATTTCACTCAAAAACACAAACAAAATGGAAGTGAAAACATTCGTTCCTTTCCCCGAGTTAATTTTAATAAAACCATCACAAAATAATTATCGCCTCCAGCCAAATTGTGTTAATGAGATAAAGACGAATCGCAACGATTATCGCGAATCGTAATGATTACCGCGAATCGTATTGATTGACGCGAACTCCAATATTTAACTATTAATGAAGCGACGTTTGAATATTGTTTAAATCGCAATGGTTGACCAATCAGCGCGCATTGTCTGCGCTGAGGGACTCAATCGATCAATAATCACGCATAGCATACGTTTGATTTTGTGTGCTTTTGTTGTGGGGCGATTTTCTGGTAAGCGGTTTTGACTTGCATTGAAATGCAACTTTTGATATTATTTTTGACGTTTTCAGCATTGGCTAGTGTTAGAATTGGAACGCAATCCTTATAGTTCTTATTTCTGCCGCTTCACGGCGCTGTTGGCAGATGTCAACTATGGTCGTTACCCTTTTTGTAAATTGAACGTTTGCTGTTGTAATATGTGTGGTCTTATTTAAATTACAATATAGAAACTTATATCAGATATCAGTGCTTTATTTAGTAAAATCTCCTTCATGGTAGCAGAGCGTGGTTTCAATAAAGTAATATCAGTGATACCGAAGTTTCTCCGAAGAATATTGTACCGGTTTATTGGCAAAGGTCAGATAGAAAAACGTGGCTGTAATGGCGTCGCACAATTATATGTTTAATCTGGAAAAATTAAACGGTCGCGATAACTTTGCCACCTGGAAGTTCAGCGCGAAGACCTACCTTGAACACGAGGGTCTGTGGAATTGTGTGGAACCGACAGCAGGCCAAGTAGTTGACCCGGCGAAAGACGTATTGGCTAAGTCTAAGTTAATTTTACTGATCAATTCTCAGAATTATGTGCACATACAGGATTGTAAAACCGCAAAAGAGGTATGGACAAACCTTCACAAAGCATTCGACGACAACGGCCTTACAAGAAAAGTAGGCTTACTCAAAGAGTTGATCAACACATCACTCGACTCAAGCGGTGGTATCGAGGATTATGTAAGTAAGATCATGAATGCAGCACATAAATTAAGAAACATTAATTTTGATGTAAATGATGAATGGCTGGGCACTTTGATGTTGGCTGGTCTGCCAGATCAGTACAAGCCCATGATAATGGGACTTGAAAACTCGGGGGTAAAAATCAGTGCAGACCTGATTAAGACCAAGTTATTGCAAGAAATAGAAGTTACGAACTCAAATAATGCACTCTATTCACACGTCAAAAAGGGAAAACATGATACAGATAAGTCTAAGCCAAGTAAAGGTCCCCGATGTTTCAATTGTAACGGTCATGGACATCTTGCAAAATATTGTTATTCAAAGAAGAAAAAAGAACATCACAAACAAGAAAGTTCTAGATTTGCAGCAGCGTTCTCAGCTACTATTAGTCATAATAATAAACACTGGTACATTGATTCTGGTGCATCCATGCACATGTGCAGTAACAAGGAGTGGATGTACAATATCCATGAACCATCAGTAAAAACTATAACAGTGGCAAACAGTGAGCCATTGTCCGTACAGAGCGCTGGAGATATAAATGTGAACATATCACAAGGAGGCAAAATTCAGCTGAAGAATGTGTTATATGTGCCTGGACTTGCAGCTAATTTAATATCAGTCAGCACTATCACAAAAAGTGGATACAAAGTTATATTCAATGAGAAAGGATGCAACGTTAATGATGTAAATGGAAGACTTATATGTTCAGCTACATTAAATAATAAATTATATATTTTGGATATGCAGTCAAAGGAAGAGACTGTTCATCTGGTATCCAATAATCTTAGTTCTAATGATATAAGGTTGTGGCATCTTAGGATGGCACATTTGAATGTTTCAGATTTACAGAAATTGACAAGTTGTGCTGAGGGGGTTGTGCTGAAACAAAGTGATCAAATAAAAATGAATTGCTCAAGCTGTTTTGAAGGTAAACAAACAAGGCTACCCTTCAAACATAATGGTTCAAGAGCAACAAAGCCGTTGGAATTGATACATTCAGACTTATGCGGACCAATGGAAAGTATGTCATATGGAGGTATGAGATATTTTGTTAATTTCATAGATGATTACACTAGAATGGTGCATGTATATTTCACTAAAGATAAGCTAAGTATTCTAGACATTTTTAAAGATTTTAAAAGGAGAGTAGAGAATCAACTTGATTGCAAAATTAAATCATTAAGAACCGACAATGGTAAGGAATACTGCAATAGTAATTTTGAGAGATACTTGGCTAACTGTGGAATCATACATCAGACATCAACTCCATACACCCCTCAGCAGAACGGATTAGCAGAGAGAATGAACCGAACACTTGTCGAAAAGGCTAGATGCATGATATCCAACGCTAAACTTGAAAAACCTGTATGGGCTGAAGCAATTGCCACAGCTGCTTATATTGTTAACAGGTCGCCAACCAAAGGGCTTGAAGACTCTACTCCCTATGAAATGTGGACAGGTCGCAAACCAAAACTATCTCATATGAGAATATTTGGTTCAGAGGCAATGGTGCATATCCCTAAAGAGAGGAGACAAAAGTGGGATAAAAAATCCGAAAAGATGATCTTTGTGGGCTATTGCGAAAGTACTAAGGGATACCGTGTTATGCACCCTAAAACACATCAGATAATTAAAAGTAGAGATGTCATGTTTTTTGAAAAAACTGATTTCTGTGATGAATTTCTTATTTCAGCTCAATCAATGGGAGAAGGGAATTTGGAGATATCAGAAAGGTCAAAATACTCAAAACCAGAAGAGCCACTGAAGAAGCCAGACATTACTTCTCAGCCAACAAATAAACCTAGTTTGGAAGAAGCCGATAATGAGACTGGCAGCGAGTATGAGACTGATACAGCTGATGACTTTGATGATACTTATCATCTTCCCAAGCACATCTCAGTTCCGGAGGGAGAAACTCACAACATGACACTGAGACCACGTAATAGAAATGACAATAAAAAAGGTATGCTCTGTTTATATATTAATATATCTGATCCTCAGACGGTAGAAGAAGCGCTGTCATCCTCTGAAGTGAACGAATGGAAACAGGCAATGGATGAAGAGATTAGTTCTTTAATGAAAAATAAGACTTGGAATCTGGTGGATCTTTCCCCTGGAAAAACTGCATTACCATGTAAATGGGTATTTAAAAGAAAAACCAATCAAGAAGGAAATGTTATACAATACAAAGCAAGACTGGTCATAAAAGGGTATGCACAGAAAAGGGGTGTGGACTTTCAAGAAGTATATTCTCCAGTGGTAAGATGGACATCCATTAGATATTTATTTGCTTTAGCTGCTCAACAAGATATTCATATTCATCAAATGGATGCAGTCTCAGCCTTCCTACAAGGATCAATAGACACAGATATTTACATGATACAACCTGAAATGTATAAAAATGGAGATGAGGTATGTCATCATTTAAATAAATCAATATATGGCCTTAAACAATCTAGTAGATTATGGAATATTAAACTCAGTACTGTTCTAAAGGACATGGGCATTCAGCAATCAAAAACTGACCCATGTGTTTACTATAATATCAAAATGGGAATTTACTTAGCTATCTGGGTTGATGATATTATATTATTTGCTTCTCAGAAAGAGACATTAAATGATATAAAAGAAAAATTACAGCAGAAGTTAAATATGAAAGACCTAGGAGAGGTGAACCAGTGTCTGGGACTAAATATAACCAGAACAAAGAATTCAGTTATGTTGGATCAAGAAAAATACATCAAAGAGATACTATCTAGGTTCAATATGTCAGAATGCAAAACTATTAAGACACCTGTGGAAGTTGGACTGAAATTTAGTAAAGATTCAGAACAAGATATCTTAGATTGCCCGTACCAACAAGCAATTGGAAGTCTCTTATATGTCGCTCAAGGAACCAGACCAGATATATCATATATTGTGAATGCTCTTAGTAGATTCAACAAAGAACCAAGGTCTGAGCATTGGGCTGCAGTGAAAAGAGTTATGAGGTACTTACAAGGCACAAAAGGATACAAACTTACTTATACCAAGAATGGTAATGAAGAGATCACAGGCTACTGTGATGCAGACTGGGCGAGTGATAATCGTGATCGGAAATCGTGCACCGGTTACGTTTTTATGTTTCAGGGTGGTGCAATATCATGGTGTTCCCGCAAGCAGCAGACCATCGCTCTGTCAACAGCTGAGGCCGAGTACATGGCAATGGGGAGCGCGGCACAGGAGGCGCTTTGGCTGCGGCAGCTGCGAGCCGAACTCGGACACGGCACTGAAACACTGTTAATATACAGTGATAACCAGAGCGCCATCAAGCTATCAGCCAACGACTGTTATTTACCCAGATCCAAACATATTGATATTAGATATCATTTTCTGAAGCATCATGTTGTTAATAATGAGTTAAAGTTTTGTTATGTTAAGGGTAGTGACAATATTTCTGATATTTTAACTAAGGGAACTACAGTGGAAAAACATTTGTATTGTGTAACAAACATAGGATTGCATTCTGGAGTGGATGTTAGAATTGGAACGCAATCCTTATAGTTCTTATTTCTGCCGCTTCACGGCGCTGTTGGCAGATGTCAACTATGGTCGTTACCCTTTTTGTAAATTGAACGTTTGCTGTTGTAATATGTGTGGTCTTATTTAAATTACAATATAGAAACTTATATCAGATATCAGTGCTTTATTTAGTAAAATCTCCTTCAGCTAGTCTTTTTGAAACTATTTTTTGGGTCGGCTTCCAGTCTAACAGGATACAGCTACATGCTGAGGGAATAAGTTCACGCACCCGAATAAAAAGTATACTATGTGGTTCTAGGTTGTAAACTATGTGTCTACTAAATTTCATCTAAATTCATTGGCAAGTTTTTGCATAAATGAGTAACAAACATACAACCTCACAATCTTTCACACTTATAATATTAATAGGATACTGCGACATATACTGTGCGGTATCGTTTTACGCACTTGGGTAACAAGACTGCTTCAGACTACGCAAATAAAAAGAGCTACAAATGCTAGCCAGGACCAACGTCTAACTTGCTTTCCTAGACAGGGGAGCGTCTTCGTATGTCGCCGATGGTCACCTACCCCCGGACCGACCTTAAAACACGTAGCTTACACTTCATCGACCCGTACTTATCACTGAACCACGAAACCTTCTCACCGAATAGTTTTTCTAAGTATTACTTGTTAGTAAAAGGGCAGATAAACAAATGAACTTGGAATAACTCGTCACAAAATATTCAGAGCATGACATTTTAAGTGCCAATAAACAGAATTGTAAATGGAAGCCCTGTCCGTCTACAGTCTAGACAGTAAATTTGTTAAACAGGTAGGTGTGTTAGTTCTAAAATGTTATAAATATAAATAATATTATATACAACAAGGATTCTCACCTCTATATAATGGAATGCTTTGACTATCCTAGAACTACCTGTTTCCCGCAGTTTCACACGCGCCCTGAGGGATTTACTTGACGCACTCGAACAAAAATTAGCTTATAACGGTCTCCAGGGTTCCATCTATCTCCGTACCAAATTTCATCCAAATTAGTTCAGCCGTGTTACCGTGAAAGCGTAACAAATAAGCAAACTTTCGTGAATATTTTATCAGACTTTCTGGCTTCTGATTACCCGTAACGGCTGTTAAAGATCTATAAATGACAGCCGGGACCAACAGCTTAACGTGCATTCCGAGGCACGGAGCCGAGAGTATCGGTATGACATAGATGGACACCCATCCACGGACCGACCACGCCAAGCGCGGCTTAACATTTGATCGATCGATTCGTGCGGCTGTTACTTAGTCATAAATTAATAATTCGTTTCAACTATAATAATGTATTCTCTCTCAACACAAAATAAACGGCCACAAGTGAAAATTATCATTTTATAATAGCGCCCCGCAAGTAAAAGGGGAATTTATTTAATTCGTGCTCAACCGGACGCGAGCTAATAAATTATATAAAAGATTAATCTAATGCAGTGAGCTGCCGTGATTTATTGCGGGGGCAACAGGTGGGCTAATAGGGGTTATTATTGGAAAAATATTAACCGTTTTATTTTTGAAATTTATTGTTACAAACATACCTGTTTGTGACCCTTTCGGTTTTTACTAAGATAACTTTTGATGGTTTCTTTTTACTAAGGTAACTTTTAGTTTTGTGCTTATTGGCGAAGCTCATCGTTATGACAGGATATTTTTTTCTCATATACTACTTATATTATAAATGCGTAAGTTTGTGAGGATATATGTATTGTCATTGGTTGCCTTTTCACGCAAAAACTACTAAATAGGTTTGGATGTAATTTTGTACAAACATAGTTTATGACTTGGATTGACAAATATGGTACTGCAGATGATATCTCGTGAAACAGCTAGTAAGAATATATAAACACGCAGATGATTTAACTTAAAACTTTAGTTATGAAAAAAAAAAAAAAATTGAAGCTGCTACACTAACTTAAGATTTAATTGCAGTTTGTATAAAACACAACCAAAATACAAGAGTACATCAATCGTACCTACATCATAAAAAATAGCAATCGGACCCAAGCATTCAAAATCGACAACAGACTATCAACATCTAAATGTGTAACACAACTAAACACGAAGTTAACCAATATATTCCACGCCAGAATCTGTAGACTGCGACAGCGTCTGATCGATCAGCGAGCCAGAACAGTCCCGAGGTATGCTCAGCTCAATATTGTGTCATGCCGAGCTCTGAATCCACATTACCGCTCCGTGTTATGCATTTAATAAAGCCGTAATACCTATGCTAATATCGCGACACTTCTGCCACCACAAAGGTGATGCAGAATATTCAATACATGACAAACATTAAATTCCACTAAAATAACATAAAATTGTGATGCTTCTATTATTATCCCTTAGAGGGGAAAAGTGTAACTAGACCATCCAAATTTCGCTAGTTATGTTTAAGTTTTTTATTTTTATTGTCCAACCCTGTAATCGAATCAAAGACCCCACATTCAGCTTTTTATTCTTGCCCAATAGTGCTACTACTTACTATTAGTCCTAAAAATTATGAGGGATAGACGGCTGAAGTTGAAATTTAGGATCAGGTGGTAATATGACGTACAGGTCTATTAGATAGCTTTGAGACTTATAGACTAACACAGGATAACACGGTCTAAAAAATAATATTATTTTATAAGACAGATTTGAGGGGCTCGTAGCTTAGAAACAGCTGTGCGAATCAAGAGATTATAAAGGTTAAGCTGCGCTAGTCGCGGTCAGTCCGTGAAAGGGTGACCGTTTTCGTAACATAGCGAGACCCCTTCGTGCCACAGAGAGCATGTAAAGCTGTCGGTCCTGCACCTGATAGAAATCCGGGGTCGGGGGTCCGGGGAGGATTGCCGTCCCATTGGTCTATAAAAGTAAGGAAATAGAGTGCACCTGTGACTGCGCAAGCACGCTACACTATAACTCCTGCGTACCTCGCTTCATTGAAATAGGCCGCCGTGACCAAAATCGGTCTGGAGATTATTATTTTATAAAATCCTTACTTGTCATACGGCGTTTCCTGGCACGTCAGCCGTCTACCTCGATCCCCAAGCCCGCAATATCTCAACGTGCCTATTTGTGTTCACGTGCGACGCGGCTCACGTGGCCACTTCCTAACACAAACACAACTTTGATTAGCTATGAGTTCCAACAGCTTTCGGTGAGCACTAACATTTTCATGTATTGGATTTCAGCCTGTGACATGCTGCGATTCCTGTTCTCTTCAACTAAATTGTGATAGAAGATATTTTGCGATATAAAACCGATGGGACTTGAAGATCAAAAATGTTCATGTTCAATGCTCATAACAATTTAATGGCCCTTACTTCGTAATCTTTGCTGAGACCAAGTTCAAAAACATCGCTTATTACAAATCACAATAAAACCATCCACACTCCGCTGATTATTATTTTTCCAACAACGAACTCCGCAAAGAGTCCGCATCAAACATTCCCATAAAACTCAGCCCGGGGCCTGAACACGAAACTTCAACACAATACTCTAAACAAGAAACACCAACTTTCTGTTATTACTCTTCTTTATTTTATTATCAAAAATGTTTACGAGTCATTATCCGAACTCCCGTCGCTTCGGGACCTTGATAAAGATAAATTTGCTCAGCAATTGCTCCGATGATTAATGATCATGAACAACAGGTAAGCTTTTTATATTCCCGTCTAATCCTGTCTAGTTACTTACCTACCTGTCCGTATTGTTTTAAAATTCGCCAGGGAACGCCCGTCACTCAGTGCGACGCATCTGTATACTATGACATTTTTTTAATCTTTTCGGAAGTGAGGTTGATTAAAAATCGTGTATTGTTACCGTTTTTGGCGGCGGATTGGGAATAAAGGAATATCCCGTGTGTCGGTGCCTGGTTTCCGGGAAATTGTTCAGTTGCGAGGGATTTGAACATGTTAGTGAGAGTTACGCTGCTATATTTTAGGTGGGTGAAGGTTTGGAAATTTTGAATGTTTGTTGGTAAAAAAATGTTCAGGTATTCATTCTCTACAGATTTCTGTTCATCTGTATTAGTTACTATATTCATGAGCTCAAAAGTCTCTTGAACCTTTTGAACTCCTTCTATTTTTCAAATTATTAGGCACATTCCTCCGACTAATCCCACCTCTTTGAAAACTGGAAATTCATAACCATAACCTACTTATCTCACTTTATAAAACCCTCCAAGTAACGTGAGCCAACAACCGCGATAGTGCACAGGCAGGAATAGAATTTTAACTCGGCTGTGTGATGTGCCAATGAATAAACGATTCCGGTCGGTTTATGCGATACCCTTGGATTATGGCCCCCATGGCACTCGCTCACTTTACAAACATGCGCGTTATTTTGTTGTTGGGATACTCTGGAGCAGAATTATGGGGTATTAAGGGGGCCTTTATTGAAATAATTCAGTTAAATGTTATGGAGGGAGATGGGAAAAATTGAATGGCTTTTAATCACGGGTTTGTGTTAAGATTGCTTGCGTAAATGAGAATAAGTTTGAGGCTCAAACTACCCTTAGTACCAGCGGCATGGCTCGCAGGTACCCATGTGTATAATTATGCTTATAATAACCTGGACTGACAGTTTCTTTTTTTGTCTTTTTTTTTCATCAGCGGCGCTATGAACTGCTCCTGTTATAAAAACATACACGAACACCCACACTTATTCTGTGCCCAGACACTAAACAATTATATGTGTTCTACACTAACCGAAACTGCGACGCAGCAGCCAAAGGCTAAGCCATCGAGGAGAATACCTGTATACCTTGCAACAGAGATTAATTCTCTGTTTTCTATAGACTGACCGTGAGAAGTTCGGCATAGCCACGAAGATTCGATCACCCCATTTGTTAGTTAGCCCTGATCAACAACAGATCTCAACTAAAACAAGCTGAACAACAACTATTTGTCCGTGTCTGACATTTCTGACTTACTAGAGCTATCATCTGCAATCGTCATAAGTTTGTGTCTCATTTTGATCTAAACAATAGCATTTTGCACAAAGTGAACGTCTAGAGAACGTAAAGTCTCGCTGAAATAGGTTATGTAAATGCAAAGAATATAAGTTCATATCAACATCGGCGATGCAAGCCGCCAGGTTGCCTTGGAAACATACTGTCGTATGTTGTGCGAAAAACTGCAGCGATATTCATCGGTATATTCAGTACTAACTTCGGCCTACGGCGTCGCCTGTCATATGCAAGCAAAACATACACTATTGAACTGAAGGATAATGTAGCTTTATATCAGTCAAATAAATTTTGAAATCAGTCGAGTGGTTTCCGAGAGTAGGTACCCCCACGTAATAACTTACAAACCAATTTTACCTCTTTATAATATTAGTATAGAAGTAAAGATAAATCCACTATGTAAAGATGGAGGTATAGATAGATCTTCTATGCATAGATATATTTATAAATCTGATTAATCACGTAAATGGTGAATTTAATGACACATACTCGAACAGCCGGACCAAAAACTTTAGCTTTGATAATTATAAATTTAGCGTAACGCTTTCCGTAGATAGATATCAAAATCCGACAAAACAGTCAACTTAAATTTCAAAATAAAATTATCATAATGTATTTATTATTATTATCAAAAACTCCAATTACAGTTTCCCCAGCCGGGGAATCAAACCAAACTTTATTAGTCGGTGGTAACGGCGACCTCTATAAAGCACACACGTTAAAACACAATTTATATGAAGCCAGTAGAAAGGGCCCGGCCCTGTTATTTCATATTTGAATTAACTGAGCTCTAAAATTATACATATGTAATGACTTGGTGTAAACAAATTACTGGCAAATGTTGCTCGTGTATGTTATCCTAGAATGATGGTTGTAATAACTTTATCTTTACACGGAAAGCTTGGTTAAGCCTTCCGCTTTACTTCGTTTAATCTTAAGGAAATAAATACATTCTAGCGAAATAAGAAAGCTTCACAAAAGGGATAGGTAGTCTGGTATGAATACTCCTGGGATTGGAAGCAAATAGAAAAGTTAGTGTAGATGCATATTCATCATATGCTAACATGAATCAAAACAATGAAAGAATTATATACCCTGACCTGTATTCGTCTCCCGTTTAGACTTACACACTAAACCGCTGTTCGAAAAGTCATGATCGGAAGAAAGAAAAACAGTTTATAAGAAAAACAGTTGGGTGTTTATTATAATTTAAAACTAGTATCTAGGGTTAGCATGGAGAAAAAAAAATCGTCACCGTGTTAACTAATAGCTTCTTCGAGCCAAAAGTCAAATTCTAAGTTTTTATTTTATGTAGACCAATTTACAGGTACTACGTTTTATACGTCAAAACTAGAACCTAGGTGCACGGTTCCAAAAAGTGGGTCCTATGGAGAAGAACCGGCAAGAATCTCCATGGATACTTTTTTAAAATCAATTGTTCTTATTGAGCACAAATAGACATCCATTTTTGTATTACATATACATAGTTTATTATAAATTTTCTGATTCACATAATTTATATACATGCGGAAACTTGTGATTGGCCTTATTTTATATTTATTTTTTCACTCATTGTATCTGTTAGGTTGTAAGTTTTCCTAATAATAATAAAATAAAATAATGCTGTGGCCCGGTCACGAAGCTCAAATCCACAGCGCTGGTTTTCAGCGTTGGCAAAAATCTGCGATGGTGCCGTGTTCGTAGGAACCTGTGCCCGTGTGTCCGCGTCCTTCAGCGCGCACTTGTGCCGCGGCGTCTCTTGGCAAAGCACCACTATAGTTCTTCTCAAATTGTGATTTATTCGCGACAAATGTCGAAATAAACCGTCGCCGCCGTTTTATATTGCAGCCCCGTGCGCCTTTTATTTACATCGCACTTATAAAGAGGAGAGGTTGTTTGTAGGTCACTGAGAGGTAAAGATATCTCCTGTAGAATGGAGTACTTACATGGTGGGGATGATAAACTTGATCTAAGTTACAGGAGAGACTATTTACTAGAAATAGTTTCTACGCAGTTTTGGATAAAATTAATTAGTTCAACTTCTAGTTCAATAATAAATCAGTGAACCCCCCTTTTTCACTCTCTTAGGGGTAGAATTTCGGAAAATCCTTTCTTGTCGGATGCCTACGTCATACCACGAACGCAAGTTTTAGGTCTCTACGATCAGAGGTTTAGGTTATGCGTTGATCCGTCAGATAGATTCCATATTTACTTCACAAAAACCATTATATTTATTTGAAATCAATGTCTAACATCTGCATTTTATTTGCAATGACGTGAATTTTACGGCTAGGGTATAATAAAACATTTTAAACATATTTTTTCACTCGTAAAAATTTACTTTAGCCATTATTTCCAAGCAATGAAATGGCAAGCTTGATTGAATCTTATTTTTATCATAAAAAGTTATATTTTAAAACCCTTCTCAACCAGTGCAGTACTATATTCTTAGGAGTTTTATAGATCCTAGGTATACAGACATCCAAACACAGAAACTTAATTAAATGGAAATAGGACCTCAAAGTGGAACCCAGTAGAGCCCCAGAATCTGTACTCGGAACTTCAAACAACCATACATACCTCTGCTTATCCCTTCTAGGAATAACCGGCGTAATGTTGTGTTTTACTATGAATATTGGTTCCTCTTCAAAGCCGGAATAACCCGATGTTCATATGAACCGTTAATATGACAAACATTGCTGGCCCGCTCCCTGGCCCCAATCATGGCGGTCCGGAATCGCGCTCATATATATTTTAGTATTTACTCGCGGGGAAACAAAGCGGATTTCCCTAGAATAAAGCTAATAATACCGAAGTATCGGAGATGAGTGCAAGGCATGAGATGAACGAGGCTTGGAAAAGTAAAGGGGGTTTAGACATTTGAATGGATAGATTAACTCATATTATAACAATCAACATTTGAATAAAGATTTGAAGAAGGTAGCGAGCACTAAATATATTGATAGAAGTCAGAATTAATAACGCACTTTGAATACTATGACCACCAGAAGCGTCGAAGCAATGAAACTAGACAAGTCCCAGCGAAATGATTTTACTGTCTTGGGCCCCGCAACAAATTTGATCAGAAAATAATAACAGACGAGTAAGCAAAAAACGTAGTTTCCACTTTTCGCTATATCAAGCAGGAGACAGATAAAAGTTAGGTCATACGCACAAAGGGACAATGCTACTGGGTTAGATCCAGTTGCCTAGTAATAAAATTAACATTTAATGGGTCCTGGTAAGCTATTACACTTGATTCCAGTAATAGCTATGGAAAAATCACTTATACGCTTATTCAAAACTACATGTGTTTTTCCTTAAACATATTTTCAATGTAACCCCTCTCCCGCTATCGGCTCTCCCATGGTCCCCGGCTCGTCCCCAGTCGTCAATCCCGGACGCCCGGGGCGAGGACTCGATGTTAACTATGACAAACACAATTACCCACTACACACAACGGTACATCGGTACACGGGCTACAAGTGATGGCCGCCACTACCAATCAGCTGATGAGACTGTGGAATGGACTTAATTGGGGTATTGTGTAGCCTAGATGAAAATATTTAGACACCGTTGACGATTAAAGAAAAAGTGAAGTGATTTATTTAAAGTAGTACTTGCCCTACCTATAATTTTAGACAACTGGAAACACGAGTAATTCGTTGGTCTAGTGATCGTCAGCGCAGCAACTATGCATCAAGTCCTAGGTTCGACTCCTGGGTCAAACAAGGTGTAGTTGTGTTTTTTTTTGCGCGTTTTCTAAGTAGCAACCTGGTTCTGGATTTATCTCGAGACTTGAGAGACGGCAAAGGGACATCTACAATAACTTAAAAAATCACATCCAATCACACCGCTAGAAGAAAAAAATATTTACTAAAAAGCTTCACAAAATAACTAGCTAGCACAACTCGTTTATAATACGTGTACCTATAACTCCTTTCCTAATAATATTACCCCAAAACGTTTCATATCACAACTATATGAGAGGTACACGCGTGGAATACGGAGTGGCCACGGATGATACGGGGAACACAATAATGTATACGGCCAATTAGTCTAACGTACGGCTATCCACGTCCATTACGTACATAGCAATGAGCTATCGGTAACTTTATTTGCCAAGATCTGATGAATGTGGGTAATATGGGAGTTGGAGTGAAATGTGAAAGAAATATTTAGGTCGCAAGGTATTCTACTATGTATCTACATGTAACCATCTACACATTTAAGCTACAATTGAAGCAACCTAAGAAACTTTTTAGCAAACGCAGTTTTCGTAGTCGCCAGTAAGATTTGTTAAGATCTTTATACTTTGTATGTAAAAAGCAACCCAAATGAATTGAAAACTTACGAAACAACTAATTCAAATTAATTTTTTTTTAATTATGAAGTAATTAGTAGGTAATCTGTATTAAAATAGAAGCATTTTTTTCGTGCGAATTAATTCCATAATCCTGATGTTTTTAAGGCTACAGAAAAAATCTGTCAAGATCTTTAAGGGACTAATAAAGAATTAATCAATCAAAACTAAATCCTAAATGAAGCATTAGCGACACAACAAACCTAGCTAAGTCGGCAAAACGTCCGAGCACACGTAATCCGCTAACCCCCAAATAAATAACGTATAAAGGTGGGATCGTGACGGGCGGCTAGTCGGCCACATTCCTCATAATCCCGGGTTATCTTTATGAAAACTATCCGCTGCGCGCCATCTGTATGCTGCGCCCGCAGCCAACCAATCCGTCAGCGGGCTGGCACGTGATGGGAATCGCTCCGTGGAGACAACGAGGTAACGAGAATGGAAATGACAATATCTTGAGGAGACGGAGAGAGATACGTGGACATTTATTTTTAGAAGACTTTTACATTTATAAATGAGAAGAGTTGTAACTGAAAAGTTACTCTTAAGAAAATGAGAATGTATTTTCAATTGAGGTGGAAATGACAAAACTTACTATTTTCTTTTTATCATTTAAACGCATAAATTGTAATCGAGTCAGATATATCTGATGTCGAATGTGACTATTATTAAATGTGTCTTTTCTACTTCATCATTTTACAGGCAACATTTAAAATTATAATGTTTACAGCTCTTATCTAACAAACTACATACCTACGCAGTTCCCATTTCTCACCATTACTTAGAAATTATAAACTAGTTTGATCGCAACCCTAAAATGAAGACACTTCCAGTGATTATTCAGGAATACATCCGCGCTGTTATGAAATGTTACGAACACACAATCGTTATGCTTCGCTATTGACTTAGATTCAATGACGTCATTGGTTGGACATGCCAGCCTTGCGCTACATCTACCAATGTACGAGCTTTATTTCGATTTTAGGGATCCGTGTGAAAGATGACCATTATATTGGTCGAGTTATTGAGCACTTACGATATTCTTTTAGTTCGGAGAAGACTTCAGTGGCTCTAGCACAAACTAACGAATGTAATTGTAAAGTTAACGTGAGGAATTTTTGAAATAAAAATATGACTACCCTAAAGCAAAATGTGACGTCTAAGATGCATTTAGAAAGTAGAATAGAATATTCTTTATTATGTATACAATTTTTTATCTTAAAAACTTAACAATATAATTAAGATAGGTGACACAGTGAGCGGTCTTATCGCTAACAGCGATCTCACACAACCTTTTAAATTATGACTTTAGAAAAGTCACATTGGTACTTGCCGGGATTCGAACCCGTACACTCAAACACGAGATGCAGGTGCCTTAACCACTAGGGCACCACTGTTAGCCATCAGTCAACTCTAACACTAATTGATAGCTGTTTGCAGGATTACAATTTGCTAGACCACGTTTAACTTTAACATTAAGATTAACCCTTACAAGCTCGTGTTAGTTATTCATCCTTCGTCTGAGCTGTTCACTTTGATGTAGGTACTGGTATCCATGCCAGTCTAGCATTAGGGTTTTTTTAACCCCCTACGAAAAAAGAGGGGTGTTATAAGTTTGACGTCGATGTTTGTCTGTCTTTGTGTGCATCTGTCTATGGCATCGTAGCCCTCAAACGGATGGACCGAATTCGATGCGGTTTTTTTCATTTGAAAGCCAGTTTCCTTGCGGTGATTTTTAGCTATGTTTGGTTTATATCGGTCCAGCAGTGTGAGAGTATCAGCTCTTTTCCAAAATGATTAAAGGCATTTTTGTGTGGGGGGTTTTTAATTAATAATTTTTTACTTAATACTTGTTACTCTATCAATTTGGATGATATTTTATCTAGACACGTACATTATAACTTGCCGTAATAAAAAAAAATATGAACGAGTTCTCGTATACTTACAAAAAACAATCATAAATCTATTATCCCGAAGTCTGTTCACATACTGCAGTTGCACTAAAACCAAACTCCACCAGTTTTAAACTTTTCTCCTCTACAATATTTACTGTGGCTCCTAAATATGTACCGAAGAAACATATAGAAAAGTTATTAGCGTCTGTGACGATAAGAACTGAACAAAAAGCGTCATTTAAACTCGAAGCTTGAAAGATTGTATCTGTTGTGAGAGAAACGGCTTCTTTGGCTCGAGTTACACGCCAAACACGACCCTTAGGAACACTAGGACATAACCTAGAGAGACCCGGGGACTAGTAACGACGGATATAAACGTATCAACATATGTATACACTGTATTATAGTACTCTTAAGCGTCTCAACGGAGCAATGACGATAATAACACAATTGGTTACAGAGTTTGTTGAAATATTTTAAAATACTCTCTGCATATTTTTAGTTAGCGTACAACAGTAATCTTTTATTGCTAAATAAAGAGACATTATTCAAACCTCATTATTTCCAACGTAAAGTCGCAGTTCACAAGTCAATGAACTCTCGTTTACAGTACAACATCTGTTGGTAAGGTTGAACCAAAAACAATTGCCAACACAACGTTTCCACACCACCAAACCGCAGATCTATCAGAAGGGCCCGCGCAATAAAAACCAACTGGAAAATATCTATATTTTGAAGACATAAAACTCATATTTGAGCATCTGGCTGGTTCTGGTTCTGCGTCAATATCTCAGCGGGCAGGACCGAATACTTGGCGTTTTTCTCCCTTTTTCCAATTTCCCGGAGCGTGCTCGCAGTACCGTATTTATTATTATTTGTTTTCAATTGCAAAGTAATCTAGGGGCTGTGCAGCTGGCGGTAAGATGAGAGTCTCAGGCCTCAGTGCCGGCAGGCGCGGGCACGCAGCGTTATTGTTATGTAATGGCTGGATCGCGATGCAGCTTGCGTGTCGCCGCGCCGATAGTAAGGTGGCGATCATGTGTGGCGATTAGCGGCTGATTGAACACTGTATGGTTCGTCCATTAAGGCATTTTCGCGATGTCCTTCCCATGTGTCAGTCTATATCCACACCAAATTACATTTATTTATTTTGCTCAAAATATACATAGGTATATCGTTACAGGCTAAGTCCTTAAAACACTTTAAATCGGTATTGCCGTTTGCCCGTGAAAGGGTAACATATGTCGGTACAAAGTTTTTTTTGCATTTGGGTATACTATCAGTAAGACGTAACCATTCTAAAAATGTATTTTCACCAATTGATTACCTATTATTAAAACTCGTAACGACAGGTAGAGAATAGTCGTGATTAAAAAAAATACATCCGAAAAAAGTCAAATTAATTAAGTGCCAATTTTATGCACTATCTTCGAATAACTCTTTTGTTTCACAAACTCATGTATGTCAGGCATTAGTATTTATTAGACATTCCCACGGTTTCATCCTCACCCTGATTATAAACCATAATGTGTGCGCCAAATTTCGTCCAAATCCATTCAGCCGTTTTTGCGTGAAAAAGAAGCAAATATCCTCACAAACTTTTGCATTTATAATATAAGTAAGATAGTCACGAGCATATACTAAAGACGCTTTACTAAATTGTGTCATCGCGTCTAGCTGAACAAATAGCTCATTAAATCATGATACGATTACAGAACTATTCTGTTCTGAGCTATTTTGAGGAAACCCAACGGTTTTGAACGTCATTTAATTCAATGTGAGGTAATCAATCCATTCGTTGAGCAAGAAAATTATGCTTGTATGTACGTACATATTTATAAAACATCTGGCTAGACTGATAGGAAACTATCTTCATAGAATACTCGCTGTTTCCCGCGCTTTCACCCGCTTGCCGAGAGATCTACTTCACTCACTCAGATAAAAACTTATACCGCTTATAACCGTCTCCTAGGCCTCCTCTATCTCCATACCAAATTTCATCCCAATTGGTTCATCCGCCTAGCCGTGACAGCGTACCAAACTAACAAACTCACTATCGCATTTATACGCAAGTTTCACGCAAAAACTACTGAATCGATTTGGTTGAAATATAGTACACACATAGTTTATAGCCTGGATTAACATATAGGATACTTGTTACCCGGGTGCGCGAAGTAGTTCCCTCGAGATGCGGGTGACACCGCGGGAAACCACTTGTTAAGTAACACTTCAATTACATATATAGGTTACCTACATGATTTTTTTTTGTATTTTCATCAGAATTTTGTTAATGTCCATCCATTATTTGTAACGTGGACAATACAGCCAGTAAATAAACGTAGGATCAGACATATAAATGTACGTTTTACCAATGATTAATTCGCGGATTTAATATTCATAACTTACTACAAATATTATTTCTCTTCGCGAATTAAAATATATTAATTGGTGGGCAAAAATATGAATATATATATGCTACTACTACGTCACTGTATGAGGGTTATGTACGTGACACGAGAAACATATGATAGTTGTATAGATATTGTTCAAAGTAGAAATAGAGGAGCTCGTGGCTAAGTAACAGCCGTACGGGTCGATTGATCAAAGGTTAAACTACGCTAGGCACGGTCGGTCCGTGGATCTGGAGGTGACCATCTATGTCATAGCGAAACTCCTCTGTGCCTCGGAATGCACGTTAAGCTGTTGGTCCCAGCTGTCATTTGTAGATTTTTGTCAGTCGTTACGGCTAGTCACAAGCCAGAAAGTCTGTGAAGGTCAGTTAGGCAGTCGCCCCATGTAAAACACTGGTACTCAGCTGCATCCGGTTAAGACTGGATGCCGACCCCAACATAGTTGGGAAAAGGCTGGACAGATGATAAGATATTGTTCAAAGTAAGGGCCGGAGTAAATTGAAAACTTGGTGTGTTACGAGCGACTGGTTTGAACTTTAAGGATGTCACGATCCAAAAACATTTCATACCCGTTCGTGACACTGTACATTACATTCATACATCACTTCGGCACCCGGCCTCATCTGCGTGGTCTTGACTGGGTCCAGATGCCGTAAAAAATCTGTCCTGTTTTATAAACTACTTGCTAATTCCCGCGGTTTCACTCTCCCGTCACGAGATCTACATTCCGCTCCCAGATGAATACTATCCTAGGTTCTCAAAATCTCATCCAAATCGGTTGAGCCGTTTTACTGTGAAAGCATCAACAGGCAGATAAGAGAGACAGAGTATTTTTTGCATTTATAATATTAAGTAAGGATGTGTGGTACTTAATTTCATCAAAATCCATTCAGTCGTTCTTGCATATAAGAGTAACAAAATATCCTTTCATAATAACAATAAATTTCCGAAGTTATAATATTAGTTGGAAGTAGAATAGGGCAAGTAATTCTCTTCTAAGCATGTAATACATATATGTGCTAACACTACGCAAATACAGGGAATATATGGCGCATTTGTTGTGCCATCTTCCCGCTCCCGCTCCCGCCTATCACTGCGCCCTCTCCACAATAGACAGACTCGTTCGAATACGCCAAAATTGAGCCGTCAATAGGGGCGAGAAGCAAGTGATTAAAATGTGCTCCAATGTACCTTTTTATTTGTGTCGCAGGTCAAACCTAGGCAGACTCCATTCTTACTCCCGGCATTGTTCGTGAAACTGGGGTTTTAGCAAATAAGCTGACGGCATCTTCTTGAAGAATATTTTCATTCACGAGCACTGAATTTGTCTTATTTCATTTCTTTTCTTCAATGCCTTTGTTAGTCTATCTTAGCTGTTTAAATTATTTATTTAACTTATAAAGGAGTCGGCGAGTTTCTCTAGCATACGTGAAGCTACTGAACCAATCAGGAGGTAACTAGGGACAGTATTGAGGCTTAGAACAGCTTCTTTTTAGCTTTAGGGACAGCATATTATTATGATGTGTAATAGTTAATTTACGTGTAGTCACTCATCGGTAGTCTGTCTGCGACAAACGCAACATAACATAAATAAATAACCACACAGATTAATTTATCGTTTCTTTTTAACACGTACAATAACACAATTTCGATATAACACAGAGGATTAGTTTAGGCCTATTTCCAACAGTGGACTAATATTAAAGGGACTGATGATTATGATAAAGCGTTCTTTTCTCGAAGAGCTAGGAAAGGCCTGTCTCATAAATTAGGGCACAAGGCTATTGCCACCAAATGCCACTATTCGTAACCTTGAACTATTATGTATTCTGAACGATATCTACATGCTCTGCGTTCAGCCATCACCGGAGGACCGAGTAATAACATTAATCCTAGCTAGTATTAAAATACTATAAATGAGTTTGTCTGTTACGATTTAGACGACACGTTTAGATTTAGTATAGCGATAGATAGAACCCTTTTTTTCGCATGGGAAATCATCAAAAGACCCCTCCCGCCGCGGGTGGGACGGAAAGGAGTGTCAGACTCTTACTGACTAAAACCCATTAATTTTCTTTCCCCAGCCCTTTGTATTCCGGGGGCGCGGTATGTCTTTCGAACGTCCCGCAGCCCCTGCAGGTTATGGCCCAGCGGGAGGGCCCCGTCATCTTTGCTGACAGCTCTTTGAGGCGCGCGTGGAACACGAACGTGCCGTCGACGTGGGTCTGGTCCTTGCCTGACGGCAAGCCACCCATAGCTCACCGTCAGCAGACCATAGATAGAACCCTGGAGACGGTAGTTGGCTACTTTTAATTCTAATGCCTCAAGTAGTTCCCCCAGGACGGCGGCGAAACCACGGATAACAATTAGTATCACATAAACAGTCATATCGCAATACCAAAGCATATACTATCCCCGACCCCATCCCACCCAGTCCATAGCGGAAAAGATAACGCAGATTACTTCTCCCAGATAACCACTGAGTACATTAACACCGGCAGATTATGCCGAGCAACTTCCAGCTCAGCGTCCCTAGAATGTTGTCGCCAAACTTGTGTTATTATCTGCGCAACTATGCTGAAATTTGCACTAGTGCCGTGCAAAATTAGTGTTGCACGGGAATTTAGGGTGCCTAGGAGGATAAAGCGGTGTTTCTACCTCGTTCTCAACTTTTTCGTGTACCTACAATTGGTTTGTATTCATTTTACCGCAATAACCTATTAATATAGGTTATTGAAAAAATCTTATTTGACTTCAGAAAAGTCACATTGGTACTTGTCAGGTTTCAAACTCTAACCACTAGGCCACCACAAGAAGGTAGCAATATACTTGCTCTTTTTTACACAGAACTTTAACAACTGAGTGTACTTATTAGTACCCATCTGTTTATCCCTCCGAGGAGAGCCGGCGTGATGTTTATGTATGTACATCCATGAAGCCGGTCCATCAATTCGATATGAGAGTACATGTGGCTCATTGCTGCTCAGTTTTACGGCGCGCCATAAATCCTGGCTGGTTGGAACACGATCGATCGTGTCGCTGGTTCGGTTTATAATGATGTATGGCATACTCGCTGGAGGATATGGATGTTTGGATGAAGGTCTTGGATCATACCTGTGCTATAAATATCTTTGGACCACTTGTGACTTGAGACTTCTACGCTATAAAGCTGGTAAATCGATTTTCTAAAAATGGTTGACAAAACTTTACCACTATATTTCCCGGATTTCGAAAGGAATGCGTAAAAACGAAATTATGAAGCAGTTCTACAAGGAAGCTTAGGAAGACAGGATAAATGCTAACTTATATTATAAATGTTTGTTTGTTATTTATTACGCTTCCACGGTAAATTGGCTCAACCGATTTCAATAAAATTTAGTATGAAGATAGAGAGGACCATGGAGTCGGTTATAGAGTGTAGTTCCCTCGAGACGAGGGTTTTTTTTCTGCAATTTTATTCTGATCAACTGTTTGTTTGCAAACATTTTGTAAGGCCTCCTTACCCAAATTGTATTAAAAAATGGTGGTCTATGAATTCAACCTATGCTAGAAGACACCTTCACTTAAAACTAAAACAATGCCAGAAAATACATTAGGATTCATTGTTAAAAAGAGACAAAGCTTTTACTTTCTAAGCACACACCTGACATTTTAATAAAACTAGCTATCTCTATTCCAGTCGTCTCTCGGGGTCACTATGACTCAATAAAGCCGCTGCACCTCATACCTTGTGACTTCAAGTAACCTCCATCGTAACATAAGGCTTTACAAAAGCTCCAAGATAGTAGTAAAATACTTTATTCAGCACATTCACAGAAAACCTCAAATACGTACTTAAGTGAGATATCTACGTAGATGATAGAGCGAAAAATAGTGGGAATATCGTAGAGTATTCCCCTCGCCCTGCTTCAGCTGTTATCGTAATGTGTGCCTGTGAGGCCGCAGTTTGAGATATGTATCTTGTACGCTAGGAGAATCAATTATATAATGTGAGTATTAAGTGTCTGTACGTCTGTACCTACACTCTATTTGTGTCGCAGATTTTGTCGCTTTTTTAGGGTTCCGTAGTCGACAGGGAACCCTTATAGTTTCGCCATGTCCGTCTATCTGTTTATCTATCTGTCTGTCTGTCAAATTTCACAGATATCCCATATATAACGAACTTCAAAGGAAAACTATCGCGGTTAAGTAGGCTTAACCAGTTACAGAGTTATAGTCAACCAACTAAAACGTACTACGGAACCCTATAGCGCGTGGCCGGACAAACCCTTGGCCGGTTTTTATTACAAGGATACAGTATTTACTTAGAACATTTTTTTAATCAAAGTTTTGTTGATTAATAAGATCTTAAACCATACTCAATAAATATGTCCAATCGACGCGTTTCCATGAATCCGCACCATTCAACGTTAAATTACAAATCAAGATAAGCCTCCTATTTCCTTTTCCGAGTAAGATTTAAAAAATACACATAAACTAAATATCTATTGTCGTATCTCAGCGCTGGGCATCGTGTAATACCCCCGGGCACTTCACACTGGCCCAGCTACAATATAATCTTGTGTTTTACGCGAAATCAATAGGTCACGTGCGTAAAGATAAGACTGGGCGGCAATATCGCCGGACCCATGTCAGATACTCGATATTACGGCCTACGGTGGATATTGCTAAAGCCGATCGGCCGGTCTTATTCCCGCCATCGACGGCGACGCGCGTCACGAGAAAACTATGTGTTCCAGCCTTTTGGTGGCACGATTGGGATGGAGGAATGTGATGTGTCACGTTTTGGTATGGATATTGAACAAGAATAGGTTACATTATGAGAAATCAAAGACTTCTACGTTCTCCTGAGGGAACTAATTCATACACCCTGATAAAAAGTAGCTCATATCCGTCTCCAGGGTCCAGCTAGCTATCTCTGTACGAATTCATCTAAACTGGTTTAGCCGTTGAACTGTAAAAGCGTAACAAACAAAAAACCTCGCTTTCGCTTTTCACGTAATATGTATTGTCTTATATAATCATTATAATTGCCGACGAAAAGAAATATTTGCGTCGGTATAGTATTGAAAATTGTAAGTCAGAAAGAAGATCATCCACTTAATCTAGAAATTTAATTATAATCAGATGAACAAATAGCTAATTAAAAGACGACTGCAATTCTTTAGTCAAAATGAAAATGCTAAAAAAAGATGATGCTTCAAGAACAGTTTAAAAGCTACCCACGAAGTACCAGGTGCGCATAAAACGCAAGGAGGTACAAAATGACGAGTACCACTCTCTGTATCTCGTCATCAATCAATTCCTAAGCATTTATTTAATTTGGGAACACTCTGGCCTAATTCTATTACCAGTGGTGATGGATGGAGTCCGCCGTTTGCCATCATGTGGAGTTTTGTAAACAATGCATAGACGTGACCACGAATACGACACTTTTTGCTATGGAAATATATTTTGGTAGTTTGCTTACTGAATTTGTTGGTAGGCAATTTTTCATGTATTTTTTTTTTATTATTCATTCGTATACGTGCTTCGCTGGCTGTTATTGCAAATCTAGCTTTTTAGGTAACGCTACAGAAGTAATAAATGATGACAATGCTACAAATACAAATATTTGAAATCGCAATCGAAACATATAAGGTAATAACTTGCCTTAATAATGGAAGAGATTATACTTTGGAAGCAACATGCTTATTTGAAAACTCATTTGGATAATCAAAAGTTATCCATTAGTAAAAATAATAATGAACGATGATAAAATACGAATGAGCGTTTTTGTGACTCAAGTTGACTTGAAAAATAGGGTATAGGTTTAAAATAGGGTTAGTCTATATTAAGCCTGCATAATAAACTAACAGAAGTTACAAATTAACCCCTTGATAGTTTAAATTAATAACAAAAACAAAAAAGAACATTGGATTGTAATCAAAAGTTCGTGTGAGGGTTTCATTAAACAAAACGAGTTTCACGTTACCGGGAACTGATAACATCTGCCTTTGAAATCACATCAAAATTTTAGTTAATAATTTGATTTCAATCAAACAATTGCAAAACTTTCGCTTCGTTACCGCCGAGTTGTTGTAACTTTTGATTTATTCACAATTCATTTGTTGAATTTGAATTTTTGATTTATATAAAATACAATCCGTTTATGTTTTAATGAATGAAAAACTTCCAACTTGGGGTCGTTGTTTTCTTATAATTTATAAAATAAATCATGATAAGATGCTTCTATGCACTTTTCATTCGTGCAGTTTTTGAAAGCGTCCAACAAAAGCAAAGGGTTGTATTGTCGCCGGTGGCGCCTCAAGCGGCTGCGACACGGACTTACAAGTTAATTTGCGCACCGCTGCATCGCAATCAGATTACCGCTCTCAGTTATTAAATTAACTGAACATTATACCAGCAAGAATCCTTAAAATACCGATAAATTAATTTCCTATGTGCGGCTTCACTGATAATGTTGATTTATTGCTCGCCTTTGTACTGATGCGCTTAGTGGGAGCTTTACTCTTGCCTTTTATGTTGCTACCGGGTGCTTACTTACAATTCAATGCATTTAAGTATGTTTAATCAAGAAGAAATTACTGCAATCGCGAGGATTTGAAATCAGTCTGATATCATATTAAAATCTCTCAATCAAAATTAATATCGGGGAAAACCGTAAAACAATATCACAAGACAGAGATGTTAGCTTACCCACAGTTTGTAAGTTAAAATGAGGTCCAGAGGATAGAGGCATACCCAGAGTCTCATTTGGCTCGACCCGGGAACCGAACTCAACACTTCACACTCAACAGTCAAGATTGTGACTAACAGACAGGCTATTTTTAAGAAGTAACCAATTTATTAGAGGGCTATCTTCAGGTAACTTTTAATCTATATCCGTGAACTCGCTAAGTCGTATGTATAGTCAGTACTCGAAGCGCGGCTATCGCCTACATCCACTACTATAAATCGCACGGACATTGTTACGCCCCTATAGATAAGGCGCAAAACACAGATAACACTGCCTGGATTGATCTTCAATGAGTGGAAATTCATTTATCTCGACTAAACCTTAAGTGAACTGCTTTGCCAAAAGAATTTAGACTTTGTGTGTTCAGAATAAAGATGGTATTGAATTGGAGGGGAGACGTTAACGGGAAGTTTTCCTAGCACGGATTTTAAGCAGCTCTTCAGAATAATTTTATCAAATTCGATTTCTGATGTGATTTTCGAAAAGCGTTTCCTTTGTCTCCTTCGTTATTTCTTTTTAAGCAATTTGATTTTGTCAACTTTATTTTGATTATCCTGTTTGAAACGTGTCCATAACTTAATAATTATCCCTTTTACAATAAAATGTATTATGCAAATAAATATTCGTTTCTAGTCTCGCCAAAATCGCATTAAAGAAACCACACCCTAACCCGAGGAAGCACATAATTTGTGACCGCTATCGACACGAAGATAAAACCGTTCGATTCGGCACGACTTTAATTTCTTTCCTGACGATAAATGCTCTCCTGCGCACCTCTCTCTCACAACACATACGTGTGAGCGGGACGTAACACGCTTTGTAGACAAAGAAGTTTAGTTATTGGATCACGGCTAAGAGGTTGAATTTTGTTGTGTTTTTTGGGATAACTGTTGACTGAACTGTGGGATGTAGGGAGCGGTGTGTGGGAGGATGACATGATTACATTTTGAACAGTATGTGGGATTTCTCGCAATTTGTTTATAAAATGAGTGTTTGTGCAAATGAGATTAATGTTTGTAAACCACAGCGGAGAAAATTATAGCTAGAAAAACATTTTTGACGTCTATTTTTCAAGAAGAGTCAGTCAAGGCTTTTTTCTTGAAAAATATCATTGATTTTATAATAAGGCGAAATGAACTGAAATACCTATATTTTCGTATTCTGTGCTATATTTTTCGTAAACAAACCTGTGTCTTCGATGCAGTATATTGCATTATAGATAAACTAGACATGACTCGAGCGTTCAGCAGAGTCCTAATGAATTTATTTCACTCACCCAGGTATAAACGTCACATATTAAACATTTCCTGGTCCCATATATTTCGATACTAAATTTCATCTAAATCGGTTCAGCCGTTTTACTGTGTAAACGTTAAAAGCAGATAGTTCTGCATATATCACATGACTTGGGATTAGAATTCAAAATAATCACTGGACCAACGATTTGCATCTTAAATTTAATTTAAAAAATGAAAACCTGATAGGTAGGTACTTATAACTGTGTGCTGTTTGTTGTACCCATTCAAGCATTTCACTAAAACATTGCATGCCTCAATACACGGCATGCTCCGCTGTTGTAAGATGTTGTCTCGGTGTAGCCGGCTTTAGCCCCTCGGCTCTACAACAAGACAGACAAGCCAACCTCCATTTTATACAAGTTACAGAATTCTTACAAATATCCATTGTAGTCTAGCTCCTATCACTCCCAGACGCCTCCAAAGTAGTTTTCAAGACAAAATTTTCCCGAGAATTAAAGAGAAACATGAAACATTGTCTTGGTCGTAAATTATTGGATTAGAGCGGTGGTACTTGTAATGGATCCGAGACTTTATACAATAGTAATACGTCTTGTATGTTCGGTTTAAAGTTGTAGATGTGGTCTTACGTCTGTACGTTGAAAGTAATGGCTTTTGAAATAAATCGACTGAAACCACATAGAGTATAATAAAAAACATTATATAATTATGATTCAGTTTATTTATTTTTTACACATATTATTTACATTTTTGAATATTTTTACAAACAATATAAAAAAAATAGTACCCCACCGAGACGGGTCCAAGCTACCGGCGGTCAGGGCTCTAGAGAAAGGGACCTCCTGACGATACGCGCAGTGTTTAGGTGCTTTCTGTATCAATCCCTTGATCCAGCCGCCTAACTGATTATGATTATTGCTAACATTATAGATGCGAAAGTAACGCTGTCTATCTGTCTGCTGCGATTTGGTGTGGAGATAGATTGAAGAACAATATTGCATAGTTATAGTAGGTATAGTTTGTACCTGGGACTGGCAGGGAACAACTACTTATAAAAACTGCTTCACGATTCTGACCATAGATATATATGTTACTAAAGTAACTAGATGTGCAATCACCAAGCAAAATGCGTGCCATAAAGGTTCTGACCAGTCCTAATTCATGACATCTGTCACTTGGAAGCCAGTTTGAATCTATCAGAGTACAGCAGGACGATTTTAACAATAATATGATAATATGGTATTTTGTAGTAAATGTATGGGCAAATTTGTAGTAAATGCCATCCTTATCATACAGATGTCATGAACATTACGTTTCGGTTAGTGTGAGAGAGATAGATATAATTTTACATCAAAATGACTACTAGTTTCAAATCTATGTCTGCATTCTAAAAAATGGTTACGTTTTTATGACCGCATAATGTTCGGGATTGCATCTCTATGGATATATCTCGATGATTCTGACATGCTATCAGGTTCTACATGATCATGATTGTTTATCATATCTCACCAACTGACATTAGTGATACACGGAACTGTGTGACCATTTTTTTCAGATCACCTTTTCATACGTTTTGGGTTTTTTTTATTTCTTTTAAACGTAGAGTGGTGCAACAAACAAAAGTATTGACTAAGGCAGGGGTCTCCAAACTACGGCCCGCGGGCCAAATCCGGCCCGCCACTGCCATCAATCCGGCCCGCGACAGCTTATGACTAGTGTCATCAACTGCCATCAATCCGGCCCGCGACAGCTTATGACTAGTGTCATCAACTGCCATCAATCCGGCCCGCGACAGCTTATGACTAGTGTCATCAAGAAAAATTCAAATTGTTATGGCCCTTGCAACATACCAAAAAAAGATTATGGCCCCAAGGCTTTAAAGTTTGGAGACCCCTGGACTAAAGCATCCTAATAAAATTAGAAATGCGAAATTTTGTGAGGATCTATTTGCTCCGCTTATACGTTTATAACATGGATACTTTTTATCCGGGTGAGCAAAGTTCCCTCGAGTTTTTTTTTAATATAAAATCTGTCAGCTTAGTACATAACCATTATTCAACACTACCGTACTAATGAAGATATCAGTGTGCATTTAATATACAAGACAGTGTTAAACAAAGATGCTGGCCACTCGAGGGGCTGATTAAATCTGAAGTGACGCGGAGGAATGACCGGCCCAGTGCGGAGGAGCGCAGGCTTTACACAGAGCCGCTATCACACCGTACGGCTATGGAGGAGGTTCGTTCTTATTCTATTTTTAGAAAAAAGAAAACTACTTTCATTATATTTTTTTTTCTTACAAAGTAATATGAAAGTGACTGTTTTTAGGGTTCCGTAGTCCGACAAGGAACCCTTATAGTTTCGCTCTGTCCGTTTGTCTGTCTGTCTGTCTGTCTGTCTGTCTGTCTGTCCGCGGCATAGCTCCGTGGTTTTTGTTACTAGAAAGCTGAAATTTGGTATGAATATGTATATTGATCACGCCGAGAAAGTGGTAAAATAAAATTTTGAAAAATATTTTTTTTTAGGGTAGCTCCCAAACACGTAAAGTGGGGATGAATATTTTTTTTCTCGCGTACCCCTCCGTGTGGGGTATCGTTAGATAGGTCTTTCAAAAATATTATGGGTGTGTCAAGACCATTTTTTGGTTAAGCGAGCCATTTGCGAAATATATAGCTTTTCAGTGCAAATTTTTGTTCGATACGAGTTACCCCCCCTCTAACTTTTGAATGGCTGTACCTAGAAATGTGAAAAAAATCACAGACGTAGTACATGTAATGAAATTATAAGGAAAACTATCACGGCTAAGTAGGCTTAACCGGTTACAGAGCTATAGTCGACTAACTAACTCCTACTACGGAACCCTACTGCGCGTGGCCCGACACGCACTTGGAAGTTTTTTTTTTTGTTATTAGAATGCAGGATTATTTTTTACTAATAACATAAAAATGATAGTAACTTTGTCTTTCTGTCTATCTTTACAGTAGAATTTATTGATTTGGCATGAAGATAGCCTGAACTCTGGGGTATGATTTTTTTCTTTTCCTTTCTTTTGGGACGTGAGTGAAAATCACTCACGTCCCAAAGGAACTATTTCACACACCATTTTTTAGACTAATGTATACCCCTTCCCCAGAGTCCAGTCTTTCTTCATAATACATTATACCTAAATCTGATCAGCCATTTTACCGTGAACGCGTAACAAAGAAACAAATTGCTATTTGCGTCATATATTCAAAAAATCTATACCTATGAAGTGCTATTGCGGTGTGACGGCACTCCAAGTCCATGTTTAATCTGGAGCTGGTACCTGCCGGGTTTAATCTAGGCTACCTGCGGTCGTCGGAGATATGGCCTGCCACGCACCAGACACCGGCCCGCTTAATGTCATCGTTGAGACTAACCACGACCTACCACACGGATGAACGAGCTAGAAATCTATTTAGGAATTAGACCTATTAAAGATTTGATGGTTTCTGATATATTTTAAACTGTTAAAACTGATTTGTAGTATGTAGAATAGAGGAGCTGATAGTTGCTAGATCGAAGCCGATTGAAGAAGCGAATTATTCTAATTCATGTAATTAAATTACATATATATGTACATAAACCAAAAAAAAATCAATAAGTTTCTTATTAAGCCTTATACAAAGTCCTAGATCTTTTTTAGAAGATTTGGTTAGACACTTTTGTTAAAACCCATGATTGCAATAATCTGGTAAAATATTTATCTGTGTGTGTAATTTCAAAATAATTCAAGAATACCTAGTATAATCATTAGGTAATCTATTATAAAAACTTTCGTAAGACAAATGAATTGTTGAACACCGTGACTGCCTAAGAAATAAGATTAAAAACTAAAACCAGACTACGAGAAAAAACGTACTGAAAGGCATTTAAATAAATAAAATAAATTAAACACGAAAATATTTCTAGAGTGGTCGCATGGCACCATACTACACGGCAACCAAACCAGCAGACGATCAAGATCACTTCCAGCGATACCTTCCTTATAAATAAGTACATAAAGAAGTTATGAGGGACCAGACGAATACTCGTACATAATGTAGTCGGAAAAAAACAATTCAGAAGAAACTCCTCTATAAATTACTAAACGATATTATCAACTTTTCTAATATACATCAGGTAAAAATAAAGCAAAACTTTAGCTCTGAATTCCGTCCATGTTGTCTTCTTGGCCGAAGTGCTGGAACTGTGTTAAAATATTCAGGCCGTTATGCGGTAAGTTGTAATAGTCGACTTAGGATACGGGTCGCTCAGCTGACACGCGATAAGCTAACGACCATCGTTTCTTGCGCATCTGGAGACTGTGATGAGATACCTACTGGATGTAGAACACCTTTACTTATGTAGGTATCTTTCTTTTATACATATAGGTAGCTAATATGTAGGTTAATTAAATAAATTTTAATTTGTAGTCTTCTAAATTAGCATTTCGTTTCTGTTAATATTTTTGCAAATTGTTTATCTTTCATTTGCCTAGTCTTTTCCCATAATATATATATGTGCAGATTTTGGTAAGACTTGTTGTCACACTTTCGGATTTCTGTTACTGGTGACTACCTATAAATAGCTGTCAAAGATCTTCAAATGACATTTAACGGTAAACATTGGCTTACTTAATTTCGGGGCACAAATCGTAATCGTCATGAATGGAGGACCGACCACAACAAGTGCACAATCGACCCGTGCAGCATTTACTCAGCCACGAGCTCCTCTCCTTCTTGCACCTCAATTTGCACCTCCACGGTTGCAAATTGTCCAATTATATAAAATGTAATTAAATCATCGCAAATACATAGTAAAGTTTGTTCATAGATACATACACTATCTTCTTCGCTTCGTTCCTCCCACTCAGCGAGCTAACAGGTAGCTCATTGACGTACAAACGTAAATCTATTCACTAAAGCTAAACCAACATCATTTAGTCGCAACGCTTTCAAACGACTGCACTCAAACTATCTTCAGCATATCTTCCAGCTAAGTACCACAGATAACGCAACTCCCGAGCACACAATTAGTACTTACTGCACCGGAAGTGACGTCACCCAACAAATACTCCCACCATTCGTGGTATCATAAATCTGCACACCTAAGACTAGGTGTTAGTTTAAATTGTCCTGTTTAAGACGCTCTACATCACCAACTTAAGTACTGCCTAACAGCTAGACGAAATTAGACTTTATAAATCAAAACGTTAAGCCGAATTTAGTTTGCGAGATGTTATGACTGGGTAAGTTGAAGTACTTTAATGGATTCCAAATACATTAGTCTCTGTGCTTGCTAGACGTACAAACGAAGTGAAAATAATTTATTAATACAACGCGATCATTAATCAGTATAAATGTTGGCAATGGCAATGCAACTGCTTTCCATTCGGAATTTTAATAACTTGTTTAAAATTTATTATTGTTTTCATTCCGATGCGCTGGAAGAAAAATGTGTGTAGTATTTGTATTAGCTGTTTAAGATTCTGTGCGAGTTGCTGCAAACAGTAAAGTACGTTATTTTGCTGTTTGCGGGACGTTTCGAGAAAACGAACAAAAAGAAACAAAATGCCACAAAATAACAAACTGTATTGAAGAGGAATACTTGTGGTTAAAGGAACAATAGACTCGGTTTGTTTTGGTTTAACTAATGCACACGTTTACGGGCGATAAATGATAACTTATACGGACGTACTAAACTAATTCCAAGCTTAATTTTAAAGCTGCTGAATCTGTACGTTCAGGTTATTATGTACATATACTTATAGTATCTATAATCCAATAAAGAGATATTGAGTAGTTTTTCCTAGCACCTCGTGCTAACTGACTGGAAATAAATCTAGCTTTCTGTTTAATCTTATTTTCAATATAATATTAGCATTATAGTCTTTTCCCAAGTTTTCAATACAAAAATTCATGTTCAGCTTTGTGAAACTGTGAAAGCGTAACAAATAAAAAATAAATAATTACTTTCGCTTTTTTATATTATTCAGCTTTAAAAAAATCGAAATAAAAATATGTACTAAACTGAATGTGCTTGATATTACCAAGCCGTTACAAATGTTCTACTATAGCATAAATGAAATATCTATTTCTTTATACATTTCGTGGGACGTGGGTTCAAGAATTGCGGACGTTCCGAGAAATAACAACCCTTGTCAGATTCTGCACTCGTCACCCGCTCATAACAAAGAGGGCTTATTTTACTGAAGTACACAGTTTTATTAAACGAACTGAAATATACGGAGAACAGTGTTGAGTTTTCCCTGTATCATCATTTTAGAGCTTTAAAATATTACAAAAATAGAAATCTCATTTCTAATAATAGTGAAAAGTTACCAATACGTAATATTTGTTTTAATTTTAATTATTTTGTATACTTGCACTTCACTAGCATTAATTTCCAAACAAACATACCTTGCTGGTGCATGAACACTGGTACTCAGCTGCATACGTTTACACTGCAAGCCGATCCTTTTTTTTTTTTTTTTTGTGTATGGCATCTCGCAGGTCAACCTAGAAGGTTGTCGACTGCTTAACCGGGCTATCAAGCCGATCCCAAGATAATTGGGAAAAGGCTAGGCAGATAATGAACCAACATACCTTGCTAGTGAAAATCAAGCGTACCGTATGCATGACATAATAAATTTATTTTATTTAAAACCCTTACAACTTTCTTGGGCAGTGAGCAACCCTTTAGTAGGCAACACCGGACATAAGCCCAATGCGAAATACTTATCAATTATTTATTTCATTTCGTGTGTTGTAAACAAAAGTGGCCTTATGTAGCCTGTAATCCTACAGGTGTAAATAAATCCTACATAATCCAACATATTAGGAAAGAGAATTGCCAATGTGGACATTGAATGAAGGAAAAAGTTATAAAAATCATAATTCATGAGAGTTATTTCTAATAACATTTCTGCCAGCAGATCTGCGGTAGAATAATCTGGATGATAATTTGTGAATAAGACTTAGTACTTATATTCTAAAGATTACTTAGATAAATCTAAGTAATAAGTATCTAAGTAAAAACTAGGAGCGTTAAATTCATTGAAAAGCAACACGTGCCAGACTTGAAAAGTTTTATTTTTTAGGTTAATGTTTTTGACTACTAGATCAATAAAATAGACTTACTAGCCAAACAAATAGTTACTTGAAATAAATTCTATACTCTTTTGCTATTAAAACACCAGTTTATGTAGCCACTCACCCAGAAAATGTTACAGAGGCGGTCATTTGTGGCTACAAGCAATTTAAAAGGTGTTTGTTTCAAAAGGTGAATGCCGAAGAACTTTGGGCAGTAAGTCAAGTCACTTTAGTTTCTCGAAAGTTACCGATTTTATTACACTACTTGTCGAGAAGTTTGGCGAGTCATAAAAATAAATTGCCAGTAGATAATGTAGTAGTATCTAGAGATATTTTCACGTTAAAACTGATGAAGATAAACGCGTGTTTTCCAAGGCACAAATACACAAATAAGCGAAGGTTTTTTGCTTTTTGTCAACCAGTGATAGGATGCATTCAAATATTTTCAAAATAGCACTGCTCTCGAAAAATCAGGCACTTAAAAATAGTAATATTGTGAAAAAATAGTACTATTATCTTACTAAGACATTATCACATGCAATAAGGTCAAAGAAAGAGAAAAAAGAGACTTTGTGGCCTAGTGGTTATGGCACCTGCATCTCGTGTATATTGTGAGTTCGAAACCTGATAAAGTCCAATGTGACCACAATGTCATATTTTATTATGTACTTTCTAAGTGTATTTTAGCCACCTCTGACTAAGAGTGAATGAAAACATTGTGAGGAAACTTGAACTTTGAAATTGCTAATCCACCTTGAGCTGTGCAGTGAGAAGATACCTTTAAAGCAGAACTTTTTTAACAGAGAAAGACCAGCAAAGAATTTAGAGATAAACCAGCAAAAAATCGATGGCTATTTGGGTGTATATCAAACTGCAGCTACAAAAAAACATTTAGACAATGAAGCAAATATAATAGGAAAGACTACAAGTAATATTCCAATCACAAAAGGTATTTCTAAAAACGTAAATTATTTGCTCAAACCGTTGAAATTCTGTGGACTTTATTTCGCGCGAACAAATCCTTGTAAAATGTAAACTAGCGTAATTTGTTACCCTGGACTCGAGATCTGGGCGTGTTGATTGCGAAACACCAATTTATTTATTGTCGTTGGCTTTAATCCCTGGATATATTGCTTCGGACGAATCAAGTCCCGGGGACGAGATACTTGGGCTCGATCGAAGTCCGACTTAGAATTATAGGTTTCATTGGAAATTGCTCATTGAAGCCTGTGGGGGCGCAACGTCTTGCTGAAGACTCATTAATAGTGTTGTCTATAATATCTGGAAATAACCTAGTAGGAAACTTACGTTATTATTAGATGTTTTTATCTGTTTAAATGTTTACCTATATTCTTTTAAATAAGATAAAGATTATTAAATATTTATCTAATCTAAAATCTAATCAACTAACTCTAATTTTTTTCCCCTAGCAATCGTCACCCATGAACATCTACAATCCTAACCTAACTAATACTATAAATGCGAAAGTGAGTTTGTTTGTTATGTTCTCATAATCTCATGGTAAAATGGCTGAACCGATTTAGATTAAAGGTACGAAAATAGATGGGATCCGTGAAGGCACGGGAAAAGGCTAAGACATCGCAGATATGTTGCCATCCGAGAGACTAAGCTGGGTGGTTTCATATACCTGGTACATCTACACTATACCAGTCCCAGCAAAAAGGGACGTTTTAGGGACTGTCAAAGACTGTGCAAAGACCAAAAGACAGTCCCTAAAACGTTCAAAAAGTACTGACTTTCAGCCTAGTTTGAATAAATTATTTTAGAATTTAGACCTAACACTCTCAAGAAATTGGAGTCCCACACAAAACAATTTCATGTACACTCTATTATTAGTAGTTACCTAAAGATAGATTTTCCAAATGAATGTCACCTCCACCGCCCCCCGACTGAAAGAAGACGGATTATTATCAATGGGCCATGGACCTAAGCGGCTTACCTCCACATTCAACTTAAAAAGGTTCGTGTTAGGTAAGTATTTTATTTGTTGTATGTTGTATATAATATATTATATACGTAATTTTATTCCAGACTAATTACTCAATCGTGCTTCGTTACATTTCAAAAGCATATTTATTATAAGCATTTATTATGTAGACGCGATAGCCTAAGTTGATTGATTGTAAATATTATCTAAATAGTTAACAAATTAAGTGCAGATTAGTAAATATATACACAAACTGTTTCCCGCGGTTTCACCCTCGTCCTGAGAGAATTTACGCGCTCATATAAAATCAAGCCTATGCTTATATTATTGTAGAGAAAAAGCGTGACAGTCAGACAGAAACAGTTACTTTCGAATTTATAATATTAGTAAATGATAACATCACGCCTGTTTTCTCCGAAGGGTTACGCAGATGTATGTGTGGATGGACCGACATATATCTTCATCTTCAACTATGTTTAAGTCTTACAATAGAGGGCGAGGAGTCAAAATTACTACCAATTGAGCAAAAAAAAGGCGTGAGGAAATCTAGATGGAAAATCTTGAAAATATTAGCCGATCTGAAAATATAAATCAGTACATTTTTGATTCTTGAGATCGAATTTGATGCGATACAAAAACAAGTTGTTCCCTAGACCAACGAGATACTCAGTCCTGTTTTACTGCACTGGTACTAAACGCCTAAGAATCAAACGACACTCTGACTGACCACATAGGCATCAAAACACCTGACTATTACGCCACGTGAATAAAACTACTTCAATTTAGTCAGATGTCCCGCCGCGGTGTGCTGCAGCAATAAAATAAAAATTTCAAATGAAACGGAGTACGTTTCAGTGTTTCCAACGAAAATGTTTCAATTTGAACGCACTCTCCTATCCTGCATTTAATGCATCCAAACTCCTCGCAGTTTCCAGAGTGATGAATAGCTGCAACAAATTATTAAGTTTGCAAGTTGATGCACTGCTTTTCGCTTTGTTTCGAACGCTATTATTTTATGCTGTGGCAATGTTTTTATTTGTTTATCGTGTAATTGGATGCGGATAAAGTATTTAGTTCTGCTGACTGGCAAGAGTATGCATTACGGAACCTGCTGGGGTTCGTTGTGTTCATAATGGAAGGGTTTTCAGATTGTTGAGTAAACTTTCTTCTTGAACTGCAGTCGACGAAAATTAAAAATAGTGACGAAATAGCTAGGTCCCTGTTTCTATTACCGAATCCAGAAATTTAAAGAAAGTAGTGACTTTTTAATTTGTTTGCATGCTTTATTCATAAAGATACTGGAAAACTAAATAAATACAAATTAAATCCTAAATCACGACCGCTCACATTCAAACAATCCCTAATTATAAGCGTGAAACAGTTGAAAAGCGTCTTATTATAAACTGCTCCTTTCGAATACAATTTTAATATCTACTCACTTCTGAAGTATAACCCTGCGGAGTTTTAATGTAACTGTTATGTTCGTACTCATTTGGTTGAGTGAACTCTTTAATTTGGCAGAGTTCGAGGGAGAAATCTGTGCTAATGAGTTGAGGCAGTAATTAGTCATTTATTCCGAGTCAGTCAGTTACCTTCGACGGGGCGAGGGTAGCGAATATTTTCCACTGTTGAGTTGTGCCTCCCTCTTTGCATACGATTTTCTGTGGCTCGAATAATAATGAGGAACATAATGGAGGACGTATGTAGATGTATCTAAAATATGTGAACGTGCTGGTAAATGCAGATCTAGTTTATACTATTAATGATTTGAATTTAATATTATTTGCACACATATTAAGACTTCACCTATAATATATGTATGCTATTTATATAATATATATAAGTAAAACGTTGATTATTATCATAGTATCTATATTAAACTGTAATGTGAAAACATTTTCAGTCGTGATTTGAAGATTCCTAGGTTATAAATATATAGTACACAAATTCCAACAAAAAGTTCCAATCCCCACGCCTTAGCTCTAATAAAATTCTTCAAGGGCTATATTTCAGGCACCGATTGTTAGAAAAAGTCTGCTTCACACATAACTTAATACAACTTAACTTAAAGTTCTGTGAATAGGTACTTATATACCGGTTTTAACAGACTTTAAAAAGGAGAAAGATCTACGTTCGGAGTATATATTATTTTTTCAATATTTTCATTGTTATGACCCGACCATTATATTTTTTGTTTCAACTTAGTCCGAATATAAATTAAATTCTTACACTAAAACCTTTTGTCTGACCTTTTAAAAAGCGAGTGAGCCTTTGATTAATGTTGTACTATTTTTTTTTTTTCGTAGACAAATATCAAGAGGACGCTAGAATAAATCTGAGGGAGCCAGTCCTCCCTGGAGGTTCGAGTTGAAGCCATCGAAGAGAATATGACATATTCTTCACGGCACATTGGCTTCAGTTAAATGTGACGTCATACCTTCAGCTTACGACATGCTCTATTTAGTTTTGTATTTTCGTAGTAGTGGTATAATGTTTATTTTTCTGTTTGATTTAATTTAAAACGGCAAACCTGTCTACACGATAAGAAGAAGACGAAATAAAATTATGATAGTGAAAGTTTATTTAGCTAGATTGATGGATGATTCGATATTTGTATCTTTTTCACGCAAAAATTACTGATTTATGTATCTCGCTATCTGGAACCAAGGCCCCGCCCTGTTCCTCAATGCTCATGCCTTCTTTGTATGAGAAGAGGCCTGTGTCCAGCACTGAGACATGTATATAGGCCGACGATGATGATCTGGAACCAATTCGAAGGTCTCTCTCTCGTAGCGAGATGAAGCTTATATTTCATATTATGAGAAAAAACTACTGTTAATCCTTCCTATATTAAATGCGTAAGTAAATTTGTTTGTTACGCTTTCACGGTTAAACAGATGATTTTAGGTTGATGATTTTTTTTATTTAGTATAGAGATAGATAGGACCCTAGAAACGGTTATAGGCTACTTTTTATCCAGGTGCGGTGAAACCGCAGGAAAAAACTAGTAGTTTAACATAACAGCTATTAAAACAATGCATATTTTCTGTCGAACAGTGCTGTCAGCGCGCCGCCGACCTTTTAACTGAAGCCATAAGTGCCCGCAAAAACTAATCCCCAACGAGGGTTGTAGCTGGGTATAGTTTATTCAGTTCCCAACTAAAAGGTATTACTATATTCGTATATATTTTATAAAGTGATTGTGTATTATTTCATCGATGCGTATTGGAAATAGACTCGTTTTAGCAAATTCTAGATAATTCAAGAACATCTAGTACATTTATTTCGATAAATCCGAATCCGAAATGTTATCCGTTTTTCATGTCCCGTTATTTCAATATATGGTTACAAGGGGATTATTGGGTCTATTTTCCCCTCTTTTTGCCATGAAAACAACAATGTTTTTCAAATTCTATTTGCAATATATGTCATTAGTCAAATAGATGGGAATGATAATTTAACTAAACATCTATTGTCGATCTAGCTATTACGCGAACCCAAGGCTGCTTTTTATATTAATTGAGTTTTTAGCCAATAAAGTGGTAAGTGTCACCCCTAATATGCTTTTAAGGACAATTTGTACATCTTCGCTAGAAAAATGTTCACGTTAAGATCTGTCTTCCGACACATCCCTCATCGCCACGGTTTCTCATTTTTATGAAGCTTCTGAATATTTTAAAGGTAAATTATTTAAAGTAGCAACCTTTTACATTTTCTCAAGCCATTTAGCTGGCATTTAGCTTGAGAGAACGATTGAAGGGGAAATTGATTATAACCCTACTATGAAATTGTATTTTTGTGAATCGTAATTTTAACTTTTGTATCCTACTTCGTATCTTATATATCCAAGGCGGGTTACCTTGAACAAGCGTGATGATCAATGCTACCTTCTCTGTATGAGAAGAAGCCTTTACCTAAGAATGGAATAATAAATAAGCCGATGATGATTATGATGATTCAATCCTTTACTAATCCATATTAAAGAAAAATTACTATGCATTTCAATGCACAAGCATTGGCACATATTTCTTTGTACACTACAAATAATATAAAAAATCAGTTTGATTATTTGATAATACAGGATTCGTTTGGTCGTCTTCATAACTTTGTTATTTAGGTGTCCGTAACAATATTAGCAGCTATCGCCTACACCTGCGACTGTACAATTAATAAACGACACAAAATGTAAAGTCCCATCCACACGTCCGTCAGCGATCGTCCGTATTACTGGCCAGCTGTCAAACACAGACACATCACCGGCGAGGAGGCTTTAATAATAATGAATTACCCTCAAACTAAAGGACAGTACTCGACCTAATTTTCTTCTCAACAAACAAACGAAAACGTACCTTATTAACTAGTTAGTAATGCTGTATTTTCATTGTATGATGTTTATTTTTAACCAATTGTCTTGGCTTGGAAGTTTTACTTGTTCTAGTAGTGCGTGAGCCCGACAGCGGTGTCACGAACTATGAAAGATGACTTGTACCTATTACGGACAGCTTGGGCGGTTTGGTCTGAGAGATCTCTTCAGACTGGGTGTTAGAACAAATTGTTTGAATTTCCAGAACAACGTGACCTGTTTTCTTTTAGGAATTAGGTATGTACGAAAATATCTTGGCGTTGGTAGAAATATCGTTTTGGTTGTATTGTCACATTATAAGTGTGGAATAGAGAATAATTTAGTATTGTGTGAGAAGAGAGTTTACCATTACTTAGTTAGTTTACTTAATACTTTACGCAGCTCAGTTGAAATTCAATATTATGTAAGACACGTAAGTCATAATTTGTATTGAACTATAAAGTTCTTAGCACCCAAAGACTATATAACCACCGAAGAACTTTTACTTCATTGTCTAGGCACAACAAATTCCCTAACCTATTTCTTGGAATTGACAAATAAATATAACCATTTAACATTTAAACCTACGAAATATTTAATGGAATCTAGGACTTCTAAGTAATAAATACCAAACTTGTATTGCCTAGAAATATAAATTCTGTAAGTATCTGAAAAATTGGTATGTAAGTAGTTCTCAAATCGATGGATAAGTACGGTATAATGAGAAAATCCGAATCGCATTACTTGCCTAAGTACATTAAGTGAGATGAGATTAACTTACCTTTACTTAGATTAGTTTATTTTTAAAGGTTCACGTCGACTGGCCCGAGGGTACTACAACATACTTATGATTTGCAAGGAGTACTTTTCCTCACATCATCGTTATATCTTAAAAAAACTTCTAGGTCCTTCTATACAGGAGTCTCTAGTCTCTACCTGACATAAATAATGTACCTACGTAAGTCACAATTACCATTCAAAGAGTGTTTGGCCGAATCGGCCATTCGTTCCAACAAGTGAGCTGCCCATTTCCACTAAGTATAAATAATAGTTTGGGCTATATCGGTTACTTCAGTTCTTATGTACGAGCTCAATGTTTGTGATAATTCTTTGATTTTTCATCTGCCTAGCCATTTCCCAACTATGCTGGGATCGGCTTCCAGTTAAAGAAGCTGAGTACCAGTGTTTTACATGGAACGACTGACTATCTGACCTCCACAACCATTTTACCGGATAACACGATACCCCTTAGTAAGACTGGTTATTAGACTTTCTAGCTTCTGATTACCTGTAAAGCAGCAACTTCATTTAACCGTTTAGCTGTGAGCCAGTCGATGCGTACCTTTTCGACAACCGACTTTAGTAGGTACCTACTGATATTTCCTTATCTACATTTCTTCAGTATTTACGTACTACAAACAAACTTTTCCTCTTTATAATATTAGTATAGATGATACTAATACAATGAACTCAATATCCTCCCGTAGCTCGCGTTGGCCCGGGGTGGCTCGGGTTACACGTGTCTTGTTCATATCGATACACTTTATAAAAGTAATGAGTTTAACTTTACTCTTTGAAGTAACATTGGTGGCAAAATTAGAAGTGTCTTCCTCCTGGAAGAATTATAAGTGCTCCCAAAATGTTTTGTGTTCTACTTGAAAAAAGATTTGTAATCTTTTATGTGTTACTAGCTGTGTGCCGCGGTGTCACCAGTGTCCTGAGGGAACTACTAAGCAGACCCGGATAAAAAGTAGTCTATAACAGTCTTCAGGGTCCCGTACTTTTTTCATCTTAATAGGTTCAACCGGTTTACCGTGAAAGCGTAATAAACAAATAAACTTAGTATCGCATTTATACTATTAGTTAGGATAGTTACGATATCGACAATTAATATCCAACAGTTGAATAGTAGAAAAAAGAGTGCGATCATTAAAAGTGACATCGAATTTAAAAAAAAGTAAAATAGATTTAAAAGGTTACGTGAAATTTACGAAGGTTTACACTACGCCACCATACACACTACACAAGTGTGTTTATTGTGACACGAGACAAATGTCGTGACAGCAGCATCACAAAAAAAACAGCATAGTTTTTTATGGCATTTATATCGTAGTGTTATTAATACTTAATTAACATTTAAACCTACATCAGAGAAACATAAAATATTTTTTAAAACACAACACACTACGAACTTCCCCACACGTTGAAAAGATTGTATTAAAATTATCATATTTTCAGCCAACGAATGAATTTTAAAAGGGGAATTCAGCCAAGACAATTTTAATTAAGTCCCAGAGAGCTCATTATCTTTAGCGTCACCGCGCGGATGGGAGGACCAACTTTTTTTTTTCAACAAAAATCTTTTATGTTAAGATAGCGTTATCTGGCGCAAATGTACCAACTTATACCTAGTCGCGTTAAGTTTCTTCAATTCAATTTGACTTTTGTAACTACTTGTTCAACTGTGTGCGCTGTTGATATTATTTACTGTGTCAAGAATACTTGGAATTCTGAGTAGATATTTATTGACATTCTGGTAAATTACTCCGCAGATGTTAACAGTAGATGTTTTAAGTCATAACGCAGGTGTTGAACAGTTGAAAGCAGCATCATTGCTTTGAGTCCAGAATAATGCCTTTGCTTGTAATCATCAATCTGTCTTCATCGCAAAATTTTTAATATCTTTGTATGCAGTTGTGTTTCTGAAGAGGTACCTTGTTCAACAATAGTCTACAGACATATAGTTTGATGACTTTAGAGCTATTAGGATTTTTGATGATTCTTCTAGTGCTAGAGTAAGTATTATATTATTCTGTTAACACGAGCTACATAATATTTAAGGACGTGGTGAAAAGATTAAATAATCAGTACCAATGCTGACGTCTATTGTGCGATAAACTATAGGTTTATAGGGTTATTATTGAATAACTATTCACAGGCGCACTAGTGTTATCATACAATAATTAATAGTTAGTCCATGGAAAGGTAAAATTATTTTAGTAGAACTACACCGACACTCACTCGCAAACCACAACTCCAATTAAATATAACTAAAAATATACATTTCATTGGTTCGAAAACTGCAACTCAGCTTATCCCTGAAGGATTTTACAGGACAAGGGATTTCAACAGCGATTTATTTTTATAAATACAACGCAAATTACATCAACTTGTATATTTTTAATTAAAACTCCGTTACCGACGGGGTCATACTGTTATCCTTGATTAAATTCCGTTAAACCGCGTTTGAGAAGTTGAAAAAAATATGTTTTGACTGTAAATTGAAAAGTAGCGCCTACCTATAGTACCATAACCAAGAGTTTTTAGGGAGATCTGGTCCTTTTTGTAACAACTATGTATAAAAATCGTAACTAATGTTATTAATGCGTAAATGAGTTTGTTACGCTTTCACGCAAAAACTGCTGAACCTATTTCCATGAAATATGGTAGATAGATTTTAGGCTACTATTTATCTTGGTGCGTAGAGTAGGTCCTTTGAGACGCGGTTGAAACTTGAAATCGCCAAGAAACAAGTTGTTCATAATAAAATATGTATGAAATCACGCCATCATATCCAATAATGACCTTGATATTGTTTAACAGCAAATAGTTAACAAATAACAGAATGATATTATCTAAATAACTTAATGTTAATAAATAAACTGAAATGTGATGGAAACCAATTTATTTTATATTTAAATTAGTATGATAGACTACAATCTACATGAGTATTATTATTTTAATTTGAATGTAAATTTAAAACCATTGTATAATTCGGGGTGACTAACTCTAACTCTATCTATTCACAAACGCCAGACATCTTTATATGGTTTGCCGCTACTATTTGTTACAGTGTTATAATTTAACTGTTAATCTGTGAACTATGAGTTCTGAGCTCAAATTTAGTACGGTTTACTTTTTAAGGTCTTGACGCTTTTGGATAACCTTTTAAATAATTGAAAAGCGATAAATGAAACCATGGCCTAAATCTAATAAAATTGTACGATTTTTTTGAAATTATCAACCAGAAATACTTCGTTTATTTTATACTCTCTCTTCAATATACTAAAAACTAAATTACTTATTCCTATAATAATTTATTACATAGAAATATTAATTTAAAAAAAAACTTTGATACCTTTGTCTTTCTTTTTGTTTTAACAATACTAGTTCTTGTCAATGTCAACGATTTATGATTTTTTTACGTACGTATGTACAACGACGAATTAAACCTTTAACCTAACACATCTTACAAAAAATTAACAATCGCTCTAGATGTGAAAAATTCATTTATCACTCGCTTCATATTTCAAAACTCATTTGCTGACAAACTATCCCGTGGTAGTTCCACTAGGGCTCAGTAACTAAGTGGTCCTTTACGCACGAACTGACACAATTAGGGTCAGTGTTCGTAACTCGGGTCGCGTAATGAGCCCTGTCCCTGATACACGGGGATCACTTGAATTTGTAACTGACCGCGGACGGAAGGGCCAGAAATAAAGTTTTGTAGAGTGACATCTGTTGATTAAACATATAATTAACTATCATTGTTTTTATGAACAGGGAGGAGCTCGTGGCTATGTAACAGCCGCACGGTTCGACCGATCAAAGGTTCGTGGATGGGTGACCATCTATATTATCATAGCGAGACTCCTCCGTGCCTCGGAAGCACGTTAAGCTGTTGGTCCCGGTTGTCATTTATAGATCTTTGACAGTCGTTACGGATAGTCAGAAGCCAGAAAGTCTGACAACCAGTCTTACCAATGGGTACCGTGTTACCCGGTAACTGGGTTGTGGTGGTCAGATAGGCAGTCGCTCCATGTAAAACACTGGTACTCAGCTGCATCCGGGTCGACTGGTAGTCGATGGAGGCTAGGCAGATGATGTTTTTATGAACACAAAATGATTTCTGTTCTGACCCGTCTGCAGTCATTTTTAAAAGTCAAAAGATTATATTTCAGTACCTTCACATTGCATAAGCTTGAGGTAGAATATACCGTGTAAAGTGCATAAAAATAGTTTTATTTTCTATGAATCACATCACTGGCTATTAAAATGGCTAGAATTTGGAACTTTTAAATAAAGAACGTAAGAGCACCAACCTTATCCCTCAAGCTCCTTTGTCCATTGCTCTTATAATGCTGATGACCTAAGAGCTATCTGGCAGTGCATCTAAAAGGAGCGTCGTCTTTACAGCCGTGTAGTGTGCAGTTGCCTTTATGTCGTCCGGTGTAGATAAATATTCATGTCGCACTTTATAGCCGGCTTTATTAGGTTTCCATGTTGTTTGGTTTAACACATTATTTGAATATTGGTGAAATTTTAGAGTAGCTGCTGATGCCAGGGTAGTGTAAGTAGATTAAAAGGCTAGTTTTCTTTAAACGCAAAATTAAAAAATAGATCTTCTAGCACACTACTCATGCATTTATTTGATAATAATTTATGTTACAGACTAAAAATTATGAGAAACTGATCACGATGATAATGTAAACAAAAAATACCTTATTATAGATTAATTGAAAATCACCTCCTTTTTAGTGTTTTTAGTGTCTAAAAAACTTATCGACGATAGTAATACGATCAGCTCTTTAAATCGATACAGATTTTTAAATAATCGCACATTTTTTGTGCAATTCCCCAACATTCCTGAAACCTACCTCTCCCATTTCGAAATTAGTACAAATCCTTTCGTTACCATCAATAATGGTTCAGTTACAACTAAACCCGTCTGTCAATTAGTCCGAGTGAACTCAGACCATCACAAAAGGTTTGTTGGAAACTTTTTAAAAAAGAAATGGAAAAAGTTCGCTCATTATAACAGATTTAAGGGCGGCTAAAGAAAGGGGAACGGCTTGTAGTCCGAGCCACTTCTGATTTACGAATGTTCAAGACAGATGTTTGTACAACCTATAAATACTCGCCTTTTTTAAATTATATTCCGGTGAAACCGTTTTTTCTGTTTTAAAAGTTTACCTAATTATTTTATACTACCTATTTCCCGCGGTTTTACTGGCATGCTGAAGAAACTCATATACTATACTTTGTATTTCAAGTACCTGGATTAAAACTTTCCACTAACTCCTTCCCCAGAATTAAATCTATCCTCTTATCAATACTTTAATTTTCGGTTCAGCCATTGTACTATATAAGCGTAAGAGACTGACAAACAGAATTAGTTTTGCATTTGTAAACTTAGTAAAGAGTAAAGTTCATAATTTGATTACAATCTAAGATAAAACTTATCAAAAACTGCTCAAGTAGACATTTGCAAAAAAAGCTAATCCAACTATCGTTAGAAAAGTTATTTTTACTGGAGTAAGGCTTCTTACAAGTATTTTCAAAAATAAAACTCAGTAAAGTAGACACACTAAGTAATAAGCAAAGATATTAGTTTTTTTTATTCCATAACTTTATGTAACAAGATTTTATATATTAAAAAAAATAGAATATTTAGTTAATACTATGTGGGACAGCAACTGCAATGGACTAAAGAAAGGGCCAAAATAAAAGAAACAGAGTTTTTAATTCAGTTAATAATTATGTTTAATTTCGCTGTAATATTGACCATTTATCTTGAAGCAGGAAAAATTGGTTAAATTACGTTTGTCTTAAAAAATATTACGGTAGGACCTTATAAAAGCAGAAGAATGAATCGTTAAAATATCTCCAGCCCATAAATCAAGCTTCCCATTGTAAATCTAAACACTTAGCCAGGACCAAGCCTGGGAGACTATCTGCCAGCCGTCGGGGACATGCTCACTAATCCTCACTCGCTATCCGACTCCAGAAAAATAAGTTTAATTCCTTGATTAAAGCGACACATTCGTCTACTGATGTACGACCGTGAGCTACTATGTTTCAACTTGAATTAGTCATTTTGGAAATCCTTTATAGAAGATCCTACAAATCACAATATTAGACTTAACTTTCTGGCGAGTGACATTTCCCATGATATTGTCATAAATATTAAAAGCTATCTAACTTTATTTTAAGTAATTAATTAAATAAATAACTTGAATAGCATGCTGTGTTCCGAAAAGCTCATCATTCTATTCTGAACAATAAAATATACCTGCATAATTTGTACAGGACAAGGAGCATACCGCATCCAGTATTTATGTGTCTTCTGGTCTTTCGGTCCGAGTCAACAGTTAAAAGCTTGGAGATTCGTATGAAGTTAATATATTTGCTGCTCTCGGTACAGCCCGGTCTGGCTAATAGATTAGTTTGGACTGCGAGATCAAACTCGCTAAATTATTGGGGCTTGTGCGAGAAAATGCGGACCCAAACAATGTTCTTTTGCTAATAACTTTTGGAGGACTTTAGTACAAAAAGTATCTTCGTCACAATGTTAGACATCAAATTGCCGATGTCTGACTGCTCAGTTATTGATCGCATGTAACATCAAATTAAAGTGTTAGCAGTTTTGACTGACGCTGAAAGCATAGGCATAAGCATTTTTTTACAGTATTGAGAACTCATTCTGAAAATTGATATTTTGGTCATATTCGAAATTTCAAAAAAGTATCTGCCTACTAAATTGGTGGATCGAAAATAATTTGTATGAAATTATCTTCTAGATAAGGTAACCGATATCTATCAAGTGGTAAACTGGCAATAAGTGAAACAAAAACTTGTCAATTACACGAACTGTTAACACGACGGCGGGGCGTGGCCGCGTGACGTATGCCAGTGATTAGCGCCGCACTGCACTGGTCACTGAGATATGGCGCTGTTCAACGCTTTTTGTGAGCGCTGAAGCTGATGGAGGGTCACGTGTGAACACTGTGTTTTATTGTAATCATTAATGAGTTTAATCAAGTTTTCTAGAGCATGGTCAAGTATAATTAGTACCTACTAATGTGGTATAGTATAGTAGTGTTTGTAACTTACATTCCATCTAAGGTAGACAGGGATACAAAAAATCGCATCAAAATCGGCCCATTCGTTTGAGAGCTACGATGCCACAGATAGACACACACACACCACACACACAAACTTATTACACCCCTCTTTTTGCGTCGGGGGTTAAAATATAAGCTGTTACGGGTTAGCTCCTTATTGGTTACGGGTAGGTAAATCTTTATCGGCACCTAAAAAGATCCAGAAAGTTTCGATATTTTATCTAATAAGTTTGGGGATGATTGTCACTTACAGATCGGGGCTGGAAATATAGGTACTTGATATGCACCGAGACAATTTTGTAGCTTTTTAACTTTTGGCAACTTTTTCTATTATACAGAAAGAATGTTTACACGTTTCACTATACCGTTATTATCGATATTTAAAAGCCCGATAGTTTCTTGCATAAAAAAATCTAGTACACTTTATTTTAATTTAAATAAAAAAAACTATAAAATTCCAACACATTTTTATCAGAAATGCTCGCTGTGTTACATGCAGTCTGTATACCTACATACCTGTCGAGGTAGAACTAGCGGTAGAAACAGAACAATTTAGCTCGGAACACCTGGTAAAATCAATTTTCTGGTCTGCGCACATACGGGCCTCCTCCGGTATGTTTCCGTACCACCATTTTACCGACGAAATATAAAATCTATTTGTTCGCACACTTTAATTATGACTAGTTGATTGAAAATGAAATGTTGGGGAAGCGATTTGGCTTTCCCGAATTGTTTGTTGCAATTGGGAAATCAACGTTGAATTTCAGTTTTGATTTAGTTTGGGATAAAGTTCCGTTCGATACTATCGCAAAGTGAAATAAGCTTTAGTAAAAAATGTATTACTTAAGTCAAAAAAATCCTCAAAAATTGTTTACGTACATAGAAGTTGTATCGACATGTCTTATTATGTAAAAAAGAATATTTACATTATTATTTTCACCCATAATTTTAAAGGGTTAAATTCTGTTGTTATTGAAAAGCAAGACCCTGGAAATATTTAGGTACTTTTTTGTGTCGATTATTTAGTACCTATTAAATGATAGATATTTCAAAGAACTTCTTCGGTCATCGACCTGCCTCCTACCTTCCACTACACTACAAATATATGAAATAGATGGAATATAATTTCTTTTTCACATTCCTTATTGACACCCTTTTAGCCTTTTGCCGGTCGAGCGAGCACCCGGCCGCGGCCCAAGGACGACCATTGTTATCGTAAATGTATGGAAATATTTCGCGTATGCTATATTGTTCCACGGGCCTTTGTGCCTCACTGAAGTTTGACCAGTATATTAATAGCAGATATTACTAAGAAATTCATCATCTGCCACCTATGTTGGAGTCACTTTCTAGCTTAATCGGATGCAGCTGAATACCAGAGTTTACATGGAGCAGCTGCCTATCTGACCTCCACAACCCAGTTATCGGGTAACACGATACCCCTTTGTAAGACTGTTGGTCAGACTTTCTGGCTTTTGACTACCAGTAACGACTGTCAAAGATCTACAAATGACAGCCAACAGACACCACCAACAGATGGACACCGATCTACGAACCGACCGCGCCAAGATTAGCTTAACCTTTGATCGAACGATCAGTGTTCATTTACTTATCCACGAGCTCCTAACCACGAGTTGGCAAATCTTAAGTTTTAGCGGTACCTATATTTTAGGAGTTACCGTAGTTCATGCTTTGACAGAAACATATTATTCATTCAAATGAAAATAGTGTAGATAAGGTAGGTATTTATAACGGCAAAATGTAACTATTTGGTTAACATAACATCACGCCTGTTAACTTCGAAGGATTGGCAGAGATGCACTTGTACATCAACAATTCGCTAGTTAAAACTGTCTAGTCTTATAAGGTTAATAATAGAACCCAGTACCTTCGCCACCGATACCTAAACCACATCGCCATATTTTTTCATCCACACTGGGACCGTGAGCCAGATTTTTTACGACCTAGGTATCAATTTTCGAATAAAAATAGTCCTAAATCCACGTATGATATATTTTTTTGCTGTAAATCATATTCGTCGCATTAAAACTCCATATTTTCACACAGTGGTTAACGACGCAGAATTATTTTTTATCTGTTGTGCATTAATAACAGCGGCTCACTGGGCGCACGGTGTTACGATCGTGTGTATCCAAGATCAAAAGGTGAGACAAAATTGAGCGTAAGTAAGTAATTTGTATTATGTACACACATTGGGCATTATATGCACGTAAATTACCTGGGTATAAAAATGTAATGTAAATAGTATAGCGCATAGGACGCTCTCAATTTATTGTTTGGGTTAAAATTCTGATTAGAAATGCATTTAGCATTTAGTCAACTCCGCGTGTGGGCACGATTCCCGTTGACAGCGATGCGGATGAATATTTAATGCCTAATTTCTATATTAAAACTAGTTATTATTATGTTTTGATGTTATAAATGTTGTAAATATTGAATATAAATGTATCTATTCATTGGTAAAAAAACGTTTGACGTTGTGTAATATTAGACACGTGTTATACCTAAAATATACCAACGATAATAAAAGCAATATAAAAATACGAAAACGTAAACATAAAGAAAAGACAGCTTTGTCTTTCGGTCATACCACAGAAGTTAATCAAAGGTACCGAGCTAATTAACATCAGAAATATTGTTTATATTATGTCTATACCTTCCATATAATATATTATACTATTATAATAAAGATTAAAGATTTGTTTGTTTGTTGTTTGTAGAGGTTTAACTCAAAAACTACTGGACCGATTTTAAAAATTACGAAGTGTCATAGGCTATAATTATTTCCAGAAATAATTGGGATCCCTGCTAAAACTTGAATAACCAACCCAAACCCAAGGTGTAAAAGAAGTGTCCACGCGGGCGAAGCCGGGGGCGGAATCAACTTTCACATAAATCACATATCACTTACTGTTTTGCTTGCTGAACTGGACGGCGAAAAAAATATCAAGTCACACTTACCTGGAAAAGAAACAGATTACGTTTAACAGTGGGCCTAGCACGAATCACTTACGAAAAAGTATTCATATCGATAGCGATATGTAATTTTGTATGTAAATTCTATTTTGAATGGAATATACTCATACCTTACATGTTACTTTTTATTTAAATTTACGATTTTAATCATTTTGGATGCTGAAAATTGTTTTTTACGCATTTTAACCATTAATTTTGTTCTGGTATTATTGTATTTATGATTCGAAAATTGCTTTCGATACGAATACTTTTTCCAGTGATTCGTGCTAGGCTCGATGTTAAGATATTTATTCCCCTATTATATACTTACCTACAAAAACAAAAAATAGTGTTGTATCTAAGTATTTTGTTACAAGAAATAGTAACATATTCCAGTGAATACGTTTTGAAATCCGTTGAAATACAGTTAAACGGCCCTGCATGCTCGTCTCACGATGTTAAGGCTGTGGGCACAACTAGCGATGTCTGTTCCACCAGTTTGGAATTTCTAGAATACTGTGTCATGCTAAATACTAGCTGTTTCCCTTGGTTTAACCCGCGTCTCGAGGGAAGTAGCTACTTCACGCTCATGGATAAAACGTCATACGATTCCTATGCCATACTACTATGATGATTAGGCGTATATATGACTGTGACCACGCCTATAACCGACTCTGTGGTTCATCTATCTTCGTGCCAAATTTCATCTAATTCGGTGCAGCAGACTTACCGTGAAAGAGTAACAAACAACCTCATATTTGTATTTATAATATCGGTCGGTGGGTCATCACAGTTATTAGGTAGGTACGCGAAAAAATCGATTATAGGTACCTACCTATTCAAGTTGTCAATTATGATTTTCAAATGCACGTCATAATAAGAACAAATGGCGGGCACCCGAACCGAACAAAGATTGCGAGTTAACACTGTAGGTAGGTACAACCTAATATACAACTTAGCACAATGAAACAATTTGAAAACATATAGGTACTTTGGCTACCTAACTAAACTACAAAACGATATATTACACATTTATGGTCGACTACTTTTCCATACCGTTTACCGCGGTGTCACCCGTAACCTGAGAGAATTAACTCACGCACCCAGATGAAAACAGATCCTGTGTTCTTTCCTAGGGGTTCTAGCTATCTCCATTCCAAATAGATATCACACAAGGTCGTTACAAAAGTTCCCTGTTGTCAATATGAGTCGGAAAATTCGATAATTGAATTAGAATGTGCAAACGCACATCGGATTTCAGAACATAGTTCGCGAAGCCGGTGTCAATAGTAAGTAGGTACAATACAGCACGATACCTTGGACTACCAGGCTCGATCACACCACAAACACTTCACTATTGTTGCACTGCACACTCACTTTGAAACTAATTTTGATATAAACAAGAAAAACTGATGAAAATAATAATTTTCACGCGAACACGTTTCCTTCGCTTTATGGCGGGAGCGCGGCGTTCCAACTAGACAATCCTCCAATCAGGTGGCGAGTATGGCGCGCATCCCCGTCGTGCAGTGCGACGCGCCTTGTCATTGGTCGCCTCGCGCGCTGACAATGTTTGGCGGTAAAATTCAAATTATGAGTTAGAAGGATTAGTGAACAACAAGTGTTACCAACCTAATGACTGGAATAATTAACACCGGTACTGGTTAAAGTTATAAATATTGCTTTTGTTTTACTGATTGATTTTAATAAAATTATCGTAATATTGTTAGTAGAATAGTGAAAGTTTAATACGCATAAAGATTTATAAAGAAATTTTGATGTTTATCTGAGTTATGATTATTTCTTGTAAGAATCTACAAACCATTCATTTTATAAATTCATTATTCGTCTCATAATCAGATTTTAAGAGCTTTTAGTGTAAATTTAGTCATATCTTAATAGACTATTACTTTTATGCCATAATTTTAAGGATAGCTTCCCATACAGAGATCTTCAAGCACGTTATCACAGCCTTAAACTTTCTTAATAAGTACATCAAGCATTCAAACCACGCCTAGATCAATTCCTTTCTACGTAGAGAACGTTCTGAAACTGCTAAATATTGACAGACCATCTTAAACCCAGGTTTAACCACATGTGCACACAGCCTAAGTCCCGGCTTCGCATGCTTTTAACTGATTGCCGTCGTTTCGGACCGATAGCCCAGCGCACGTACTTAGCTATTAGCTATCCATGTAACTTTTCAATTTAGATCGGTTAAATAGCATCTTTGACTGGCTTTGGTAAGTTGAAATGTTTCGTTCTAGATTGCGGAGTATCGTGTACCCAGCTTTATGTCTCGTGTTTACCTTTGTAGGTAGACTTAGGACTTGTATTACGGTCTATTCCTTACGTAGACCGCTACTTCTTTAGACAGAGCTTGATCTAATATATAAAATTCTCGTGTCACAGTTTTCGTTGCCATACTCCTCCGAAACGGCTTGACCGATTTTGATGAAATTTTTTGTGCTTATCCGGTATCTATGAGAATCGGCCAACATCTATTTTTCATCCCCCTAAATGTTAGGGGTAGTCCACCCCTAATTTTTTATTTTATGTTTTAGACAAAATTTTTAATTTCTATTTTTTTATGATACAAAAATACATACAATCCTCAATTTTCACTCTTCTACGATCAACCCTTATTTTTCAATTACTAGGAAATTATTTATATAGCAAAACAACGTTTGCCGGGTCAGCACTACTTATATATGTTTTTTATGTTCTTTTTCAACAATATTATAGATTCAATGTGAAACTCTATCAGTCAATTCCAAGGAGTTTTGGCTGGCAAAGCGTTCAATGTAGATACCGCTGTCAAACCCGAACCCTTTTAAGAAAAAGGTGTGATGCTAATTCCGTGTGTAGCCTGGCCAATTATTATTTGTAACATCTTTTTTGTTTGTAGGTTTAAAGATAAGGGAGGAGCTCGTGGCTAAGTAACAGACGCGTGGCTCGACCGATCAAAGGTTAAGCTATGCTTGGCGCGGTCGGTCCGTGGATGGGTGACCATCTATGTCATAGCGAGACTCCTCCGTGCTTCGGAAACCACTTTAAGCTGTTGGTCCCGGTTGCCATTTGTAGATCTTTGACAGTCGTTACGGGTAGTCAGAAGCCAGAAAGTCTGACAACCAGTCTTACCAAAGGGTACCGGTAACTCGGTAACTGGGTTGTGGAGGTCAAATAGACAGTCGCTCCATGTAAAACACTGGTACTCAGCTGCATCCGGGTTAGACTGGAAGCCGACCCCAACATAGTTGGGAAAAGGCTAGGCAGATGATGACTTATGTTGTAGATACGAATTTGTATGGTATGTAATAGAAGATAGTGTGAGAGTGTGTTCATAATAAGAAAATGTGTCTTTATCGGCTTATCGGTTATTATCATAATGAAATGTCTGACACTCATAGTGAAGTGTCTGACACTCATAGAGAAGTGTCTAATACTCATAGTGAAATGTCTGATACTCATAGTGCAATGTCTGACACTCATAGTGAAATGTCTGATACTCATAGTGAAATGTCTGACACTCATAGTGAAATGTCTGACACTCATAGTGAAGTGTCTGACACTGATAGTGAAGTGTCTGACACTCATAGTGAAGTGTCTGACACTCATAGTGAAGTGTCTGACACTGATAGTGAAGTGTCTCACACTCATAGTGAAGTGTCTGACACTCATAGTGAAGTGTCTGACACTCATATTGAAGTGTCTCACACTCATTGTAAAGTGTCTCACACTCATAGTGAAGTGTCTGACACTCATAGTGAAGTGTCTGACACTCATACTGGAATGATTTTTATGTTAGCCTGTTTTTCGGTTTTTCGGGTTTTTCGGTTTTCGGTATTTCGGTTTTTCGGTTTGTTCAAGTTCATAGTGCAATGTCTGACACTCATAGTGAAGTGACTGACACTGATAGTGAAGTGTCTGACACTCATAGTGAAGTGTCTGACACTCATAGTGAAGTGTCTGACACTGATAGTGAAGTGTCTGACACTCATAGTGAAGTGTCTGACACTCATAGTGAAGTGTCATAATGATTGTTTCATAATTATTGTATTGCAATATGTTTTGTGGCTTCCTAGTGACTGCAGCATTAATCAGTTACTATTTTGTTTGAGTAGCAGCAAGTACGTCATGCTCCCTTAGACGGCATGGCTTGCGGTAGCGTCGGGGGTCGGGTTGCCTCCTTCCCTCAAAAATGGCGAAGGGGGTGATGGCTGGTCCTCGCGTTATACTCGTGAACGGGTGCTGCTTGCGGTGCCTGGTCGTTTTGCTGATACATTTGTTTTTGTCATAATAGTTCTTTATTTATTACCTTTTCTGAAAAATGAAATACTGTAGTCCTAGTTTACCATGGTCGTGTTGTACATTTACAGTTGCAACAAAATTTGCACGTGTAGGTGGGTACGCCCTTTATGCCTTATTTTTTTACAAACGGAGGCTATAGATTTTATTTTATTTATTTTTTACATTTTAGAGTTAAATATATTTTCATAATAATAATTAAATGCTTGAGTATTTACTTGTTATAGGTATAAAGGTGTGTGCTAGCCAACATGTGACAAAATTATTTAAAATTTATGTTTAATTATGTTAAATATGAAAATTACCCATTTTTTTTTTTTATTAATATTGTATAAATTAAGGTTCTTCAAACCTTACAGACAGATATGTGTTGCTGGGGAGTTTGTTGCGCCACTTCTTCTTCCCAGCAAAAACACATAGGAAGTGGTGAAGGGCGGGCGTTTTGGGGGCTGTCTCTTGTAAATTGACGTTCAAAAAGTGCTGATTTTCAGCCTAATTTGAATAAATGACTTTTGAATTTGAATTTTGTCTGACACTCATATTGAAGTGTCTCACACTCATTGTAAAGTGTCTCACACTCATAGTGAAGTGTCTGACACTCATAGTGAAGTGTCTGACACTCATAGTGAAGTGTTTGACACTCATAGTGAAGTGTCTGACACTCATAGTGAAGTGTCTGACACTCATACTGGAATGATTTTTATGTTAGCCTGTTTTTCGGTATTTCGGTTTTCCGGTTTTTCGGTTTTTCGGTTTTTCGGCTTTTCGGTTTTCGGTTTTTCGGTTTTCGGTATTTCGGTTTTTCGGTTTGTTCAAGTTCATAGTGCAATGTCTGACACTCATAGTGAAGTGTCTGACACTGATAGTGAAGTGTCTGACACTGATAGTGAAGTTTCTGACTCTCATAGTGAAGTGTCTGACACTCATAGTGAAGTGTCTGACACTCATATTGAAGTGTCTCACACTCATTGTAAAGTGTCTCACACTCATAGTGAAGTGTCTGATACTCATAGTGAAGTGTCTGACACTCATAGTGAAGTGTCTGACACTCATAGTGAAGTGTCTGACACTCATAGAGAAGTGTCTAATACTCATAGTGAAATGTCTGATACTCATAGTGCAATGTCTGACACTCATAGTGAAATGTCTGATACTCATAGTGAAATGTCTGACACTCATAGTGAAGTGTCTGACACTGATAGTGAAGTGTCTGATACTCATAGTGAAGTGTCTGACACTCATAGTGAAGTGTCTGACACTCATACTGGAATGATTTTTATGTTAGCCTGTTTTTCGGTTTTTCGGTTTTTCGGTTTTCGGTTTTTCGGTTTTCAGTATTTCGGTTCTTCGGTTTGTTCAAGTTCATAGTGCAATGTCTGACACTCATAGTGAAGTGACTGACACTGATAGTGAAGTGTCTGACACTCATAGTGAAGTGTCTGACACTGATAGTGAAGTGTCTGAAACTCATAGTGAAATGTCTGATACTCATAGTGAAGTGACTGACACTGATAGTGAAGTGTCTGACACTCATAGTGAAGTGTCTGACACTCATAGTGAAGTGTCTGACACTCATAGTGAAGTGTCTGACACTGATAGTGAAGTGTCTGACACTGATAGTGAAGTGTCTGACACTCATATTGAAGTGTCTCACACTCATTGTAAAGTGTCTCACACTCATACTGGAATGATTTTTATGTTAGCCTGTTTTTCGGTTTTTCTGTTTTTCTGTTTTTCGGTTTTTCGGTTTTTCGGTTTTTCGGTTTGTTCAAGTTCATAGTGCAATGTCTGACACTCATAGTGAAGTGACTGACACTGATAGTGAAGTGTCTGACACTCATAGTGAAGTGTCTGACACTCATAGTGAAGTGTCTGACACTGATAGTGAAGTGTCTGACACTCATAGTGAAGTGTCTCACACTCATAGTGAAGTGTCTGACACTCATAGTGAAGTGTCTGACACTCATAGTAAAGTGTCTGACACTCATACTGGAATGATTTTTATGTTAGCCTGTTTTTCGGTATTTCGGTATTTCGGTTTTCAGTTTTCAGTTTTTCGGTTTTCGGTATTTCGGTTTTTCGGTTTGTTCAAGTTCATAGTGCAATGTCTGACACTCATAGTGAAGTGTCTGACACTCATACTGGAATGATTTTTATGTTAGCCTGTTTTTCGGTATTTCGGTTTTCCGGTTTTCCGGTTTTCCGGTTTTCCGGTTTTTCGGTTTTTCGGTTTTTCGGTTTTCGGTTTTTCGGTTTTCGGTATTTCGGTTTTTCGGTTTGTTCAAGTTCATAGTGCAATGTCTGACACTCATAGTGAAGTGTCTGACACTGATAGTGAAGTGTCTGACACTCATAGTGAAGTGTCTGACACTCATAGTGAAGTGTCTGACACTCATATTGAAGTGTCTCACACTCATTGTAAAGTGTCTCACACTCATAGTGAAGTGTCTGACACTCATAGTGAAGTGTCTGACACTGATAGTGAAGTGTCTGACACTCATAGTGAAGTGTCTGACACTCATAGTGAAGTGTCTGACACTCATATTGAAGTGTCTCACACTCATTGTAAAGTGTCTCACACTCATACTGGAATGATTTTTATGTTAGCCTGTTTTTCGGTATTTCGGTTTTTCGGTTTTTCGGTATTTCGGTTTTCAGTTTTTCGGTTTTCGGTATTTCGGTTTTTCGGTTTGTTCAAGTTCATAGTGCAATGTCTGACACTCATAGTGAAGTGTCTGACATTCATATTGAAGTGTCTCACACTCATTGTAAAGTGTCTCACACTCATAGTGAAGTGTCTGACACTCATAGTGAAGTGTCTGACACTCATAGTGAAGTGTCTGACACTGATAGTGAAGTGTCTGACACTCATAGTGAAGTGTCTGACACTCATAGAGAAGTGTCTGATACTCATAGTGAAGTGTCTGACACTCATAGTGAAGTGTCAGACACTCATAGTGAAGTGTCTGACACTCATATTGAAGTGACTCATTGTAAAGTGTCTCACACTCATAGTGAAGTGTCTGACACTCATAGTGAAGTGTCTGACACTCATACTGGAATGATTTTTATGTTAGCCTGTTTTTCGGTTTTTCTGTTTTTCGGTTTCTCGGTTTTTCGGTTTAATGGTTTTTTGGATTTTCTGTTTTCCGGTTCAAATTCATAGCGAAGTTGCTATCATTCATAGTGAAGTGTCTGACACTCATAGTGAAATGTCTGATACTCATAGTGCAATGTCTGACACTCATAGTGAAGTGTCTGACACTGATAGTGAAGTGTCTGACACTCATAGTGAAATGTCTGATACTCATAGTGCAATGTCTGACACTCATAGTGAAGTGTCTGACACTCATAGTGAAGTGTCTGACACTCATAGAGAAGTGTCTGATACTCATAGTGAAGTGTCTGACACTCATAGTGAAGTGTCAGACACTCATAGTGAAATGTCTGACACTCATAGTAAAGTCTGATACTCATAGTACAATGTCTGACACTCATAGTGAAGTATTTGACACTCATATTGAATTTATTTTTATAATAGCCGGTTTATCGGATTTTCTGTTTTCCGGTTCAAATTCATAGCAAAGTTGCTATCATTCATAGCAAAGTTGCTAACATTCATAGTGAAGTGTCTGATTCTCATAGTGAATTTTTTATACACGAGTCTCCAAATTACTGATACATGTTATATAAAAACGTTTTATTACATGTTATGTTACATAAACTCACTTTTACCTACACATACATACTATATTTGTAGATCTATAAGATATGTTTCACTATGTTTTTTTCTAAGTAAAATAAACAAACATAATATTAACGTTTCATGTAGGTACTGTCAGGGAAAGAAACTCTTCGTCTGACAAATGATAACTACCCAACAAGTCTTACGAGTCTTTGTGACAAACATCAATAATTCCGATTGATCCCAGAGACGTCTGTGTTATGGAACAGTATCTTAATATCACGTCAAATAATACAATAGTGTCACTCTTCCCACTTGCCTTCCTTTTGACGTCCGTTCGACCGAGCAATTCGTTCATTGTTTCTTTTCATTCACTCACTCCCGACCGTTGAATGAACGAGTCTGCTGAACGGGTCGGCTCAAAGACAACTCTTTTGTCGTTCGAGATGAAAAAGCTACGATTGGAAATGTCATTTTATGTTCTGTTCGTGTTAAAATGGAGTTTCTGCACTTTTTGTGAGTAAAAGAAAGAATGCAATTGGCGTAAGAATGGGGGCGTTTAAGAAAGTCTTTAAATGCCTGCAATTTTGTTACAGGAATTCATTTTAATTATCCTAGAAAGTCATTGTTGAAAATGCGCCCTTCTACAACTGTGAGTTTTTTTAAGATATAGCTGTTATTACGTATTTTGAGCCTGTACTGTGGAGTTTTTCCGATGTTTTTTTTAAATAATACCTACTAGAAATAATTAATATATCAAAATTTGGTGCTAATTAATGATAATGACTGACTACCTATATGACATTGTTAAATATAGATTTTGAGGATCCTAAGATCACCTGTAAGTGTCATCGTATTCCTCCGGCCCCCACCCCAAACCATTTAGGGTCGGCGCCTATACTAAAACATCAAGTAAAAATAAACAGATCCTTTTAATTTTATAAGTACGCGAAAAATATTTCCCAGCAAATCGAGAGCTATAAAGTATAAATTGGCTACTAAATTGTAGTGAAGCTCCTGGCTTTTGATTCTCGCCCGTTTTGGAGGATTAGCTGTCCGCGCAAAGTAAGCGATAGAACGGTTCAGAGTGTACGTGCCGCCGCCCATATCCCTCGGCTGCTGGTATTTTAAATCTTTTATACTTATCTGGGAGTCGATGGAAAATGTACACACGTATTTCATAGATGTTGGTTGGTTTTTGGAATGGTGAAATGTAAGTAAGCGAGAATGCTTCGAGGAATTAAAATGAGGATGTGTGAAGTGCTTACTTGTACTAATACAGATAACTTTCAAACTATATACTGTACTATATTATACTTTAATCGCTTTATTTAATATACTTTAGTCATAAGTGACGAAAGTAACGGGTACCTAGACAATTTTGACGCACTTGTTGATGTAATCAAACTATTTCTACACAAGAGGCACCAGTAACGTAAGTGGACGTAACTAATAATATTATCGGCATTATACAAATATATCGACAGACTCTTGACAAAATCCCTTAATCCAGCCATATCATATTCAGAAAGCGTCACCTACATTATTAATTGAAACCCGGCTAAAGTAAAATATAAAATGTATTTCTCTTACAGAAGCTACAAAAAACTGCGACAATATATAACGCACACATATAGGTACATACATAATCAAGAATTTACGAGCATAAGTCAATTTCAATTTGTGAGTACCATAACCAAAATGGCAAGTGCAACTCTTTGGCAAAAGTGCAGTTAAACTCCAAATGAATGGGCCCGTTAATTTAATTTAATCGCTTTATTCAATTAATTGCTCACGGCAGCGCAAAAATACAATTTCGCCTTTATTTTTACAGGCAATGGAGGCTCTTGATGACTCATTTGCTGTTAGTAATGAGTGTCCTAGTGACGGCTCAATCGCCTGTTCGAGCCTATTAGTTTCAATATAATGTCAAAGGATCGAACTTTAAATGGATAGTTGCAGGTTTAATTGTGGAATCGTGATGCAGATTGTGTTTTGATATTGCAATCGTTTATACATTTTGAAGCTGATTGTGGGCACAGTTACATTCTGAAATAGGTTTAATTTTGATGGGTAGAATCTGATATCAAGGCGTATGACTACTACTGAAAATTCAGATTTTCTTTTGTGGAGGATCTAGTATCCAGTATTACGTAGGTATTTTACAGCTGCTAAGGAAAACTACAAATAGTAACACAATATCATAATAATTATGTTATTATATGTATAATTGCCTTACCTATTATCCGACGCCAAATCATGGTGAACTATACAATTTTAAACACAAACACAATACCTACCAAAAAGGGTCATAAAGACAAAGATAATAGAGGTACCTAATTACCACGGTACTTTTAATTCAGGAATAAGAAGTGCTTATTCACCGGCACAAGTAAAACAAAAATTAGGTAGAGGTACTTAAAACTATTTTTGTACGCTAACTTCGGACATTTTGAAAAATAACACTCATTAACCCAAGGGCAAGCAGAGTGACTGCAGATTATGCTCTTCAAAGCATGTATGCATAGCAATTAACGGAAACATGTATTATAATATCTGCAACTATCATACACCTGCATATATACCTAATTACTTTTTCGAAAATGGAGTTGGCTTTTCCTTTCATTATAAAAGAAAAAAGTTCACCGTCGCGTCCTGAATCGGAAGCCATACGCTCCGACCGCAACATCATTATAATATTTCCTTCGTCATATAAAAAAGCAAATAATTCAATAACCTTCATCTTTTCCTGCGAATGCCAATACAAACTCATTGGAAATTCCCACAAAATTCTGTATTTCCTAATTATTTCCGCGTTGACGACAAAAATGTTGGCGTTCTGAGAGCTCGCCGCAGTCGGCGCACAGTGGGCTGAAACGGGCCGGTAAAGGACTTAGCATTTAAAAATAAAAAGTTTATTTTTCTGAAATTTTAAATATTGTGTTGGATTTATCTATCGATTATAAGTAATTATTTCTATGAGGGTTGTTCAGATAACTTAGTATTTTCGGAGTTATAAATATCCAAAGTAATTTTTGTATGAAGCAAAAGAAAAAAATGTGAAAATCTCGAAATTCTCAAATTTTCTCAAAGAATTGACTCTACGTATGCATAGTATGTATATTTGTCCTATTTTAGCGCCTATTCTCGGGTTGCGATTTTCTGCGATTTGCGACCAAATCGCAAAATTTCAAATTTTGTTCTCTATTCCACACCACCGTTTTTTTTGTATGTAGTAGTCTCCCCTTAGGCCTAATCCACTAAGGACTAATAAAATAAATAAGTAAAAATCATAATCACCACTGGTCACTGCACTGTTTTAATTTAATCACTGTCAAGGGTATCCACATTAACGAATGCAAAATGTTCGTATTCGTCATCATCAAATGTTTCCGCTTGTTCAATTACTAATAAACTTTGTGCTTCTACTGACAAAGTTTTATGTTTTCTGCGAAGTTTGTGACGTTTCGCTGAGATGAGTGGATCAGAGCTGGTCAATAAATTATTTAAAATGTCTTCATTTGTAGTTTTTCTACTGCATTTCCTGGAATGGTGTTGGCGGTACCTACGAAAGTCTTTATTTCTAGCTTCAGCAGCTTCTTCAGATAGCTGTCCAATTGGTATTAGACCTAAACTTTCAATAATAGCTGCACCATGCATAAGGACTTTATGAACACTTGAAGCATATAATACCAGCTATATAATTCCAAATACAGTTGCATGGTCACTTGAGCATATTCGTGAGATTTCGCTGTGTCAATGTGGTAACCTGATGAAGTTGCCTCTAAAATGATTGCAAATCGCCTTATTAATTCTTCACTAACACCAGTTATCTCAGCAGTCATGTTTGGATTTGCAAAAAATCTTCTAGCAGTATTTCCGTCATTCGTGGAGCCGTGCCCATGTTTAACAACATCAATCAGAAGTCTCATTCTATTTTTAAAAGCGTCTTGTATGTCTTCCTTTCTTCTTTCCATGATGCACTTGTTGTCTCCCTTTACTGTCCATGTCTGTATCGTTAATCTGTAGGCTATATGCAGAATGCATTCCATCATTCGTATCCAGGTATGCAATGATGACAATCCGTATTTACAGAGATCTGGATCAGTTGGTTTTGATGCAATTAAGGGCAAATTATTCATCTCTGTTGAAGTGGCTTTACAAATGTCGCATCTCTGAGAAGTATCACATAAAATTGATGTTTTAAAAGTACGTGCGAATGCAACCGAACATTCCGTAGGTACCCTATCGTTGCACCAATCACGTTACGACACGTCATAACTTGTTGTTGCGCTCGCGCACTCTTATCCCTTGATTCCCGGAAATAAGTCTCAAAACAAATTACGTCATACCTACCTATGGTGGTGGAAAATGTCGAACATTGTTTTTTTTTAAAGAACTAAGTAGGTATTGAGGTTTTCAGGCCGTTTAGTATACATTATTTTCAATTTCAATTTAATTGGAATAAATTGCTTAACTAAAATAACATGACTCTTCATACAAATTTGATATGGCTATATCTCCGAAAGTACTCGTTAAATTGAAAAAAGTCAAAGAATAAAAACGTTTTAAATTTATGCCTAGATACCAAAAAAATACATTTGATCTCTTAAGACCCAACTTTGTAATCCCAGCCCACTGTGCGGCGGGTGGGGCCATAAAACCGGCCGTCGCTGACTGATGTCAGCTGGGAAGCTTTACGAGTGCACGAACTGGGCCGATCAAATACTTGCCTCTTGAATTTTGTTTGGCCATGAGTTAAGCGGCGATTAACGAAGGTTTAGATAATAAGCAGAAACCTATATATTGCACAATTGACATAAAAAGTACTCATAAGTACTCGTACTTAAAAGTACTCGTAACGCAATAAGCTACAAATGTAATTATGAAAAATAAATTGGGTAGTATTATGGACGATGATTGATCTTACACAATAAACACTCTAGAATTTGTAATAAAAAGACGAAATTCTTTCCATCGATACGGGATATCTCACACAAACTATAGACCTGTGCCGTTTAAGTAAAAGCTCTATTTCCTTAGTGCGTTTTGTTTAGATCGCTCGTTTCGAGGCCCAATACAACAACTCACTTACAAAGCCTATACCAAGGATTTGATTGACGTAAAAACTCATTGTCCACGTAGAGGGCTTGACAAACGACTCCTCATACAAATATGTACCTCTACTCAAAGAAAACCTACCGCGTACTATTTACTAGGTATCTTAAAATAGCTCGTTAATCTACGACGGAAATTGTGATGCAAATGTCAGACTTATGTGTTTGTGACATATTAGTTTCTGGTACGACACTTATCTTGTGTCACAATAAATTCCACGGAACTGTTTACACACAGACACATCCCTGGATCCCCTATTCAAAGAAATCTGGTGATAAGACGACCCTTTATCTACCTAGTTAGGATGCAGCTATAAAACTGAAACACAGCGATTCCGTACGTCTCATAGTTTGTATAAATGACACTTTCAATGTTGACTAATACAAAAATCATGCATCGTTGCTGAAGTGTTGACAAAACAAATCTTATGCAAAGAAATAAGACTCACTAACTCCCGGAACTGTTTGGACGGCTGTAAAAGACAGTTTTTTAAGCAGGAGTTAAATCGAGTAGTACAGCCACTGACCAAGAGCTACAGTTAATTTTTTATAACCGCTGCTACCATCTATTTGTTATCATTTACACGCCACCAGCTGTATTCTTAGCAAAACATCATGGAGCCGTCAATACCTAAGTTTTATTATAAACAATATCATTTGTTATTCCCGATCACAATGCAGCATCAGAGTCGACAACCTGCATGAAACCACTCGACGTATCTCATCTAATTCAATGAGCGAAGCCCGCGGGCGAGCGCGGCCGTCACGATGTCTTACAAAATTCCATTTCAAATAAAGTCATTACGCACGCCCGAAATCCCTTGGAAAACTGTGAATAATGACTGGGAATTATACTGTGTTTTATGCCTCCGCACCACCGGGCCACGGCGGGGAGGCCGTAAGGTGGGCGCGGGGGACACGCAAATTTTAACGAATTACTGGAAAGATTGGAGCTTTTGCCTGAAAGAATTGGTGTGTGAAATTAGATTGTTGGTTTGGGTAGCTTCACATCAGTTTATTATAACAAAGAAATTGTAAGGGACGGCCCGTGTCTTTATAGCACATTCAAGCATGCCCAAGTATGCTTAAGTAGGTTATTAGGTTACAAACAAACAGATGGCCGTGTAGCGTGTCCCTCTCTGGCTAGGTTATGAAGATCCGTGTAATTATATTACAACAAGTATCTCTATCAAAAGCTAGCTTAATAAAACTGCAGCTCTGTCACACATTGAACGAGCAATTCAAAAAGTCTCATTTGCCAGCAAACACTATTTTCTTAATTAACAGTCTGCACCGAGTGTACCCAAACAAAACACTCGAAACTCATAATCAACAAAATGGCCGGCTCACAAACGAAGCAGCATTAAAAAATATATCCTTAATTACTTAATTTTTGTAACGTTGGTACATTTCGGTTCAAAGTTATCAAGGAGGGCTGTTGAGCTAACATCGCGCGGACGAAGCCGTGTAATTATCAAATGAGATTTTAATCTGGCCGTTAATATCATTAATTTAATCACTTTGGTATTAAACCTGTAGGTACTGGATGGATGGTGGATGAGTATCGGATGCGTTCTGTAAGGCGCTCGTCTCTGTTGTCAGTACTTTGCTAACAATTATGTTTGTTATCATTGCTATGATTTTGTTTCATTAATAGGTAGTTACCTAATTTATCATATAACATTTTTACTTGGTTTTTCGCGATTTAACACACTATGTATTATAGTAATATAAAACGTCCACTGTTTGTCCGTTTCATACATGATAAATAATATCTTATCTAGAACAATTTATTCTAAAATTCTATGGAAAAAAGTGAAAAATATTTCTTTTTATTATTTACCATTTCAATATAAAGTAATTAAGTCAAAAAAATATAACAGCTTGCAAAAATAAGAGACTCAATCTAACACCTATAAATAAAACCAAGATATCTGAGAGCGTGCAACGCGTTTCATAAATAGTTGAGACCTGGGTAACAACAAATTCTTTGCAAAATGCAATATATCAGGCGGCGATATATCATGTGAAACATTATACATCACTTCGACTATTTTATCCGTTCCTATTCCGGACATCGCAGAATAGTATTCGAGAAACTTTGCATTGAAAACACACGAAGCGGTGGAAGACTGTGGAAGCGAGACAAGGGTTTCCATGAAGTCTTTGAAGCCAGTTTTTCTACGAATCGTGAAGTTACTGTGAATTGTCCAAGTTTTCCCAATGATTTTCAAGAGTAAGCCTCTTTGGAATAAAGGAAAAAACATGGCGTGTAATAAGCTTAGGTTTATAGATAAGCAAGGGTTATCACCGGTTAACTTTTCAATGATCCCAAAAAAAACTTTGCATGTGAATGGTACTGACAAAACTGTTATTTTAACTACGATGTGGAAGAAGACACGATAGTTTTTTTACCGAAATCTTTTATTGTACCGAAATTTTAAGGAGCTATAAGCTCCTGTATTATATTATTATTCAAATATTTCAACACCAAAAAAATCAATCGTCCCAAAAACCTCAAGAGCACAGCATCGTATATTACCTTACAGCGTACCCTTCTCAACTGCCTGTTATCAGTATATTTTCACCCAGGCTACCGTACAAGTCGCGGCGGCTACCTACCACACATACCTAACGTGTACCAAGCAAAAACAACCCGTATTCACAAAGGCAATAGGTCCACTACAACTGTAGTGATAACTTGGTGGATCCGTAACAAGTTGGACCGAGGTTGGTAACAATTTACAGAGTCCATTCGTGGCGATCGCTGGAATTATGTTTCTGTTGATATTGCGGTGTTTTTATTGTTGTTTTATAACGTAAAGTATGGCATGCCTTCGTTTGCTTCTATCTGTAGTTACAAATTATTATTTACTTAGGTTGCTACCATAGTAATTTTTTCTAGGTTGAAAACCCATGGGATACATACTGTATTATCATTATCAACCTAATTAGTCCTGAATAATGTTAACACCAGCCGAGTGCTATTATGTATTTCATGAATATAATATAAATAGTTTTTTATAAGTAAAACAAAACTGAATCATAAGCTACGACGATTAAATTGACTCAGAGTTTGAAAGCTGGTCGACGTATAGCCAATTCAATTTCCAACAAATCTGATTTATTTACATAAACATCAACTTGTATAAAGAAGGAAAGCTTAGGCTTAGTGACGTAGGCTCCAACACATTAACTACAATTAAAATAGCGTCCTAAAGTACTCTAAACTAAGGATCAATTAGGCGTAAATAAAGTTAACAATTCGTAACACAATTAGCTCAGTTAAAGCTACTAAGTTAATCTCCGGTTAAAGTCGTTATGTCGCTGGCAGCGAGCCAGGTGAGCCACGGTAATGATTACTTCGCTTTGTATTGTTACTCGTTGAATTAAATAATTAAAAGAGTTTGGTCGCAATTCGCTGAGAATTTTAGCAGCCGAGCCATGCGGAGTTTTTACTGTCATTGCCGAGTTCCAATGTAGGATAGAAACTGAGCTATGTATGAATAATAGCACCATCCATTTTTTAATAAATAACATAGTCACCTAGAGTTGATCTACGCCGTTTAGTAACGCCCTAGATCACCTACAAAGGTTAAGAAAAAATCGTGAGAAACCCGAGTTTATAAAAAATATCTAAAATGTCTGAAATCCGTGTTGAACGAGCACGGTGATCAATACTTTTGTCTTTTTGTATAAAAACAGGCCTTTGGTTGTTGTTGTACTAGTTGAAATCCGTTTAGACCTTTATTACACACAGATACCTTCTTGCTTCTATAATACCTTAATTACCAGCAACGACATCTCTCGGACAACATCGCAACCTTCCTCAGTTCCCCACAAACCTTATAATTATCTTAAGTGAAAGCAACCCCTTCAAGTGTTCACCCTGTAAGAGAAACACACACTAATTACTCCATCAGGGCAAAGTAAAACATCTTCTAAATAAAACCTATTAAAATTAGCATATGCCGCGTCCTCGGCAGTAATTACATCATAGCGTTTAATTACTTCCCAACCGTTTACCGGCTTAGTAATTAAATACAGACAATTTTACGACAGAATTGTGAGGAACACGGGAACCTGTCGGAATTGGCACATTAATGTAGATTCTAGAAAATCGTGTACTCGCGCTCAAGACTACGAAGATTTTGTTGAATTATTACGATTTGATTTTAAAAGCGATTTCCGTCGACTTCGGGACTTTAGCTGTTCAGCTGAGTAGGATTTCGGGAACTGTAGTGATTATAATTTTGACATCGAAGAATACTCCAGATCTACTAATTGTGTTGTCGTGATAAGAGATTAGGTAGAGGACACTCTATTTATTATTCGCAGCACAATTTTTGAGATAGTGTATAAAGATACAGAATGCAATATACTTACTAGCTATTCAAAATATTCCCAATAGCAAAACCTCATTTCGCAGCAAACAAAAATGTACATTTGATTAAAAGGAACATTTCATACGCCATTATAAAAATACTCAATACTCTCAGTTCAAATGTAATCGACCAAAACGATTACCTCCGAGCCCCCCTAATACATCCGTTGGAACAGTGATTTTAGTTCTTACGGTCACAAGTACGCGGCGGAGCGCCAACCTCCAGCGTCATGTATTGTGCTCAGATGAAAGCGACTGACAATGGAAGCTTGCCCCCGAGCGGCCGGCCAAGTTGTACGCAACACCGACCTATGACGTCTGGAAATACTTACACTTTTGTCTTATTCAATATATTGGTGCTTTTCTAGATTTTTATAAAGTATCAAAATTATACTTTATAACTGAAAACTCATTAATTGTATTAATCATTTGCGATAAATTGTTCAAGTACCTATAGATGTGCTGATACCAAGTAAAGTTTTGCACGTAATAAAGCGTCCATTCCTAAAGTATGAACGAATTTTGGGTTCCAAATATTCTTATTATAAGTGAAGGACATATTTATAAGAAAGTTAACGTAAGTATATACGTAGTTGGATCAGTTTGCATGATATCCGCCCTATCATGTAGGTATCATAAATTAGGTGCTATCTAGTCGTTGCTTGTCAGACTACAATTTTCTTCTACAAAATGAGATTTTCTATCTTGAAACTCATTACGCGCTATAATGACTTATTACATTAGTGGTGTCGTTCAACGCAGCTCTAGATCGGGGTCAACTAGTTTACAAACTCGCTACTGTCTAGCTGTCTTAATTCAGTTCTGCTGTCGCAGCCGACCGCTGCGGCACCGCTGCGATTTGCCGACGATAAACTTGCGTTAAACTGTTGTTCACTAGAGTGGGACCGTTTAAAAGGGAACTTTTTCAATTATTCCTCTTGTAGTTTATTGGATTCGATTCCAAGCTAGCAAGTTATTTGATTTGCAACTTCCTGCAATGCCGTTGAAAACTTGCACAACTAGTTATGAACAGAGATTGAGGAAAATTTCTAGAGATGTTGAGATTGTCCGCTAACAAAGACCTCATAACAAAAGTCAGTCCGTACTGCGTCCCCTGGAAAAAAGTCTTTTGTACTTGCGCAAGGGATACGGCGGGCGCGCTCTAAATGTTGAGGATTGATGAGCATAGATAACATGGAAACATTCAAATAATTCAGCCATTTAAACATTTGATCTTATTTCTACAGCATTATTTAATTTTTCCCCTTATTTTTATAGATTCCGAAAGTCGTAAGCATTTAAGAATGATTAAATCGAAAAGATGAAAGCGGTCAGCCCCTTTTGCGCATATCTTCGTTACATAACCCAAATACTTTGTCCGATAATCCTTAAACGAAACTCGTACAAGACAGTCCAGTTTTTTCAACTTTGCCGCAGAACGTCTCACTGCTTCTAAAAGTGTATGAAACAATATTTTCCGATATTAAAACTGTATTTCGAATCGAGTCTCAACAAAAATTCGATTTAGTAACTTTTGTAAAACGTGCCAAAGTTTATCAAAGTTTCCAACTTGTCGTCATATCGTGGGTAGAATACATGACTACACGCTTGCAGCTTCTATGAACTTTATAGCAAACGCTTTAGAGGCTACATTGGACTGGCACAAACGCATAAGGCCTTTATTATCAAGAAAGATGTGATGAACATCAATGTAAATATTTAGTCAGTCGCTTCTGACGTTCATATTCGAGTTTCTATTGCTTTAAAATTAGGTATATATATGTACCCACAGCTTTATTTGTGTACCTTGTTTGTTTATAGAGGTATACTTTTTAAACACCAAGATATAATAGCAAATAAAATAAATAACTGTTTCCTGTTACGTAACTGACTTTCAATGTTACCTTCCATAAAAAAGATCTGAAGTTTATGAAACGGCCGTTAAATATCTCGAAAAGGTATTAAAATAAAGGGAGCGCTCCAAATACCTTTTTCCTCATCCAAATCCTGCGAGATTTGTGTGGAATGCTCTCACATAGTCAACGGATAACTCCAAATAAAAACAAAATGGCCTATCTCCGTGAACCGTATTCAGTAAATCATAAAACAAATACTAGCAATATCTGGCGAACAAGGCCTGTATCCGCCAGATTATGTTAAATGGGTCGACCAGTGTTTGAGATCATGATCCAACCACTTATAAAACATAGTTCGGCTGCGAGCTCCATTTACCGCTGGTCACTCTAACCGGATCGGGCCGGTTAAATCCGGTAAGTGGACCTCGGTGCTCGAATAAATCCCCATATTATTGTTATTGCCGGAGAGGTTGCAGCCTCCTTTGTATACGAACGTGTAGTGCCGGGGTGAACTGGGTCTAATAGTAGGTACCTACTTGTAGTTTTCAATATCATTTAGTGCTGCTGAGAGATGCTGCTAGTCTAGTCAGTTCTTATTACATTTGCCCGCCTGACTGTTTTGTATTCCGGGTGGGCAAAATCTGGGTTTTCAAAATTTGATCAAAGAGATGGCAGCATAATTAGAAGGCGGGCCCAACGGTGAGTGCCTGCTGGGGTTGTGGGATTTTTTGAAAGAGTTACCGCGGCCTCGGAATACCTACTAAGGGTAAAAGATGGTACATGGATGGGTTTTCTACACTAATATTATAAAGAGGAAAACTTTGTTTGTTTGTTTGTTTGTAATGAATAGGCTCAAAAACTACTAGACCGATTTTAAAAATTCTTTCACCATTCAAAAGCTACATTATCCACGAGTAACATAGGCTAAATTTTATTTTGGAAAAAAATAGGGTTCCGTAAGATATTTGGGTTTTTCAGACACAAGGTGTAAGAAATCAACCAGAAAAGTTACTTTTTTTGCGTACGCTACTAATCTCAGGAACTACTGGTCCGATTTGAAAATTCTTTCAGTGTTAGATAGCCCATTTATTGAAGAAGGCTATAGGCTATATTTCATCACGCAAAAACCAATAGGAGCGGAGCACCACTATTCCACGCGGACGAAGTCGCGGGCAGAAGCTAGTAGTCAATAAAAGACTGATACACACGCTTCGCCCACGCCCGGAGTAGTCATTTGATGCTTTCCCATCCCTATATATTTTAAAAAAGAAGTATGAATTAGGTGAATTTAATAAAACCCGTTTCAACAAACTACATACGTTACTTTTATTGACACACACATAACATAATTGTTTAAAATTAATAGTAATTGCCACTAAAAATAAAATTTAAATAATATTGCAAGTACACAACGCACTATAACATTTCGTTACGACAAGGGAGTGTTTTAACAATTAACTGTCTTATGGGACTAGGTCAAGATTATGACTAAACGAGGCATTGTATTTTCAGAATTAGGGACTTCAGTTTCAAATGCAGTTTTCAGACAGACAATCTCTTGAATATGGATTTTGTGCTTACGGCTTCGTCTTCAGCGTCAGGACAGTGGCACGCATAATTCAGGACTAGGAAATATGTTATGACTTTATGAACAAACACATTTAGAAAATTACAACATAATAAAACGCATACTAATAGACTAAATACTTCAATAAACAAACTTGTGAATAAGATCAATAGAGAAGAAATCTTGTGCGAGCAGGGTCGTGAAGTTAATGGTATGAAGACTTGGTGCAGTTTTGAAATGTATTACTACACGCCCTTGCTGGATATATGAGGCTTCCGGCGACTGGGACCGCAATTAACTGATCCGCGGTGTGTGTCGCCGGATGGATTTAATTTAAATATTTTTCTTCCGGCTACTGGGACCACTCATAAAATATAAGGTTCAAATCAAAAATAGTACAGTCAGACAAAAAAATCTTTAGTGCACTCTATAATATATATTAAAAGAATCAAATGGACATTGAACATTTGAAATGTTGCGTCACGAAAAGTACTAGGACATCATAGAATGAAAGAGACTGCAGTGTTGTTTTGTGTTGTGTCAACTACCCACCCGTATATTATGTAAATAAAATGCGCACGGAATACGCGGGTCTCGCCAAGGTAAAGAAGCATGTCCATTTGATTCTTTTAATATATATTATAGAGTGCACTGAAGATTTTTTTGTCTGACTGTACTATTTTTGATTTGAACCTTATATTTTATGAGTGGTCCCAGTAGCCGGACGAAAAATATTTAAATTAAATCCATCCGGCGACACACACCGCGGATCAGTTAATTGCGGTCTCAGTCGCCGGAAGCCTCGATATATAACCTATTTACTTGAAGAGAACGTGATCTGGTGGTCCAAGTAGCTACAGAAACTTGCATGAGGAGTGGAGCCACTTGCAGTCGGGTGGATCGTGGACGTGGTCGCGTAACGGTGGTATACCTACTGTTACAGGCTAAGTTGCAGGACGCTTACAAATATGTGGCTTTAGTAAACAATGTGTTTTTTAGTTCCAACATTAAATAATTCGATGACATACCACGATGAAATTATTTGTAAAGATTATGGAAATTATAAAAAAATACCAAATCGAGCTGAGCCCGGCAACTTATCTCTGTGTAAAAAAAGAGAGTTGAGCTGTTTATAATTATATATGATAGTAATTATATAATATTGCTTCCCACTTGTTGCAATAGACCGGCATTAAAATAGTATTGTGTTAAATAAATAATGTAAATTGGCCTTAACAGACATCACCGTGACGCGATGGCAATTCATTATCTAATTACATGTGAAATCGGATAAAACCCTCGTTTCCATAATGCTATTATTTTTTCGCCGCCGCCGCCGCTTCCATTTTCTTCCTAAGTGACTCCGGCATCTCTGCAGGTGGAGGACGAGGCATCTTTGCGTACACCTTGAAAGCGTCGTACACGAACCACTGCAGGCCCGTGAGGGTGCCGATCATGATGATACGCGCCACCAAGCCACGCCAGATGCCTATGAACCCCACCTCCTTGATGATCCCACCGATGGTGGAACTCGGCTCCTTGTTCAGTTTCGACACAATCGTGTCGGACGGGTGAGACACTATTGCGCACAGCACGCCGGCGATGTACCCCGCTGTGAACGTCACTATCAATTGTTCTACCTTAGTGCATTCGGCCCTCGGCTTCGGCACCACTGCATAGTACAAATACTCCAGAGTCTTCTCGAACGAAGCGAACTTCATCATGGTATAGGGCACTTGTCGGCCCCACAGCGGCACCAGTCCTTTGTAGAATGTCCCCATCCCTTCCGTGCTGAGCATGTGCGGCATGGCCCTCCGCATCTGCGACGTATAACCCGGAGTCGTCTGCATCCGCACTTTGGTGGCTTCAAGCGGAGCAAGGAAAATATCGGCAATGAACTCCGCCGACGCCGCCGCAGCCAAGTAAAGGTATGTCCTGTATATGTAACCAGTTTCCTCGTCGACCATTCTGGCGTATCTATATTTAAAGTATTCGTAGCCACAAAACTTGGCAGCACCCTGCATTGAATACCCGAAAAAGGTTGGCGCCCAGCCCTTCACAAGGTTGCGGGCACCACCTTCTCTGTAGGAGATGCCGAACCCTTTGGCGATGGACTTGTATCGCTGCGGGTCGACCTGCAGCCGGCACTTGACGAGGTCGAGCGGCGTGACGAAGGTGTGCGTGGTGCCGCACGCCACCATGCCGCCCGCTGCGCACAGGATGAAGAACTTGTTGCTGTGCATCGCGCACGAAAACTCTTCCTTCACTTCCTTCTTGGCCATTGTGCCACTTGTTTTGTTTGTATTTTATAATAAGTATTAGGTTCTGTCATATACAGGACGGAATCCTCCCAGGAGCACTGTTCGCTCCACCAAGAAGGATTTCGTATCAATCCTATATAATTTCAAATAAAATTTATGCATAGGACGATTTCATTCTTACACTGTCATATTTACGTGACGGGGATTTATTTGTTTAAAATGATGGCTGTTTATTGTGTTACTGTTCAAAGCGGTTCAAAGACTTCTTAAGATGACAACCAAAGATGTGCCAAAAAAAAGATTTCCAAAGACATGAATTAGAATTCTCAGGCTTTATGCCTTCATTAAAGTAGGTGGTATATTTGTTTACTAAAAAGATAGAATTCCAAAAAAGAGCTGTTAGTGCAAAGAAGTTCTTGTCGATAAGTTGCGATCGTAATAATATTATTTATAGATCGTAGAATATTAACCAGGAAAGTTTTGAGGGCTAAAATAAAGATCCTATTAACCTAACAAATCACTACTCATCTTTCCAGAATAAGCAACGCGCAACAAGCCCAGAAAATAAATTTGGAAAAAAATGCCAATAGGTACATAATTCCCATGGTGTAAGATATGATTCTGCGGATTATCAACCATCGACGTGGCCGACGACCACGGATGTCACGTACCGCACACAAGACACACTCTTCCCACGGTGCGTGGCAGTCTGTGCGGGTTCCAATATTTAGTATGTGACTTGGTCATAAGCTTTTTTTGGTGTAACTTAACTGAATATGGTGGTACCTACGCGATCACTTTTTTCACTTTGATTTTACCCATAGTCGTGTTTTATGATATGCTTACATTCTCGTAGAAAGGCAAAAATACTACATAATATCCCAAAACTTCTATGTTCAACTAGGCACTACTTATCACCAAGAACAGACTGGTGTTGAAAAGAAAACAAATCATCGAATTAAAATTTATTAATTACAATTTGATCCACTTCATCTTACAACTACGTTAAAATACCTAATTCTTAAAATATTTCTTAATAAAATACCTAAATATTTTATATTAATTTTAATATTTGTATACACATATTTACAAACAAGACTATTGCATTGCATTTTGTACTTTTTAGAGAACGACTAATAAGTGCCAAAAGATGGTAAAAATGTATAAAAAATATCTCACATAAATTATTTAAGATAACCACTGAACTTAAAAAATGCAATAAAATAAATAAATAATTAAATATTTAAAGTCCTTTTCCTCATAATTGCCAGCGATGGGCAAATCAGTTGATAGAACGATAAATTTGAATAAATTAATTAAATATTGTGTAACCATTTCAAAAGCGTGTTATTATAATTATCTTCGTGTGCGGTGAAAAAGACTTTAAAATAAAACATTAGTCCGCTTATCATAATGAGAATAAACTTATTCACTGGCTTTTCATATCAATGGCAAATTAACTAGTGTTGTATCGTTAATATAATAAAATAATCGATTCTATTTTTATAATAAACATTGATATTACGTCCAAGGCTTCGGTATATCTTCTACTAACTACGTATTATGCATTCAATCTCACACAAATTATTTAATACTGCCGACGGGGCCGGCCGCGGCTCCCGACCGGCCCGATGGGAACGTGCGGCAAATATTTTGTGGGGACGGCCATATTGGTCATATTAAAAACCTGATTAAAATAATCGCAGTCATCGGATCGACCCTCTCGTGAACATTAAACAACAACAATTCCGTCGACACATAATATTTAGTCACACATTAAACAGAACCAGTCTATCATTACAATGACACATCAATTTCAATCGGTAGTGAGACTTAATCGATACATTCCAATCGGTGATCCTTAGCGATTAATCGACGAATCGATTTAGAAAAATCTACTTTTATAATTTACATAGGAGTTGGCAGTCGTTGAACGTTGGCAGTGTTATAAATAAGGAGTATATTTACAAGTCTCACTACTGGACACTAGATATGAAGTTGCAGGACGCATCTTCAAAGAAACTCGCCTACAATTGGGTAGATGACACCATCAATCAATGGACATATTTTTATGAACTGTGAAAAGGTGATTTCTTAAACATTTTTATAGCAATTAAATCTGTGACGTCACTTATTTTCCTAGGCCAATGTCTCAATATTTATTGACTTCCCTTAAAAAAATAATTTATATTTAAAAAATATTTTTTTAGGGTATTTTTTTTTTGTTGTGTGTTATTGGTCAAGTGTCAAGTACCCAATGCAGTAAGTCATGCGAGGTCCCTGCGGGCCCCTGCGCGTCAGCGGGCGCGCGGCGGGTGCGGGGCCACGCGCACGGCGACGTACAGGCGCAGCGGCGCGGGGCCCGCCTGGCGCCGCCCGCGCCGCCGCCCGCCCGCCGGGGGGGGCACGAACCGCGCCTCCAGCTCCAGCTGCCGCTCCAGCACCGCCTGCACAACACACATCTCAGATACTCCGTGCACTTATTTGAGACGAGATTATCGTCTTAAATATGTATAGGAACATAACAATATTTCATTTCTTCACACTAAACATTTTATAATAACAGAAACTGTTCGGAACCTTTACAAAAACATACGAACTTTTTACAAAAAAAATTAAACCCACATTGAAAAATACTGAAAAGAGAAAAAATAATTTTATTTATAATACAGTCAAAAACTATGAAAAGTAGTCCCATACCTGACTGTTGAGATGTCTCCTGAGCCGCAGCGCCCAGGTGCCGTCGCGCTTGGACAGCACGAAGTCCCTGTCCCGGTCCCCGTAGGCGAGGCGGTAGTGCGCGCGCGCCCCCCCCTGCGCCGGCAGCAGGCGCAGCAGCGGCGCGCGCCCCCACGTCTGCCGCGCCCGCGCCGACACCACGATCAGCTCCGCCTCCGGCTCCAGCACCGAGCGGCGCCCTGAGGAGGACATCACATTACAACTACTCTCCAACTACTACTTTAGAAAGTCTCCAATACAGCGAATCTCCAAAAATGAAACAGACTTTTTATTGTTCCTCTTTTGGGTAAAACCCTCTTCTTGTACATAGAAGTTAGAAGGCACGAGTATCTAGGAACCCATGCATTAAAAAGTTCAAAGTCTCAAAGACTTTGATCTCTTTTATATGGAGCAAGCATTCAATTTCCCTTCGCCATTAGTGGCATTCAATTCAAGATACTTGGGAATTAATTTGGTATACTTTAAAATAAATTAGGGTTTAAAACTGTATTATCATATTTGAGAAACGTGCTTTTCGACATTCAGACCATCAAGCCGATTCAGAAGATAATAAACTGACTCAGAAAAAAATAATATTTAAACATTTCACACATATGATGCCAAAAAGTGAATCAAACAACAGTTGTATAAAATGTATACTTACGGCGACTACGCCTCTTACGTTTCCTAACGATCATCGTGCCGTTCGCGAACACTATCGCCTCATCCGGAGCTCTACGTCTTCGACCGTTCACCTGCAAACAACATTATTATATTAAACCTGGAACTGGTATGACCATATTTGTTCCTAAAATTACCTTGTCAAAAATAACTCCTAATTCTTTCAAATGAGGTCAACATTATGAAAATACAACCTTACCCATCACCTTTTATACAAAACAAATTGTACAAAGTGCAGCCATTATAATTCCCCCACCTTGCAGCTGAAGCAGCCCTCGGTGGAGATGAGGTCCTTGTCGCCACCGATCTTGTACTGGTCCCGCACGGGGAAGACGGGCGCGTCGCCGATGTCGTCGGGCGGCAGCGCGCCGTCCAGCGCCGTGAGACAGTGGCCCGCGCCCACCAGCTGGTAGCCGGCCGGGCAGCCGCACTGGTACGAGTCGCCGAACGAGTTGCAGCCGTACAGGCAGCTCGCCGTCGCGCACCCGCCCGCCAGCTGGACATGGAAGGGTTTTAGGAGATCCTGGATAGTTTAGCAATATGGTAACTACGTACTGACAACTGTTATAAGTTGATGATGAGAAAGATTGACTGCAAGTGCAGTCAGAATAACATAAGCTACCACAGAATAACCTACCAACCCATGGCTATATAAAATAAATATCTCAAATTTAAAACTACAAATATTTTATTTAAATGACTAGCTGCTTCCTGCGGTTTCACCCGACGGAAGTTTTTCCAGGGCCCCCTCTATCTCCGTACAAAATTTCAGGCAAATTTAATGCGATGACCAAGGGAAATAGGGATTCATTTTTATATAATAGAACAAAATAAAAGTAGTTTTTAAAATAAGTGATAGTGTAATTTACCTCCACATTTATTAATGATAAATAATGAATGAAACCATGAATGGATAGTTAATGGTTTTAACAGCACTCAGGCTGTCTAAATATTCAAACAGTTGTTCATAATTAACCGTTTTAATTATACTGGAGTTACCTAACTATTTTATTTTCAAATTTCTGGTCCTTCCACCATCAAACCTTGTGAGCCATCTCCGTCTCGGCTTACCTGCAGACAGACGGCGTGGCCGGCGTCCCAGCCGTACCCGGCGGGGCAGCCGCAGCGGTAGGCGCCGGCCACGGCGAAGCACGGCGAGGTGCCGCACGGCCCGCCCGCGCACGCGTCTTGCGGGACACACACGCCGCTTGACGACCGACTCGTGCCTGACGGAATTATATAAGGGTCCATTTGAGAAGACTTGTTTTAAAATATAAGAAAGAATATTTTGTCAAACTACATTTTTTTTGTAATCTCTAACCGTCTTACTTATAAAAAACCTGTAATCTGAAGTTTAACTTATTCTCACCTAATCCTTTCTTAACGTTACGACGTTATCTTGGATTATGATCCAGGATTAAGCTACTAACTTAAGTTCGGATTAACGCTAAACAGAATTTATGAGTGAGAGAGATTTTTGCTAATCCGTTGCTAAGCAGCAGATTAATGATGGTAATAGTTTTTCGTTTGTTTTAGAAAATAATATTAAGTATTTTTATCTGTTATCTGTATATTGATAATCACGCCATCTATGATTTTACCCTTGAATTAAATTTGTTTCCAACAACCCTTAGAACACGTCGTTTACTGCGTAGTTCCAATACGAAACACACAATAGAGAGGTCAGTAGACGAAATTTAGTATAGAGTTATAGAAGTGTAATGCGTCGTTTATTAATTTTGGGTGTGGAATGGATTTATTTTAAAGTTTCTAGGCGATTGTCTTAACTTACAAGCTACACTCAACGACGCTTTGCTGTAGTGCAGTATGGTACACAAGCACTCTACTTTTCGAGTTGTTAGAACATACACAATAGCTATGAAACTTAAACTACAAAAAGAAGGAAAAGGCTAGGCAGATGAGGAAAGAGCAATGTTCGGTAACAAAAAATGTCCAAAGGTCCAGAAAGGCTGGCTGGTACATACCGGCGGGGCAGTCGCAGCGGTACCCGCCGGCGTAGTTCCGGCAGGGCGACTGGCAGCGGCCGTCCTCGCACTCGTCCCGGTCCAGGCAGCGCGCGCCCGCCGCGTCCAGGCGGAACCCGCGCGGGCACACGCAGCGGAACGAGCCCAGCAGGTTCACGCACTTGCCCGGCGCCGGGCACAGGCCCTCCTCGTGGCACTCGTTCACGTCTGAGGGGGATATGACAGACAAGATGGTCAAATCTAAATTTTAAAAGCCGCATGTCTTTAAAGCGTTTTATCTCATTTTTTTTGTATACTCAAACTCACAATGAAAAAATGACTAGCTCCAGAAAAGCACTCACCGACACAAGCATCGCCCCTCTTCTCGTAGCCCTCCTGGCAGGAGCACTCGTAGGAGCCCTCGGTGTTGGCGCAGGCCTGCTGGCAGGTGTGCGTGCCGCGCTCGCACTCGTCCACGTCGCGGCAGTTGGCGCCGTCCTCGTCCACCTCGTACCCGGAGCGGCACAGGCACTCGTACGAGCCCTCCGTGTTCTTGCACAGCTGCTCGCACGGCGGCGGCCGCACGCTGCACTCGTCCACGTCGGCGCACACCTCGCCCGCCGCCTTGTAGCCGCGCCCGCACACGCACCGGAAACTGCAACACATTCCTTGCTCAACGGACCCCATAATATAGACGATGGCTTAGGAATTATGTAAGCTTATCACACGAAAAACGGATCACACGGCTTATTCATCTGGACACAATCTTTATAGTTTTGCAGGACATCAAATTATTGGTGTCAGGTGTTGCTAAAAAGATCGGGTTACAGTTATATCGTTGGCAAGGTCAAAGTTTTTTTTAATTATACCCATTTGTAAAATGTGTTAGAAAACGTATTCTTTCGTAAAGAACTTTTCAGAAGGACAAACCTGCCAATAGTGTTAACGCAGCGGCCGGGCGCGCAGAGGCCGGGCATGGCGGCGCACTCGTCCACGTCGTACAGGTCGGTGCCGGCCAGGCCGTGGTTCTCGCCCGTGAGGCCGGGCACGCCGGGCAGCAGGCCGGGCCGGCCGGGCACGCTGCCGGGCGCGCACAGCTCGCGCCGCTCCGCGCTGCCGGGCGCCGGGCACAGCTCGCACTCCGGCCCCCACGCCACGCCCAGCGTGCAGCAGCACTGCGCCCTGAGAGACAAACACGCTACGCTTCACACCAGCAAACCCACCGACTCTTCCACATCAACTTCATATAAAATCTCGAAAGATCTCTCTATACTTATATAAAAAACTGAAGTTTTTATTTGATTCATTCTAAGTTTGTTTATTCGGACGCGCTAATCTCTGGAACTTCCACTCAGATTTCAGTTTTTTAGCATTGTATAGCGCAAATCCTTAACGGAAAGGAAGATTATAGGCCATGTAACATCACGCTACATATGACCCTTGAAAACCGAGCAAGAAGAAAAAAAACAATTTCTGTTCTAAGCAAGATTCCAAAGAAAAAGAACACAAGGACAATCTGAATCTTGATAACGGTCTACTTACTTAGTAACATGAGCGGGCGGAACTGGCGTAGACGCGATGGCTCTCGGCCACGGCTCCGGCATGCAGCGACCCGACACTAGCGACCTGTGGCACATGCCTGTGCGGTGATCTGTTGAAAATAAGTACGTTTGAATTTCCTAAATAGATGGAAAACCTCATGTTGAAAAACTACAAATATTTAGGAACTAACCGATACAAGCCATTCCATCTTCACTGGGCTCGTAGCCCGCGTCGCAGTCGCAGGCGAACCCTCCCTCGCTGTTGATGCAGACGCCCGGGGAGCATCGCTCAGGGTTCTCCGAGCATTCGTCGATGTCCTCGCACGCGTCGGGCGCGTCGTGCGGTGAAGACGTGCGTCTGTAGCCTGGCAAATCAAGTTATATTGAAATACTAGTATTCAAGTGTATGGCTATGAGGCTGAAGATGTTACGACAACGAGATATTCTGAACCGTCTGACCGCTGATAGCGAGAGACAGTATGTATGTATGTATATACCAAAATTTTAATTAAACGTCTATAATCATACAGACATCCCGCTAATTTTATTACACACAAAAAATATTGTTTGATAGGCAGGTGAAAAAAAAACACAAATTAACGTTCAGGTTATGACGGATTAAAACAATTTGACTAGGTAATTTTGGTCAGATACGACAATCATTTCAAGTGATCTTTGAGTGGGCTTTCCAAGTGCATAGTTGGATAAAAAGCAGGTACCTTCAGGGCACTTGCAGACGTAGGAGCCGACGACGTTCTCGCAGGCGTGCGGGCACACGGCGGGCTGCTGCGCGCACTCGTCGATGTCGCGGCAGTGCACGCCGTCGGCCGCCACGCCGTAGCCGTACGGGCACGTGCAGCGGAACGAGCCCAGCGTGTTGTGGCAGCGGAACGTGCAGGCCGCGCGGCCCTCCGCGCACTCGTCGATGTCCACGCATGTCTGCCGGCGTACACGTGTAGGTATAGACTGAGGTTTATGTCGTCGGTTGTGATCAACGACGGCATAAAATATATTAGTTAACACTTTTATTGTATTTTTAGCAAATATCCAACGTGCTTTTTAAACTATTATTAGTTTAACTGAACTTTCTATCCTATACTTTTTGCCATTCCTGCCTTTAAAGAAACCTATAGAGCACCCAAAGGATGTCCTTCCTGCCCTGACCCTGAACCTGACCTTTATATATTATCACATTTTGTAGCAAACACTGCGTTTTATCTGTCGGTCTATCAATAAATCAGAGAAATAACTATCCTATAAGTACAAATCCTAAAAATAATATTAGTGTTACCATAACCCACCTGTTCAGGTCCTTGCGTAAATCCAAAGTTACACCTACACTCGTAGCCTCCCGGGGTGTTGGTGCAGGTGCCGTTCCCACAGATCCTGGGGTCTGCAGCGCACTCGTCAGCGTCCACGCAGAGCAGCCCGCTGCCGTCCAGCGCGTACCCGGGCGGGCACTCGCAGCGGAACGAGCCGTCCGTGTTGATGCACCGCCCACCCTTGCACACGTCCGGACGGACCTTACATTCGTCCAAGTCCTGAGGTGACAGACAAATATTGGAAACTAGTTTTGGAGACAGTAGGATGTATAAAGTATTTTTCGCTGATTTCTGGCTAATAAAGTTCAAATAAATTGAATATGTAAACCAATGTTAAACTCACCTGAGTAAGATTCGGTCGTCCCATTCCACCTTGGCAAATTCGAAGGAATTCAGGCGAATCGGGGGCCGGACAACGTTCACAGTATCTACCCCAAGCAGCACCTGGTCACAAAGTAAATTATTGTTATCAGATATTTAGTCTTGCTATACCTAAACATCATTTTGTTGTATTACAAAGAATTTTTACAAGTTGGTCTTTCGAGCCGGTACTGAAATCACCAACAAAATTTTTTTGGTCCTTTGAATATGTTTATTTTATCATGAGATAAAATTTTAAATTTTGGTAAATTAATTGTAAGTGTTAAAGCAATTGCAAGATTGAAATACCTTCAGAACAGCAACATTCAGGTCTGCCGAGCTGCAGAGGCCTGGCTCGGTGGCATCGTCCTGACTCCCATTCGTCGTAGCACAGTTCTTTACGTTCGTCCACACAGATAGCAGCTGCCTTGTCGAACCGCCAGCCGGGAGGACAGTCGCACACATACCTGGACAATGAAATACAAGGCTAATGAACCTTTCATGGCACTGATAAGTAATTATAATTGATCCATCTAGTTGTTACTGCATTGTGGCACTTATACTAATCACCAGAAGTATGTTGAAATTTTTCAGTCCTAAACCTTTCGAATTGGTCCTTGCGTACAAGATGTGGTATCAGAACTTACCCTCCGTTAAAGTTCCTGCACTCGCCGCCGGCACACACGTACTGTATCTCCTTGCACTCGTCGCGGTCCACGCACCGCCGGCCCACCAGCCGCCAGCCGGCACCGCACGAACATTCGTAACTAGAAACATTAAACCGTATATTATAGAAATTGCATGAAGCGACATTATTTCTGACCTCTATAACTCAGTTATTGGGTAACACGATACCCCACGGTGAAACTGGTTGATAGACTTTCTAACTTCTGATTACTCGTAGCGACTGTCAAAGATCTATGAATAATAGCCTGGATGTTATATTCAAGTATTAAATTTAAAACAATCAGCACGATACGCGAACCCGTACTATGTTCTTCGCTGTTTACGATCCCCTGACGCAGTCACTGATGACACTAGTATGGCAATCCCAACTCCACTTGTAACAATGTGCCTTCGGGTAAGTTAGGACGAAGCTAGAAAGAGCAAGTATGATTGACTGACCCGCCGTTAGTGTTGGTGCAGGAGGGCGAGCCGTCCCGGCCGCAGGGGTGCGGCAGCTCGGAGCACTCGTCCACGTCGCGGCAGTGCCGCGCGTCGGCAGTGAGCGCGTACCCGGCCGCGCACTCGCAGAAGAACGAGCCGGGCGAGTTGCGGCAGCGCCCGTTGCGGCACACCATGCCGCCCTCGCGACACTCGTTTATATCTGGACGGGATACATATTTTATAATGAACGCGTCAAGCCAAATTACTATACAATACTATCAAAAGGCGCTACATTCTTAGTTTTGATTCCTAATATTCAAAATTTTACAGACACGAAAGATAATCTACAACTCACCGATACAATCATTGTTGGCGCCAGGCTTGAACCCTTCATCGCAGTGGCAGGTGTAGGAGCCGGGTAAGTTCTCGCACGTGCCGTTGCGACACATGGGCCGCGGGCGAGCGCACTCGTCCACGTCGCGGCACACGTTGTCGCGCAGCGTGTAGCCTGGCTTGCAGTCACATCTACAGTCACAGTACAAGATAAGATTAAACGAATCCAAATGCAAATGCTACATAATGGCGATGCTGTTCTTATAGCTCCATTACTTTCTCATACTAAAATCTGTAACATTTTAACGTGTCCTAGTTTGCTAAAATAATAGTTGTGATTATTTGCCTTTGAAAGTAAGATCTTAGAACCTAACGTTTCGTACCTGTATGATCCAATGGTGTTCTTACAGTCGCCGTGCTCGCACAGGCGCTGGTCGGCGCACTCGTCCACGTCCTCGCACTCGTCCAGCGAGGCCGTGAGCGAGTAGCCGGGCGGGCAGCGGCACTCGTACGCGCCGGGCAAGTTCACGCACTGCGCCAGCCCGCGGCACGGCCCGCGCCCGCCCAGGCACTCGTCCACGTCGCGGCACAGGTGCGACGTGTTGTCGTGCTCGTAACTACACACGGAGTTTATTTAAATAAGTACCAGGAATAAACTAGAAGTAATATTAAAAGATATGAGTGTAAAATCTCTTACCCGTGATCACATCCACACTGGAAGCCGGTGGGCGTATCATGGCAGGTACCAGGCTTACATAGCTGGGGCATGATGTCGCACTCGTTGATCGGCTTAGTCTCATTAGTCATCGGGTTGATGTACTCGCCGGGCTTCTCCCCGCAGAGCGCCATGTGCTCCTGCGAGCCCTTGTCGGGGCAGGCCTCGCAGGGAGCCCCCCACGCCTTGCCCACGGAGCAGCAGCACAGGTACTTGGTCTGCGGCACTCCCGCGGCTCCGGTACAGCGACCCGTGTCGGGGTCCCAGTCCATGTAGCACTGTCGTTGGCGGACGTCCACGCACTCCTCTGAAGAAGACGAAAAAAGGTATAGGATCGGTTTGACATGAAAATGAGTGAGCTGAAATTGTAGCGACACGGACTTCCATTGGGCATGGCGACGTATCCCTCGGGGCAGAGGCAGACGTAGGAGCCCTGCAGGTTGCGGCAGATGCCGGGCCCGCACAGGCCGGCGCGCGCGCACTCGTCCACGTCGTCGCAGCGCGTGTCGTCGCGCGAGAGCTGCCAGCCCGCGCCGCACGTGCACACGTACGAGCCGAACGTGTTGGTGCACGTGCCGTGCGCGCACAGCGCCGGGTGCTGCGCGCACTCGTCGATGTCGGCCAGCGTCACCACGTACGACGGCTGCGAGGGGACCATCATTCAATAAAATACATTTTTGGACCGCGATTAAATCAACAAAAGAACAACTTAATTGAAGATGGAATCTTACAGGTTCAAGAACAGGTTGATATCCTGGACCACCGGGACAAAGTTGTCTGTAAGCTTCTGATCCAGGCTCAGGACATAGATCACAATAGTTGCCCCAAGCAGCACCTGTGTTTAACAAGATAGCATTAGCATCAAAACCTGCTTTCTGGGCACTTTAAATTATATCTTCATGCTATACTTACCGACAGAACAACAACAAGCCGCCATTGTGCCATCTTCGGACAGTTCGTCACTATCGCGACAATGTTCCGCACCAGATTTCAGATCCACTTTGCCGTAGCAGCGTGCTTTCCTCGAATCTAAAAACATTATAAAAACGCTAAGGTGAACTTCAATGCTAAAATCAATGCGAAGCCAAACCAAAAGCATTCTTTCACAACTCCCAAATGCTAAAGTATAATAATGCTATTTAAGAAAATGATGGTTTCTTAAAGTTGGTAATAAAATAAAAACTATTTCCGTGAAAGGACCAAATTCGTATCAAAGGACCAACACCAAAATGGTCAAGCAAGCAAGAACTCACCGTAACAAGCAGTGCCATCAGAGACGAGCTCGTAGTTGGGCGGGCACCTGCAGATGTAGGAGCCCTGCGTGTTGATGCACTGCCCGTACTGGCACGACTGCGGCGACTTGCACTCGTCCACGTCCGTGCAGTTGAAGCCGGGCATCACTGCGAATTCAATACATTTAAACTACCTGTCCAACGCTCTAGACAATTGAAAGAAAATTTAATATATTGCACTCAAATTTTCGTTACATATTTTATTTTTTTTCTGCAAAAAAACATACTTAATTTAAACTGTATGCCCTGGAAATAAGGTTGAATTCCACAACAATCAAGTGGTACTGCTACAACTTACGATCATCAATACTGTCGGACTGGTATCCCTTGTCACAGATGCATTTAAACATTCCGTACGTGTTCACACAGCGACCGAACACGCACACGTTGTCGAAGGTCGCACACTCGTCCATGTCTGTGGAAAAGAAGTGTTATATAAATAGAAACTATTGATTTTTGTTTGCATAAAAATTTAATGACTCTCCGATTGGAAATCTTAGTAGACCTTTTCCCTTCTTACTAGCCCTCTATCTTCCATATTATCCAGATCTAAGACCTATTTTGAAAGCAATATAATTACAATTTGACAAAACAACTGTAAATTGGGATCTGTTATACTTTCAAGTGTGAAGTTTATATTACTTTTAATGAATTTGCTTTGACTCTGACTTAAAATGGTCCTGTTTGATGAAGCAAAAACTCTATTCAATTGAAAATGGACGCAAAATCTTTTGGAATTTGCTCATGTATTTTTCAAAATTCAAAACTCATTTTTTTTTAATTCAAACTGGGCTGAAAATCAGCACTTTTTGGACATCAAATTTACAGTCTCAATAAAAGACAGCCCCCAAAATGCCCGCCCTTCACCACTTCCTATGTGTTTTTGCTGGGAAGGAGAGTGAATATGAATTGTATTTATCTTCAAGTAATGATGTGCTTACCAAGACAGGACTTTCCGTCAGGCGATTTGGTGAAGCCGACGTCGCAGTCACACTCGTAGCCGCCCGGCGTGTTGGTGCAGTGGCCGTTCTCGCACAGCGTTGGGTCGTTGGCGCACTCGTCGATGTCCACGCAAGAGTAGCTATATAGGTAAGTTCAATAATTAGCTACTGATTCTACAGACTTAATGTCCACGTTTTGTCAATACTTTATATGTTTTTTCAATAAACTTCGTCTTGTTTGAACTTTTAATATGTTAACGGATAGCGTTACCAAAAAAATTGTAGATACTAATAGAAAAAACTGATTTCATTCAATCATCATAATTGACTCATACCCCAAATATTCCTAAATAAGAGATCATTCTCTTCGTTACAACTGACTTTGGAAATTCAATCGAATGTTCCAGGGGTTTTCATAAATTGACCAACAACAATAAAATATCTTCGAAACATTGTTCTCACTCACCCATCTCCCTTGTATCCCGTATCACAGAGACACATGAAGGAGCCGTCCGTGTTGGTGCACGTAGCGCGCGGGTGACAGCCGCCGTTGTTGGTGAGGCACTCGTCGATGTCCTCGCACTCCGTGCCGTCGCCTCGCCAGCCGTCGCGGCATCGGCATTGGAAGGAACCCTGGTACAAATAAACAGTTCTATGACAGCTATAGATCTATAAAAAAAACCTCTTTAATTTTTGAAAAATAGCCCGCACTAACAACTTTCAGAGCTCCAATATACGCGATGTTATGGCCGTTGTTAAACAAAACCGAAGACCTTAAAGTGTGTGTGTTACACTATCAATGAAAGTTTTTTTGGAAGCGGCCAGTATTTTTGAAGATTACTCCCAACATAAAACCCCAATTTTACATCCTTGCAATAATAGTATAGAAGCATAGATGACTACAGAAATCATAATTCAATCAGAACAATTTTATAAAATTGCGGAATTAAGAACCAATTTTTTGCTGCAATGAAAAGACACATAAAAATAACATGCAGAGCGGTATCTAATCTAACGGTCTTACACTGAGGTATTAATTACAGAACCATCATCAAGTGTAGATCTTTTCTAGAGCTTAGATTTGGAATCATTTTTGTTGAATCTAATCTCAAGTAGTCTTGACTCAGGTTGTGTAATATGACATAAAAAATCATGTCACTCACGGGTAAGTTAATACAGTCAGCAGCGGGATGGCAGTCACAGGTGCCGAGCTCGCACTCGTCGTCGTCCGTGCAGGCGGGGCCCTGCTCCGGCTTCACGCTGTACCCGTCCGGGCAGCGGCACACGAAGCTGCCGATTGTGTTGTGACACTCGCCCGCACCGCATAGGTCTGGCACCTGAAGGACAAGTTAATAAAAAAAGGATTCAAGTTCATTATGAATCGTTCGCGGTTTTCAATGATAAATCGTTTGTGTATTATGTGGAGTATAAGTAAAATGTAGCTTTTTTGACCCGTATGACAGTTTCGTGTGTAAGTATCTGTACGTAAAGTGTAGTGTACTCACGTCGGCGCACTCGTCGATGTCGTGGCAGGTGGGGCGCGCGGCGTCGGGCGCGGGCAGCAGCCCGTCCGCGCACGTGCACACGTACGAGCCCGGCGTGTTGCGGCACTCGCCCCCGCCGCACGGCCGCGCCCCGCGCCCGCACTCGTCCACGTCGCGGCACGTGCGCCCGTCCGCGCGCAGGTGCCAGCCCTCCCTTGAAAAGGCATTCTTAACGCATTACAGCATAGATTTTGTATGGAACTTCCAAAGAAAGAATCCGCCTAATCAAGCTGCCTTAGGATCAGAAAGTTTCAAAACCGATTTGATCTACTGGAAATCATAATTATTCGATGACAGTGTCATCCCGACAACACGGCACAAAATACTGCATGAAGTGTCTTATTCATATTTTCCCGTCGCTAAGACACAATAAGATGTCCAAACTCTCTTCGGAGACTTTTGAACTCCGGGAATCGAAGACGAGCACTTTTGACTACACAATTATCTTCATCAAAAAAAGGGCCTTAACAACTTTCAGAGCTCCAATATACGCGATGTTATGGCCGTTGTTAAACAAAATCGAAGACCGAAAGTGTGTGTGTTACACTATCAGACAAAATTATTAAGTCCAAAACTCATACACATTCATTCCGCCAAATCATCGAGCTGCGTTATTTATTCCCCACTTACCTACAAGTGCAGTGATAGGACCCAGGCGTATTGACACACTCGTGCTGACACCTGGTGGGGTCTTCAGTACACTCGTCAATGTCTTCGCAGTGAGACTTGACGGTAGACTGCGCGTAGCCTTCGTCGCACACGCACTGGTACGTGCCCATGAGGTTCTCGCAAGCACCGTTACTGCAGATACCTGGGCAATTTCATGAGCGTTTTAATTACCGCCTAAAGTACAGAACATATTCTCATCCGAGAACAAAAGCCCCTAAAAATAATTTTATCTATGATACATACTAGCTGCGTCCTACTCTAAGTTTCAATTTACATCCATACCAAATTTCATCAAATGGGTTCAGTCGTTTAACCGTGAAAGTCCGAAAGAATTTTACTTACGTATTTTATTATATTCATATTAAAATGTTTGAAAGGATTTCCGAAAATCAGGGCAGGAAGACATTATTTTTGTTAAGGTGTATATCTTACCAGACGTAATAGAACATTCATCCACATCCTTGCAGGACAGTCTATCGGGTGACAGTTCCATGCCGGGGCCGCACTCGCAGCGGAACGAGCCGGGAGTGTTGATGCAGCGACCGCCACGACATAAAGCACGGTTCTCCGCACACTCATCGATGTCTAGGAACCAAGTAATTAATAAAAAAATATGTATACATATCGATATTGCATGGATAAATACATTTGGTCCTTAGAGTCAACTTACCAACACAAACTTTAGAGAAGTCATCGGCCTTGTGTCCGGGGTGACAGTGGCAGGTGAAGCTGCCTTCAGTGTTACGGCACTCGCCAGAACCACACACTCCGTCTACAATCTCGCACTCATTTACATCGACACACGTGTGGTTCTTTGAGTCCTGATAAAAGAAGAAACTAATTTCAAAATCATCCAAAATAAAGAAAAATCCCCCATCACCCGTGGGCCCCCATCCACTGCGATGCCTTAACCGCTCATACTTTTTTCGTTTTGCTCAGCTCCCAAGAGTCATAGCGTGATTTTATAATGCTTACAACTTTCCTAAAAAATAGGGCTCAAATGCAATACAATTTTATCAAAACCGACTGGTAGTTCCAGAGATTAGCATGTTTTAATAGACAAACAAACTCTTCCGCTTTATATATTTCAGTACAGATAGATGATAGGATAACATACCTTTTCATAACCAGGGAAACAGTCGCAAGTGAAGGTCCCGACCAGATTCCTGCACCGTCCATGTCCACACAGGCCGGGGAAGGCCGCGCACTCGTTGACCTCCATCTGCCCGGGCACCAGCCCCGGGCGGCCCTTGTGCCAGCTGTCCCCGGTGAGGTTCCCCCAGGTGTCTGCCCCGCCCTGCTCCCAGTCGTAGTCGCCGTCCGCGCCGCCCATGTTGGTGCCGCCCCAGATGGCCGTGCCGTTACCTAATGTGTCACCAGGACGGTTCCAGATGGTAGGGGGGCGGCCAGTACCCTCGGAGATGCAGAGGTTGCGGTACGAGTCAGTTCCTACGAGGAAAATAAATCAAATAAGCCTTAGGTCAAATTATTATGGAAGATTTGTGTTTGGTAAACTCTACTTACCCTTCTTGGGGCAAGCCTCGCATCTGCCATCGCCCCAGGCTTTTCCGAGAGAAGAACAGCAGCACACCGCCCGCAGGACTTCAATCTGGAGAGGGTTGGAGCAACGCCCTCCGATGAAGTCAGTATAGCAGTATTCACGACGAGTGTCCACGCAGCGGTTTCCTAAGAACAAACGGAGGTGACCAACATGATAATTTACTAATTTTAGTAAGGAAAATGACAGATATATTTTAATAATAAAAAGTTAAATGTAGGTACCAGTAGTATCGAGTGCTAGTCCTGGCGGGCATTCACATTTGTAAGAGCCGTCCGTGTTAACACAAGTACCGCCGATGCACAGCTCCGAGTCTAGCTGGCACTCGTCCACGTCACGACACGTCGCTCCGTCCAACTGTGAATATAATATGTGAAGTAGAATCACTCATTGCGTGTGATTGCTCGTCAGCGCCATTATGTCGTAGTGACTTTTTCTCCTAGGACTCCTAAGATTTTGCTCATGAAAATGATTATCGAATACAAATTAATATTCCAGGGTATGGTGGTAGAGAGATTAGCGCGTTTAAATAAATAAAAACAGTTATTATGATCAGTTCTGTTTTTGTGTTTAGATAAGCTTACCTTAGCGAACCCCTTGGGACAGGGGCAGTGCTCAGGCTCGCAGGGCTCGCAGGGGGAGCCCCAGGCCAGCCCCACGCTGCAGCAGCACTCCTGGCGCAGCAGCGGCCGCAGCGCCGCCGCCTCGCACTGCCCGTCCACCACGCGCCGCCAGCACGAGCCGCGCCGGTTGTCTGCGGGGGAGCACGTTACACATACATTTTGAATAAACTTGTACACACATCCGAATAAAAATTTTCCCATGTCCTTCCTCAAAGTTCAAGCTATCTCCATACCAAATGTCATAGAAATTAAACCAGATAAAAAACTTAATACAGAAAAAAAAAATCTAATCACTTTATTAATTCAATTAAGAAATAGAATATTTCAATCAAATATAACCATGGACGCGTAACAAACAGACAAGAGTTACGAGTCGCATTTATAATACTAGTAAGAATTGATAATCTTACCGATACAATGCTGAGCGGTGGCATCGAGTACAAATCCGTTTTCACATTCGCATTCGTAGCTGCCGTGCGAGTTGATGCAGCGCCCGTTGTCGCAAGGGTTCGATTGTTCTATAAAAACACATTACAATTTAAAACAGCTATCCAAAAACTTTTTTGAATTTGATTCGTCTCTATTTTCATTTCTCATAGTAGCTTAGGACTTGGCTACTGGGAATGCATGCTAATGTCGCGGGTTCGCCCGCATAAAACAAATAAAATATTTTTGACTACATAACATTTATAATGCATTTTCGTCCTAGTGCCTAGTCGAAAATCCTAGTGTAAATCCTAGTGCAATTAAACTATTATAATTATAAGAAATAAATTATTCGGACAACAAAAAAGGCACAAGCATTTCTCAAATGATTGCACATTCCAATACAATTTCCATACCCGTCACGGCATGTTTAATTAAATAATTTTAATCACAAAAATTAATTACATGAATAATAATTAAGCAGTGCAATGAGATCGAATTGCGTGAAATTAATGTTCTATTATAGATATCAGGATCCATACAACGGATGGTAGGTGACCAAGCTCGGATGTTGGTCAAATGATGCTAGTCCAAGGTTAAGATGTCCGATGGATGGAACATTATGAAGTGTTGGCTTGTCACACAAAGGTTGGTAACCTGTTCCGACTGGGATCATAGGGGGAATGTCTCCCCGATCGTATTCCTTGACGATGAAAAGAGTCTCACCCTCGCATTCGTCTATGTCGTGGCAGATTTGTTCGTCGGGTTCGTAACGAGTTCCTGGAGGGCAAATGCACGAGAAGCTTCCCGGAGTGTTGCGGCACTGGCCGCCGGTACAATACTGGAAACAAAACCACAACTCACTACTTTTCCAACGTTCAAAAGTCCATTATTCAGAGATCCTAGAAAGCAAGTCCACATGAATTTATACTAAAGAGCTTCCTACTATTTACTTACAGACTGGTGCATATCACATTCATCTATATCCCTGCAGATACCATCAGCATCGGGATGGAACCCAGGATCACAGATACACTTGTACCCCGGCTCCAAGTTCTCACAGGTGCCGTGAGGACAGATGCCAGGGATCATGGTGCACTCGTTGATGTCAGCTCCTCCGTTATCTTTGCTTGCTCCTTCAGGGCAGAGGATATCATACTCCTTGCTTCCACGTTCAGGACATGATTTGCAAGCGACACCCCAGCCTAAATGTAGTCCTGAAATACAAAAAATAAATATGTGCTATCAATATTCCTACTTTTACGATTTAAAGTTAATGATATTGTTATGACCGCACCGTATAAAGCAGCAAGGATATAATTATCACGATGTAAACTCACCTTTGCTAGAACTACAGCAGCATTGAGATCTAGTTACGGGGTTCTGTCCAGGCAAAGTACAATGTCCTTCTTCGTATTTCTCGTAACACAAGTCTTGAACCTCATCTGCAAAAATAAACACCGTTTAGAATTTTCTTCCATGTGTTGATTAATATTCATGTAACAAGTCTATATAGACGATTATTATTTTTTGACTTACCAAGACAAGTTCTACCATCGTTGCTAAGCGTGAATCCAGGCAAACATTCGCATCTGAATGATCCAGGAGTGTTGTGACAACGTCCATTCCTACAAACGCGTTGTTCAGAACACTCGTTGACATCAACACACGCCCCGCGGTCAGGCGTGGGTCTGTAACCAGCTTCACAAACACACTGGAAGGAACCCTCACTGTTCACGCAGCGTCCACCCTGCAAAACAAAATAATATGTGTAAATATTATAGAATACGTAATACTTCAAATATCAATGGCCCAAAAATATTACCCTGCGGAACACCTTTATAAATTTTTAAATTTACTAACAAAAATAATAATATCTTGTTGGGGATTATTAGAAATAACCTTATGAGTTTTTTTTTATAATAACATATATATACAATTTATAAAATTAGGGCCAGTTATAAGAACAGATGTGAACAGTATCAGAAGCTCGTGGGAAGTCGAACCTGGCAGACGGAGGTGTCGGCGCACTCGTCGACGTCGGAGCAGTAGCCGCCGGCGGAGACGCGGAAGCCGGGCTCGCAGTCGCAGGAGTAGCTGCCGGGCGAGTTGTGGCAGCGCCCGCGCCGGCACACGCGCGGGTTGTCGCGGCACTCGTCCACGTCGCGGCACGCGTGGCCCGTCTGCGTCGACTCGTAGCCCGGATTGCACACGCACTCGTAGCTGAGAGCGACAATGTTATTACGTAAATGAGATAAAAATCAATTTTTTAAATCTACAAATTCGTAAATAGACGTGTGTACCTACTGCAAAAATTACTAATTATGTTATTTTTTTCTTCGACGCTAAAAAAAACGTTATAATTTAAATGCAACCATCCCTCAATAAATCTGTCTCTACTTAATTTCAGTGCCCTCTGAGTATTACGTTATAGAAGATAAAAAATAACAACATAGATAATATTCTTACCCTCCATCACTATTTCTGCAAACTCCATTAGTGCACATGCCTCCATTCGTCGATTCACATTCGTTTTTGTCGCTGCACCTCAATCCACCTTCAACCGGGTCGAAACCAGGTGGGCACCTGATTAAACAATGTTTATTAATTAGAAGTATCAACAGGACAAATTTTATCATCATAATGGTTTAAGTCAAGTCTTTCTCACCTGCAGTCAAATCCACCGGGTCTGTTGATGCAAGAACCGCCTTTACAATATTCGAGAGCACATTCGTCGATATCGATACATGTCGGGTTACCATCCTGAACCACTGATTCAGCGCCATCCCAACAGTCACATTGATATCTGGCGAGAAAAAAATATTTTTAATTATATTATTGTTTAATGATAGGTAGAATAAATAAGTCTGTTTCGTCGGTCAAAATGATGAATTATTACATTCATGTGAATTTTGTCTTACTCAGTAGCATCTCCAACTGCGTAATAAACAATGCTATATGAAAGTATCAAGATGCTGTCTCACCCAATATCCTTATCCACACAGGTACCAAGTCCGCAGATGCCGTTCCTGAGCATGCACTCGTTAATCTTGGCGATGGCAGGCGGCTCGTACGACCCGCCGCCCTCCTCGTCAGTGCCGCCGCCCGTCACGTTACGGCGCCAGTTCGGAGGGATCACTCCGCCACCACACAAGTGAGTCCATTCCGCTGGAAACAAGATTTCAAGTATTGATTTATAGGACGATTAATGGCCGGATACGGTACCGTACCGGATAAAGTTAGCTGCCCAATAATGGCATACAAATTACGTTCCAGTTAAGAATTAATCTGGCTGCAAAATTCCTACCCTAAAGAGATGAAACTGGTAAGCTAAGAAGAACAGTAGAGATTTTATTTCATGTTTTTAATTATAATTGACGAAATAAAAAACAATACCGTTAATGTCAACACACATAGCTTTATTGATATTTTACTCGGTATCTGGCACAAATATTCATAGAGGTCACGCGTACTACTCGAATTCTGCCTTCTTCAATCTTTCAAAGATACGTATGTATACTTACTGGAGCCTCTGGGCGGGCAGGGCGTGCACATGTCTCCCCAAGCTCTTCCCATGTTGTACCCGCAGCAGCAGTCGCGGTTGGACAGCGGCATCGGCAGCCGGTCCGCGCACTCCCCCGTCTCACTCATGTACGTGAAACAACTGCCTACTCTGCCGTCTGTTAGAGAAGAATAAATAATACAATAAAAGAAAACGACCATATATTATTGGGTGACCAGTATTTATTGGTTTTAAGATAATTTCTAGTAGTGATGTAGTTGGTTCTCAAGGCTGAAACCAAGAGGTACAGCTTACCTATACAGAATTTCTTATCTGGACTGGGTATGAAGTGTGGGTTGCATAGACAGTAGTAGTCGCCTTCAGTGTTCACACATTTGCCGTTCTGTTAAAGATATTAGTGATTAGAAACATCAATCTGTAAGATAAATAACAGATATATGCTACTACAATTTAATTTAATTTTACATCAGGTTTTCTTACCCCTTCATCACTCATCATTTGAAGCTAATAAAACATACAATTTCCAATTATGACACGCTATAGTAATCCAAGTTCCAGTGTGAAAAAGGGACAGTGCTATAACTCATAGCTCCATCTCCCTCTTTCACACTGGAATCTGGATCACTGTAATACGTCATGATACGGCCCCAATTTATCTAAAAAAGTTTTTACAGGTAAAGGTACTTACGGGACAAATATCAGGGTCTTCACACTCGTCGATATCTTCACAGTTGTTGGTGACTCTGTGCCGCCGCTGTCCCTGCGGACACTCGCAGGAGAACGAACCGATCGAGTTGATACATTTACCACCTTGACACAGCCCGGGGACTGCTGCACATTCGTCTATGTCCTGGGGAAGAGGAAACAGTACTATTTAACAGAATACCATCGTAATGACGAAGATCTTTACATTCTTAAAAATTCTGTAAGTCTTGTTGGCTTTACAGACTTTTTGACAACTAAATTAGGGCTTATAAAGATATACATAGAACATATAATAGGGTAAACGCACATCTGAAAGTGTTGTATTCAGATTAGAGTATTAAATCCATTGCGGTATTGCGGTATGCGGAGTATTTTTATCCTAAAAATAAATCAAACTTCGCTGCTCTTTCGAAACAAACATAAACCAACGTTTTCAGTATTAGCAAAATACGAAATAAATTAAAAATAAGTGTCATATGCGAAGTATCCTGACCTGACATTCCTTCGTAGCCAGGTTCCTCAAATGTCCCTGAGGACAATCGAGGTCCCCGCAGCGCTCACAGGGGTGTCCCCAGGCCACGCCGACGGTCGCACAGCAAAGCTGCTTCGTGCACACTACGCCGTCCAGAGCCCCCGTGCATAGAGCTCCACGAGTGTCCGTGTAACAGGGGCCTGCAAAACATAAAATTACGTATTTTTAAGTCTATAAAATCCCCAACTCTGCATGTTAAAGTTATCTGCAAGATCATTTCATAAGAATGACGTTACATACGGATTAATCTGAGAGATAATTTATACCCAGAAGGGCTGAAATAGGACACTCTTTCCAGATCATAACATTTACGTGATATCACAACCACTAATCAACATCAAGAGTTTCTATCATGATCGAGTATGCATAGAAAGATCTAACAAAGAAAGATTTCGCCTTTTGGTATGCTTAGCAATATTCTATAGCTCAATTCATTTAACTCACCAGTTCGTCTGTCAATTTCACACCTCGTGCCAGACAGTCCGTGGAAACAAACACATCTGTCCGGAGCTATACATCTACCGCCGTGCAAGCATGGCTCCCTGCATATTGCTGAAAATGCAAAAAATAATTTGTTTTGTCATCTTACCAAAAAACTTCACAATCTGTAATAGAAGTCGAATTATCATTCTATACTTACGTTCAGTACAAAATTCACCGCTCCAACCGGGTGCGCAGGAGCAAGTCCCGTTTGAACATGTACCACCGTTCATACAGATACGCCGACAGCCGCCCGGCGTCCGTACTGCAAGTAAATAGGATTTAGCATTAACATACTTGCCTTACTACGAATTCCAGAAATAATAACCCTTTATAAGTACAAAATTTACGACACGGAATCTTCGAGATGTTTAAAATTACCGTCTTACCTGGATACGGGTACAGTCCACCGCCGCCACAAGAGGGCGCTTCTACGCCACTAGCACATCGACACATATTAGGAGCCACGCAGGCTCCGGGAGAGCCGCAGTCAGGGCGGCATAGGGCTGGAAATTATACATCACTTGAAACTGACTTCAAACAAAATCACAAAAAAAGCAAAAGTCGATGTGTTACGAATGAAGTGCAATCAACACATGACACACATAGAATGATCATGAAGTTTCGGTGACAAATATCCAAATACATGTAGGTACTTACGAACTATACAAAGTAAGGAATTCGGCCTGGACGTCCATCCGGGACAGCAATGCGTGCTGTTACGAGATCGGCATACGTGGGGGCTGGAACAAGAGTTAATTCAATATATACGCCCATAGATCGTACCATAAGACCAAACTCGCATTGTTTATATGTCCTAAGTTAAACTCTGATGGCCAACAGTTAACAATTGGTAATAAAAAGTTCATATGGAAGGTAATAAGGATTCTTTATTTACTCAATAGTAAAGCGTAGAGTAGCTACCTACTTAGATAACATATATAATATGATGACCTACATACTCTTACAGAGTGTCCAAGCCATCATTTTGCACTTTGAAGCTTTACTACAAAATACATGCGGCACGGAGGCCACCAAGAATTCCATAAAATATTAACTGCATCAACAATGCAGATTTAGCTGCTTTTGTATGACAACCAACGAGTAGTGCTCATTAAAGTCCGACAGGTGTTGTTTAAGTCTGATTTATTAGCCATCGTAAACACGTCCACAGCTTTGACATTATATGGCAATTCATAAGTTTTTCTTATGCTACTGTTCACATTGTATGATGTTCATTCGATATTTTGTCACATTTTGCATTTTGAAAATTACGGATTATTAATATTTTAAGCAAACATTCATGAAAAGGAAACCTTAACTCCTGATTCGTTGTTATAATGTACGCATAACCGTTTTCCCTTAAGGATTTTCGGTAGCCGAGTAATGGCAACAGGTGAGCTCTCTTACTTGTTCTTATTGTAACCCATTTATTATGAAATTTATAAATATGGATACCCACCCACCGACGCGTTTTGCAGCACCTACCAAAGGACTTCTTAAGGTCCTTTTATACGCAACGTGATAATTAAAACTGTAAACAAAAATTATTCCCACCAACAATAAGCATAAAATTTTCGGTGATACTTTAACTCTATTGAATGTCAAACTCATTGTCATCGGTAAATTAACACTTAGCAACAAAAATGAAAAATTACGCAACACTTATAAGAAGAGCTTATGAGCGATGATCCCAATAACCTTGCTCCATGTCCAACCGTATCTAAGTTGTACCGAATAGATTCTACTCGCTTGGTTAGACTAATTTGTTCTAGGGTCAGAGAGTATCGCGAGTCCTTACACAGAAAACCTTGTATCGAAATCGAGATTTAGTGCAGCACTGCACTTAATTATATTATCACTGTTTTGCTAAATTAGCTTATCATTCAAGAGCATTGCGGTCAATTAAACAATTAAATATTAATAATAGATTGACTTATATTTCGCTTTTTTATAGTAGTTTGATGTTGTCCGGTTATTATTATTATGTGTGATAAAAACATACCGGAGCCAAGCCAGAGTCAGTTTTTTTTAATAATGTCATAACTATGCTGTGTTCATATTAAATAGTATTGTTATTCACGTGTTGAACATAGTAAGTGATAATTACATCATCATCATGTCATTACATTATCACAGTAATACTAATATAGTAAACGATTAATCAATCACTTATAATCTTAGCATTGATAATATAATTTATCCATTCATTATCCTTTCAATAACCTCTGCTTATGTCATTCCCTGTTTTTGTAACATTTGCATAGAACATTTCAATTTCCGATTGTTATAAATAACAATATATTAATTTCAAGACGGTTGTGCTTTCACACCGCTTTCTTTTTCTTTTCTGTTACCCTTATAATGTTTATAATTTTCTAAAACAACAACTTGTTGAATAAATTTGTTTCTATCAGTATCATCCTTGCATTCGTTGATTGCATCTGCGACCTTGATACGTAAACCCGCTTCGTCATAACCTGTCCCAGTGAACTCGCTGTCGGTTCCGCTATTGCCCTCTGCCCGACTCCCGAAATTATAAGCGTGAAAATCACCTACGCGCCGCCGCCCACGGTAAGAGTACTACACATCATGTATTATGTTACTAGGTTTAGCAAATTGTTGAAGTAAAAGTCATTGTGTTTAGTTACAAATATATTACGCAAGAATGTGGCGCATAAATTTTAGACTAAACTTACTCTATAGAAGACATTAGGACTTGTCATGTTAGTAAACCTGAAGCCGATAGAATAAGAATAAGAAGAAGAAAATCACAACTTGCATTCATAGAGTCTTGCATAGGATATCATACAGTTTTGAAAAGCTTTCAATTTATTCGATCATCAATAAACTTTATTGAATTAAGAAAGCATGCGTTCTGTATCTTATAGTGTTAATATGTGAAAGGATGCATTTTTAGTTTAACCGTAACCGTAACATTCATAATTTGAAATCGGACATTTAAGGATAGAATATAATCTCATAAAAATATCTTTATTGTGCTATGAGATTGAAGATCCGACCTCAAAGTTAGCCAGCAGACCAACGACGGTAAGCAATATATGTATGTAAAACGTGTTAAGCTTAAAGATGGGAATAGTGCATACGATTATAAAACCGTACGGTGTGAACTAGCAAGATTTGTATCATTGCATTAGTCGCATGCGCTTCACGTACGGTTCCAAGGACCGAAGAACGATGCACCTCCGATTAAAATGTATTTACATGACATTCTCTTACTTTGATAGAGTTGACGCGATTGATTTTTCCTTCACCATATTTATGGATATAAAGGCTAACGGTCATTGTAATACCTGATACTTCTTTCTTGAATTATTTAAGTCAAGGTTCAAGTAGAAGCTTTTGGATCAAATATCAAAATAAACATCAATATTACTATATTTAATCTGGACATGTTTTCATCCTATAAAATTGAATATTCTTATTCATCATCACATGTTAACTGAATACCTACTACTACTTTAATATTCATTCAGATCTTCTCTTCTTCTGACTAGTTTGTCTAAACGTATCTATCCGTCACCAAAGCACGTGAAGTGGGTAACCATCAGTCGACATTATAGTATTCGGTATATAGCTTCTTAGTCTTCATCATAGGCCTATATATTGTCCCACTGCTGGGCACAGGCCTCTTCTCATACAGAGAAGGCATGAGCATTGGTCACCACGCTCTTTCACGGCGGATTGGCGATTTCAGACTTTTTAAGTCAAGGTTTCCTAACGATGTTTTCCTTCTCTGTTAGTCCACGCCGTCTAAGATATACTTAGAAAGTACATATGACTTCAGAAAAGTCACATTGGTACTTGCCAGGTTTCGAACCCGCACACTCGTACACGAGAGGCAGGTGCCTAACCAATAGGCCACCATGACTTCTTAGCCTTCTTCTTAGGCTTCTTAGTCTTAATCAACAGTATATTGAAAATCGTGATACTTTTGGTTTCTAAATGATGTTTGTCTTACTTACCCTACGAACTGGTTAGGCTTGCGCTCTGAGAGAGTGCGCGGCGCGCGGGGCCACAAGCGTGGCGGGCGCGTCGGCTGCGGGGCGCGCGCGTCGGCCGCGGCGACGTGTGCGCACGCGCACACCACAGCCACCGCCGCCACGAGCCGCCACATTGTCATCTTGGAACCATCACCCTGAAACAATACAACAATATTAGAGGCACCATGTTCTCAACACCGAAATAATCTGCAACTCAGTAGTACACGCGTTGTAGGCTTCTCCCTCGCATCCGCATGGGGAAGCTGCTTATTCATTGCTTTGTTGCCAGATGGCTCTACCAACTTTCGTTTGATCATAGTGGAAACATACGCATTCGAATTGACAGCAGCTTTTTCAAACTTGCAAATAGAAGACTTAATGATTCGGATCCTGAAATTTATGCCATTTAGGTGGAAGCGCCGTTTAACCTTATCCTATATTTAATCTTATCTTATGGCATTTGTACATTCTATTAACAGAGAAACTACACGTATAAGCTACTTGATCGAAATCTTAATTAAAATTTTACACAAATTGAAGTTGTTACTTTGTACTTGAGATAAAAAAATAAAGAGGCTATGAATGAACAATCGTTATCATAATTTAGTTCATATAACAAAAATAGTTACGAATGATTATACAAATTCTATCGCCACGTAATACTATACGAGAATAAAAAATAAGATAACCATAATTCACAATAAGATAATTATCTCAACGAACATTAGTTATTGGCGACATATAAAAATGAATAGTTATGTAACTTATAATAAAATTGTCAAGCCGTCAATACAGTAACCTTATAAAATCTTAATAATAAACATTAATTGGGGCAAAGATTACGCGGTGAGCACTGTTATCTACAACTGCATTGATAATTGACTGTTTACACAATAAAAGCACATTCTGATGTCAGTGCCAAAAACATATTTAGATACTATAGTGCTATCTGAAAGCTTAACCTATTCATATTAAAATTTGTTAAACGCAACGTTCATAATTAGTTACAAACGTTAGTTTTAGAACAATAATCAATTCAATTTTGCTCTTATCATAATCTATGGGTCAATATTCGGATTTGTTACATATGACGTCATTTTGCCTGCCTATAAAACAGGTGGCTAAGGGTAATTACATAACAAAACACAATTATAAATTCACTAAAGTTTTAGCCAAATACAGATATATAATATTTCACCATTTAGATGAATCATCTTAGAGGAGCTCGTGGCTAAGTAACAGCCGCACGGTTCGACCGATTAAAGGTTAAGCTGCGCTTGACGCGGTCGGTCCGTGGATGGGTGACCATCTTTGTCATAGCGAGACTCCTCCGTGCCTCGGAAAGCACGTTAAGCTGTTGGTCCCGGTTGTCATTTGTACATCTTTGACAGTCGTTACCTGTAGTCAAAAGCCAGAAAGTCTGACAACCAGTCTTACCAAGGGGTACCGTGTTACCCGGTAACTGGGTTGTGGAGGTCAGATAGGCAGTCGCTCCATGTAAAACACTGGTACTCAGCTGCATCCGGTTTAGACTGGAAGCCGACCTCAACATAGTTGGGAAAAGGCTAGGCAGATGATGAGATGAATTATCTTAATCATCATCCGCCTGCCCTTATCCCAATTTATTTGGGGTCGGTATAAAACGCAACTCAAATCCAATTTTGGAGGATTTTAAAGGACTTGAGGTATTATATGAACTGAGCCTTACATCAATTCTAGCGAGGCCAACCAAGACCTTAATACTAAAGATAATTATAACTTGAAAGCATGATACATTACAAGAATTATTAAAGACTAGAAACGAAGAGATCAAATCATTAAAAACGTAGTTGAATATGAAAAGACAGCACACGTAACGTAAGAGGAGCGAGCCCCGCTCATAGATGGCGGGCGGAGCGGGGCGGGATCAAGCAATCTGTGCCGAAATGATAACGAGGGCCGTCGACCGCGCACGCATCACAATCACAATCTGTTGCTATAATTAGTAAAAATTCTTCATCGGCTTTGTTCTACAAGTGACGTCATATGTTAGTAAAAGCAACAACCTTACGTTAGTTGTGGACTAAATTGTAATGCTGTTGTCAATGAATGGGTCGGTACTAAGTTACTTAGTATCCACATTATTCCACATTGTGTGATGCTCTACATCTATTGATGGTTGCCAATAACCTTTTGTTGGGAAATGCTGTTTAAAATTATTGTAACTTTACTATAATTATTACCTTATAGCAACAAATAAACTAAAACTGAATGCATAGAACTGGGCCAGTGCTACCTATATTAGAACTTAGAAATGTCACTGGTAATTTTGAGGAGATATTTTTACTAAGACAAGTTTGAGTATGAATAATGAGTAAAGCCACACGTAACGTGCTTCAATTTCTTCAAATCATTTTAGATATCGAAAAAATCAGATCATTTGTGAATGTTACAAAAAAATCTCCTGTCGTAGATTTGAATATCATCAATATGGTCCTAGTTAGTTTAAGGTGGCATTGTACCGAGTGGCCAGCAACGAGTCAAAGTTGGGCGCCCATCAATGGCATGAGTCACGCGGAGTGAATGTCGCCGCCCACGGCACCGTCTTCCTTACTTACTACATGGTCACTTGCGGCCACACACTGGACATCATACTAATAAAATGTGACGAATTTTACGCGGCATTCGGATGTCGTGTATTAAAATATATACCTGTGTATAAGCTAGGTTAACAATATTCCTAGGTGCCTTATTAAAAGGTCCTTTGAGGCGAGTTTATGCAATTTAAGTTAGAACGGCATTTTGACCAAAAAAACGATGATAAAATTTTAAAAATATCAACGAAAATACACAATATATTATTACACAATAATAATATTGCCACCAAAGCTTCTAATTACGTATGTATTTACTTTTTTAATTATAAACCTACGCATCAAATTACTCTCCGATTCAAGCGATCGTGATTTACCGATCCTTGATGAGTACCGTTAGATGCTGACCCACATACTCCATCAAATCAATCGTATCCTAAGCAAACATTACTCTTTTCGATACATCCTGAATGGACACAAATGAACTTTCACATAACATTGTGCTTTAAAAAAATAAAACCCCAAAAAGTTTGACCAGATCCAAAAGTATTGTATGTAGTCGAATTCAAAGGGATCTTAATTAATACTTCAATAATACAAATATTTCGAATTTCTAGCAAGGCCGTGGTTACTTCAAGAAAGACAATACATATCGACTTTAGAAGAAGTGGTCCATGGGCGGACTCAGCAGCTTCAATGATACAGAAAAAGATATTCTCTTTTTTGTCCCTCATTCACACGACCAAAAATAAAACTTGTAACATCAAAATTATGTAAGGCTAAAATTCGCTGTTTGACACTTAATCTTAGTAATATTACAAAAATGTAGTTTGATTATCTCAGCTGTAGTTTGATTACTTTATACGTGCCTTTCATATACCGGTCATTATCATGGCCATGTCAGTTCGTAAATCTCAAATGTAGGAAGTACTGGTGTGGCCTATTCTTCTCCTAGACCACACACAGTCCCTATTGTTTATATATAATTTCTCAGAATTCCGCCGGTTCTCGTATTATTAGGTGTACACTTATTAGTATAGTCGATTTATGCTGATTTTGATCACAATTGGCTGTTAGCACCAATGTATGACAATGGCCTAGCCGCACCTTGATATGCTGAATAGCGTCTAAAGTTATGACCATTATTAATATCAATGTATAGACCTAATTCTGACCAATGATCAAGTTAAAGCATGCTAAAAATTCAGGCAATTTTTCAAGCAGAAATTAGGAATGGAGTATTAGTTTTATTAGCGCGGAACTAAGGACCACCTTATGGATTGTGTCAATGACGTCATAGAGACGGTTCACGGTAGCAAAGTATCAAGCAAGATCTTATCTTTGAGATTACTGTCCTCACTCTTCAAGCTGTTGAAAAGCTCAAACTTATACGTGAATTCAACTTTACCTTTCACATTTCTACCTTTTGTCCTTGACCAGGTTCGAATCAAAACATCACCCAATCAGTGTCAAGTGTCACGCAAATAGTGTGTACGGTCAACAAACGCAATGATCAACGATGATGCGTCTAACGCTACGGCCGGGAGGAAACGTCGGCACGCGCTTACATCAATATAGTAGGGAGGGACACGCAATTTATGAACGACAGCGATTTCGAAGAAAGGGACTGCTATCTTCAAATTACCTATATATTTTTATCTGTTTTAATTTGGAACTAAAACCAAACGTAACGTTCAGGCTGCACGTGTAAAATATCGATAAAAATATAAATCACATCAATAAATCTAACAAAGAACATTTATCTTTTGCTCGAAAATTCTTTAGACACTCATTTTCGTTCAAAAATTTTGTAGAATTATTTTAAATACACTAAAAACAACACAAAATAAAACTCGCTTCCACCTATACCTTAAAACGGTTCCTTAGAGGCGAGCGAGTGCCCCCAATTGAGGGGTTATTAACGCACGCCGCCGCTGCGCCCGCGCCGACTTCTAACGATCCGATGCAACAAACAAACTCAACTGTCGGCCGATGCAGTTAGATTGTTTAAGTAAAGTTTCTTGTATGAGCTTTAAAGTGTTGAACTGGGAATCTTATTGATTTATTGGAACACTGACAAAAATATCGTCGAATACTTTATCAAAATTGCGAAAAGTCTTAGCGATACTTTGCAACACACAGTCACAAGTGTTGAAACAAATTATAAGTGAGAAAATGATTTCATTTTACCGCATAAAAATATTCTTATTTTAACCTAGTCCCAAGAGACGCACACAACACTTCATGGATATCCGGTATGATCGTGAAACTCAACAAACGGGGTAATAAATTCTGCATTCATAATATGTTTTAGAATATATAAACTATTAAATATATCTCAAGTCACTGCGTGGCAGTAATTTACACAATAAAGCCTGAAGGACGCTGTTCTATAAGCCGACTGCAGTCACGTTCTGCTGAAGCCTGAGTTAAATCTTACATTTCATTTAAAAAATTTAAGATACTATTTAAAAAACAAAGGCTTGACAGCTGTCGTTGTAAAATTTCATGTCAGACGGATTTGATGAAACTCTGACGGTCCTATTAGTTAGTGAAACCAGCAGCCTACACAATAATAATGTCCCCAGAGTGTTGGTAAGCGTTAAATAAAAAAAAAATAGGTCCGCAAAAGGTATCCAGATTTTGACACATAGGTACTAGAAATATAAAATATTCCAAATACATAATAGTCACCACCGATATGTGAAGTCTTTTTAAACAAAATATTAATATCAACTTGTATTATTATGTAAGTTGTCGGCATTTTTTCTGTCAAGGGGGTGGTCTCCAAGCGGCACAGAGCGTGGCCATTAATTAAAATACTTAATTATACCAGCTTCGGAAGAACAATAATTAATTATAACCCGTATACTATAAATGGTAACTTAAGGAAATTGATTGTACTAAATAATTTATTGGTCAGTTTTGGAATGCGGTGATAAAGCGTAAATATCCTTTGAAGCCTTGCTTTTATGTGTTATTTAAGTTATTGGTTAAAATATTCATTTGTCTTTCGATTCGATTTTCCCTCATAGCTTGAGCACGAGCCAAGCTCTTGCGGTCTAGAATACGCGTTCAAGTTTTTGATTGCGTTGCGTTTGATTTTTAATCTATTTTAGAACTTCTACGGAACGTCCACCATAAAACATTAACAACATCAACAATGACGTAACATCCTAAACTATAAATAATTCAGAATGTCACAATATAGCGTGATCGTTAGTCGCCTGTCATAAACTCATAAGTTCAACAACCTTGCCTGCATGTAGACAGCAAGGCGCCAAAACATTTGACATTGAATCGAGTGATTGATCGATCTATAATCGATGATCAATCGAATCACTCGATGTTACGCACGATGCGGCTTTATGTAACTGTTTCTGTGCTTAGTTTAAGTACCAAGCTGTGATGTAACGTGCGTAAGCTTTTAAGCTTAGTTTGTATGATAGTAATTTAATAAATGAATAAGCTTTCGAAATTGATAGTCCCGTAATAATGACTTTTAAAGTTCTATTTACATTTAGAATGTATAAATAATGTGATAAATGTATGATTTTCACCTTTACCTATACATTTAACAAGCCTAATCAGGATATCCTCACAACTCATATTTGACTCAGTGTTTACTTAACATTTCAGAAGTGGGTCAAATTATTACTTTTAAAGGAATTTATAATTGAAAATTAACCATATTCATGTATGTAAACAGTGTCTCTTTAAGCAGACATTAAAAATTATTCAGACAAGTTGTTCAAATTGTTTACTTTACCTGTCTGACTTTTCCATCTATGTAGGCAGGTTGATACAAGAAGTGGATGCTATTAATTGTTGTAATTGACAGGAGGGACATTTTGAATACAACATTTTGGTCCTTTGAATCCAAGAATATAATTGGTCCTTACGGGAGTTGATGGTATGTGATCTATCAACGTTTACAATCATAAAGATGAAGCAGCACACCATTAAAACACGAGGCCTGCTGCATGTCGCAACCAACCTTAAAGGATAACACTAGCACCTCACAAAAACCAACACAAACTCTATAAGCATAACCTCATTATGTTGCAAAATAAAGGTTTAAAAAACACGACGAGGATCAATCATGTTGATTGATCGGTCAGGTAAACAGCGCGACCGACGGCGCAGCACTATTGGAACAAGAATGCGTGACACTATTCTTAATTAGAGCGCGTGGACTAATTAATTTAAGGTATCTGAATTCCGCTTATGTAGCGTTTGGAAATGGTTTAGTGGCTTTGACCTGTTTAATGCATGCCGTCTGGAAAAAGAAGCAAAAATGTTATTCTATGACAGAAATTATCAATGTATGAATTATTATTAAGTTACCTTAGAAGAATCGTGATTTTAATTTTCAATGGACATCATAAACAGTAACTATTCAATGGGCGTTTTGTGTTTAATACAACTACTACTAATATTATATATTTAAACACTCATCATTACAGATAACATGTATACCTAAACTTGAAATCGACTCGTAGAACTTTAAGAAAACAACAAAAATAACTATTTAAATATGTACTAGGTAGGTACCTACTTCATTGTATGAACGTAAGTGATTTTTACATGGAAAGGAATTATTTCTTCTGACCGATATCTGGAAGGTCTGAGGGGTCACATTTGGATAAGACAAGTATCGGCCCCATGCTAGCTCCACCAATATGACGAAACTGACCCAACAGAGCTAGCTTCGGCGATAGCTAACTAGGTCAAGGCCATTTCTTTTAGTGACTCATTATTACATCTAATTGATAATATAACAAAAGAACATTCAAGTGAAGGGAGGACCACTCTTGTAATCAAACAAATCAAAATAAATTATAAAGCTGATAAATTCTGCAAGCATCTACGAACGTTTGGGAACAGTACTCAAAAACATACTCGTCACATACAACTTATAACTTATTTCTTTCTTCATATTATTACCGGAACACCGTTATTATTTGCATAAGTATATACTATTAAGTATTCTGATAACATAATGAACACTAGGTAGAAGAGATAAAATAATTTTCACTGATTGCCGGTGTTGACTTGGAGACAGTCAACAGTTTAACCCATGACTAATCAATTAATTTACACAAAAAGAAAACAGAGAATCCCTTTGAAAATCTTTAAGCGGCCCTTTAAACTGTTCCACAGTTTACAATAATAGGAATTCCATTCGAATCCCGATTCCCAAAACAAAACGTAAAAAACGCTGAATGCTAAATGCCAGATCGTATTTTTACGACGTTTAGACATACATTGATTTCCATCAAACCTTTCGTCTATCAAAAACAATAGAATTAATTTGTTTTGATGTAGGTATCTGGAAGAACGTAGATTTGGAATTGCTCGTGGGGTTAATTCGCTTATCACTAAAAGCTATTAAAATATAGAACATATTCATAACACAGTAGCTAATATATCTAAAACTGAAGGCTACAGTTTAAGCTCTGGTAATCAGAGCAAAGAAAAATGGAAAATGTTTAACTATGAAAGTGTTCTCCGAAATTGGTCCTTGGGTACAATGTAGTCTGGTGTGAAACAAAAATTAACGTTTCCTATATTTATGACATGATGATAATAGTTTAAATATGCACGCTAAATCACGTTACGCCGTTGGTCCCGGCTGTCATTTGTAGATCTTTGACAGTCGTTACGAAGCCAGAAAGTCTGACAATAGTTTTACCAAAGTTGTAAGACTACCAAAGTGGGTTGTGGGGGTCAGATGGGTCAATCCTCCATGTAAAACACTGATATTCAACTGCGTGCGTAAACTGGAAGCCAACCCAGAAATAGTTGGGAAACGTCTAGGCAGATGACGACGATGATAGTCTAAAAGACCAGTAAATAAACTGCTTGGCAACAGAAAATAAAAAAATATGAAGTGTGAAATAGGCTCACTTGAGTTTTGTACAGATTACATTGTACGGATTCACTTGAACGGCGGGTTCAGTATCGATCATGCGATTATGTTATGATGCGAACATTTGTTCTATTTTTAGAAGTAGAGCAAGTATACAGATTAGGATTTAGATTCACGTTTTGGGATTAATACTACTGTAATCAGATCCAACTGTGCTCCAGATTGAGGGCATGGTTTCCATGATGTTTGAGCATTTAATTTATATTATCTATTTGTGCCTGCTTTCATTTGTAGTTGTAAGTTTTGAGTAATCTTTCTTCTTACGTATTGGCCAAAACAACTTAATAATATTTGATGCCGTGACAAAAAGATTTGTCAGTCAGGTTGAAATCGGAAATGACTATCCAAAATGACCCTTACAAAATTTTGTATGTAGCTACTCGTGAAAGCTCTTCTTATGAATTAATTTAAACAGCATATATTTCGATGTTTTGACATATAAATTAATGTAAATACAAGCAATAAACAATAAAAACAACCATCCTCCAACATTAACGCACAGATCGGAACTGTCTATCCGCACGTAACTTGTAAGCAATGGCACCACATTACAAATCAGCCTATTTCGATCATAAGGAGGCCATTCATACGTCAACTAGGAAGCGCAGGCGCCGGTGTATGTTTCAGGACGATCAAAGAGCCACTTAGTGAAGCACTCGCGAAATGGAGATAGCTTTCGAGAGCTTGCTTTGGTAATAAATGTGCTGTTGTGTCAATATGATAATTATACTTATGCGATAGTCCGTGAGAAAAGACAACAAACCTGGTATCGTGTAAATCATGAATATTTGCCTGGCATAAAGGAAAATACTTATACTTGTAACCCATGTTGTAACCCAAGGACCAATGTTAACTAAAACTATCACATTAGCCTTGGTTATGCAGGTAATAAATTAATTGGTCAGACATAACAGAGAAATAAATGCAATACACCTAATTAGAACAAAGGACGCTAACTACATAAATCGTAATAAAATCTCAACGTATTAAGATGCAACATCGCAAATAGTGCGTGATGACAGATTGCAAGCCACGCCTCCGTACACGCAGATACAGTTTGTAATCTATCGCGCTTAATTGACTATAAGGGCGAAAGCACACTTGAGGATCCACTTGAGGAAACTTTGCTCCTAAGAGGCTAAGAGCAAGTCGATTGGAATTTTCTCTACGCAATTTACACGTACTTAATATGATGATTTGAGATAAAATCTTATCAATATTCTAGCTTCTGCTCGCGACTTCGTCTGCGTGGAATAGTAGTGCTCCGCTCCTATTGGTCTTGGCGTGATGATATATAGCCTATAGCCTTCCTCGATAAATGGGATATCTAACACTACAGGATTTTTTCAAATCGGACCAGTAGTTCCTGAGATAGTGCGTTCAAGCAAACAAACAAACTCTTCAGCTTTATATAATCGTATAGATTCCAGAAAAATTGACACAAAGCGATGGTAGCTAAAATAAACTATCGTTGATTTAAATATTTTCTTAATTCAAGTAAACATATGTTACGGAAATCGAGATTTTGTAGCAAAACCCAAGCTTCCAAACAAACCAAACATTTCAAAATCTTTAAATTCGTTGTAAATGGGTCAATTTATTGTTCTCCATACAAAACAGATCAATAAATCTAGTCATGGCTCTCGAAAAATTCTGATACAAAGTAGAACCAACATATCTAAGTAAATCATTTTCAAACAAAACCGAATTGGAACGAATAAATAACCATTCACACAGACAATAATGTATTGTTTTTGCAACTTTTTAGCCAATACAATGTAATGCTCTTTTAAATAATGCAATCTAAACTAATACTAGCTTTATAGCTTTGGTATCCTTCAGTGATATAATGGTCTATTTCAGTTAAACTTATGCAAAATCTTAAATAGTCTTAGAATACTGCGAATAATAATTTTCATTGAAGTATTTTTCTAAAAACATAATTTAAAGATTTTGTTTATACAGGAAGTAAATTAACTTTTCTTTACTGAGTACAGGCGCACTATTTTATAATGACTTCTCATTTAGCAAAAAAGAAGCTTCAATCAAGATGACATCATCATCAACCGCATAAGCCCACAGCCGTATTAATACATATAGAAAATAAAAATCCGTACAACAAGTCCCACGAAATTTGACCAAGCAAGACGACAAATACACGCTTTATAATGGGAGTACACAAAAAACAAACAAAACCAACGAAGACATATGTTAAAACTGTGTCAAAGCAACTTGCAGTGCAGCTGTACAGACAATTCTCATGAAGACACCACTTATTGTGCAAATGTAGGTTACACTTATTGAAAAGGATTAAGACGTCACTACTTTTTTGACCTTAGGAAAATTAGAAATAAAGTTTAACTTAAGTCATAGAACATATTTTTTAAATTCTCCTATAAAAAAATAATAATCAAAGTTTACGATTTAGTGTGATGTTATGAAATGCATATTTTGATAAGGTGTAAAGTGCTGAAAACAACAAAATAACATTGATGGAATTCTGCTCATCAGAAGTGTGATAACGACTTCTGAAAAAAATACAAAAACCACTTTGAAATCCTTTCTAATCCCTTTTCTACACCAATAATAATATTGAGACATAAATCTAAAATTAACAGATGATGATGACATAACATTGTGCGAAACTCGTAACGTTTTATCGTTGGTGACAATAACGTTTAAAGTGTCAGATAAGTACTAGTTGTAATTCATAACGACGGGTTGTAAAATAGTGAATACAATGGAGAATTAGCTGTTAAATGTAGGGCCAATGCCGACCGGTCCCGGGGCCTAACAGAGATGCTATGCAAATGACAATCATTGCAGGCTAACATGTTGGATCATACTGTATAATGTTGAATTGAGGTGTAAATTTACATTGACATTACAACACGTAAAAGGCGTGAAATCCGACATCAAGCTGAAGGCAAGCATTTTGGTACGAATAACTTCATACTAGGATCAAGAAGTTTAGTAAGTTAGCTTAGAGGACTAATTAGCTCAAGATTTCTGTGTAAGTGCCATCAAATTCTGGAAAGACGAAGGAATAACATGTGTTGATAAACAAAATTACTTAATCATAAAATAAGTTTTGATATAAATACAACAACAAACTCAAGACTTTAGTTGCTACAGCTGAGCCTGAGAGAGAGAATTACACAGTCAGAAATAAACAAGTGTCAATTACAGAAAATAACAAAATGAGTTCGAAGTTATCGTATAAAAGCTATACTTTGAATAAAACAAAAGCTGCAGGGAATAAATATGACAATTAAATGGAGAACGATATTCCCACACGAGTGAATTTAGCGTCGGACGTGATATGGGCCCGCCGATTGCGCAAATCGGCTAGCCTTCGGCCGGTTCCTACTCTGATAAGGGACTCATCGCTGACCAATGTTTAACCCTGGCCCTATTTACTGAGGATGTAGGCATCATGTAATATGCAACGGCAAAATTATATTGTAAATGCAAAAATCGTCGTAAATAAGTTAAAAGTTCAAGAAAGATTCAAATATTGCTCGCCGCGCGAATTGATACGAGCTTTTAGATTACGCGGAGTGAAAATTGAAAGTTCAAAAAGAAAAATAATGGAAAAATAAATCTGATTCATTTCCTATTCATAAAGTTTCGAAAGTATTACAACGATTTTAAATTACATTGCAAGCTTACAGATTTTCAGTCCGAATGAAATTGCATTAAATATAGCTAAAAAAAGTTAGAATTAGGAAATAAAATATTTTTTTATACACATTACGTAATACAATACCAATCTCTAGCTCTATTCAAGAGACAATAGGCGGCAAACACCCAGGATCCGTCCGTAACAAAATTAAATCAACATTATCCTGATGGAATTATTATCACAAATTACCATGCCACTGGATTCCTCTGTGGAGGGCAACCAGAATACTGTTCGATGGTCAAGAGTGGTTCGTTTGTAGATGATGATACGACCGGATGGATGATAAACGCGCACGGATTCCCGCGCCGACCGAATGGGAGAACCGTCTCGATCCACGGCACGCTCCCGACTGACAACTAAAATTGCGAGCTTTATCATCGAACACACAATGCGCGCACGCGCACGTTTGCCCAACCACTTAGATCTGTGGTGCTTCCGTTACGCTATTAGTGTTGTCTTTACCAAAATGTTTGTTGCTATACTTTGAGCGGTTGCAATTTGTTTACTTAATTATTTTAACTATTTCAAGTTATATTGGAATTGGATTTTCAATTATTTCGTAGCTTTATGTTTGTTACGTGACTATGTTTTCAGAAGCACATAACTGAGTCACGATAAGGTAAGAGATAAGTTTTTAAACTTTATTTTTTTATTATGGAACATTCATATACATGAAAAAACTAAGTTATGGATGGTATAAGGATGTTTTACAAATCTTTAATTGAAACCTCATAGTTTCCTCTTTTACCTATATTTTTTTGACAACAATATCCCAAAGTAAAGACTCTACACGTGATTATAGAAGAGGACTGAGATCTAAGACTTCATTGGCTACCTTGAACCATTTCAGGACTTGTTCAAAAAGCTCCATAAATTATAGGTACTTATTTTTTTCTCTCGTACAAGAAAATTTTAGATTTATTTAAAGGAAACTTTCCCTACCGAGATTGATTAAGAGTGACAGCGAAAATGATTAAGAAGCTCTAAATGCTCTTAAAATCTGGCAACCAGAAATTCCAATGCTTCCCAGATAAATTAGGCCGGTACTCTAAGTTATAGCCTCCCAGTTTTGTTAGGCGGCGCCAGCTGAGCGTACACTCGAGTGCTCCTATGATACCCCACTGTTCATTAAATAGCCTTCATTTACATAAATGTTTAAATGAATATGTGCCTAATTGCCGGTGATACGCATTCCCGATTACTTTGTTTATAATGTGTCAGATTATTTTTAATCGTAATGTGATTTAGCCCGACGTTAAAAGCACAAAAATAAGGAATATAAACAATAATATCAGTTGGGCCTGGAAATAATCAATGTATAGGACAAAAATAGATATTTTGATACCATTCAATAAAACGACGCATTTATTTACTGTACGTTTAAGATTAATTACAAAGTACCTTTTTTCAACGATTTACTAGTTACTTCTTCTCTGTTACCTCTAGTTACAAAGAGATAGAGAGTACTACTAATCTATATGATCGACCACACTTTATTAGTTTAATATTCTTAATCTCAAATACAAAATCAAGCCAAAACCAATAAACCAGCGATAAATGTCGACAACATAGACGACTTAAACACAAATGCTAATCTAAACAATTCTAATAGGTGTAATAAAATCCTATGACCATTTAGGAATAGTTCCTAGCATGCAAATAACGATGACTAACGAAACGAAACTGCAAAGAGGATTGGCAAAAAAGCGTATAGTTTCATACAGTGAGTAACAAATATATTATAATAGGCTGATTGCACAAAGAAAATGTGATGTTCCGTAAAAGCTTGTAAAACTGCAATAGACACAATTGTGAAAATTCACAGGCTTCCTGCAATTTAAATGGACTGACTTTCAATGGTAAGACAACGTTATCTTGCCGCATCAATATTATCATCAGCTTATTTAATAATATCCCACTATTGGGTAAAGGACACATGTCACGCAGAGAACGCATGAGCATTGATCACCACGCTTGGTCGAGAATGGGATTAGCAATTCCGGTTTTTAGGGTTCCGTAGTCCGACAAGGAACCCTTATAGTTTCGCTCTGTCCGTCTGTCTGTCTGTCTGTCTGTCTGTCTGTCTGTCTGTCCGCGGCATAGCTCCGTGGTTTTTGTTATTAGAAAGCTGAAATTTGGTATGAATATGTATATTGATCACGCCGAGAAAGTGGTAAAATAAAATTTTGAAAATTATTTTTTTTTAGGGTAGCTCCCAAACATGTAAAGTAGGGATGGATATTTTTTTTCTCGCGTACCCCTTCGTGTGGGGTATCGTTAGATAGGTCTTTCAAAAATATTATGGGCGTGTGAAGACCATTTTTCAGTTAAGCGAGCCATTTGCGAAATATCTAGATTTTAAGTGAAATTTTTTGTTCGATACGAGTTACCCCCCCTCTAACTTTTGAATGGCTGTACCTAGAAATGTGAAAAAAATCACAGACGTTGTACATGTAATGAAATTACACGGAAAACTATCACGGCTAAGTAGGCTTAACCGGTTACAGAGCTATAGTCGACTAACTAACTCCTACTACGGAAACCTACTGCGCGTGGCCCGACACACACTTGGCCGGTTTTTTTGTCCAATTTTCTTCATGAATTTTTCAATATTCAATATACATTTAAAAAAGTACATATAACTTTAGAAAAGTCACATTGGGACTTGCACAGGTTTGAACCACTCGTATACGAGAAGCATGTGCCTTAACCACTAGACCACTATGACTCTCCGCCTTATCAGTATAGCTGCTGGAATCAGGTACATGGTAAACTGATGCACAAAGAACTTAGAATTTAGAAATAAACCGGACACAAACAAACTTACGAGATTCGATAAAGATGCCGATCCTTCAGCTACTATACTACCCAACAGCAATCAGTAAGTCGCACAGACACATGCTAACCACTCACTGTCATCTCGAGTTCATAAATAAATACATTATTATTGTATCAACGTTCGACAAGTGTTACTTAGTACCTTCTTAGCATCTACTTCGTATGTAGATGGTAAGAAATCCAATAAAATCGTGGTGACGTTGGATTTACTTGCGTGTGTGGAATCTGTACTAATCAGACCACCCGATCGGTATCGTAATTACTAAATATATCTCAATGATATCAAGAGACATCCGTAGTTTAAATACATATTATTGGATGTTGATTGGTAGGAGGGCACATGATAGACCCTTGAGGAACCTCGAAAGCTATTTTACAATTGCAATGCCGGTAAATTGGTGACGATTATGATTTTTATCCGTAGGTTGTGTTTTGTGTTTACCAGGGTATTTACAGGTCTTTAAAAGGGCATTATTCCTAAAAACAGCCTCTTTTTTACATACTTGTTTTAATAATGAGTCAATTCAAAATTTAGTTCGGCCATACATTTTGACCAATACGTACTCCTGTTTGTTACATCATTGTGTAACAGACTACAATTACTTACATTTAACATACTATTCATACCCATTATTACTTTGACAAGAGATTGATCGTCGCCTTTGATTTCCTCGCCGATAGAACACCTCCATTTTAGTGGCCCGTTCTGTTTGACCACACTTAATTTGGAGAGCGTGGGCGTTACTTAGTATGGCATAATGTTTGATAGTCTCTACTTGATATTGTCTCCCAAATCGTTGGTATCCAAAATTTAAGATAGTACTTTTAGTTATAGTAGACTTGACACGGTTAAAGATATAATTATATGTCAATGATCATAAACTTTCTTGTTTAAAATTCGTGACTAATATTATAATACAAAATAACAGATATCTAACATAACAGATATAGTAACAGATATCTCAGAATTAATATTTATAAGGAGCAAAGCGGTCAGCAAAAGCTAGTTTTTCTATAAAAGTTCAGTCCCCTTCATATTAATCTACACAATTATTTTAGTATGTTAGTTTATTTTCATTTGCCGAAGAAACACTTCTATAGGGCTTACTCATCGGGAGACGACCTTGAATGATGGCCATGTATGACTGGTACATACTATAGCGCGTCATGTGTGAACATTGTTTTACTTAAATCTGGCTTTAAAACAGTCTCAAGATTAGAAGCTGTTAGATTTTAAAATTAATTAAGTACTGAAGCTATAGATAAAGTCTTAACTTTGACACAGTTTGCTATATCATCAGAATTAGCATAGACTTTATCGTTCACGTTAGGTCATCAGTGCATTTATTAGCTTTGTTTACGTACATTTTACGAGCAGGATTGATTTAATATAAAATGTTGATTCGTATTGAATCATTAGTTAAAATTGTCCATATTTCATACAAGCTTTAGATTTATTAAATTCATTGTTTTTAACCATTTGAAAATCGGTATGATGTTCAAAAATATTTAGGTACATTGTCATGCAATTATGGATTGATACTACGCACATGATAAAAAGTATATTAGAAACAGCCTTAAATATAAGTTTACGGAGGCGTTAACTTCAACATTGCTGTGTAGGCTCGGGACAGATTATTTAACCATCTGTAGGTATAGCTGACTGTTTTGCATTTGTAATTGTATGTGAATTATAGGTACTTGTTTCTTGATTGATTGACAGGAAAAGATTTTTTTGGTGGCGCTACTATTATTTTGATTGGAAGACCATTTTTGGTGCTTTATGGGCTGGTCAATATCGTGGTGGCCTGGAGGTTAAGGCGTCTAAACCTTAAGTATAAATGTGCAGGTTCGAAATCTGCAACTTTTTTAAAGTCATATGTAAGTACGTTCTAAGTGTATTTTGGACACCACTGGCTAATGGTGATGGAAAATATCGAGTGGAATCCTGAGCTTAAAAAGTTCGTAATTGCCAAACCACCTTGAGCAAGTGTGGTGATTAATGCCTTCTCTGTATGATAGGAGGCCTGTCCCAGGTGTGAGACTATAAAAAGGCTGATGAAGATCGGCTGCTAAAATTGGGCCAAGATATATTATAGTACATGATTCGAACGAAAATGATCGGCTCAATTTCAAACAGTTGCCTTCCAAAATATCTAACCAAAACATTACCTTCCTTCAGCAGTTGGGTAAAAATCAAATTTATCAGCGTCCTATATCTAATATTGACTGTTTGTCTCATCACGGTATTAGGATGACACCACATCGTGAACCACTCGTGAACAGTGGTAGGTACCTCTTGTTCAAAGGTTGAACAAATTCTAGGAGCGAAGGACGTTCACCTTCAAAATATCACGTTTGATACTGATGAGATAAAGCAAATTTTTCGTACGATCGTGTTTGGTTTTCTTAATGAAAATTACACACAAGTAATCTTGGTTTTGTTTCTAGTTGCCGCTCGCTCCGATTTTACCGAGCAAATAGTTATCCACTGTTGACTTTTGCGTTGTTTTGCATGTTATATTCTGTTTTAAAATCCTTAGGAGACCAACCCGTTCACGGATCCCAAGTATGCCTGTTACCTGTTTTAGTAATATTTAACTAGAGGTGACATACTTACATACTTTTGTTGGATTGTACCTAGGGACAAATATTTTCCATTTCATTTAAATCGAACCAGACAGCTTGTCTGCTATGGGATTGTTGTTATATAATTTAGATACTTTGGTTTTATCTTGCGTAATTTCTGTTTCAATTTGCATACCTAAATAAAAAAACTGGATGTTCACATATTTCATCAACAAGTGCCCAGCATTCTGCACAATGAATGAAAAGAAACGTCACCTTACACGTACACCGCCATACCATATTCATCTTAATTCGAAACCATCTAATGTTTACAAGAAGCCATGGCCATACTACATGTTATATTTGTTTAGACGCAAGATAAAACATACCAAACTAATACATTTGTTTTCAGCCGCTCATATTTCTGTGATTACGTACTGGACGAGGTATTCGCTCGTCATCAAGAGGATTAACACGAGAACAGGGAGATAAGATTGCGAAATTACTTGACTTGTTGCTATGTTACAGCAAGAGTATCTTGCATAAGCAGTCTTCTAGCCTGTCAGCATCCGTGTGATGGGCCCCGTTCTTTCACAAAAACAGACTAAATTAGCTTAGCTCGCCCAAATACGTCTAAAATAATACATAATTTCAACAATCCTGCTCGCGTTCGGCCCTGGTCCAATACATGGTCCGGAGCGAGAGAGAATAGGAAGCATTCACCTCCTTCTGCGAAGCAAAAGCTAGTGAAGGAGGGGGCGGTCTGCGTGAGGGAGAGCCAAATGTTACGCTTCGGCCACCGCAGGAGACGTTTTAATAACACAAAAATAGAATTGTGCCTAAAAGAAAATTCATCTTTAGGAAGCAAAAATATTTTAATTGAATCTTCTTCATAATATAATAACTGCTTAGGGACACGGATACATATTATGTTGTCGTTGCATAAAAGCTATTGTAAAAATGTGTTTACAAAAATATCAATATACCAACGCCATCGTGAAAACAGACGCGTTTTAGGCGCGAAGATGACTTGAATTCCTTACATACATAACTTGGACAGTTTGCGAATCACATTCCAGGCTAAGAATTAGCGGATGACTCATCAGCTTTGATTAGGAATTTGTAGATTTAATGATGAAATCTTATATTTGCACTTGTCATAAACTAATAATAACAGTTTGGCCGCGCGTTAAACTTAACTTATTCTGGAGTCGTGCTCTAAAGATTTTTTGACCTTCAATGTTCTATGCTGCGTTGGTTGATAAGAAAATATGTTTCCTAATTAATTCACGCATGATTCCTTAAATGTAAGGTTACTAGGTTATTTTCATATGGTTATACATAATATCTAATTGAGCGTATACGTCTTGTTCAAGACATACATGCCAAGCAGTCACCTCCTTCTACGAAGCAGTCATGCTGGAGAAGGTCGGGAGCTGCAAGCCCACTCCCGGCCACCGTAGGCGTGGGTCTGCGGCCCGTGTCGACAGTGCATCAGCATAGTTGACGGGGTCCCCTAGAGCCAAGGCTCCCAAGGCTGTGGGATTGTTCGAAAGAGTTACTGCGGGACTGGAATGCAAAGGGCAAAGAAAATAAAGTGTATAATATTATCGTTTGAGTCACAATCTATTCAAAAAGCCCTTTAATTCTCTCGGGCCATAGAAGTATCTACAATCTAATGAAACAGCTTCTCAGCCAAGCCCACATAGGTTCAATTCAAAAACGATCAGTTAGCTAATTAGTAAGCACGTAACGCAGGTTGGCGCTCGCCTATCTCATGTTTGTGAACGCTATCTAATCTGTTCGCAGCCTCCTTGCCAACCTGACCCAATTTGTGGACTTCCAATGTTTTCGAAGACGCTGGAGACGTTTTGTGTGAATTTGATTATAAGTAAGTATATAAACCTAACGTTTTGCGGTTTCACTTGCCTGCTTCTTCTGGCATATTTCGATATCAAATACTTTGATTCAGAACATCGTCTCATTGTCTCCCTGTGTGCTAAGTTTCTCTTTCTCTCATATGCGTTAGATCGTTTTGCGTGAAAGAGTAACAAACATCTATCCATCGTCAACCATAGGATTAATAGCATGCCTGTACCTACTCATAATTTATTCTATTTTTAAACGTATGTAGATCAAATATGCCGAAATGTTTACATTATTCATACCTACATTAGGTAACTCAATAAGAAACACTGAATTAAACTTCTTTCTTCCATACTTCCACATCCACGGTGCAGTTTTTTGGGCACTTTCACTCTATCTACCCATGGCTGCCTTGGTCTTTCTGTATTTTTTACCAACTCCTCAAAAGACTGTCAATTTAATTAACGTTCTTCCTAATTAATTTAATATTACGTAATTTGGAATTTAGTCTAGCGGACGTCACGAAAGTCTTAATTGGCAACACTGTTCAAAATCCTCGGGTATCCCTATAGGCATACATAATTGCGAAACATCTCAAACGGTACAAATTAATAGCGCCGGCCAATTTGCAGTTATCTCGGCTATACATTAACTTATTACGTTATCTGCAACCTTGACTGGTTTTTAACTATTGCTATGAGCGTTATCAAACGTGCTATAACTATTAGCCGACCATTTAACTCATTTGCAAAGATCTCTTCAGGAATGTAAGACGGTATTTGTATCCTACTAATAATATAAACGCGAAAGTTTGTAAGAATGTATGGATGTATGTTTGTTACTCTTTCACGCTAAAACTACTGAACGGATTTGGATGGAATTTGGTACACACATAGTTTATAACCTGGATTAACATATAGGATACTTTTTACCCGGGTGCGAGAAGTAGTTCTCTCGGGATGCGGGTGAAGTCGCGGGAAACAGTTTTTACATAGATTTTAATTAAAGCTCGGCCCAAATCTATATTTCTGACTGATATGACTGACTTGTCTACCGGCATACAAGGACATTGGTAACTCTCTACAACTACGGAACCTCGGAATGGTCTACCTCATTAAATAATGATCAGTATTCTACCATTTATTTTCCAACAGGAGCTTAGCGCTTATGTCATGTTATCACGTGTATCCGTTAAATGCAAATATAGCAGGATTTTACCGAGTGAGAAACCGAATTAATGTTTTTATCAATTTTGATAGGCCATTTTCCTTCCTCCCCTTGCAGAGTCCATTTACATCACAATAATAACTTGTTACCTTTGTAAGAGAGCGTTATAAACCCATGGAAAACAAAACATGTTTTCCCAAGACGAATGTACACAACTCTACCTGTACACTAGCAACTAAGAGAAATGACATTTTATGCATGGACGAATTGATTAATGAAGCTAAAGCAACCATTCTATTAATAAGATCTAATTTATTATTTATTCAGAAGCTTATGTCAACATATCACAAGAAACTAGATTGCTCAACGATTGTAACAGCAAATCTGCAAACAGTAGGCCGTGATATTATGTAATGTTAAGTAAAACAGTCAGCACTCGCAGGACTCTGAGATAACATTTGTTTAATGTTAAACATACGGGTGTTAGTAGCTATGAGAGCATCAGAAGTGAACCTCGTGACATCATAGCCAGGCACACTTTGTGTCTGACTAATAAACGTAATACCAATTAAATAGTTTAGCTATAAACTATTCAACAAAATGTTAAACTATAGTCTGTACCGATATATTTTAAGAAAAATGTAAGAAAAGTCGTAACCTATTTTGTTCCAATTCTGCCATAGAAATTAATAATATGGCGTAAGGATTGTGCAATTATGTCAATTTCATGCTCTAAACATATTCATACAAACATGTCATTCATCATTTAATGCCATTTTATTCATCTATGTGGCCTATGTGAGAAAATAAAAACAAAATATTTATGTTATGATTTTGTTTACATTCTTCGTAAAATTAATAGGTACAGAGTATACATGCATACGTAAACTCACGCCTTTTTCCTATGTGGGTTGACAGAAACACACACAAGCGTTATTGGATAACACAAAGTGATTGCAGCAGACTTAGCGAAACCAAATGCCATCCAAAGATACAGCTGAAATTTGTCAGATGCCTAATTTTTTGGGACGGCACACCCTTCACATTGATATACCTACAAAAACGCTGTTTTGGTGTTTCGCTATAGTGGACTAAAAACTTTACAACTAATTCAAGGTCCTTCACGAACGATGAACTCACGTCTTACATGCTGTAAGAACCAAAATCTGCGTACCCTTTTCTCAACTATGTTGTGGCTACAGGTACGGTAGCTGAGTACCTACTACTATTTTACATAGAGTGACTGCTTATCTGACCTCCACAGCCCAGTTACCGGGTAACACGATACCCCTTGGTAAGACTGGTTATCAGACTTGCTCGCATCTGACTACCCGTAGCGACTATCAAAGATCTATAAGCGATAGCCGGGATCAACAGCTTAACGTGCTTTCCGAGGCAGAGTCGATCGACCCGTGAGGCTATTACTTAGCCACGAGCTCCTCTACCACAAATTTAAGAAACTGATTGCAATAAATGAAACTGTAGATAATAAATAACTTATACAAGATAATGATGCTTATCACCGATGCACAGCACACGAGATAAGTCAGACAATTGGTATGCGACCTCATACAGTGTTTGCTCTGCTATGCACCGAATATTGTGCAAATATTTTCGCATTTTTTGGCCTACATTGTGTTTGCAAACACTCTACTATGCAATATCATTACGCTATCTATGTTTGTTCCTTCTTGTAATTAATTAGGTGAACTGATTTTAATAACCATGGTATAGATTGGTATCAGGACAATCAGCTCTGATACCAATCTTTGACTAACTGGTCTTTTTACCACGGCATAAATTAAATTAATGCCGAGGCGATAGAAGAACATCTATGGAATCTTGTGTAGGCTTATTGGTCTTTTAGTCTTTCATAATCCTTAAAATCACTGGAAGGAACTGCAATTGTAACATAAGTTAGGCCTAGAGAATCGAAGAATCTCAATACAGCGAATACCAACACCTGAAAAATAGGACCATTATTATTTTTAAAATAGATGACCATTATTTACTAAGGTAAGCAAAGTTATTAAATAATAGTACGGCATTTTTAACCGACTTCAAAAAAAGGAGGAGGTTATCAATTCGACTGTTTTTTTTTTTTTTTTATGTTTGTTACCTCATTACTTGCGACTGGGTGAACCGATTTTCATGATTACTTTTTTATTTGAAAGCTGGTGCTCCCCGTGTGGTCCCATATAAATTTTATCACTACCGGTTCAGCCGTTTTATAAATATATCAAAAATAACGATTTATCTCTATTTGCTGATATGCCAAATACTTAGATGATTTGGTTATTTACGCTTATTACAACCTAAAAAAGTGGTGTGTTTATTTTGTTAAGATAGCAATACCGAGACACTGAAAAGCGAAAAACTTTTTACAAAAAAATAAAACCGACTTCCAAAAAAACACTGAAAAGTAAAAAATAATTTTTATTTAAACGCTTTACGACCAAAACATCGCTTTCGAAGTCGGTGGCGAAATACTAACAATAGTAACTTACAAGACACCGACTTCTAGAGCGATGTTTTGGTCGTAAAGCGTTTAAATAAAAATTATATTTTACTTTTCAGTGTTTTTTTGGAAGTCGGTTTTATTTTTTTGTAAAAAGTTTTTCGCTTTTCAGTGTCTCGGTATTGCTATCTTAACAAAATAAACACACCACTTTTTTAGGTTGTAATAAGCGTAAATAACCAAATCATCTAAGTATTTGGCATATCAGCAAATAGAGATAAATCGTTATTTTTGATATATTTATAAAACGGCTGAACCGGTAGTGATAAAATTTATATGGGACCACACGGGGAGCACCAGCTTTCAAATAAAAAAGTAATCATGAAAATCGGTTCACCCAGTCGCAAGTAATGAGGTAACAAACATAAAAAAAAAAAAAAAACAGTCGAATTGATAACCTCCTCCTTTTTTTGAAGTCGGTTAAAAATGCCGTACTATTATTTAATAACTTTGCTTACCTTAGTAAATAATGGTCATCTATTTTAAAAATAATAATGGTCCTATTTTTCAGGTGTTGGTATTCGCTGTATTGAGATTCTTCGATTCTCTAGGCCTAACTTATGTTACAATTGCAGTTCCTTCCAGTGATTTTAAGGGTTATGAAAGACTGAAAGACCAATAAGCCTACACAAGATTCCATAGATGTTCTTCTATCGCCTCGGCATTAATTTAATTTATGCCGTGGTAAAAAGACCAGTTAGTCAAAGATTGGTATCAGAGCTGATTGTCCTGATACCAATCTATACCATGGTTATTAAAATCAGTTCACCTAATTAATTACAAGAAGGAACAAACATAGATAGCGTAATGATATTGCATAGTGGAGTGTTTGCAAACACAATGTAGGCCAAAAAATGCGAAAATATTTGCACAATGTTCGGTGCATAGCAGAGCAAACACTGTATGAGGTCGCATACCAATTGTCTGACTTATCTCGTGTGCTGTGCATCGGTGATAAGCATCATTATCTTGTATAAGTTATTTATTACCTACAGTTTAATTTATTGAAATCAGTTTCTTAGATTTTTGGTCAACCAGACTTACCAAGGGGTATCGTGTTACCCGGTAACTGGGCTGTGGAGATCAGATAGGCAGTCACTCCACGCTGTTGTTTGCCACAACATAGTTGAGGAAAGGGTAGGCAGATTTTAGTTCTTACAGCTTGTAAGACATGAGTGCATCGTTCGTAAAGGACCTTGAATTAGTTCTAAAGTTTTTAGGCTACTGTAGCGAAACACCAAAGCAGCGTTTTTGTATTCCAATGTGAAGGGTGTGCCGTGTGCCGTCCTAAAAGATCAGGCAACTCACAAATTTCACATGTATCTTAACTTTCTTTCTCTTTTTCTTTTTCTTCTTTAACTTTTTGTTATTTTATTATAGTTTATAGCTAAACTATTTAATTGGTATTATGTTTATTAGTCAGACACAAAGTGTGCCTGGCTATGATGTCACGAGGTTCACTTCTGATTCTCTCATAGCTACTAACACCCGTATGTTTAACATTAAACAAATATTATCTCAGAGTCCTGCGAGTGCTGACTGCTTTACTTAACATTACATAATATCACGGCCTACTGTTTGCAGATTTGCTGTTACAATCGTTGAGCAATCTAGTTTCTTGTGATATGTTGACATAAGCTTCTGAATAAATAATAAATTAGATCTAATTAATAGAATGGTTGCTTTAGCTTCATTAATCAATTCGTCCATGCATAAAATGTCTTTTCTCTTAGTTGCTAGTGTACAGGTAGAGTTGTGTACATTCGTCTTGGGAAAACATGTTTTGTTTTCCATGGGTTTATAACGCTCTCTTGCAAAGGTAACAAGTTATTATTGTGATGTAAATGGACTCTGCAAGGGGAGGAAGGAAAATGGCCTATCAAAATTGATAAAAACATTAATTCGGTTTCTCACTCGGTAAAATCCTGCTATATTTGCATTTAACGGATACACGTGATAACATGACATAAGCGCTAAGCTCCTGTTGGTAAATAAATGGTAGAATACTGATCATTACTTAATGAGGAAGACCATTCCGAGGTTCCGTAGTTGTAGAGAGTTACCAATGTCCTTGTATGCCGGTAGACAAGTCAGTCATATCAGTCAGAAATATATATTTGGGCCGAGCTTTAATTAAACTCTATGTAAAAACTAACTGTTTCCCACGGCTTCACCCGCATCCCGAGGGAACTACTTCGCGCACCCGGGTAAAAAGTATCCTATATGTTAATCCAGGATATAAACTATCTGTGTACCAAATTCCATCCAAATCCGTTTAGTAGTTTTTGCGTGAAAGAGTAACAAACATACATCCATACATTCTTACAAACTTTCGCGTTTATATTATTAGTAGGATACAAATACCGTCTTACATTCCTGAAGAGATCTTTGCAAATGAGTTAAATGGTCGGCTAATAGTTATAACACGTTTGATAACGCTCATAGCAATAGTTAAAAACCAGTCAAGGTTGCAGATAACGTAATAAGTTAATGTATAGCCGAGATAACTGAGATAACTGCAAATTGACCGGCGCTATTAATTTGTACCGTTTGAGATGTTTCGCAATTATGTATGCCTATAGGGATACCCGAGGATTTTGAACAGTGTTGCCAATTAAGACTTTCGTGACGTCAGACACTGACAAAAGTTTGAATAAAACCGCCGCTAGACTAAATTCCAAATTAGAGGAAGCGCGTCAGTTTAATTGATAGTCCTTTGAGGAGTTGGTAAAAAATACACAAAGACCAAGACAGCCATGGGTAGATAGTGTGAAAGAGGATTTTCCCAAAAAAAGGGCACCGTGGATGTGGAAGTATTGAAGAAAGAAGTGTTTCTATTGAGTTACCTAATGTATGAATAATGCAAACATTTTGGCATATTTGATCTACATAAATACGTTTAAAAATAGAATATATTATAAGTAGGTACAGGCATGATATTAATCCTATGGTTGACGATGGATAGATGTTTGTTACTCTTTCACGCAAAACAATCGAACGCATATAAGAAAAAGAGAACTTTGCACACAGGAAGACCATGCGACGATGTTCTGAATCAAAGTATTTGATATCGAAATATGCCAGAAGAAGCAGGCAAGTGAAACCGCAAAACGTTAGGTTTATATACTTACTTATAATCAAATTCACACAAAACGTCTCCAGCGTCTTCGAAAACATTGGAAGTCCACAAATTGGGTCAGGTTGGCAAGGAGGCTGCGAACAGATTAGATAACGTTCACAAACATGAGATAGGCGAGCGCCAACCTGCGTTACGTGCTTACTAATTAGCTAACTGATCGTTTTTGAATTGAACCTATGTGGGCTTGGCTGAGTAGCTGTTTCATTAAATTGTAGATACTTCTATGGCCCGAGAGAATTAAAGGGCTTTTTGAATAGATTGTGACTCAAAAAATACTATTATACACTTTATTTTCTTTGCCCTTTGCATTCCAGTGCCGCAGTAAATCTTTCGAACAATCCCACAGCTTCGGGAGGCACTGGCTCTAGGGGACCCCGTCAACTATGCTGATGCACTGTCGACACGGGCCGCCGACCCACGCCTACGGTGGCCGGGAGTCGGCTCGCAGCTCCCGACGCCCATGGTGTCTCCCGTTTGATTGGGTTAGTTTGCTTCACCCTCCGCGTCCCGTCATCTTCTTTTCCAGCATGACTGCTTCGTAGAAGGAGGTGACTGCTTGGCATGTATGTCTAGAACAAGACTTATACGCTCAAGTAGATATTATCTATATAATATGAAAATAACCTAGTAACCTTACATTTAAGGAATCATGCATGAATTAATTAGGAAAAATATTTTCTTATCAACCAACGCAGCCTAGAACATTGAAGGTCAAAAAAATCTTTCGATCACAACTCCAGAATGAGTTACGTTTAACGTGCGGCGAAACTGTTCTTATTAGTTTATGACAAGTGCAAATATAAGATTTCATCATTAAATCTACAAAATTCCTAATCAAAGCTGATGAGTCATCCGCTAATTCTTGGCCTGGAATGTGATTCGCAAACTGTCCAAGTTATGTATGTAAGGAATTCAAGTCATCTTCGCGCCTAAAACGCGTCTGTTTTCACGATGGCGTTGGTATATTGATATTTTTGTAAACACATTTTTACAATAGCTTTTATGCAACGACGACATAATATGTATCCGTGTCCCTAAGCAGTTATGATATTATGAAGAAGATTCAATTAAAATATTTTTGCTTCCTAAAGATGCATTTTCTTTTAGACACAATTCTATTTTTGTGTTATTAAAACGTCTCCTGCGGTGGCCGAAGCGTAAGATTTGCCTCTCCCTCACGCAGACCGCCCCCTCCTTCACTAGCTTGTGCTCTAAGCAGAAGGAGTTATTTGCTTCGTAGAAGAAGGTGAATGCTTTCTATGCTCTCTCGCTCCGAACCATGTATTGGACCAGGGCCGAATGCGAGCAAGATGATTGAACCTATGTATTATTGTAGACGTATTTGGTGAGCTAAGCTAATTTAGTCTGTTTTTGTGAAAGAATGGGGTCCCATCACACGGATGCTGACAGGCTAGAAGACTGCTTATGCAAGATACTCTTGCTGTAACATAGCAACAAGTCAAGTAATTTCGCAATCTTATCTCCCTGTTCTCGTGTTAATCCTCTTGATGACGAGCGAATACCTCGTCTAGTACGTAATCACAGAAATATGAGCGGCTGAAAACAAATGTATTAGTTTGGTATGTTTTATCTTGCGTCTAAACAAATATAACATGTATTATGGCCATGGCTTCTTGTAAACATTAGATGGTTTCGAATTAAGATGAATATGGTATGGTGATGTACGTGTAAGGTGACGTTGCTTTTCATTCATTGTGCAGAATGCTGGGCACTTGTTGATGAAATATGGGAACACGAGTTTTTTTATGTAGGTATGCAAATTGAAACAGAAATTACACGAGATAAACCCAAAGTATCTAAATTATATAACGAGAATCCCATAGCAGACAAACTGTCTGGTTCGATTTAGGTGTCGATTCTGACTTACACACGACTAAACTAATTTTAAAATATCATGCTCTTTTTCTAATGCGAAATACAAGAAGAGGATAGCAAGTAATTCAGTGCTGTCAAATTAAATGACAGATGACATTTTGTTCGTACAGGTTTGTTAATTTAGTCGAGATGTTACGTCGTGATGTTTAAATTTGTATGGAACCTATTTTTTTCTAATTTGACAGGTGTTAAAAGTTTGCTATCCCTTTCTTATATTTGTTGATGGAAAAACTTTTTACAAAAAAATAAAACCGACTTCCAAAAAAACACTGAAAAGTAAAAAATAATTTTTATTTAAACGCTTTACGACCAAAACATCGCTTTCGAAGTCGGTGGCGAAATACTAACAATAGTAACTTACAAGACACCGACTTCTAGAGCGATGTTTTGGTCGTAAAGCGTTTAAATAAAAATTATATTTTACTTTTCAGTGTTTTTTTGGAAGTCGGTTTTATAATACATCGCTTTATCAAAAAAAAATGTTCTACTTACTAGGTACAACCAAATACACTGTCACAACGTTTTCAGCTGTTTTCAGTAGTTTTTAAGACGATAGTAACCTAGTGATGGATTATCCCTTTAGTTTATCTATGAGGATTTGTAAAACTTCGGGAAAATCAATAAATGCCTCTCTTATTATGGCCCAGCCGGTTAAAATCCAAGTTAACCAAACACCATAGTGAAAATAAAACCTACTCGTTATTTTTAACTATCTGTATAACCTGGTCACGTCTAGTTTCCAGGTCAGTTGCGCCACAGATGTTCTGCGCGGCGCCATTATCTCCTACTGATAAATTGATGCACACCTACTTCATTCAATCTCTGATTATGTTCCCAAATTGTTTTTCAGCCTTATCGTACTATCAACCTTAATTGGACGTAGGTACCTACGTCGTAATTTTTCCGTCGGTTTTTACGTTAAACTGAATAAAGTAGTAGGTTGCTATGTTAGTACTAATGACTCTAATAATTTGCTGGGGAACTATCACGTTACAGCAAGGCATGGGGCTGGTCCTCCAAAGAGAGCTGATAGTTGTTGCACGAACAATGAGCTCTAGCAATAATATGACACTACCCCTTAAGGATTCCATAGAGGAATAAGACACAGACTGCATAAGTACCAACCTACCAACATACCGCAACAGAGCTAATTTCATTAACCGATGACTTCTTTACTAGGTACAGTGAAAATATCATAATATATAATACTAGCTTTCCGCCAGCTGCTTCGCCCGCGTGGACTTTTTTTTACACCTTGGGATACATTATTCAAGTTTTAGTAGGGATCCCTAAATATTTCTGGAAATAAATGTAGCTTATGAGACTTCATAAAGATGTAGCTTTCTACCGGTGAAAGAATTTTTAAAATCGGTCCAGTAGTTTTTGAGTTAAAACCCTACAAAGAAACAAACAAATCTTTCCTCTTTATAATATTAGTATAGATTTTAGAATTATAATTATCTGATTTACCTACCACTTCTAACTTTTCAGAGCAGTAGTGAAAAGTCATTTCACATTTTATACTAAAGGAGATACAACAATCAAGTCAGGTACTTGATCGTTATGTATCCCGTTTTCAAATCCTGGCTATGCATATTATGCAACACTGTGTAAACCACGTGCATCATTACTTAGTCTCTGCTGACAGCTACAAAAAGTGGTCTGCATAACAAGCTCATCGCTTGTTAGCGGTGTGTACATTGTAATAATGAAGATTGGCTCCCATCACGGACACTCGCCCCCGCGGAAGTATGCTGCACCTGGCGAGTAGCGTTGACACCCGTAGGTAGCTAATAACAATCTTACCTTATTTCAGATAAACAGTGAGCTATCGCAGCTATTTATTCCCAGTAACAGCTGATTAGTTACTTGAAAAGATACCTCGGTAGAATGCGAATTCCCAACATGTGTCTATTACCCCTGGGGATGCCTTAAAATAGCCTTTCCAGGAGCACCTGAATGTACATACGTTCGGGCTACCCTGGACAGTGAACCTCTCAATCAATTTGCGGATTGCCTTATTATATTCACGACAGCAAGAGCTATTGTAGAATCCAAACTTGCTTACCGGGCCATCCAAGAGTAGCAATCTGTCAATATAAAAATATTAACAACCATAAACAAGTCTTTTCTATACCTGTCTTATTCATTTTAGAGAGTAGCGGCTTGCAAGACGAACGAGACGGTTCGCAAAATGGTATTAGAAAAATTCTACTGGGCGTAAAATGTCTTTTTCTCATAACTTGTCTTTCTCAAAAGGTCGCTTTCGCACAATACCTTTTTTGCACAATGTCTTCCACTAGTCTCTCTCCCCTAACCTAACCTAACGCTGGTCGAGAGATAGGGCCCATCCTGACTTAGAATATTTTTTAAAAAATTCTGTTTCCCTCCTCTCCCTCCCCTCGGGCTGGCCGAGAGATAGGGCCCATCCTGACTTAGAATATTTTTTCAAAAATTCTGTTTCCCTCCTCTCCCTCCCCTCGGGCTGGCCGAGAGATAGGGCCCATCCTGACTTAGAATATTTTTTTCAAAAATTCTGTTTCCCTCCTCTCCCTCCCCTAGGGCTGGCCGAGAGATAGGGCCCATCCTGACTTAGAATATTTTTTCAAAAATTCGGTTTCCCTCCTCTCCCTACCCTAGGGCTGGCCGAGAGTTTTGGCCCATCCTGACTTAGAATATTTTTCAAAAATTCTGTTTCCCTCCTCTCCCTCCCCTCGGGCTGCCCGAGAGATAGGGCCCATCCTGACTTAGAATATTTTTTCAAAAATTCTGTTTCCCTCCTCTCCCTCCCCTCGGGCTGGCCGAGAGATAGGGCCCATCCTGACTTAGAATATTTTTCAAAAATTTCTGTTTCCCTCCTCTCCCTCCCCTCGGGCTGGCCGAGAGATAGGGCCCATCCTGACTTAGAATATTTTTCAAAAAATCTGTTTTCCTCCTCTCCCTGCCCTAGTGATGGCCGAGAGATAGGGCCCATCCTGACTTAGAATATTTTTTCAAAAATTCTGTTTCCATCCTCTCCGTCCCCTAGAGCTGGCCGAGAGATAGGGCCCATCCTGACTTAGAATATTTTTTCAAAAATTCTGTTTCCCTCCTCTCCCTCCCCTAGGGCTGGCCGAGAGATAGGGCCCATCCTGACTTAGAATATTTTTTCAAAAATTCTGTTTCCCTCCTCTCCCTCCCCTCGGGCTGGCCGAGAGATAGGGCCCATCCTGACTTAGAATATTTTTTCAAAAATTCTGTTTCCCTCCTCTCCCTCCCCTCGGGCTGGCCGAGAGATAGGGCCCATCCTGACTTAGAATATTTTTTCAAAAATTCTGTTTCCCTCCTCTACCTCCCCTAGGGCTGCCCGAGAGATAGGGCCCATCCTGACTTAAAATATTTTTTCAAAAATTCTGTTTCCCTCCTCTCCCTCCCCTAGAGCTGGCCGAGAGATAGGGCCCATCCTGACTTAGAATATTTTTCAAAAATTCTGTTTCCCTCCTCTCCCTCCCCTCGGGCTGGCCGAGAGATAGGGCCCATCCTGACTTAGAATATTTTTTCAAAAATTCTGTTTCCCTCCTCTCCCTCCCCTCGGGCTGGCCGAGAGATAGGGCCCATCCTGACTTAGAATATTTTTTCAAAAATTCTGTTTCCCTCCTCTCCCTCCCCTAGGGCTGCCCGAGAGATAGGGCCCATCCTGACTTAGAATATTTTTTCAAAAATTCTGTTTCCCTCCTCTCCCTGCCCTAGTGATGGCCGAGAGATAGGGCCCATCCTGACTTAGAATATTTTTTCAAAAATTCTGTTTCCCTCCTCTCCCTCCCCTCGGGCTGGCCGAGAGATAGGGCCCATCCTGACTTAGAATATTTTTTCAAAAATTCTGTTTCCCTCCTCTCCCTCCCCTCGGGCTGGCCGAGAGATAGGGCCCATCCTGACTTAGAATATTTTTCTAAAATTCTGTTTCCCTCCTCTCCCTCCCCTAGGGCTGGCCGAGAGTTTTGGCCCATCCTGACTTAGAATATTTTTCAAAAATTCTGTTTCCCTCCTCTCCCTCCCCTCGGGCTGGCCGAGAGATAGGGCCCATCCTGACTTAGAATATTTTTTCAAAAATTCTGTTTCCCTCCTCTACCTCCCCTAGGGCTGCCCGAGAGATAGGGCCCATCCTGACTTAGAATATTTTTTCAAAAATTCTGTTTCCCTCCTCTCCCTCCCCTAGGGCTGCCCGAGAGATAGGGCCCATCCTGACTTAGAATATTTTTTTCAAAAATTCTGTTTCCCTCCTCTCCCTTCCCTCGGGCTGGCCGAGAGATAGGGCCCATCCTGACTTAGAATATTTTTTCAAAATTTCTGTTTCCCTCCTCTCCCTCCCCTAGGGCTGGCCGAGAGATAGGGCCCATCCTGACTTAGAATATTTTTTCAAAAATTCGGTTTCCCTCCTCTCCCTCCCCTAGGGCTGGCCGAGAGTTTTGGCCCATCCTGACTTAGAATATTTTTCAAAAATTCTGTTTCCCTCCTCTCCCTCCCCTCGGGCTGGCCGAGAGATAGGGCCCATCCTGACTTAGAATATTTTTTCCAAAATTCTGTTTCCCTCCTCTCCCTCCCCTCGGGCTGGCCGAGAGATAGGGCCCATCCTGACTTAGAATATTTTTCAAAAATTTCTGTTTCCCTCCTCTCCCTCCCCTCGGGCTGGCCGAGAGATAGGGCCCATCCTGACTTAGAATATTTTTCAAAAAATCTGTTTTCCTCCTCTCCCTGCCCTAGTGATGGCCGAGAGATAGGGCCCATCCTGACTTAGAATATTTTTTCAAAAATTCTGTTTCCATCCTCTCCGTCCCCTAGAGCTGGCCGAGAGATAGGGCCCATCCTGACTTAGAATATTTTTTCAAAAATTCTGTTTCCCTCCTCTCCCTCCCCTAGGGCTGGCCGAGAGATAGGGCCCATCCTGACTTAGAATATTTTTTCAAAAATTCTGTTTCCCTCCTCTCCCTCCCCTCGGGCTGGCCGAGAGATAGGGACCATCCTGACTTAGAATATTTTTTCAAAAATTCTGTTTCCCTCCTCTCCCTCCCCTCGGGCTGGCCGAGAGATAGGGCCCATCCTGACTTAGAATATTTTTTCAAAAATTCTGTTTCCCTCCTCTCCCTCCCCTAGGGCTGCCCGAGAGATAGGGCCCATCCTGACTTAAATTTTTTTTCCAAAATTCTGTTTCCCTCCTCTCCCTCCCCTCGGGCTGGCCGAGAGATAGGGCCCATCCTGACTTAGAATATTTTTCAAAAAATCTGTTTCCCTCCTCTCCCTGCCCTAGTGATGGCCGAGAGATAGGGCCCATCCTGACTTAGAATATTTTTTCAAAAATTCTGATTCCATCCTCTCCGTCCCCTAGAGCTGGCCGAGAGATAGGGCCCATCCTGAATTAGAATATTTTTTCAAAAATTCTGTTTCCCTCCTCTCCCTCCCCTAGGGCTGGCCGAGAGATAGGGCCCATCCTGACTTAGAATATTTTTTCAAAAATTCTGTTTCCCTCCTCTCCCTCCCCTCGGGCTGGCCGAGAGATAGGGCCCATCCTGACTTAGAATATTTTTTCAAAAATTCTGTTTCCCTCCTCTCCCTCCCCTCGGGCTGGCCGAGAGATAGGGCCCATCCTGACTTAGAATATTTTTTCAAAAATTCTGTTTCCCTCCTCTCCCTCCCCTCGGGCTGGCCGAGAGATAGGGCCCATCCTGACTTAGAATATTTTTTCAAAAATTCTGTTTCCCTCCTCTCCCTGCCCTAGTGATGGCCGAGAGATAGGGCCCATCCTGACTTAGAATATTTTTCAAAAATTCTGTTTCCCTCCTCTCCCTCCCCTCGGGCTGGCCGAGAGATAGGGCCCATCCTGACTTAGAATATTTTTCAAAAATTCTGTTTCCCTCCTCTCCCTGCCCTAGGGCCCATCCTAACTTAGAATATTGTTACAAAAAAATCAGTGTCCTTTTCCCCACACCTAGAGCGGTCCGCCCCTTCCCCTAGGGCTGACAATCATGGACTTAGAATATATTTTTCAAACATTTTCAGAGTCTAATTACTTCTTCCACTCGACACTCTGCGAAAGAGGCATTCTGCGAAAGAAGCATTGTGAGGAAGCGACAGTATGAGAATATTTATTTTACGGGGAGTAGACATTTATTTGCGAAGGAGACGTTTTGGATCTGAACCAGAACAGCATCATTAATTATCTTGTGTGCCCCTAAAAGGTTCACTCGTCCAACTCTATGAATTCAGATAATGCATTTTAACAACCCCGTCATCTACGTGAGAGAGACAGCCCTGCTGACGACGGACCGTAACTTATCAGCCTGATGCTATACTAATTTTACAATTTGCCATGCTCTACAATTTGCTATACTTACACCTACGCACGGATAAAAATATGTGATGGTTATGTCACTTACGACTTGATACTTATCGTGGATACTCAATCGAGTCCTTCAGCTATTTGATGTATTATGAGCTAATACGATGGGTGATGGTATATGTACTTACTTACCAAGCTGAGTACATCAATTTTCTTTCCCAAATAAAGTCATTATTTAACCCTAACTTATCATATACATCCGAAAGTGAGTTTGTTTGTTTGTTACGCTTTCTGCGTAAAACAGTCGGAACGATATGAATGTTGTTTGATACTTAGATAGATGTGACCCTTTTTGATGGGCAGAATGGAAGAATGTGTCAGAATCTTACTGACTAAAACCCATCCCCGTGGGTAAAAGGAAGAAAGGATGTTCCTTTGCGTTGACCCTGGAAACAGTTATGGGTTAGGTACTTAGTAGTGGTTAATATTAGTTCCGGCGGGACGCGGACGATACCACGGGAAACAGCTAGTTAGGTATATATTTCAATGGAATCAAGTAATTTCTCTGCATTAATGAGCATGGCAAATCCACTTATTTGTGGCTTCTTGCCAGTGGCGGGTCCAGGGGGGGCTAAGGGGCTCAAGCCCCCCCAAAAGCTAAGCAAGTAGACTTATTATGCATTAAGCAAAATAAAATGTTCTGTGCTGTTTTAGTGTTTCGCTTGATAAAACCTACCCTCACCAGAATCAAGCCCCCCCCAAACCAAAGTCCTGGATCCGCCACTGCTTGGTGCCTATGGTAGGTACTTCAAACCTACTCCAAAAAATGTGAAGCGAAACCATTATCTCCTATTTATTGCCCACAATCATTATTCAGGCGTTAATACGTAGAGCTAAACAAATGCCATTGTTCCATTTGCTACCAATAACCAGACATCTAGTATACCAATATTCTGTTTCTAAAAACACTGTAAACTATATTTAAAACTGTGTATTAGACGCTTCACAGTAAATGGTGACTGTGGTTTGGTTCGACCGTGACCGCAGCAGGCAGCTATCTCCTACAATAAGTTTACCTACTAGTAAGTACAACATAATTAAAATAGAAATCATTCGCTTGTTTACTGTTATGCATTATGATTCATTCAAATCAAATGATTAATAAGAAAAAATAAGCAAATTACAAATGGTCTTAATGATTTTAGGCTAGAATAACAGTGTTAGGTACCTACGCTCGCCTTTTAAAGGGCAAGACTCCTCTTGTTACTTAAGTATCTCAAATTCTAATCAAAAGACACATTTTATGACCTTGCTGGTCATTAAGAATCAGTGCAACTGTTATGCCAGCGCAGCGGCTATTGCCAAAAGGGAAAAATACTGTTAGACCAGTTACTACCTCTTGAACAGTATCTACTGACAGATGTATCAGATACTTCCATAAAAATGATACATCAACAATGAATTAATCTGGTAAACAACTCCTACGCAGAAACAGTGAAACAGACCTTTAATTTTTCGTTGAAGATAAACTGTGACAGTACCTAAATTCAATGATAAAGCCCATAAACATAAAAAAAATATATAAATCATCACTTCAGAATAAACTTTAAAAGAAAATATTCCAAGTAATATATCGTTGGAGTACACACAGTCTTCAGACCAGTCTGGCCCAGTTAGCGCGCACTTTGCCCATCCTAGACCCCAATCCGCGATACCTGACTATCCGATCAACACTAATGATGATGGAATAGAACTACAGCTGGGATAATCAAGTCGCCCACCAGATTGGCATAGTTACAAGTTATATAAAATATACCCAAGTGTATATTTATATAACTTGTGTGTGTGGGAATCGATTAATTTAGGGCTCCGTGTTTAGTATTTCAGAACTTAATTACATCTTGTATTTGATATAATAGCTCGTGATGAGATGAGAATATTAGCCAGTTAGCAATGTGGTATTGGTATCAAAGTTAATTGTGCAGTATGTAATATATAATTTTAACAAATAAAAATTGGCACAAAAGCAACATCTGAACAGAAAAAGGAAGAACACAAAAGACGAAATATTTTAAAAGTATGCTGGTAATTCATAGCCACCAAGGAAGGGTTGATATACAACCACTCATACTCGTAGTATTCGATTAAAATCGATTCGTCTCGTCACCGAATCATACTCGTATGATTTGATTTGAGATCGATTTAACTTGATGTCATATTATGCAAGGGTTTCTAAAGTACAGTTTTTAGCCGACTGCGACAGAAGGAGGGTTATTAACGACCTCATTTGACACCTTCAAATCATAACTTGCTTCGATTCGCCTTTAAGAGAAAAAAACAAACCTTGAAATAATTGAATAATCTTTAACAACGTATGCACTTTCCAAGGTTTCCCTGGAACCAGCATACCTCAGTCAATTACAACAAATGCCCCACACGGCTTGATTCCGCAAGTGCCACAAATAACGCGACGGTGTGGGAACGCGCTATCTTGATTGGACCAATCAGCTGCTGATCTCAGATAAATGTATCAATCAGTCCAAACACGCAACGGATGAGAGGCTGACGTCATCTAGTATACAATCCTGACTCTCCGAAGCATATAAAATGAAGTTAAAACAAACGTTAAAATAAAACTAAAATTGTGTTAAAAGAAAAAAAATAGACGAACTATCAGCTTTTGTAACATACAATTTAAGATTTTTAATAGTATATTTTTAATAGTAATCCATCAGGCTGAAAGTCCGATAGCAACCTTCTGAATCCGTCATTAACATCATTTATTTTTCTCCTAGGGGGTAAACACTGATTCAGGTTTATACATCGACAATGGATTTAAGACTAGAGGTGGGCCAAAAAAAAGCTGGATGGACTGTGTAAAAGACAAAATAGCTAGAAAGAGGGTGAATGATGAGATCACTGTTGATAGTGATGTATGAGAGAAAGAGACATGCTGCGCCGACTACGAATAGCTTAGGATAAGGACAGGAGAATGGCGAAAACGACAATGGTCAAAATACATGAGTGACTTCTCTGACAAAATAATTAGTTAATTTTAATTACAGAAAAAGAACATAAAAAATTGTGAAAAAAGTTTATTTCACATAAGTAAATTTAGATTTTCGACACTTAATTGGTAATACATCACAGTAAACTTAAAAACTTAATTTAATGTAAATAGTAACTTACTATTGATAGCGCCTTCTTAATATAAACTCCCTAGGAGCCTTCCTAGATGTAAATATATACATTATACAAATAGAGAGACAATACGCACGTTATTATTATAATAATCTTGTTCCCAGACAGCTTGAGCGCCATAATCAGGTAATCAACAGAAAACAGCATAGCGCAATGGCTTTGGAGTATGTTCCACACATACTCCAAAGCCATTGCGCTATGCTGCAGTAACATTATAATTTCCACCTCCCAAATCCTCGGTACTGACGTAAAACATATTTGTCTTTCACATGTCGCTTAAGTCTCAGCCTTTTAATGAATGGAACCTATATATTTACCTATATCATAAGACCCAAAAACATAACCCTCCTTCGGCAGTCAGGTAAAACTGTTGGCCGCAGTAACTTGTGTTTGGACCAAAAGCGTGCATACGCAAAAATGGCCATTATATGACGTTTTTTTTCAGATGGAGAATCATCAAATGACCCCTCTTGCCTTGGTTGGGGCGGAAGGGAGTGTCAGACTCTTACTGACTAAAACCCATCCATGTTCCTTCGTCAGCCCTTTACATTCCGAGAGTGCGGTAACTTTTTCGAACATTCCGCAGCCCCGGCAGGCTATGGCCCTGGGGGAGGGCGTCATTAATGCTGACAGCTCTTTGAGGCGCCATTATATGACCTGGACCGTAATTTTAGCAATGTCAAACTATTTAGTCTTCTTTTTAGAATTTTATTCTTCTCTCCTTATACCTAAACGCGGTGGAGTAATCATTTTTATTCCTACGTTAATATACTAGTAATATTACAACACAATTTGTTGAATATAAAGTTGCATAGAATTATGTTACACATTTTTATCACAATTATCACACTTTTGCATGGTTTACATTTAATTGTATAATGAGAAGTTCTATAGTATACACCACCATATAAACAAATCACTCTGCACATATTTAATGCAGCACTATTCTATTATTTATTTATACGTCAAATTGTGTGTAACGATTTCACTGTGATAAACCGATTTAAATTTAATTGGCATGGATATAGGTGGGAGCCTGAAGACAGCTATAGGCTTCTTTTAATACGGGTGCGCGAAGTAGTTTACTCAGGACGCGGGTGAAACCGAGGTAAACAGCTAGTGTATAATACTAGCTTTCCGCCAGCGGCTTAACCGAATTCAAATTAAAAAAATGACAGAGTTTCATACAAACTTTGCTCCCTTTTTTCACCCCCTTAGGGGTAGAATTTCGGAAAATCCTTCCTTTTTAAGCATTTATATGTATAGATAGATAGATTAGTAAGGATGTTTGTTCCGCTTCTTAATCACTGTTATTTCTTAAATTATTTATTTACTTGTATTATACACTTTACACTTATGAATATTATTTATACATATATACATATTTACAGTCTTTTCATAGAACCGCACGCACATTTTTGTAAAAGTTGCCTAATAAACAATATCTTAGAACATCCTAGAAATCACCAAATTATTTGCCATCATATAACACAAAACAATGATTCTTAAAGCTCAAAACAATTTAGGCTACTTGAGAACAATTTCTGTCTTCAGACAAAATAAAAATAGTAGAATATTTCCTAGAAACATCCACATCACAACGAGAACAGAAGCGACTACGTCAGCACTTTTGAAATTTAAGCAACTTATTTACTGATATGTGTTTGGAAATCTCGTTAAAAGTGTCAAAAACTTGCAGAAAAGATCTCTTGAAAAATATTATGAGACACTGGTATACAGTCAGTTTATTCTCTAAACTTCATTCATAATGCCATCAACGTAAGACCAATATTGAAGATTAAAATTTAAGAGGAAGAACAAGACATGCTTCATCGACAGAAAAAAGACATCCGGATATGGGCAGGAGGATGACGAAGACTTAGAACACCGATAGACAGCGTCAATTAGTTATATTAATCTTCGCTTAAAATTAAAATCTCTTACGACGCTAGATCTGACATCAGACATAATTGCAAACAGATTATAAATGGATAGGATACTTTTTACATAATAGTTTATCCAGTCCCAACGTCTGAACAGTTTTACTCCATGATATATACAAAACTTATAGCCACATTAACTTCGTTTTTACGTAATTAACCATTACATTTAAACCTTATCACTGAAGACTTTACGATTCAAATTGAAAAGTTTAGTTCAGTTTGTCTTTCTGGGCTATATGATCAGAACCTGCTTAATATGGGTTTTTTGGGTTTGAAATTTCGTCGATAGTGATTGATTTCGAACGCGCTTACTTCAAAAGTTAAGCATGCAATGACACAGGTTCGAACCTAAAGCTTTGTTTACACTATGTAGTGGAGTGCCTGGAGCATTCAAAACCGTAAAACCTCGGATTAGAGTTATAGTGAATGAATTAATATGATCGATGTGGGATATTGTTTTTTAAACTATAAATTGCAATGTTTACCCATTTTTTTTTTGTGCTTATCATTGTTTCATTGTTTAAACAAATTATTATGAAAAAATAATGTTTAACCATATATTTTCACTTTAAACAGTATTTTTTTTTATTTATATGTTAAATCTTACCTGAGTAGACATATAGGAACATTTTTCAAAGATACCTGTATATAAAAATAGCAGTAAAGATCTCGAACAGTGGAGGGGAGAGCGGAGCGACAGCTACTATGTACAATGGAATTTCTCGGCTAGTTTAGTTGCAAGTAACACGTATTCTGTGAATATTGTGTTTCTATAACAGTAAAAAATTGTTTTTTTACCCGACTGCGACAGAAGGAGGGTTATGTTTTTCGAGTGTATGTATGTCCATTTCTTTGGCACGCCCTATAGCCCAAACGTCTGGACGGTTTTTGACATATGAGGTGTCGTTCGATTTGTCTAAATTGTAGTAGTGACATAGGCTATATAGATTTTCAAACTGGCGCCCGCAAATGGCGGAATGGGAGGGGGAGTTGATTTTTTTTTCCGTAGCAATATGGGTATCAAATGAAAGCTAGTAAAAAGAATAAAAATAACAATAAGAATAAAAATATATACATTTTATTACAACTTGAGACATGTTTTCATACATTCTTTAACGCTTAATACGATTCGTCATCCCGTTTAATACGCCTAACGCCAACACATATTACCTCTGCGGCAGCGGCCAGCGGCGGAAATAGAAGACCCTGATAGCAAGCGACCCTTGACTGTGCATGATGCAATTCTAAACATTGCAGCTGCTTGGGAAGCAATTAAGCCTGAAACCATTCAAAATTGTTTCAAGAAAGCAGGTTTCAGAAATAACCAGGTTGACGTCGTGTTGGAAGAAGAAGTACCCGTAATACTGCAGGGTTTTCCTGGATATTCTTCCATTGTACGAAATTCAATCAATTGAAGATCTTATTGAGAATGTGAATAACACACAGAGGCTGAAAGTGATAATGATCAAGAAGATGAGTCAACTCCGATTTTGTCACACGCCCAGGCATTATCAGCAGTTAATGATTTAAGACGCTATGTAAAGTGAAGACGCACTACAAAAGTTAAATTACGTTAAAAAACTTGTAATTTCTAATGCCTCAAAATCTTTTTGTCAAACTAAAATAAGTGATTATTTTAAATAACGTGATAGATACACGGCACTTTATATAACGTACATAATTTTGAAATGTACAATTCAATACCTAATATTAATACATACGTATGTAGTAGGTCCGTTTTTTATTTCCCTATATCCCGCATAATACGCTTTCCCGCTTTAAGACGCGTTTTTGGTTGAATCCCTGTGAAATCGTCTTAAACGGGTTTTACTGTATTTAAATAAACAGATTTTGTACTAATATTTTTTTTTCTTTTCATTAGTCGTAATTAATTACCTTATTTTTTTAAATGTACACAATAGAGTACGTTTCATTTATAATTAAACTGGCCGAGAAATTTCATTGTACATAGCAGCTGTCGCTCCGCTCTCCCCTCCACTGTTCGAGATCTTTACTGCTATTTTTATACACAGGTATCTTTGAAAAATGTTCCTATATGTCTACTCAGGTAAGATTTAACATATAAATAAATAAAAAATACTGTTTAAAGTGAAAATATATGGTTAAACATTATTTTTTCATAATAATTTGTTTAAACAATGAAACAATGATAAGCACAAAAAAAAAATGGGTAAACATTGCAATTTATAGTTTAAAAAACAATATCCCACATCGATCATATTAATTCATTCACTATAACTCTAATCCGAGGTGAAAACCCCCAGGCGCTCCACTAATGATAGAATTTGCTAACAGTATCTAGATGCCGTGTTCGCGACGTATTCATGGAGTCCCAATAAATGACACCCACAGACTCCCGCTGTATACATTCACGTATACGCTGTAAACAAGTCCCGTCTGAAGTTCAGACATACGACTAACAGAAACCGTACTCCGAAACCAAAGCCCCTCGTCATTGAGGCTTGAGCACATTCAACGCATTCCCACGATACGAGTAAGCTTTGAACTCGCCAATTTTCTGGCCGTCCTTGTAGAGGTACTGCCTGAAGCAGGTCTCGCAGAAGAAGGCGGGGTCGAAGGGCACCCTGCTGCAGCCCACTACGATCCACTTGGCGGGGAACTCGGCACACGTGGTGCAGTAGACGGTCTGGTTCTGCCCGATGGCGGTGGAGCAGGGGTAGTTGTACAGCCGCAGCGGGTCGCTGGGGCTCAGCAGGCGTATCTCAGAGAATATGAATACGTGTTCACAATTACCTTGGTGGACGTATACCTGGGGGATGAGGAAAGTTTACGTTAAACACAAACCGCGTCTACTTTCCAACTATTCACTTAATAAACCTATTTGAGCTATTAAATTGGTTTGTCCTTTTCTGTTGTTACATAAATGTAACATAAATAAATAAAAATAAACTTAGTAGCCCAATCGTTTTATTATGAACTATCCTTCCGCCAGCGGCATCGCCCGCGTAGGCTATACGAATTCAAATTAAAAATGACAGAGTTTCATACAAACTTTGCCCCCCTTTTCACCCCCTTAGGGGTAGAATTTCAGAAAATCCTTTCTTATCGGTTGCCTAAGTCATAAATAAAACACACCCTCCAAGTTATAGGTCTCTACGATCAGCAGTTTAGGCTGTGCGTTGATCCGTCAGTCATTCAGGACGAAGCATTTTATATGTATAGTTATGAGGGTATAGACCTAGTAAGGTACAAATATGATAGAAGAATAGATAACCGCATCATTTATAGGAATACTAGTTCTTTACCGCGGTTTTGCTTGCACCCTGAAGAACCTACTTTGCAGAGTCTATAAAAAATCATGTCCTATCCAAGGTTTCTACTTATCTCCATACCAAATCTCTAAATCGGTTCACCAGTTTTCCCTAAAGCATAACAGACAGACAAATGAACGTACAGATAGTAATGATTCGTTCACAATTTTGTTTCAGCAATGCAATAATTAACTATTTGCGCCAAGCAACTCAATTAGGATCTGATTTAAATCCTAAGTTAGAAAAAAATACTTGAAGAGTTCGTTGCTTCTCCCAATAACCCACCTCAGGGTATCCCAGCTTCAGCACGAGCTCTTCCAGCCTGACTTGGCACATGTCCCTCTTGGGGAACCGGCCGAGTTTCTTCTTGGCGGCCCACTCGCGGATGGGCTCGCTGTAGTCGATGCAGCCCTCGCGCGTGTCCACGTAGAACACGTTGTTGATGAACAGGAAGCCCGATGGAAACACCTCCTGAATTTATCATTGGAAACATTTCTGAATGTCGAAATAAAAAAAAACACGTTTCTATTCAGACGCGGGTCTGGTCCCTAAAGAAAGGGCGACTAAAAGACCTTTCTTTTTTGTTAACACCCGAATTTGATCTCTATGACTTTGGGTTCTAAGCTCATTTCACAAGTGGATGTTATATTCAAGTTTTTCGTAAAACATTATCGATTGTGGAAATAGTGCTTAAGGCCATTATTCTGAACAATTTCTGTAAGGTCTCGTGGAGCCATAAGATCATCTGGTAGCTACTTTAAAAAAACCGTCGCCCTGCAATAGCAATTTCTCCTTTAACGTGGGTGCGTTCACAAACATACTTTACTCATGCACAAAGATCCCAGACCCGGAACAATTTTAATTGTCCCGTGCGGGAATCAATCAATCAATCAATCAATCAATCAATCATTTTTATTTGTGAACATAGGTAATTATACATGAAGGGTCTTAAAAATACATTTTAGTTGAGCTCTATGTTCTACCATTATAAATGGTGTACAAATAATTATAGATAATTATTTTAAAAGTTCAGTTACGGAATTTATAAATTTTATAATTATTATAATTTTTTTTTTATCATTATTAATTTTTAACTAATTATGTTACACAATCGAACCCACGACACGCAGTACAGCAACCAATTGTCCAACCACAACGCCAATCGCGCTGGCAAATACTCACCTGGGTCGGCTAGTTCCACGTCTGACGTCACTGACATTCATATATACCTTTATTTAGGATTGAAAATATCTAATTACCCCCGCTTTTGGCGGAGGGGGAATGTCAAACTCTTACTGACTAAAATCCATTCATATTCGTCAAAATTACCCTTTACGTTTCTTTTGAACAATCCTGCAGCTCGATAAAACATCGCCAACAACTCGTTACGAGGTGCATACCTTAGCCTTAGTGTTGGGCAACATATCGGGGTTGTTGGACACGTCGACACGCATGTCGAAGTCGTTGTGACACACGAAGCGGTCCCGCAGGTCCGACAGCATGTGTCTGCCGGTCAGGATTATATCGCAGCAGAACACAGAGTGACGGGTGCGAGTCTGTCATATCGAAATCAAATAAAAAAATTATTATTCAAATTGGGCTAAAAATATTTTTGCACGTCGAAATTACAGAAGACAGTCCCCGAAACGTTGTCCCATTTTAACTCCAATGTTTTTCTAGACAGAAGTGTCGCAAAAAAACTTCCCAGCAAAAAAACTAAAATTTTTACAAAGAAGAAAGTGACAAATGAATGAACTACTGAAATAGTAGAGAAATAGTCAAGGACACATCTACTTGAAACATTTTGTTGCATTTGTCTTAGACAGGACCATTTGCTGTTACTTAATAAATGCATAAAGGAACCATATGTATGTACTCTTCTTATACCTAACTTAGGACAAAATAGGCGATTAATCTTCTGGATTATATTTAAACAGATTACCAGCCCGTTATGCCACATTATGGTACACAGCGATTGTTTAACTATTGTGAATATGTTAACAAAATAATGACCAGAACACTTACAAATCTGTCCTTAGCCAAGCTGTAGGTATAGGGCCTGTAGACCCTCACCCGGTACAGTATATCCTTGCCTGGCTCTAAGTCCACATCGGGAACTTCTTCAGTAGGCGTGACAGGCACTATGTGGTAAACCTACAAATGGAGACATCATGTTTTATTCTGTATCGGGTAATGATACTTAGTTGCACTTCAAATGTCTATGATGGTGGTCATAAGATGTACTTCTTTAAATCCTTATTAATATTATAAATTCGAAAGTACCTCAGTCTGTTACACTTTCATGGGAGAAAACTGCATCAAAATCAGAATAGTAGTTTTGGAGAAAAATGACAACTTGGATTTGCACAATTTTTGCTGCAGCACCCCCTGGTGAGTTGTCAACGTAACAACTATCTAAGAACATGCACCAATCAAACCCAAACCCATAACTGAAAACTGCCTGACTGACTATTAGTTTTCTTTGTACCCCCACCCCAAACGCATATACAGTCTCTGTTCTGTTGTGGGTAAAAATGGCCAAACCAATTTAGCTGAAATTTGGTATGGAGACAGACTGAAATATAGGCCAGGCCATAACATAGTTTTTATCCAGGTAGGTAAAGAAATTCCCTCAGAAACAAGGGTGAAAACGAGGGAAACATTTGGTTATAATATATTTTATATCCTTCCTTCTTGCTTACCTCCTGTGTAAAAGGCAGGTTCCTCACACCTCTATACTTGAGCTTTTTAGTAAATAGACCTTTTGTGTCCTTCTCATTCCGCATCTTATGCTTCTTGAGGATGCAGAGGTCAGGCAGCTCTTCAGGCTCCTCAGTTTCATTGAGGTTGTTCACTATATTCCCACTCACAACACCCATGACAGGGACATTGGTTCCCATCACTGTTTCTTTTCCAGTTTTCAAATGCTCTGGACTGAAAATTATGTGAAATAGTTTGACTATAAAAAGAATTTCTCTATAATCGCCATGAGTCCACTGTTGGACATAATTATGTTAATAGAACTTTTGATTATTCTAGATTTTGTCAGACCCTGCCGCCTGAAACAGGGTTTACTTACCTAATTCAGGCATAGGCCATAACATTATTTGATATACAAAGAAAAACAACTGCAAATTACATTGTAAGTATACATATTTTAAATAAAAAATAACCTTTATTAATTTACTTTATTACCTGCAATAATCTTCCAGCTGTTTAAACTCATAATCACTCAAGCCACAACCCACAAACTCTCGAATTTTATTAGTATAGTATTCCTTTAAGCTATTACTTTCCTGTGGCTTCCCATGGATGGGCAAGTATTCAAACACCTTGGGCAAATTCCTTGTTATTATCGGTGCCGTCACCAATGTGCCTTTGGCATAGTACATTTGAGGACCTGTGTCTTCAGTATACAGCTGAACATTCCCTTTGTGAAATAGTGGTGGCAGCACAGGTTCAATGTGAGTGTTGGAACATCCCGGCACAGGATCTGTGCTTTTCGTTGGAACATAATCATGGTTTGATTTAGGAGTGGTTATTGGGTGAGAATTAGGAAGATCGTCATTTGTTGTTCTAGCATTATTGGTTTCTTTCGTTTCTGTTGCATGATCTGTAACATCTTCAGCTGCAGTGTTAGTATCAGCATCTAAAACATTTACACTATGCATAATTTCTTACAAATATTTTAAATGTGAAAATGGCTTTGCCTGTCTGTCACATGTTCACCATGAAACTGCTGAGCTGGTAAGAGACAAAATCTGGTATGGTGATCAGTTGAAACATTGGGAAGGACTTAGGATAGCTTATATACGAGACCAGGAAGTAGTTTCCTCAAGTTCTAGTACCCAGGAACCACAGAAACTGCTAGTACAATAGTAATGTATACAATTCACCAGCATATATCCTGAATGCCACAAGGCATTAGTAAAGAACTTTAACTTAATGTTTTACGCCTTTTACCTCTGTAGGAAAATTAATTACGAAATAATATCTAAGTGTGGTAAGAAGTAAGAAAATATTAACTAGTGCTACTGTACCTTCTTCCCTAGACGAGTTCAAGACCTCCAATTCCAGTTCTAACTTAATGTTCTCCTGCGATGTTATGATAACATTGTCAATATCCATATTATCACTACTTTCATCAGCTTGTTTCTTTTCGCTGCAGGCCGGCGCCGGCATTTCACTCGACGACATAGCTTGCAATTCACTTAGTTTTGTTCACATTTCAATAATTACTTCTCAAACCGTCTCAAACCAATGAGCGATTGAATTCTAATATTGATTTTCTCTCAGTTTAAATGTATCTCCTTAGACAATATTTGAGTCTATGAAATTATTTTAGAATAAGTAGTGCAATATTTACAATCCATCCAAAACATAGGTAAGTGACATTGACTTTGACTGATTTTGAAAAACGGATTTTGACATTTGGGCGCATTTGGGTTAAATCTAACTTTGCAAAGTTTGAATAAAAATTATAGGAAAATATTTGATGTAATATATGGAATTACAATGTATGGTTGTTACTCCTTATACTTAATTTACATAGTGGTATGGTATGGTAACCCAGCTCCATACATTACTGCGTAGACAGAGAAAAATATAGACTGCTGGATATATTCCATTGCATTCACACAAGATAAAAATAGAAATATAAATTACACTAGCAAAGAAAAGAGACAGAGAGAGATTGTTGCTGTCCTTTAGCGCGTGTCAGCTTAAACTGCCTATAGCACATTAATGTGCACAACAAACTTTGACGTATAGGAAGAGTTCAAGTTGCTTCCAGTGATAAACAGAATTAAAAGTGATTTAAACACTAAAATTACGATCGTTTTTGTGTCGAAAGAAACAATATTATAATTGTTAAGAAGTGCAAAATGGTAAGGTGCAGTATAAAATCCTGTAAAAGCGATAGTTTGATGAAGATTGTGGGATTATCTTTTCACTCGTAAGTATTCACTTATTGATTGTTTTTAGGCTTATAGTGTTATATTTCTATTATTAAGTCATAGTACTGCTTTAACTAAACAGTTTTTATGTTATACATCATCAATATAATGATATTATAACATTATTTTATACCATAACCTTAAAATTCAATGTTTTCACTTTTCGATGGGGACTTTTACCCTTTATTATGGTTAATTTGTTTAAAATTTTTGTTAATGCTATACTTGTTTATCTGAAGAGTACTTTTGATTATTTTTTGGTTCCTGTAGAAATAATGTATTATTTGAAATTAATCAAATAACAAATAATCGAAAACTACTAAAAACTTGCAGGTTTCCAAATAAACCAGAGGTCAAAAAGAAGTGGATAGCTGCAACTGGTAGGCCTAATTGGTTTCCAAAGGAGAGCTCAAGGATTTGCAGCCAACGTTTTGATAGTAATTTAATTATAAAGAAAGGAAGCAAAACTTATTTATACCCCAATGCTGTACCTAAAATGGCAAGTACCCAGTTTTTTAATATACTATGGCATGATTGATGTAGAAGTTTATTAACACAGTAATAACATTTTAATATACTAGCTTTCAGAGTCAGAAAATGATGGAAGCCCTGTAATGGTTGCAAGTAGTAGTGGCACATTGACACAACCATCAGCGGAGAGCTCAAGAACTAATATGAATATTTCTTACTCTTACTTTTGGCTGAAAACATTGTTTGGTAGCATGATGAATACGTGTTTCCAAGAAATACATGATTACTGCTTTAATCAATAAAGTTCGGTGATTCCCTACAAAAGGTTGAGATTTGAAGTGATCGTTGACAAAAATGTTACCTATATTTTTTTATGCCTTGAAACATTGTACAAATAATAAATTATTACTTTTTCAAGGACAGTAATCTGATTACTGTTGTTATGTTTGCTTTTGTAATCTTATATTAATGTTAGTGACAATATGTAATTGGCGGCACTTCTTGTTCTAAATAAAAACATTAGATTATTTTATTATTGCAGTTTTTTTATGTAAACACTAGATATATTATACGGTTTTGCTCGCGTGGATTTAAAATGTGACATAATAAACCTATTTATAATATACTAGCTGTTTCCCGCGGTTTCATCCGCATCCTGAGGGAACTACTGCATCTGGATAAAAAGTATCCTATATAATAATCCAGGTAATAAACTATGTGTATAACAAATTTCATTCAAATCCGTCTTTTTTGCGTGAAAGAGTAACAAAACATTCATACTCACAAACTTTCGAAGATAAAAAATTACTAGCTTCCCGCCAGCGGCTTCGCTCGAGATTTTTTAGCTAATGGATACAAAAACTTGACAAATTATATATTAAAACCTTCCTCATTAATCACTGTATCTATTAAAAAACTCCATCAAAATCCGTTGCGTAGTTTTAAAGATTTAAGCATACATAGGGATATAGGGACAGAGAAAGCGACTTTGTTTTATACTATGTAGTGATTAGGATAATAGGGACTAGTTAGGCATATGAGGCAGATGCTAATACTGCATCAAAAGCAAAACTAGAAATAAAACTGTTGTCTAGTGAGGTACATTATGGCAAATTGTGGATTATAAAAAAAAATCGTAAGTAATATGCATAATCTATATTATTTCCTGTTATCCTACAATTTCATCACAACAAAATGGGGGGGGGGGGGTTAATAACAGTGTGGAGTATTATTTATGAAAGTGCTTTTGTATAGTTTTAGTTTTTGAATTATAATACAAAATCACATAAAACACACCCCCCCCCCACTTATATCCGAAGTTTCGGACGTTGATACACATTAGTCAAAATATTATGGGTAAAATAAAAGTATGGTTCACAGTTTTGAAGTAATCAGCAATTTTTCCTACAAAAACTTATTTTTGTGCGCCGAATTGATGTACTTTTTCTTTTGTCCCTTTCGGTGACACGGCGTCCATTCGTCTATGTTATACTCTGTCTACGCATTACTGGAACATCTCCGTTCCAAATCTCATCCAAATCAGTCTCCAGAATACCCACCCGGAGACGAATATTATTTATAAGTATTTTAGAAACGGCTGTTTCTAAAATACCTATAAATAATATTCGTCATATTCGTGCATCAAGTAGTTCAGAAACATAAATAGGTATATATGTTACTAACGCGAAAAGCTAGTATTCTCATGAATTGACGAAATGAAAATAATGAAGACATCGGACGGGTTTAGTTGCGTAAATTGGAGTGTACGCTTGTCAATGTCTTTAGTGCCTGCTTGTCACGTTTATGTCATCATACGTCAATCTTCCTGTTGTGTACCTCTTACTTGTCATAACAAAACCGACTGATTTTCTAACAAAAAGACTTAAATACAACATTACTCAACATGCTAACCTTATGGAATTTGTTTGAAGCTTCGTTGCTTTGTTTAAACGCTGTCTGCGTGTTGCACGAAGAGAGATTTATGCAGAAAAGTAAGTACTCATCATAACCTCTTTGACTAATTAGTTCTTATAGTACTCAAACCCTGCTTTAACGGCATAATATGCTTTGTTTTAGTGGGTTGGGGTGCCAACAATCAGAACCAAGGATTTGAAGATCAATCAACAGTGAAGTTCCAGATATTAAACTTAGTCAGGTCTATCCGGACAGTCACAAGAAGTAAGTATCCACTTCTAATTCAAGAAGCTTTTGCAATGATTACTGAGCCCATTTTTGTTTTTTATTTGTAGTCTCCTTTTAGCAGTTATAATATGGTATCTTTTTTTTCTTTCAGTTCCATTGATTATACTGAATATATTAACAATAATTTTTAAATTACTACTGGGATAAGAGAAGACACTATACTTAGGCATACATGAATAAACCTATATTTACCAGCAATATGGAGCGAGACAGTTGTGATAAAAACTATTTCTGATGATTGGGAATATAATAAAAGCTTATTTCTGTGATCTAATTCTTATTGCTTTATCCAACCATTTAAGTTAATGGCCAGTTTCAGTACCTCCATATAAGTACCTAATAGTTCATTTATCTGCCTGATAATTCCATAAAAATTATCATTTTGATAAACTTTTACCAAATTTATTGTAACTTATTTCCTCCTTCTAATTCAATTACATCAATAATATTTCTCACTTATTTTAAAGTAACTGCAATAATACAATGTGTGGGCAAGACTTCTTTTTATTTATTCCAACTTCTAAGATAACACAAAAGTAGTAGTTTTTTGAGTTTAAATGAACAGTTGTGATATACAGGAAAGCGCACAAGGGATATCCGCGATTTTGTGGGGTCCTTTACTGCCTTTTTACCGACTTTAAAAAGGATGAGGTTATTTTATTCAATTGGCATTGTTTTTTAATTCTAGAAAATATAATGCAATTCATATGGTGCGTTCCTTATTTAAATCCGAACATATTTTATGAACGCAAAAAAAAATGTATGAACGCAACCTAAGGGATATCCGCTCTATAATAATGTCTATGACAAACAGTGTTGCTATTAATATTAAAATGGTGAAAGGGTGGAAATTTTGTCAACTGCGTTCAATTGTAACATTGTAGTAAATTTTTATTGAAATATTTTTGTAAGACATTAAATAATTATGCAGATGCATAACTAAATGTGAAATTGATATATTATGGGATCAACGTTGTGTCAAATAGTTTTTACTCAAACAGAGATGTTTAATTCATGTATGCATTACGGTAATAACCGGGTAAAATAGTTTCACACAGTTGCAGCACTGACAGATCGATAAATAAAATTGTGGCCGCCATATTTGTCAAAGACAATCAAAACGCCGGTCTTTCTTTTCCGCTCTGAAGCGTCTGTTGTTTCGACGCGGAAAATTGGTAAATGATGGCAGCAAATAATTATTTTGGGTTTACTCATGGAGGAACCCAATACGGGTGAGTTATTTGCGTGATATCCATGTAAAATATGATGTAGTATACCTTATGAATGTACTATGAGAGAATTGTGATGGATGTGCCTTGTGCTCATGTTTGTTCTAATCAAAATGGCGTCTGAAATGTATTGATCGTGCGATTTTGATAGTGAAATGTGATTTTTTGTGTAATGTGAGGTCGGTGTGATTTTAGAGCGGCAACGGCTAGTGCAGCGTATGGCGGTCAGACTGGGTATGCCGTAGCACCGGCTGCGACTGCTGCTACTTACGGTACCCAGCGTGCCGCGGCCACAGGATACGACACTGCATATCAAGCGGCAGCGGCCACGCAAGGTGGGTAAAAGCCTCCAAATGCTAAATAAACATTGTCAAACACGATTTGTTTACAAAATAAACATTTATTGAGTTCTACAAGTTATCTCCATAACTACCGTCCGCCGTGTAATCGATAACACCTCAAGTTGATCTCCTAATTGAATTATCGAGCACTAGGGCGCCGGTTATTGAAGATGGCATAAAGTCTGTCCAGTGTATTGCTTTTAACAAATAGCTTCCTGTCAGTGACCTGTGATTCATTGCTTGGGCACATGAATAACTGTGCTTCTCTGGTTGGCTGACTAAACTCAATAGTATATATTACAATCACCTTTTATTACCAGAACATATATTGCCTTTATTTATAGTTTTCATTGGGAATATTGATGTTTATTTTTGTAAATAATATATTTTAGTTGAAGTTCATTATAATATCACACTCCTGGTGCAACACTCACTTATGAAAAAAGTATTTTTTGGAGAGAAGTATTATATTATGACATGTTCTTTTAACTTGTAACATTATCGCATCAAGTACAGAGGTACTTTTGGCTAGCTATGATGTACTTGGCTCATTTTTATAGTTTTGTATAAGGGACAGAATTGCACTAGGGGTGCAATATATGTATTTTGTACTGCAACTAATACACTATTATCATGATTATGGTCTTATAAAAATACCATGCAAACGTAATTTGTAGTTACTGTGAAATTGAATATTATTAAGTCATTAAAATCATGTGGTCCCAAACATAAAATAGTATTTTATCCTATTATTTGTCATCGCATTCTCAGTCTTATTATTATTCGCTTAGCTGGTGCAGTAGCACCAACTATACATATGCAAAACTTTATTAAAATTTTATGCTCCAAATTTTCTCTTATTTAGATACACACTGATCATGTCTGAATGTAATGTTTAAAATATATCAGAACAGCAAAATTAAAAACAATTGTGATATTCTATTTGTAAAGAGACTATGAAAATTTAACATAGTATCCTCAAACTGTTCAGCAAAAATCACATCATTTAATACCAGCTGATATGCCAGAAATGTATTGACCATGAAACATATCCCCTAGTATTAGTGTAGTGTGGCAATGTTTCATGTTTACCAGATTTTTTTAAGTACAGCAAATTTTTGTTTCCCTAATCTTGGAATATGAAATCACTCCAGCCACTTTCAAGTGATGTTTTTACCGATGACTAGCATTACATTTTTATTTTTAACCAGCTGTTCCCACAGCATCATCCACATCTGTTTTATTTTTTGCATCAAACCCTATTTTTTCTAAAATAAAAGTAACCTAAATTAGTCTTTATTACATCAGCAAATTCCTATTGGTTCAGAGATTAAGAATAAAAAAACACAAATTTGTATTGTTTGGTATGTAGAGTTTTGTGTAAATTCAAATGCAAATTTTATTTATTAGTGTAGTATAAAAGAAAAAGGAAAAAGCAGTATTATATACTTTAGATTACACAAAATAAGAGCTATAAGTATGTAAACACAGCCAATACGCCACGAATGGCATGATACTAGTACTGGTAACAGGCGTGGTTTTACCAGCAGCGGCTCACGCGCACGCACACGCGGCGGCAGCGGCGGCGTCGGCGTACGACGCCAGCAAGTCGGCGTACTACCAGCAGGCCGCGGCCGCCTACCCCGCTGCAGCCCCGCCGCAGCCGCAGCCCACCTACGACGCCACGGCCGCCAAGCCGGCGTACTCGACACCTGCTACATACGCTCAGGTGAGATATCAATTTTATTTGATACAATAGAGACTTTACAACTTTTTCTTGTCGTTTTTTTCAAATCTTGTCTGAGTGCAGAAGGCCTAAAATGGGGGTGGACATATGGATTTTGTATTTGTGGAGAAAATGCGTTTGTCCACCCCCTTGCTAAGCCTACAAGGGCGATAAATTACAAGTCATCTAGAAATTTCTAATTTCAAAGTTATTTTGTGAGTACAAAATCCAAGGGTAGAGAAAACAAGTTTGTCCACTCCACCCTTAGGCCTGCTGTACTGTGTTGGCATATACATAGTTTATATCCTAGATTAACACAGAATACTTTTTATCCAGTTGATCTAAGTACATAGTTACCTCGGCATGCGGTTCAAACTGCAGGAAAAAACTTGTTAGTTCATAATTATTTGATATTTGACAAAAAATAAGTTTTAACAAAAATACCATTTCAGACATAAGTGAGATTAAATTGTAACCAAATTTTGGAACATACATAGTTCTTTTACGAGAATAATTTGGAATCTACTCACCTAAAAATTGTTTGTATTGGATGCTCGCCAGTTTTTAAGAATGTAAATTCTTAGATTGAGAGTACTAGTTCCTTAAATATATATAGCTATTTAAAATATTTTAGATCTCTTATGAAATAGATTTATTTAGATGGACTACATTTTTAGAATCATGTAATCTCTGTAGGTAAAACTTTATAAAACACTAGCTTCTGCCAGCGACTTCGTCCGCGTGGAATAGTGGTGCTCCACTCCTATTGGTCTTAGCGTGATGATATATAGCCTATAGCCTTCCTCGATAAATGGACTATCTAACACTGAAAGAATTATTTAAATCGGACCAGCAGTTCCTGAGATTAGCGCGTTTAAACAAAATGACATTTCCCTTCCTGCTCTGCTCCTATTGATTGTAGCGTGATGAAAAGTATACTATAACCATCTCAGGAGTATGACAAATAATTGTACCAAGTTTCGTTAAAATCCGTCGAGTAGTTTTTGTTTCTATAGAGTTTATACAGACAGACAGACAGACAGACAAAAATTTTACTGATTGCATTTTTGGCATCAGTATCGATCCCTAATCACCCCCTGATAGTTATTTTGAAAATATATTTCATGTACAGAATTGACCTCTCTACAGATTTATTATAAGTATAGATTGCTGTTTATCAGCTATTTTTTAAAGCTTAATTGTCCAGAAGCCGTATTACTATTTAATCATAGCACAAAAGCATTGCAACCTTGAGGGTGAGACAAACACTTGTCTCGACGCCAGGCAATTTGTCGATTGATTTATGTTGAAGCCATACACCATTAATGGAGTATAATTTGTGTGTCCTCGCCGATCGATACTCAATTGCTATACCGAACTTATCAAACTACCCACTGTCTTAGTGTCCCGAACACATTCTCCCTAATAAGTATTCTTTGCTGTCTGTCTATTCTGTTAGCTTATAGATCTTTATGATTTTAAGTACTTGTTTATTATCAGCCGTTATTACCACCTAGTAATAATGCCTGATAATAGCTCCTTGCATCCTTGTTCACTAAATTCAATTATGGCTAAATATATTTAATACATCATTCTGTGTTTGTCAACTTCAAATAATTAAAGAGAGAGAATGGTGATTTAAATTAGTTTGGCGGTAATTGTAGTTAGAGAACAGTGATGCAAGCCTGTTTTAACACTCGTATTCAAGAACAACTATGCTAAGTAAGGATTTTCTCAGTGTTTGTAGTTACCAGCCTATCAAATCACAACCAATAATCATGTTAATCTTTGCTATAAGCACGTATAGCGTCGAATACAGATCTATGATTGCTCCATTTTTTATTATTATTATTGCTAAGGTGATGTCTGATACTTAGTAAATTCTTTATTTAGCAGTGATGTTCTTGAATTAGGGTGTAAGTGTATGTTAATGTGCAATCTGTTAATCGGGACGGTATAATGTGGGGCTGAAGTCCAATCCCATGTACCAGGGCGGCGCGCGCGGGGGCGGCGGCGGCGCGAAGGCGGCGTACGGCGGCGTGTACACCGCCACCACGGCCGCGCCCTCCTACCCCACGCAGGCCTACAGCGCCGCGCCCGCGCAGCCCGCCAAACGTCAGTATATACACGTCAACATAGGTACCGTACCTTTGTGCAAGCCGCCGCGGGGGACTGCGGTTCTAAAACTAAACTCGCACCGAACTAGAGCGTGCATTGCCGTCTGCAGCGGGACTAAACCTCCCCTTGCTTAACCGCACTCCCTCGCGGTCGTACTGTACTTGTTTGTGTATCATAGCCACGGAAGCTGTAAACAAATGGAGTGCAACGTAAAAGACCTCAACACATTGCTCTAACAGACTTCTGTCCTAGAAACACTTGCAAAATGTAATATAAGCACATTCACCCCTCATTGCCACTCCATTTGCTTACCACTCTGTGATCCCACCCTTAAAGTATGAAAAAGACAACCTATAATGCTATTTTCATTATCAATCATTAATCAGTATCTTAATCATAGCCTAGTAATATCCTGTAGTAAAAAAATACTAGCAAATTTTATTGTGGTCTATCCAATTATTGTATTAGAATAGTGCATATTAGCTTGTCTTACAAGTTTGTATAGCATGTGGCCAATGAGAAAACCAGGGGCCATATTGTAACGCGTCATAGCTATCCAAATTCCAGTGCATGAATGTGAGGAAGTAATTTAGGCGGATAGCGCCGTCCCTATTCCGCACTGGAAGCTAGATCGTCACAACTTGTCATAATATGACCCCAATACAGTTGCCAGATGAAGTCTTGCATATTGCAATCATCAAAGTATCACGAACTGGCACAAATGTGGCAATCTGTGCTATATTTCAAGGAGTTTATTCGTTTGTATTGGTAACAGTCTACTGACGGAGCATTGGCCTCGTGGTAAATGAACGTTATTCATACTATAAGGTTTCGGCAGATGCTACTGCCGTTATCGTTGATGCTTAACATCAATGGAATAGGAGGAAATGGAATGATCATGTTTGGGTCTGCATCTAATGATGGGACCTAACTATTCCAAGATCTAACGATCATTGTATTGCATTTAGTCTGACTTCTTACAACATTGAACGTTCTTTGAGCTTATTCTGTTTGGCATTCCATTTCCTCTTATTCCGATGCCTCGTTACATCTTTATAATTCATACCATCGTTCTAGATTTTTCTATAAGCGGAGCGATTGTCATCTGACCTCTGCAACCCATCTAGTGGAAGATTACCGGTATCCTATAGTTTGAGAAGTTATCGAAGTATTTGTTGTTGCATTTTACGATGATACTACACTTTAGTGGCGAGTTCTAAGTCGTAATGATGCGTAACTTCGCAAAATGCATCAGCTGTAATGTAATGTAGATAGTATTTTGTGCAATTCATATTTTATTTGATATCTTATTAGAATTCTAATCAAATATTTTTATTAACCTTTGCTACACAGACAGCTAACCAAAAACCGAATCATCATACATTTGTATGATGAGAAAACAACAAAATACAAGTGGTTTTCGTATCTTAGCGATCTGTGTACTGTGGTAATAGCATTTTATCATTTCTACTGAATTAGAGCTTCATGTAGTAGATTCTCCATTATATAATTGTAAAATTTTGGGTCAAATTGGCCAAGTTATTGATCTAGTTGTAATTCCCACATAGAGCCAACCAACAGAGGCAACACAGCGTATGACACAGCTCTCTACAACGCCGCAACCATGTACGTGGCTCAACAAAACAAGACCGGAGGTGGAACGTGAGTTACATACACAGCTTAAATTGTTAGGGGTTATTTAACAATATTCATATTTAAGGTTGTTTAAAGTGCTGTAGTTTGATGAATTATAAACAACCTGCACTAAACTATTCCCAAAAAATATTTTCGTTTACAAGTTTTTTTGTCTTCCAAAGATGTGATATAATGTTGGTAATGACATTGCAGGGTAAATGCAACTATGAATATTGTCATGTTAATTGTTGCATCCAGTAGCTTAACACAACCAATAATTATTACGTTTCAATGATGTGTTTGTTTGTGCAGAGGTTGGAAGAACTATAACAAGAGTGGCGTAGGTGCGGGACAGGCTCGCCGGCCCAAGCCTCCGCCCAAGGCGCAGCAGCTGCACTACTGCGACGTGTGCCGCATCTCCTGCGCCGGCCCGCAGGTCAGTAACATGTTTTTCTTTCGTTCTTGACACAATGTTCGTTAGTTTGCTCTTTCGACTTTTAGTTTAAAGGGAATGCAATTTTATGGATCAAGTAGGCTTAATTAGTATGATATGTACAATTAAACTGATAAAATTTGCTTATTGATAGTTTGTTTGAAGGTTTTGAGGACAAATTTAATAATGGTTATTTAAATACATAATTATAGTAAATCGTTTGTTGGCAACTAGTCAGTACTCACGGTGGTCTAACCTATCGTTGCGATATGAGCTAGCAGGATTTCAATGACGTGATTTATTTAAAAAATAGACGCGTTAGTCAAGGTCGATGGTATATTTTTACAATAAGTAAAAAATGTTGTCTGTCGCGTGTCTGTGTTATTGTAGCAGAGTGAGTGTAAAGTGTAACGGTGTGTGTGTGTGTGTGTGTGGCAGACGTACAAGGAGCACCTGGAGGGGCAGAAGCACAAGAAGAAGGAGGCGGCGGTGAAGCTGGCGGCGGCGGGCGCGGCGGCGGCGGCGGGGCGCGGCGCGGGCGGGGGCGCGCTGCGCTGCGAGCTGTGTGACGTCACGTGCACGGGCGCCGACGCCTACGCGGCGCACGTGCGCGGCATCAAGCACCAGAAGGTCGTCAAGCTGCACACCATGCTGGGCAAGCCCATCCCCTCCACCGAGCCCACCAAGCTCGGACAAGGTACTCCTCTAATGCTTACTTCATACCACCTATTTATACGAACACCATTACTCATTTCATATCAAAGCTGCTAATACTTTTGCTTTTTATCCCCCAGTAAATAAATAAAAAAAAACACATTCAAAAAATTCACACCAACATTTTTGATTTCCATATTTCCTAAAAAAATTGAACACTGAACTTTTTTTATTTAGCATAAACTTCTTTTGCATTTATTCATAATATTTTTTTATGTAAAATACTTACAGAAGTTGCCAGGATAGTTTCCTTATTAAAATCCGTGATATACATTCTCAATATAAATAGAAGAAATCCAGTTTCCCTATTTCATTATAAATATGATATTTAAATAGATGTCATCTTGTTGAAGTGTGTGTCAACTGAAGTAGAAACTTGTCTTGTGTAAATCAGATATGCTCTCCAAGTACGCTCTCAGTAGTACGGAGAACATATTTGCCGATGCCCCGCACCTGTGCTGACCCCCGCATCGCCACAACGCCATATCTGTATAAGCGCGCGTCTAGTTGGCAGTTAGAATTGCAACAGTCAAATTTTCTCAGCGTTTACCATTTGGACACCCAGTACAGATATGTGGAGTGTGTTATATGGGCCTTTTTTATAACAAAACAAAATTATATTGAACAAAATCTAACACAGAACAATGAATAGAAAGATATATATTAGAACATGTAGAAAAGGCTCAAAAAGATTCTTGTCAAAACAAATCAAAGCTAGGGGTAATGAGTAACAAGAGAAAATTTGACTTTTCCGATCTATCAGCCAAAAAGACGGTGGCCGGAACGCCGAAGATAGCATTCGTTGCGTCCGGCGGGCTCAGTACTGTCGCGGGTACATCAACCAAAGACCCAAAACCTGCCCAAGGAGAGAAAGACAAAGATGGCGACGACAAGGACGACGACGGCGACGCCGAGCCCGAGGTGCAGCCCGTCGGCCAGGACTACATCGAGGAGATCCGCGGCGACGACGGGAAGGCGCTCAGCTTCAACTGCAAGCTCTGCGACTGCAAGTTCAACGACCCCAACGCCAAGGAGATGCACATGAAGGGCCGCCGCCACCGCCTGCAGTACAAGAAGAAGGTACGTCTTCCAGGCCAGGCCACTCCACCAGCTTTATTTATATCGGCTGCACAGCAAATCTCGTTAATATTAAACTAGCCTCCAGCATTTCGAAAAGTTTAACGCGTGGATTCTAAATTATGAACCATTAGACAGGGGCGCCATTTATATAGGTTTAAATATGACCCAATGATTACTTAGTAAAAGGTTTGAGTCGCGCGTGAGCCTGGCGGGCCCTGTGCTAGCCAAGAGATCCGCGCGGCAAATGATTACACTCGCGCATGAGGGCGGCACCGCCGGCTCGCCTGCTCGCACAGCATGCGGAGCTGCCTCCTGACCCCTGTGCCCCCCCAGGTGCAGCCGGACCTGGAGGTGAAGGTGAAGCCGTCCATGCACCAGCGCAAGCTGGCCGAGGCTAAGGCACAGCGCATGATGGTGCGCGACGAGATGTGGGCGCGCCGCCGCATGCACGATGTACGTATGCATACATATTCTGAATTCCTCAGGTATCCAATTGCTCCAGAATACCAATCGGTTGAATAAATTATCAATTTTGTAACTTTAATAACAGCTACCTTCTGAATATGTTCTTGTCCAGTTCAATTTTGGCAAATAAAGTGCCCAAATGGCTAATCATTTCATAAAGTGAATTTTAAGTTTGTACTGTAAGCAAGCAACAAGTCAGTTGTTGCGTGAGCTACGCGCGGCAGGCGAGTGACGGGTGCGTGTTGCAGGGCATGGAGGAGGAGGAGCGCATGTACTGGGAGGGCGGGATGGAGCCGTGGTGGGGCCGCGGGCCCGTGCCGCCGCCCATGCACCACCATCACCACGTAAGGAACCGCACACATACTACCTACTGACATTGTATCTACAACTAAGTATTTTATTACCTAATCACCATACTAACTTAATTGACCCTAAAATATTGCGGTAAGAAGTGAGGAGCGATATGAGGTCGCGTTGACAATTTGACATGTAGTGGTGTGTGGCAGGGCATGGGCATGCCGTACGGGCCGGTGGGGCGGCGGCCGGAGACGTCGGACGACCGGCACGTGCTGGCCAAGCACGCGGAGATCTACCCGCCCGACCAGCAGCTGCAGGAGATCCAGCGCGCCGTCTCGCACACCGAGAAGGCGCTCAAGTCGCTCTCCGACGCGCTCGCCGAACAAGCCAAGCCTAAGGTCAGTAACTCTATTTATCAGGTGTTGAATCTTGACCAGTCTAAAGCTAGCTGATTGACGGCGCTACAGATTATTTAGCTTATTAATTGTCTGACGGCCACTGACATGGAAAATAGTCATAGGTGTGTAATTGTTTGAGGAAGCAGCAAAAAAGTACATTAATTACAGTACATTAAATCTTTTAATTACCTGTTCAACAGGGTGCCGCCAAAACCGCTAAAGCTGATGACAAGAAAGACGATAAGCCTGAAGGAAAGGAAGACGGCCGTGACAACCAATTGTGAGTAATGTTCTTTTCATAACTTTACATGTATTTCCATTTACTTAGTTTCATAGTAGCTACTGCCTTTATTTCAATCACAACTTGCACATTTTTGTTATGTATTTGCACATTTGTTATTTTTGCCATACACTTTTGTACAGTTGTGTTCGGAAGTTGGTTAAAAATCAAATAAGGGATGCACCAATGGACATTAGCCCGGACCAGTCGTGAGTTACCAGATGCAATTTAGCCAGTCAATGTGTTGATAGTAAAAAGTTTGAGTATATTGCTTTTAAACACATTGTATTTGTCATTGAGACTATGTATTAATAATAATTAAAGGAGGTAGATTTTTTGATTTGTAGATTTCTACGACTAGATCGTATTGCAGTAATCTATCGCGCGGGAATTGAATTCTTACTGGAGTCGATTTGAGGATGCAGATGTTGAAATTAAAATTCTGAAAGTAGCTTGAATTCTAAAGAGAAGCTTTTAATTTGATATCCTAATAACGTTGGTTTATTTGCCACAATGCTGTCTAGGCTTTCTGTTTAATTAGTAGTAACAAGTAGCAAAGAGCAATGTAGATTTCCTTATGAATTTAATATGATTTTTTGGGTAAGATGATGAGAGCCGTGTGGGCCGCAGGTTCTCGTTCGTGTGCGAGGGCGAGGCGGGCGCGGGCGCGGAGCCGGGCGCGGCGGGCCCGCGCGCGCTGAAGGGCGTGATGCGCGTGGGGCTGCTGGCCAAGGGGCTGCTGCTGAAGGGCGACCGCGACGTGCGGCTCGTGGTGCTGTGCCACGACCGCCCCACCGTCACGCTGCTCAAGCGCGTCGCCGTAGACCTGCCCGCGCACCTCGCCAAGGTCAAGGTGAGTGTGCGCTAGTGTGCCTGCTAGTGCCAACTCGCGCAGCGTGACTCACCCACTGGTCCCGCAGGGCGGCGCCGACGAGCCCAAGTACAAGGTGGAGCTGCTGCCGGCCGAGGGCGCGGTGTCGGTGTCGGACGGCGGCGTGTCGGTGCTGGTGAGCCTGACGTCGGCGGTGATGCGCGAGCCCGCAGGTGAGTCGCCCGCGGTCCGCTCCGGCGATGTTCGACGCCGCCAATTTCACACACACACCTCTGTACTATCACTTCTGATCGCTCCCGGCCATCTCTTACATGTTCTAGACAAAACTTAGCGCGCTGACGATACTAAGACGGACGAGTGGAAATTGGTTGTCGAAATCGTCACTTTTAACTCCACCGAACGGAGGACCGATCAGCTCAGAACAAACTATCTAGATTGTGGTATCATATATTTTATATTCTTTGTATTATGTATTTTACTGAATATTTTTGTTTTAAATCTCTCTTGTGTGATGAAAAAAAAGATAATTTGTTCAAAGTTTACCGCCCGGCGCCTGTCGCGTCGGGCACTGTGTTGAATGCTTATTTTTAGGTGTGAGTAGGTAAGATGCGGCGAGAAGAAAAGGATTTTTGATCATCTATCACGATCACAGATATGGATATACCTAGATAACGCAAGAGCAACTACTTCGCGTGCCTAGCTTACGTACAAAAATCGTAAGTGGCCATTTTCGCGCTCAGTCTGCATCGGTGTATGGCGCTAGTCGGATGTCAGTTAAAAATACTAAAATGGTGAATTGGGCTGTTATAAATTGTAAAAACTGTACAAATGCGAGGAGAAATAATAAAGTAAACGTTTCCTTCCACCGGTAAATCATTTTGTGATTAATATTATGCGTAGTTAATTTAAAAATCAATTATTTTAAACCTGAGACCCTCAGTAATACCTGGTAATATGAGAAAAACCAAATTTGAGAAAAACGAAACATTCGTATTACATTGCGGGATTTTACTTGGAGCGGTTGATGAGACGTTTTGTTTTAACAAGTGATGAATATCGAAATAAGCGATACTATCGTATATCGCTTCAGTTTTGTAGTACAGGGACTTTTATCATTTTTCTGTCAATTTTAGCGATTAGTGCTGTTCATCATATGCAACACAAATCGATTCTCGAGAATCGATTTCGGAAACAGAGGAATGATTTTGAATTATATAAGTACTTATTATGTAGACAATTTTAATAAATAATCGTAACATTTCGTGATTTTTTTAGTTTTGTACAAAATTACTCATTAAATAGTATTCTTATATTTGTATAGTAATTGAGAAATGGTATATACAAAGGCGAACTATATTCAAAATTGAGTTTTCACCCAGCAAATCTTTGAGAGATAGAAAGAAATGAAAAAGGGTAGAATCTCGTTGCTTTTTGTAAACACTAGAATTAAAAGAATTCGATAAAAACATCTTATATTTAAATATAAGGTGTTTCGATCAAATATTAAGTGTTTATAATAGTAAACTTGAAATTATGGCAAAGGTATCCAAAAACGCCGATGGAACGCAGGCGCTCGAGCACGCAACCTCTACTACAAAGACTTTCAACGTGCTGCTGGCTGGGTAAGCGCGAGTGCAAGACGGGGGGCGGGGCGAGGGGGCGCCGTGCGCGGGCGGCGTCTTTGAATCGATTTGATTTTCTCATCACTAAATAGTGCCTGTGACGTCATAATAGGTATTAAAAAAATGGCACGCTTGATTTTCATACAGATCGTGATACTTGCGTTATCTATGTATATCCATATCTGTGATCACGATATATCACGTGCGTTGACTCCGCACTGGTATATCACTCTACTGAAACGGAGCAAACATTCATTGTATATCTATTCCTATATATTTATTATTTTCTTTATTTACGATTATACATATAATAATTACCATACCTGATTGACTTATTAGGACTATTGTTGTGAATCTCATCATTTGCTATTTAAACTATTGACACGTTTTGTACGATCCGTAGATTCTCTGTACTGTTACGATTATTTACCGATCAGCGCACGACGCATGTCTGTCTGTTGTCCCGCTACGTCGGGATGCGATCGGCATGTGCGGAACACCTCACCCCGAGCGTTAGCGCGCGTAGTCCCGATAGGGCGCAGTTAGGGCTACTCATGTTTGCCCCGTTTTTGTCGATGTTTTGATGGTCAAACACCCTTTGTGTTGTTGTCGCTAGACGGTGGCGACATAAAGCGAGACGACAAGGATGTGCTACCGCGGCAGAAGTGTTTGGACGCGTTGGCCGCCCTACGGCACGCCAAGTGGTTCCAGGTACAGCGCCTACATTATAACGTGTGCGCACTCCACTCCCTCCGCTCAGCTCAGCTTCAGTGCTCAGCTCTGTTCCTTACCCCTGAGTCACTATTTTATAAAGCTTTACATTTTTTTTATAATTTTCAATGCGGGAGTGCGCACGTATTTTTTAGTCACATGTTTATTTATTTTTACCAAAGTAGTAGTCTTTTATGTTAAAGTCGAGTCAAGTGAACTCCCATGAACATGTGGCTACAAGTGCTTGATATGTGTGCCCAAGCTGCGTTTCCCCCGCACTCTGTAGCCAACGATGGGAGGGTACACGTGAACAGGAAACGCAGTTTCTGTGATGTGTCCCCACATTTACTGGTCCGTGGGTACACGGCGAGCCATCCGGCGACAGAGACTGACGACCGCGTGTGTGTAGGCTAGGGCGGCCACGCTGCAGTCCTGCGTCATCATCATCCGCATCATGCGCGACCTGTGCCGCCGCATCCCCAACTGGACGCCGCTCAACCCCTATGTGAGTCCACTGACACTGCCCAGCCAGTTTCTTCAAAATAAAAGTACAAAATTAAAACTAATACATTTTTGCATGTTTCCCATTCTTGATAACTATTGTGTGTTCACGAATCCGTCATAACATTATTTGGAGAAACTGGCTGTATTTAAACTTATTATTTTTGTAGATTTGTTATCCCAGAGAATTTATATTCTTTATTACTAATTATTACATCGATACTAGGCAGGAAAATCTCGTCTCGTATTAAATTGGAAGCTTTGCATATGTTTGGATATGATGAGACTTGATGACGAGTCGTAAAGTGCTCAAATAGTGCGGTGAGCTAGCGACAGCGTCGAGTTATTCGAAGCTGCGCGATGTTCACCGCCGGTTGAGCATTTGATGACGACATGGCACTCTGATCCTTAACTGTATCAATCATAAAAGTATCGACTCTATTTAACAATGATTTATCTATCAAGTTGAGACATTACAGATTGATAATATTAAAGTATTGTTATTTGAAAATAGATTTCCTTTTTTTCTTTGCTGACTTCGGCCGATTTAAAAAAAAGGCATTTTTGAACACATTTATCTAGTTTTTGCCGATCGTTTTGACTGTCGAAAGACGCGAGATTGGCAGTTATTTAGCCAATAGGGCTAAGTGAGCATATAGTGTGGAAGGAGCTGTGTGACTAGCGGTGCTGGTGTGCAGGCGATGGAGCTGCTGGTGGCGGGCGTGATGCAGTCGGCGGGCGCGGCGCTGTCGCCGGGCGAGGCGCTGCGCCGCGTCATGGAGGCGGCGGCCGGCGGCCTGCTGCTGGAGCACGGGCCCGGCCTGCGCGACCCCTGCGAGAAGGACCTCAACGTCAGTGCGCGTCCCGAGGGACATCTCCACACACGAACTCTACATTTTGATTATTACAATATTCATTCAAAAACCACACAGAACATCTCTCATCACCGCCCCAGTGGTTCGGCAGCCTAAAGCTATCGCTAAATCGCATGTAAATCTGAATCTGGAATAGCACGAATTTCACGGTTTAGGAACTAGATTACAATATATACTCCGAAGCACATAATTATCTTAATTTCATTTCAAAGACATTTCTGCTGAGCCTGAGGACTTTTTATTGATTGTAGTATTACAAGTAGATTTTTCTGTGATAACAAAGTTCAAAGTTATTAACATACTTACTTGATACAATACTTTAAATGTGTGATCACTATGTTAAATGATGTTTACAATTATATATGCAGGACGCCCTGGGTAACCTCCCACCTCAGAAACGTGAAGATCTGACTGCCTCTGCGCAACAATTCCTTAGACAAATTGCCTTTAGGCAGATACACAAGGTAAGAACTAACATGGATTCTTGAGTATGTACTTGTACACTATAGTGTCTATCTAAATATCTGTAATAATGTTAAATTCATACAAAAAATGTAAAATCATTGAAGTCAGAGAGACAGAGAGTTACAGAATTGCCAGGTACATGAAGTAGTTTTGTAAAAGCTGTTCTGTAGCTCCTTTGTATGTCACGTGTAATATTTGTGCCTAATAACATAATTGTTCCGCAGGTGCTAGACATGGAGCCGCTGCCCAAGCTCAAGCACGCGACGGGCGCGTGGAAGTTCCCGCGCAAGCGCAGGCGCTCCAACACCGACACCGAGACAGACACGCCCAACGGTCAGTCTAACTGAATACCCTACACTCGACTGTATAATCTAAAAACCAGAATACCTCTATGCTTGCTTGATTATATCTTTCAAATTGCATGACGATTTTTGTGAGAATCACACGAGATGTCCAGTGCATCGAATTAGCATTCTGCCTCCCTCTTCATATTAAAATTTTCTTGCTAAATTATTACAAATTTTTAAAATGATGAAACTTGATGACGAGTCGTAAAGTGGTCAAATAGTGCGGTGAGCTAGCGACAGCGTCGAGTTATTCGATGCTTCGCGATGTTCACCGCCGGTTGAGCATTAGATGACGACATGGCACTCTGATCTTTAAGATTACTAAACAACTACTATGTTATGATTGAGCATTAGACTTATCGCTTGATGTTTTTATTTTACAGGTGAAGGCAAGGTTGTTAAAACTGAAGAAAAGATGGATGCGTCGGAGAACTAAGCCAAGAAGTAACGCTCGACCCTGCCGCGTCGCCTGCCGCGGCCGCCCCCACCCCCGCAGCCGGCGCCCCCCCTCGCTCCCGACGTAACGCTCGTAGACGATCTCTCCGGCAAACTTCAGCTCATGCCATTCCTCGTTGCAGCCTGGCCACCTGTAGACGGTTCCGAGCTTCCTTACCGTTCCTCTCGACCGATCTCCCTTCCTGCTGTCATTTCTCCCGCTCTAGCCGGCCCCTCCGGCCTGCCGGCCAGCATCCCCCCGCCCGGGCGGGTGCCGGTGCCATACCTGCCGTACGTGTTGGGCTACTGTACCAGGCTAGACATAAACATAGTAAGCATTGACACGAACGAGGAGCGGCGCTACAGTCCCCGGAACATCTAGAGCACAGAGCGTTACTCGTATTATTTTACGTTATTAGTTAATATGTGCAAATTGATCCGATATTTTGTATTATCTGTGTATGGGTTACACAAAATTTATTTTTTGGTAGCATAAACTGGTGATCTGTCCATAAAAATATTCTAATACACAAAACTAAAAAGCCGCAGTTTATAGTAGTGTTTAATATTAGTTAGGTTTAGACTATTCTATAAAATGTAAGTAGTGTTAGCGTACGCGAAGAGACAGGGATAGTCGGATTGATAAGATACTGATCGCTGTGAAGGAATTGTCATAGAGATGATTGCGATTAGAATATATGGAGCTGCCTCAGACTAGCGATACTCGAGGATCATATAATGGAGACGAGAGCTGAGCGTTATCAGTACGTAGGAACATTACATAGCTTTGTCTTCCAAAAGGCTGGCGACGAACGACGACGAAGCTGAAGTCTGCCTCGTGTCGCCAGTCTGCGGCAGTCGAGAGATGAGTGTAGGGTTACAGTATTGACTTTATTCATATTTAGTTCCTTACCCGTCCAGCCTCGCTGGCCACGGGTACGTTATCCTGCAACAATGCAGTTTATTTTTAATAAACTATTACTATATTTATTAGTTTAGTAAGGTGTATATTTTTCGTGTATGTATTTTTATGCTGCCTCAAAAGAAGGCGCGATATGTGAATTATACATAGTAACCAAGAATTCGTGTAAAGAATCGCTTAGTCCTGTCTTCATTGGAATCAAAAATAATGTTGAGATATGTGGCAGTAGTGTTGTCTAGTATCCAGCTGTGGATACTTTAGGCTCGCGTCTATATAGTTTTACGTTATGTCTTTTAGGAAGCAAGGTAATCTCTGGTGTAGACATTAAGGACAGTTTTTGATGTTCATCTGAATACAGTAGTCACATTTACATTTTGTAATGATAGCTCAAATGCCTTATTTACGCGAGATCCGAGTTAGTTGCGTATTAAAACGCAACATTAGCCAACAATGTTACACGAACACAATGTTTTTGCAAGGCACGAACATAAATATAATTACCATTGACTTGTCTAGAACTCACGCACCATGTTCTATTAAAATTGAAAATTTGGTGTGATGTATTTAATATATTGATTAATTTATAAATAGGGTTATGATGTTGTGACCCAATAAAAATTAGATAGATTTTAACAAAGACTAGATTCTGTAAAACCTTTTTTATTTTTATTCTGTAAACTACTTTGGGAGATTAATGTCAATAAAGATAATGACGAAACTTCATTCTTTTATTTCTCAATTTGTTGCAGTTTTGGGGCTTCAGCTAATACTCGCACGGGTGCAAGTAGTGGGTGTCCGCTCAGCGGGAGGAGTCATTTGATGATTTCCCATCCTACAGGCTTAGAATGTCCCTTTGCCAAAATGTCTTGGTTTCAAATAGTCCCTTTCCCGAAATGTCCCCTCCCTATAATGTCCCTTTCCCGAACTGACCTATTTTCAAGAAATTAATAACAAATATGACATGGTAACTTAGGGAAGGGACTTTATGAGAAAGACACATTTTAGGCCGGCCGCATACACTCTGTTTCCTGATCCGGAATTCAGATTCGGAAACCTGAATGCTAATTTACATACAAAATGTTCAACACGGCGCACAAGTTCTTACTATTTCCGAAAGGAAAAATACCCGACATTCGTTTCAGAATTCATTGAACGCAGAAAAACTAATGGTTTGCGCTAGGCACGCGGAATTCCGGATCAGGAAACAGTGTATGCGGCCGGCCTTAGGAAATGAACGTTTCGGGAAAGGGACATTCTGGGAAATGGACATTATGGGGAGTTGACATCTCGGGAAAGGGACTATTTGAAACCAAGGGATATTCTGAGCCTGAACGTATACTTCCAATACTAACTCGCAAGCGTGCACCCGCGAGTTTGTATACCCTCACTCGGGTCCTGAAAAAAAAATACTATCATCCTATCCCAGAAGGTTAATAAAACAGAAGTTTGGCAGTTGTATATATTTAACTATTACAGAATATTTCTTTACAATAATTTCTTTGTACAATATGGAGATAAAAATCTGCTTGTGTTCAATAAAAATAAAATGCAACACAAGGCTAAAGTTGTCAAAAACGTGACAAAATATATATCTTTACAAAAAAAGAGGCCATTGAGAGGCGAAAATATATTACATGGTCACACTATACAGATAATTACAATAGTATACAATTTAATACAATGTCGATACATATATTTTAACTAATTGAGTTATTGTGTATTCGGAGCGAACAATTTGCATTTTATTCCTTTGAACCACAAATAACAATGAAAAAAATTAAGTACACGTAAGAATACAGTAACCTTGAATTTTATAACATAATTGTAACAGATTAGTCTAGGGCCAAGCGAAAATTTGGATTGGAAATACTGCCAGGGAGATCAAGATCAAATAACATCTTATAAATGAACAACATTATTATTATCTAATGAAACTGCCAATCCTTACAAAATATAGGACGTGAACATGGCAGTGATGGTTTTACGACAGTCCAAATATAGCCCGTAGTATAACAATGTCGTGTGTTGCAGCACGGCGCGGACTCAATTAGCCACGCCGGTGCCTATGCGTGAGTAGACTGCCTGAGAGGCAAAACGTTTGATGTCTAAAGAACTAATTGAAGCCTACGTGTGATTCGTAACACATGTGTTTCACTTGTTTTTGTCAGACAAACATAGGTTTCAATAATTCTTTAGCAAAATATACAAAGCTGTTGTTACATAATTCCAATACATATCGCATTCGTATATCAACTCTAGTTTGATAAAGGTGTCACTCAGCAAACTCTAGTAAGGAGTCTAAATAGTAGTTTTCATCTAATCTACTAGACGAAAGCTTGCCATGGGTTTTAGGCATTCAGGAGATTGAGCAATCTGCTACCATTTGCCACAAGAGTAGGCTGGCGGTAAGGCACAAGTATGGGGTTGCGCAAGTACTGAAATTATGCGAAGTATTATTTTTAGTTTACAGCCTACATGAGATTTATTGGCCAAATTGTTTAATACTTCATTGCTTTCATAATAAATGATTGATGTAAATTAAATAATATCTTCAAAAGTTTGCTTTTTTCAAAACAACTCCAGAGATAGTTATTTTTTTGATTTTTTTATATTTGAATAAAATGCATAAAATATTATACATAAACATTGATTTAAACAATCTGTTTAAAAACAGTTTATTAAGAGGCAGGTGGAAGCCAACTAAAACATGCGATAAAATTTAAATTGTCAAATAAAAATAATTTTTTCTCTGAATTTTACACTTTTTTTTGTATTTTTTTTTAATTTTTTAAACTTTTATGTATTTTTTTTTGTTTTTATGGTTTTCTTTTTTTGGAAGTTCAATTTTATATTTTTTTTTGTTCTTTCAATTGAGTGTCGAATTTTTTTATAACTTTTCAAAAAATTAAACTGTTTTGAGAGACACTTTTATTTATAACTCTAATCAGTTTTCTTATATATAACATGTTTTTAAAAATTATTTATTGTACTTTAATTATTCAGCGTGGCCAAGTGCCTCTTATGTAAAATCTTTATAAAACTTATACGTAACGCGATATAAAATGCCAGGCGTTTTAATAATACATCAAATTGTGTCATTGCTTCGGGCTATGAGGGACAACGTCCTGATGGTGAAACTTTACAAATAAAATTAAAAAACAAATCTTAACAATTTCTAGTCTAGATTTAATTCTAGTGGCTAGGTATTGTAAACTTAACGAAACAATAATTGCGAGGCATCGATGAAAACATATCGGTAGATGCCGACTCTTAACCAGAACAATAAACTACATGTGATCTAACATCTAACGACTAATTTATTCGACTAAAATTATTTCCAAAATAAATCTAGAAATGTATGAACTTTAATAAACAACAGAATTTCGATTCGAGTTCATGCGTAAAATAAAAGCTGTAAAACTGTGGCCCACTAAAAAGTGTATTTCATAAGTTCAGTTCATGACGACGTGACTGATTACTCGGTGACGTCACACTCCACGAGGGACAGAATTCCTAGCTCGTGAAAGTTATATTTTATACAATCTTTGTATTACTTTAAAGATATGCATTGTTAGTATCCTCACATATTATAATAGGAATTCTGCTAATCACGTACAACGTTTGTACACAAGAAAGCACCAAAATATTATTTTACTCATCTCTACTCATTTCACGCGCGGAAAATGACAATAGCAAAACGGTAAAAATAATTTTGACGCAATCTTGTCGTGATGCAAGATATTTTTAGTCTTATTCATAATAAAGTCATTCGCATAATAAGCCTATGTTAGCTGAAAAACTGTTTTGTCTCCTTCTGTAAAACTTTACAGGAAGAGACAAAACAGTTCGACAGCTAAAATAGCTTTTTTTAACCGAACAGCGTTATTGTAAATAAGACAGTAACTCTTTAACATATATAAAGAAATTAATTTAAGCTTTTCTCAATTTGAGAAATCTGATAAGTGAACATGTCGATAAACATGTAAATAATTTAATAGGACTATGTAGCAAGGAAGATTATAGAAGGCGTATAGCAGTAATTTGACAAGACTTGAAAATATTCGTTGGACGTATGTGTATATAATTTTTCAGTCAAACGATGTTCATATTCGACATTCACTTACACTACAAGTCAAACAAGAAAACAACGTGTAAATATATTGTATAAAACTTCTGTGTCCTTTAGGGAAGCCTTCAATAATCTTACGGTATCTAGCAACTGTTTCATCACAATGTATAAAGCGTAGCCCAGCGCCAAATATAAGGCAACACAATCTTATAGCACCATTATTTAAGTTTCACGCGTTCGTCTGAACTTGCAAACGAATCGATCATCTTACGCATGCGCGTCGCTCCCTGCCACTCAGACGACGTCCGAGTGGGGCCGCTCGGGCGCTACACTACTGCTATGTACTATCGAGTGGAGACATATTAGATCCGGCCCGCTGCTCCAGCCTGAACGTCGTTCGAGTGACAGTCGCGGGCGACGGCTGTCCGGTCTTAGCGTAACATTGTGGTATTGAGCTGCAACCGTTGCATTCGGAGCATAACATCTAATCGTAGCACCTTTAAACAATTACTTCAACATCAAACACTGTACACATACACAATATAATTTTCTTTCGTATATTATCACAGGGAATTTCTCTTCTCCCATCGTACGCTCTCCCACATATACGTCGCGTGGGCGGGTCCTGGCTCCCTCCACGCAAAGCATGCATATCATTATATTATTCTATATAATATATATTTTTTTGTCATTTACCCTTTCCTCATCACAAAAATACTATTTACATAAAAACCATACACGACCCTAAAATGAATATTTATGTATTTTTTTATTTCTTACTATTTACATGTATTAAATAACTTATAAATAAACAATAATAAATATTTAAAAACGAATAGGACGCCTTTTTGTCGAGGCAGCGTAATGACTTGTATGCGACGGTCGTATTATCAGTCACAGAAATGAAAGGGACTCTATCGACTAGTGAACAGCGACGACTACGTCGGCTGACTACGAGAGTCTTGGGCTCAGTCTTGTCGGCGATGCCTTGTGACGACAGCTAATTTAGGGACAGCTTGTCAACACACGCGGCTGTCTCCGGCGCAGGCGTCGCACTCGTCGGCATGTGCTCGTGCAGCCCACAGCTGGGGAGTGTTAGTAGTTACTGTCTCTAGGCTATGGTCGCACTCCCTCCAGCTGCCGACTGCACGCACTCCGACTTCAGGCTATCACAATCTAGTGTTACACAACTAAACTAGTTGTTTATGTTTACAATCACAATAACCTATGTCGCTCACAACCGAGTATGTTGACCGCTCGTCGTTCATCCAACATAAGTTTTGAGGTGCAATTTGTATTGTAACAACATATACATAACAATATGTGAGAAGTATATAATAAATATATTTTCACTTAACTTTGGTCCGAATTGAGCACTGGGCTTATAATAGAAGGGAGGCTATAACAAAGTGGCTAAAGAAATAATAACACTGGTGTAACACGATTATTGAACTAGCTAGCACTATAAAATAATAATACAGGACTTTTTAAGTATTTGAGATCAATAAATAAGCAAATGAAAATGTCAAAAGCTGCATGCGAGCTTTTGTACATTCTCTAAACGAGTTGCCGATACTTTGGTCTATTAGCGGCCGCTCGCCGGGGCCCGGTGCGTCGGGACACTATCTCACTACGGGACGCACCGTCCGGCTGAGCGGCACTCCGACTACATAGGCAGCAATATAACGGTTGTCTCAATAAAAAATCCACCTCAAAACGAAGCGAAAATAACTAATAAATACAACATGGCACTATGGAATGTAAACATATAATTTTCATAGTGGCACATTTATAGTAGGTAATATAAATAGTCAAGTACGGTAGGTCCTACATCATCGCTGCGGCCAGGCGTCGGCGAGGCGCAGGCCGCAGGCGAGGCGGGCGGCCGAGGCGCGGAAGGCGCTGACGATCTTGTCGAAGGAGTCGGGGTCGTACACCGAGCGCGCCGTGTTGGTGAGGTCGAAGGGCTCCTCCACGCACAGCAGCTTCCACTGGTGCGGGTCGTTCTTGTGCGCCCGCGCCGCCCGGCACGCCGCCACCGGCAGCCGCGCGCCCGCCCGCACCGACACCGCCATCTTGTCGAACGGGAACTCCGCGTAGTAGCGCAGCAGCGCCAGGAACAGCTCCGCCAGCGAGCTGCGGTTGTGCGGCCGCCGCGCCGAGCCCGCCTCGCACGCGCGCGGCAGGATGGCGGGCTGCGTGCCGCCTGGGACAGGAGACAGGGAGACAGTCAGTCAGGCGGCGCCGGGAGCGGGCCCCCGGCGGCGCAGTGGTACTCACACTGCAGGAAGTGGATGACCATGAGCGTGAGCGAGTAGGAGGAGAGCGTGCGGTGCCGCGCGTCGTTGATGTCGTGCGCCTGCGCCCACAGCTTGGTGAGCGCCACCAGCGGCCGCACGCGCCAGTCCACTGCCGCATGCAACAGAGAGCGCACTCACACACCGCCCGGAGCGTGACGTCACGCCGGGCGACCTACTCACGTCTGGAGTAGCAGTGCAAGAGGTTGGTGTTGCGGATGCCCACGACGTTGTTGCAGTTGAGGTCCACTTGCAGCCCGTTGCGGGAGTCGCGGAACTTCAGGATCGGGACCTTCGCTTGGATCAGCTCGGCGTCTGGACAACAGAACACTCTCTATCTACATTTAAATTACTTGTAATTGTTTTAAATTGCATTTGACCAATAATGAATTTAAACAATAATAATTTTAAAAAAATAAAGAAAAAAATCACAAAGATATTGTCCGTAAAATAATACAATGCTATCACATGGTAATAAATTATATGTCTTACACAATTTAAGAAACCGAGAAAAAATATTTTCAAAGTGAGTACCAAAATAGTATTTCAATATATAGACTAACCTTGCATTGACAACCTCCAGCAAAAACGAAGCTAGTCAAATTATTTAAACACTGAAATTTTTTGTCGAAGGAATGAGTCTACTCATTACTCAGTAATGGCGCAGTGGAGTACTTACTGGGGTCGAAGCTGCGTATGTAGCTGAGGATGTAGTTGAGGTGCAGCAGCGCGTGCGCGCGCGGGTCCAGCTCGTCCACCGGCCGCACGTACAGGCACAGGTCCATGTCGGACGAGTCCAGCCCGAAGCCCGACATCGTGGACCCCACCACGTACAGCCCGTAGCGCGGGAATATCGTCTGTGGAACACGGGACAGAATATTAACACTCGGATATGTTTTATTTTGACATCCAAGCATGGATTATTCTAAGGAACACTATGGCACAAAGATATTCAAGTATTTCCTATTTAACTCCATGCTGCAGAGATAATGCTAAAACTATTGTTTGGGAGTCACTGGTGGCGTTCAAGGTTTTTTTGTTAGGTTGGGAAATCATTAAATGACTCCTCCCACTGTGGGCAGAGCGGGAGGGAGTGCCAAATACTGACTAAAACCCTGGATGGGTAGTCTTCGATCTTTGTGTTCCAGGGCCGCGATAACTTTTTCGAATAATCAAAGACGTTAACCAGATCCGAGTGGGCGAAATGGTTTCCTCAGGCTGAGGGTGATACCGCAGGAAAATAGTAATTCTAAGTAGTCCAAAAAGCTCCTTTCAGTATATAAGGGTTTAATTTTTAATCCTCTCCTAAGCAACGGATTAGCAAAAATCTCACTCATAAATGCTGTTTAGCGTTAATACGAACTTACGTTAGTAGCTTAATCCTGGATTACGACGTTAAGTAAGGATTAGGTGAGAAATAGTTAAACTTCAGATTACAGGTTTTTTATAAGTAAGGCGGTTAGTCAACGTGCCACACAACTTATCGAATGATGACAAACACTATGGATGAGAACATACTGCTGACACCAACCTTGATGGTGATGAAGAGATATCTCCAGAGGTTCATCTTCTTCCTGAAGGTTTCTTCCGTCTGCTGTGACTTTATGAACTTGTCCCAGATTTCTTGAGACAATGTGTCCCATTTTGAACCTAGAAATAGAAAAGCTTTCATTTTCCTATACCTACATGATGACTATTTGTGATGTTTTTATTAAATTAAAAATAGGTTTAAAATCTGTCTGTACCAATTGATTTTACGAAAAATAAAAACTAAATCATAAGCTATTTTTTTTTTAATTTTTCCACATAGATAAGTTGGCATTAAATAATGAATGATGATGTTTAGAGCATGAAATTGACATAAATGCGCCATCCTTCAATTTTTTATAAATTCTGTGGCAGAATTAGAACAAAATTGGTTACTATTGTTTTTATTTTTCGTGAAGTATATTCGTACTGAATATAACAACCAACCAACTACATTTTTGCCGAGGTCCCATGCTCTTTGTGGTTGAGTCGGGTTTTAATAGTTAAACTTTTATTTCGGGGTTTACATTTGTGTGCATAATGAAAAACGTACATATTATATAATATGTATTTGGATAGGTTTACAACCTTAAACCTAGTTTCAGTTAAATAATTGGCAAGAAAATGAATTACTCTACCCTTGAACCCAAGCTGGTACAATCTTGTTTTCATTAACTTATCACCATAATCAAATATTATAAACCATACATACTTCCACTATTTGCATATAAATGGTTCATTGTTGTCTATTTTCGTGTTAAATTGTCATCAACACATTTGTGCAAACAGAGTCTTGTTTTTACATAATGATTTAATGGCATCAACTATTACCTCGTATTGATACGTTCGTCTTAAGGTGGATGTTCCGATAGTCCGTCCATACATTTTGGGATTGAGCTTTATCCTAAACACAGCCACTATTTGTTTCAAACTAATAATTTCATCACTTTCTACAATGAAATGTGTACGCCTATCAACTTTTTAGAGAATAACTTACATTATTTACTAAGAAAAATAATAGTAAAATTCACGCAAAAATTGACATTTTGTTTATTAGTGTGAGTGTCTTTTGCCATAAACAAAAATAGAATAGGATAGAATAGACAAGCAAACCAAAAGCGTAGTTTAGACATTAGCACGCTAGATGGCGACAGATGATGAATCAATTTCTTATGTACAATATTTATTTATTTCCTTTTCTGCAATTCATAAACAAAAAAAACAATAAAATAACATAAAACTGTAGACCCTAGATGACAAATTTTACAATTTTATTTTATTACATCATAATTATTGTTGTCTGGCAACATAAACCATTTTGCGTAGGTAGGTAATATAAGCGACGCTGCCACTCTTGCAAACTTAGACCTGACCTTCAAACATTGACGAAGAAACAGCGTTGCCAAACTTCTATCACTTGTTTGACTGTTATAAAATACATTCTGAAGTAATTCTCAATTGTCCCGCGATAGGATTTGCGCGCGGAATTTCTTGCGTGTTATATTTTGTATGTTATGCATTTTCATTGATTCAAATTGGAATATTTCTAGTATGTTTTTGATTTCAATTTAATAGAATATATTGTAATTTATGGTAGATATAGTAATTAATTAAGTTGGCCCGTGATTTGCTGAAATCTCGTCACAATACTAATTACCTATGCCGTATGAGTCGGTGTTGAGTACTAAGTCAGTGTTTCATGTTATTTTAATGTATTTTTATTTTTTTGGATAAAATTGGACAAAAGAAAATTAATAAACATTTTCAAAATATGGTTTTGCCGGGTTACGTACAAAACACTTTTTACGAATTTTGCAAAAAGTTTCAGACAGACGCACATTATTATTATTTTGTTTTATTTTGTAGTACCAAGAAGCTCAAGGTCGCGTCCTAAAATTTGTCTGGTGCGTTCAATCCTTCGAGCAACACAGGCTTCCGAACGAAGGTTCAATCAAATAAACGTATAATTATTTTTATAGTTATTGTAGTTTATTGTTTATAATACAGTTTTTTTTTTCTTATTCGTCGTCTACCAGGAATATAAAGACAACATTGATGTAAAAGATAACTAAAATTTTACTGTTACATTTTGTTGTTCTAGACTTTTTAATTTTCGAACGAAACCTAAAATTCAAATAAGATTTATTGTATTATCTATGATCTGGATTATCTCTCAGCAGATCAGAATTCAGATGACCACAGATGACCTGCAGTAGTATTGTATTGTATTCTCTTGTGATCTGCGATCACTTTCATTACATGGTTGTGAATTACAATACTATTAAATTTTATTCAAATATTGAGTGTTTAAAAGTAACATGCGCTTTTGTTGTTCTTTTGAGATTCATTGGCCGCAAGCTGATACTGAAACTGATTCATTTCAAATTGATTGTCGAAACTGCTCCAAATAAATGTTTATCTAAGACATCTGGGTATCGCATTTTGGACTTGAAGCATGTAATTGAGTGAGCATTCCTTTTGAAAAGACATCGAAATATGTGTGAATCTTCGCAAATTGAATTTGTTAGTGAAAGACTTGATGGGTTTCGAAGTGAATTAATTTTCACGTGCAGTATGTGCGATAAGTCATAAAGCTTGGAGGCATTGTACGGAGAGCATTGATAAAATAAACACTGCATTTGTTTGGGCAACTGTCAATTCTGGTAGCTCTAGTATACTGAAGCAGCACACATAATAAATAAATAAATAAATAACAAGTCATAAGGATGTTCCAACACTGTCAACTAATAAATTTCGACGTGTTGTAAAAATCTTGGGCAGTGTGTGGTTTGAACATTTGATAGAGGAAATTAAAACTGCTAGTGAACAAGAAAGATCAATTGCTATTCAAAAAGGTCATGTGTCTTCAGACGGTGTTCCATTTGTTTACTGTACTTATATGTAGATGGAGGATGGTTGAAAAGATCGGGTATGACTTTGATTTATCATCTGGTATGGTAGGTTAATCTAAAAAAGGTTCTTTATATTATTTTGTATGTTATTTCTTATTTTGTGCAATATTTACAAGTGTCGTTTTTCATTTCTAGGCCTGCATTATTGGTAAAGATAGTAGGAAGTATCTATTTCTTGGTGTTAAAAACAAATATTGTTATACATGTCAATATTATGAGAGGAGAAACATGGATATGAAAGCACATAATTGCTGCAAAAAATTCACTGGACCGTCTACAGTTATGGAATCAGAAAGTATTGTGGAAGCCCTTTCAAAAGACTGAAGAATTACATCAACGTCGCTATTTGAGTTTTATTGGAGACGGAGACTCCTCTGCGTTTGCAAACTTGAAATAGAAAGTGCAATAATGCATGAATCATGTAGTAAAAAACTATAGCAGTGCACTTTACAAGGTATAATATTATATGAACAATTCAAATTTGTTTAGTTATCTCAAGATCAGTGGATCTCCACATTATAATTTATTTTAGTGTCTTTTTTCTTACTATAATCAAAAACTATTTCAGGTTTAGGCACCTTTGACTGTGATAGAAGTTTTTCAAGATAATGAATGTATCCGCAATATGATGACAAAATGATTTAGACTTTTTTGAAAACTATTCTGCTAGAAAACATTGAGACATGTTCAAAAAAATGGGAGAGGTATAGATTTCAATGGTATGTACCAGTATGTACAAAGGTTATTACTTTTTATTTACTTTATAAATTATCAATTTCAATGTCTAAAATATATTATTATGTTATTCTAGTGAAAAATCGTCTTTCATCATCAGTTGGAAATTTGAGCAAGAAAAGTAAAGTTGATTTTTGAGCAGCTTTGCAGATGGATGGTAAATAACATTTTGAAGTGAATGGTAAATAATATTCATCAAAAAGTAACTAGTATACTAAATAAAGTAATTTTTCTTTGCAGCAGCCGTGTAGCAGTGGTTTCAAGACAAGAAGACTCAGAAGAGGGGGAAATCAACAAGTCCAATGATTTGTTTTAATTGTATTTTTGTAGTAGTTTGTTTAGAATCTACATCATAGTTGTATATTTCATACTAAATCGTGTTTTAGATTTGTTGTTATCTCTTGTTTATGAATTGTAATTTCTTACGAGTTATGTTGTCTTTGTAATAATTGGTTATGTTACAACTCATCAGTGTTATTAGTTTTGATTGAATAGGCATGTGTTACTTCAATTACTTGTGATTTGAAAAATAATTTCAATAGTGTGAGATAATAAAGTAAACTGCGTTTTATTTTACATAATTTTGTCATTATTTATTTCCTAAAATTATAAATCAATTAAATAGTTTATGCCTACAAATATAACTTTTATTTTTATCACATAATCGTACATCGTACATAATAAATATCGTAGAAGGTGGCGTTCTGTAGTTGTGCCTACACCCATACAGAAAAAGCGCCATCTAGTGCTCAATTTTCGTAAACGTAAGGACTAGGCACTCGCCCACGTCTGTGTGTGTAAAAAATACTATATTCAAGGACAATGTTATTTTGGAACTTTTTTGTCGAATTGGGTGGATTTTGAGGCAAGGAAATGACCCAGTTCAATAAAGTGTAAAATCCGCGAACCGCCACAGCTACTCCTACGACTTAATATGTTCGAATTACACAATAAACTCAAATAAACTAAAAACATTGACTTCAACGCCATCTAGCGGGAAAGTGGCCGGGAACATACCGTATGTTTCACCTTAATTAAAAGTCAGTTTAAGCGCCATACTTTTATCAAAAATCTTACTAACTATAAACTTTGTGTGTGCAGGGTACTTTGCCAAATTATAGGCAAACTTATAATTCATTGAGCATTGATCAATCGGCTTTGATTGATTGATCGATTGTTTTACACTGACAAATAACGATTATTGTCAGCAATGACTCGATCGACGTCGAAAATGTCCTTACTTTTGCTAACTGCATAAAACAAGAAAATTATGTATTTTACATTTACCCAATGATAGGAAATCCTCAAAAGATTTCTTCCGTCCTAGGTGGTGTGGGAGGGAGTGCCAGACTCTTACTGACTAAAATCCTCCCGTGTTAATTCTTTCGAACAATCCTGTAAACCTGGCAGGGCACACCCATCTACCCTCATACTGGTTCGCCCTGATTCTTAAACGCTGTAGTTGACCCCTTAATTTGGCTTATATCTTACTAGTATACCAGTCGCGCTACCCACAAAATGTATGGAGGGTCCCCCCTCACCTGGTGACCCGAGGCCACTATGGTATTGTAGATGGCTATAGTAGCGTAATTTTTGAGCCTGTCAAATTAGATCGCGGCTTTCTGTATTCGATTTGTCCTATAACAGACTTACCGTTTAACAAGTCGTCGGGCGTGAACTTGACCTGGAACGGGTAGGATCCGTTGAGGTACCTCTCGGGCGCTATGCGGCGCTGCGGACGCGCGTCCCGGCCGCGTCGGCCGCGCCACTCGCGCACCTGCCCGTACGCGCCCGGGTAGTGCCCGGACGAGCCGCGCTCCGTGCTGCGAGATGACTCCTCACCTGCGATGCATATTTACTTATGATCACGCATTGAACTTGTTATCAGGGGGACGATATCAGAATATGGAGCGTAATAAACGTACGACAACTGAGGATCGAGGGTAAGCACCGAGCAACAAAAATGCTGTTTGTGTGAATTTGCATAGTCATTTTAGGACCACGGGGCATTTTTGGTGACAAAATTGTACACAGTATTAAATTTGGACTTTCCAATTAAAGGTGAATAAATAAATATGTCTAGCTTTTCCGTATTTTTTGGGGTCGGCTTCCAGTTTCTAGGTAACATATTCCTAACCGATTACATTGGTTGTCCAACTTTCAGTCTTCTGACTACCCGTAATGATGGTAAAGAGACGAAAACGTGTAGGTCAACAAACCCATAAAGTCAGTTTTTACAGTGTTGGCCCAAGGGTCTCTAAGCGCAAAAAGGCTGGATTCGTTGTTTAATGAAAATGTTTACCGTGAGTCAACAACTCGTAATTGAATTACAAGAAATAGGATACCCTAATTACGACTGGTACTGTCTGGTTAAACCCTGATTATGAGTTGCTTCGCGAATTCTAGCTAGCATGCTAATCTTTGAGCAGTCTTCGCTTATTTTAACCGACTTTCAAAAACTGCTGTAACTTATAACTTTTTGAAAATATTATCATCATCTCTTAATACACTCATTTTGATTAAATTGTATTCAGTTTACGCATGCCGATGAGTTATGGGACTATCTAGGCGACAGTTGGTCTCATGTAAAAGTCCCATAATATCGGTAACACATGATGAAGATTTTTGGAGGTAGCAAATTAAGTCATCTTTTCAGTAGTAACAATCAATCAAACGCGAATCAAATGAAACAAAGGTATAAGCAGAAACGGCGCGCCCTAGAAGCAGATCCAGCAATGCAGTATAAAGGCGAACTAATGATTTTAAACACGAAGGAAGGTTCAAAGGAACTAGGGGAGTTAGGAAATGAGGACACTGATTCTGAGCCACGAGATCCTTGTGGTTTACACGGTTTTCATTAGAAGCGGCAACAGCATATTCGGAAATGGTCTTTAATGGTATGAGAATAAGGTTCTGATAATGAAGATTTTCATAAGTAACCATTCTACACGTTTGAGTGTGAAGTAAATATATTTTATGATAATAGTTTTAATTAGTTTGAGTTTGCTTAAAAAATGGCTTAGTAACGGTAATCATTGAATACGAACGTTAGTTACGTGGCGATAATTGTATTCGCTACGGATTACAACCGGTTTTAACTTTTAACGTAGAACAGTGTTGTTTTATATAATAACATAAATTAAAATTTCATATTTTGATTTGTTATGCAAAGCTGGAATGCATTTTTCTAATAAACACACTGTAGGAATAGAAACAAGGTATTATATTTTTTTTTCTAAAAAAATATATTACATTCAAAAATCTATTATTTCAACATAGTACCAGGCATGTAGCAGCCTGTTATCCTTATCAGTGAGGTTTTGCATTACTGAATTGCTTGTATTCTTTAGCCACTCTCAGGCTATACGCAAAGTAGGTTTTTCAACATTCATCATACTACCAGCCATTTCTCGATGATTCATGATTACACTCGCAAATTGAAGGAACAGCGCGCACCTGGATAAAAAACTATATAACTATAACTAAATATGTCATTCACCAGGTTTACAAGTTTAATCTAAATCAGTTCAGCAGTTACCACTTGAAAATGTAACAAACAGACCGAGTTACTTTCGCATAAATTTTGAATTTTTGAATTTTATTGATAATGTATAACGCTGGTTCTTAAAACCTAATAGACAGACTGTGTTGCTGGGGAGTTTGTTGCGCCACTTCTTCTTCCCAGCAATAACACATAGGAAGTGGTGAAGGGCGGGCGTTTTGGGGGCTGTCTTTTGTAAATTTGCAGATTTTCAGCCTAATTTGAATAAATAATTTTTGAATTTTATAAGTAAGAATAAGTTTTGCTTACCTTTGGACAAATATACCGTGTCCTCTTATTTGCACAAGACTTCTAGGCTAGGTAATATTGGATGCAGCATATAACTTGCATTTAATATCGGAAATATAGGCCAACAGACACTCGATAGGTGCTCAACAAGTGAACTTCTCACGACATTGCAGCAAGCCGAGCTTACCTTACTGCATTTAGTGCGTTTGACGCATTCTGTGATGCGCATTATTCGAGAACAGACGCAATTACAACACTATTTCCCTAGGCGCGTAATCACTGTGTCATACCAGGTACTCGCACCACGAGTAATCGTTTTAAAATAGTCTTATTTCATACTACTCAATACGTAGTTTTATTAAGACTATCTTTAGAGGAATGATTCAAGCTTTTGCAGTTCGTGTGCATTATGTTAAAACCTTGAAAAAAGTTTTAATGAGTTGATTGTAAATCTTATTTTGAGCTCTATACCATATTTTTAACCTTGACCGATAGATTCTTCGTGTGGACGGCTTTACGAGAGTATATTATATGACTTATCTGCCAAGCTACGGTTTTCGTAGTATTTGTACTTTACAGACTAAAGACGGCAATTACAGAGACTTTTGTCAGACTTCTAAAAGGTGATTATTTATTCTTTGGATTGTGATTTGTGAGATCAGACTGATTCGTTATTAGCAAGCCTTGCAAAAGATGTCGTTTATTTAGTTAAAAATATTCAAATGAACCTCTATAAATTGAAAGATGCGTCTTACGTACGAGTTTATAGGAATATGTCATGCAATTCTTCGGGTACCAATATCCTTAGGCCCAAGTTCACCGGCAAGATAACGGTCCGATTAACTTAAAACAGCTGTTTACAATAAATTCAAACTTCCCAACTTTCGATGGGTCACGTATTATTTGAGATTTTTATTCCTGAAACGGTCGATTACCAAACCAGGGTTGAACTAGAAGTGGGTAACACGAAAATTCCAGCTTCCTGGTTAAAAAACGTTTTTATTTAACGGGCCGATTACGTACTTATGTCGGTGAACTTGGCTCTTAATTGTTTTTTTTTTTCAGTAAACACATGATTTTTATAGCTGCTGCGTGCGCCCACAGTAATGCCTATGAAGACCTACTCATAGTCGCGAATCACACGGAAAAACGAAGCGTTTAGATTTTTATGCTAATTCGGAAATTCAACGGGCGATCTGTTCTCTGAAAGCGGATACTACGCCGCTGTTATTTGGGTCGTCAAGCTAAGTAATGATGTTTTCTCGTTCTATTTACTAACGAGAACAACAAAACACAAGTCGTGGGAGCGGTTTAACGCGTATTTCAGTTTTTCGTGCTACGATCTGACGTTAAATTATGGCGTAGTTTTTAATACGCAGTTGTTTTTGAAATAGCAGTGTCTATTTTTAGGCTTCCGAACCAAAATGGTAAAAGAAATCCTTATGGTTTCACTTCGTCTGTCTGTCCGTCTGCCATAGATGATTATTTCAGGACCTTATACTAACTAGGTATGTAGGTACTAAGATTAATAAACATAAACTATGATATCAAGTATCAAAGTTTTGCCTAATAAGCATTTTTAGGGTTCCGTAGTCCGACAAGGAACCCTTATAGTTTCGCTCTGTCCGTCTGTCTGTCTGTCCGCGGCATAGCTCCGTGGTTTTTATTATTAGAAAGCTGAAATTTGGTCTGAATATGTATATTGATCACGCCGAGAAAGTGGTAAAATAAAATTTTGAAAAATATTTTTTTTTAGGGTAGCTCCCAAACATGTAAAGTAGGGATGAATATTTTTTTTCTCGCGTATCCCTTCGTGTGGGGTATCGTTAGATAGGTCTTTCAAAAATATTATGGATGTGTGAAGACCATTTTTCAGTTAAGCGAGCCATTTGCGAAATATCTAGATTTTAAGTGAAATTTTTTGTTCGATACGAGTTACCCCCCCCCCTCTAACTTTTGAATGGCTGTACCTAGAAATGTGAAAAAAATCACAGACGTAGTACATGTAATGAAATTACAAGGAAAACTATCACGGCTAAGTAGGCTTAACCGGTTACAGAGCCATAGTCGACTAACTAACTCCTACTACGGAACCCTACTGCGCGTGGCCCGACACGCACTTGGCCGGTTTTTTTTTATACAAACAAACTTATTTATGCGGTCGTAAAAACAAGATAATTGCGACTTTACTGCCTTCCAAAGATCGGAACTGTCGATGTCGGTGCGCGAGTCAGACTTGGCCGGTTTTTTTCTTTTTAAATACCTAATATGATATGGTTTCTTATATAAATTACATACGTACATATGAAAAAAAAAAGAAATTTAATTGGTTTAACGTGAAGAGTTGAACACGACGCTTGAAAGCATGCTTTACAGTTACAGTCACATTTTACGTCATATAAATAACTAGCTTCTGCCCGCGACTTCGTCCGCGTGGAATAGTGGTGCTCCGCTCCTATTGGTTTTGGCGTGATGAAATATAGCCTATAGCCTTCTTCAATAAATGGGCTATCTAACACTGAAAGAATTTTCAAATCGGACCAGTAGTTCCTGAGATTAGAAGCGTACGCAAAAAAAGTAACTTTTCTGGTTGATTTCTTACACCTTGTGTCCGAAAAACCCAAATATCTTACGGAACCCTATTTTTTTCCAAAATAAAATTGCCTATGTTACTCATGGATAATGTAGCTTTCGAATGGTGAAAGAATTTTTAAAATCAGTCCAGTAGTTTTTGAGCCTATTCATTACAAACAAACAAACAAAGTTTTCCTCTTTATAATATTAGTGTAGAAAAACAAGGTGTGCAACAACGTAGGTAAGCTTCAGAATTAGCACGTCATTGCCGAGTCGGGCATAAGTACAAATGGGTCGGGATAAACTGACTGGGCTATTTTTCTATTTTCCCCACATCATATCAGTACCGACAGCTTCTCGACATTCATACCGATCTATTTACTTATCTCTGACGTTCTCAAGGCAAAATCATTTAGATACCACCTATTTACAATGTTATCTAATATTCAAAGTTAACGATAACCACGGACAGACAGACAATTGTCACCTTTATGTAGATGCAATAAAGCATAAAATGATAGCGTCGAGTTAAAGTATTTCAAACATCTAAATATAACGCAGCAGAAAATGCGTCTACAATGGGTTTTTATTCTGGGTCTACGACATGTAGGTGTAGGTTTACACGTGCGAAAGTGTAAACAGGAGCGCACTAACAATGACGTCACCACGGTTTTACAAGAATAATAATTAACATGTTTACATTTTTGTCCCTTTATTTATAAACTGGGTGTTGTCATTTTCTCGCGCAATTTGGGAGAGACTTACGTGTAACCCGTCAAACCCTACTTCACTACATAGTATAAAACAAAGTGGCTTCCCGCTGTCTGTCTTCATGTACGCTTAGATCTTTAAAACTACGCAACGGATTTTGATGCGGTTTTTTTTAATAGATAGTGATTCAAGAGGAAGGTTTTAGTATATAATTTGTCAAGTTTTTATTTACATTGGCTTAAATATCGCGGGCGAAGTCGCTGGCGGTAAGCTAGTATATTATAAATGCGAGTTTGTGACGATGTACCTACATCTGTCACTTGTGTTTGTTACTTTTCCACGCAAAAACTACTGAATGGATCGGGATGAAATTTGGTACCCACATAGTTTGTAACCTGCATTATCACATAGGATAATTTTTAGGCAGGTGTGCGATGTAGTTTCTTTAGTATGCCGCGGGAAACAGCCTATCCTTACTAATATTATAAATGCGAAAGTAACTCTGTCTCTTGCGCTTTCACGCTAAAACTACTGGACCGATATAAATGAAATTTGGTACAGAGATAGAATATACCCTGAGGAACAACATAGGCTACTTTTTACCCGGGTGCGTTAAGTAGTTCCCTCGGGATGCGGGTGAAACCGCGGGAAACAGATAGTATAATATAAATGTAAGAATAATATTTAAGTGCGTTATCATAACACGTTTTAGTTTGTAACTAAACTACGCATCTAGCTTGTCGCCGGGAAATTGAGAAATAAGATTAAAAATAAAATGGCACGTGGCACGTGAGATGTCGCGTGTTACGACCAATTAGCAACAACTGGCCCACTTACGTGAAGGATAGGTCTTTAGTTTTGTTAGTGACAAACAAATGTACACACTAACTACATTATCATAATAATCATCATCATCATCCTCCTGCCCTTACCCCAATTTTATTTGGGGTCAGCGCAGCATGTTTTCTTCATCCATACTCTTCTATCTGCCGTCATCTCGCTAGTAACATTCATTCTAATCATATCAACCTTCACACAATCCATCCATCGTTTCTTCGGTCGTCCCCTTCCTCTATATCCATCCACATTCATGTCCTCATCATAATAATATAATCAAAATTATGCCGCTGTCTCTCGCGGACACAGTCGCGTCCTGAGGGAACTTCTAGCAGCTTCTGGGTAAAATCTATCCCATGATCTTTATCAGGTGTCAATCTATTTCCATTCTAAATTTCATCTAAATTGATCTAGCTGTTTTAATGTGAAAATGTAACAGATAGACAGTAACTTTTGCATTCAAAGTGAAAAGTTTTTATTATTGTTTAAAGTAGATGTGTAATTAAATGTGAGGATCGTACAAGTCAATGTATTTATACGATATTTTTGAATCAACAAAAGTAAATTAAATTTTTATAACACTTTTTTACTTATATATTTACATTTGTAAGTAAAGAAATACAGATTTGAACATCCCCAATGTAGTTCCATGTATGACTTTCACATTCAGTTAAAAATTGTTATTCACTATCTACCTGCATATCTTTACATCATGATAAAGTTCTAGTGATAAAACAGAAAAAAAATAGCAATTGCATTATTTGACACAAACATTACTCACCAAATCGTGCAATACAATGAAATGTGTCAGTAATGATAATTAGTCATTTCTACCATAATTTTTAGATATCAATCTGCCTAGCCTTTTCCCAACTATGTTGGGGTCGGCTTCCAGTCTTAACCGGATGCAGCTGAGTACCAGTGTTTTACATGGAGCGACTGCCTATCTGACCTCCACAACCCAGTTACCGGGTAACACGGTACCCCATGGTAAGACTGGTTGTCAGACCTTTTTTTAGATATGTGTACCGTTATATTTTCGAATTCCATCCTATTTTGTGGTATGCTATCTACCCTCTTTAATTCAAGGAACAAGACAGAAAAACTGTCTGTTGCCATGGCAATATGCAGCTAAATGCTAGGAGTTTTGTTTAAGCAATTGTGTAAGCCCGATATTGACTAAATTACTGTTTACAATCAGTTTTCTGCTAAATCGGCCTTTGCAAACTTCTACCTGCATGTAAATTTGAATGAAACAAACATTTTCAACACCCATCCATGTCACTGATTTACAGAACTTAGTTACACTTAATGGTTTAAAAAATCTGCAATTTTTGTGAGGGTGAAATTATAAATCATAAATGAAGATACTGCTAGGTGTAATGAAATTCAATTGAGACCAAGAATTTGTATGACATTTTTTTTCTTTTAAAATGTAGGTAGGTTGCATTTAGGATATGGTATAGTATAATTAATAAACAGCTTAACAAAAGTCTTACCTTTCTCTCCCGATTTGTTGGAGCCAGAGGCGTTGCTAGACAGGCTGGAGTCATCAGAGTCATAACCAAAGGCTGTGTTGTCTCCCGCAGCCTTGGCGCTGGGGTGGCGGTCGCGGCGCGGCTGCCAGCGGCGCGGCGTGGCGTGGCCGGCCGGCGAGCCCGCGCCCAGGCTCTGCAGAGCGTCCAGCGGGTAATGCCGCGTCGCTCGCTCCTGCCCGCCCATCATGAACATCTGCCCCGGCCCTCCGAAGGCCCCGCTCCCGTGATACATCATCGGCGCGCCCTCGTTCATGTCCGCCTCTATACCCTGCCGGCGGTCCAGGTTATGAGCAAGGTTCACCGGCGAATTATAGACTTAAGTTTTTAGCATACCAACCTGTATTTAGACCGTAAAATCCGATGGCGTCCGGCGTGGCGGGCGACTATTGCGTCATAGTAGGCGTAGTAAATTAATTAGAGTATGGTGCGACGTCGAAATCGAGTGATTCTATTTATCTTGAGTACGCCGAAATTCGAGACGATCGTCGAGTGGGAAGTTCTTTCCGATTCGATAGCTTCCGGCCTTCAATTGTGTCGATAATAACGTGTCGCTTGCCTCCCACTGTGTGAACAAAACTAGCTATAATTATTTCGACGCCGGTAATAATAAATCTACCCACGAATTATGGCAAATCTGTAAAATCTAATGAGGAAGATCCGCCATGACTTTAGGGAGCAACACTAGCGACATCTGACGGCTTTGAGTGAAGTAGTACACGTGATTTTACTTTTTTCTACTTCAAATTCTGATGTTCCATTTTAAGCCAGTGATAAAAATAAATTAATTTTACCTACAATTGTACCTCAATTACCTGATTATTATTTGTGTTACAAAAACAATTAAGTTTATATAAATTAAATGAAACTATTGAAATTCTAAGTCACATGACGTTATTTACTTTTTTTGAATTTTTCTCTTTGCAATATTGTTTAAATGACAGTGACATTGTGTGCGTTCCATTCCCAGAAAGCAGAAAGAAAGCTATATGTTGAGGATTCTGATGTTACATCCTTGTTTTGTTAGTAAGGGTTGGATGATGCTTTCCTTGTCTTACAAAATAAATGTTCTAGATATTTATTTTTAGTTTGGTTTGCAAGCTGTTTGACATAAGGATTTGTGAGACATAGTAAAAAATAATAAAATTACGTACAAAAATAATATAATTTCCCGTTAAAATTGTGTACAGTGATAATGGAAGGCATGTCGGAATCTGTGCAATTATTATACCTATTATAAAATCTATTAACCGAGTGATGACGTTGAATGGGGACTATGTAACCTTAAAAGTGTTAAAAGAAACAAACTCTGCTTTCTCATTGTTTGATAATCATCGTTATCTCGGCGGTGCAGTGCGTTGATATGTCACATTTCGGGGATTTTATGGACGGTGTGCCCGTTAAGATATCGGAAAAGTATAAGCGACCGCTGCGATTTGATTTACCCTATACTGTTAACGAATGTCCAATAAGAGCGCAGAATGTCGTCGACAGCGCTAATTATTCGTGTACGTTCGAGAAGAACGTCCTTGCTAAACTTAAGGAGCTTAGGAATGCGAAAGAGACGAAGAAGAATGAGAGGCGGCATCGTCTCCAGCTGCTGCAGGAGGCGGAACAGAAGCGGCTCGACGCGATAGCCGCCGCCGAGGACGAGGAGCGGCTGAAGCAGCTCAGCGTGTCCGAGGTGTCGTACCCCAGCACCGACGAGATCAGCCCACTGTCCCCCGACGAGCGAGCTGATAAAAACTGTGATAACACTGCAAAAGCAGACATTAACCCTGAGCATGCTGATGTGTGCACTAACATTAATTATCCTTCCACTAGCATTGCTGACTCCCAACTGAACATACTGCAGCCCATACAGGTGAAGGCACATCACCAGGAGAACAGCCTGCTTGATGACCCAGATCCACTGCAGAATTTAAAATTAAATACAAAGATTACTAGAATATCACACAATCCTAACATAGATACACTAACATTTAGAGATTTTGAAAATGATACATCGAGTCCATTTGATAATGTGGAGCTAAAGACTATAAATGACATGGAACTGCTGGCACAGGTGCTGCAGGGTCAGAAAGATTCCTCAACTAGTTGTCACCCGCAGCCCAGTTACGTTCCAGACCAAGGTTACGCCATTCCCAACTGTGCATCCCAACCACTTGTTGACGGTGTCACATATCTACCGACATACTTAGAACAGCCCATACAAAATCCCAATATGATGTATGGTTCTCCACAACATTACCCCGTCTCAAACGGTTACTATATCCCAGCAGAGAATGATGCTAACATGTACATGCACAATTATCAATATTATGTTCCTCCGAACCCATATTCTGGTGTAGAGCAGTATTACGGTGGCCCGTTACCAACGACATCGGGAGAGATTAGTCATGTGCCAAATGGTTCTACATACATTCCACAGCCCTATTACTACCAGTACTCCCACGTTCCTGTGCCGTATCAGCCAGCGAATGCCCCAGAACTTTACCAAGCAGTTGTGCCTAGTGAAACCACGGATCAAAACCCAGCACCTGCGGGACCACAGACAACTGTGAAGTCTCGTTCTAGAAGCGTACCAGACATTGTTAGGGAATTAAATGAAGAGTTGGCTAAACTGCGGATGTGTGAGAGATCATATAACGCTAGTCCAGCTCCGAAGAACCAAAGTCCTCAGGCAGCAACTCCTGCGACAAGTGATAATAAAAAAGAGGAGAAGAGGACTAGGAGGAAATCGGAGCATTTGCCAAATCCGTTTGAGAAGCTGCCGCCGAAGTTGCAGGATATGTGTAGGAAGATTCATGGAATGGGTTTTCCGCTTGACAGGGTAGCTAGGGTGTGTACCCTAGTAGGTGATAATGATAAGAAGGTGAGTTTTAATTTTCATTAATGGTACATTTTCGGTATTGTGCTAATGCATATTAATATTTAGATACAGTTTATTTTTTCTTTACCATTTATTTGTGTCCTCCTGTAAACAATTTTAATTACTCTGATAAATCCCCCTGGAAATTGTAATAACACTTATTAGCATTGAAAAAATAATAATTCACATTTAATAATGTATATGAGTAGGTGTTGATAAAAACATAATTGCTTTATTGTTTCTAAATAAGGCCTTAATTTTGTATTCGTAAGGAGTTTGCAGTGGTTACATTGTGCGGGTTCCAAATGAAACCAATGTATAGTCGGTACCAATCGATTTTATGACAAAAATATTTTTCATTAATAGACTGAGAAGTTTGGTATTAAGTAGGCTTAGTCATACTTTATCTTCATAAAAAATACAGTCTGGCACGCTGGACCTTGATTTCAATGCTTTTTTAATCGAAAGGTTGTCGTATTTCTTAGAACGTAATTAATTTGAATCACCCAGTGTCTGGTAGTTTTTGTGGTATATATTTGACAAGTACACGTCCCGGCTTTGCATGGTTGGATTTTACTTTTTATTGAGATTGAGACGGCCAGTGGTTGACAACACATTGTTATCCCAGATTTAGTAAAAAAAGCAAACAAACTAATTCCATTGCTTATTCTTTGATTCCTTAATTTTACTTTTACTAAATTACATTGTAACTTAAACCTTAACTCAGGGCCGTAATAACATACTCAAAGGTTATTACCAAAGCCAGCCTAAGCCGTAGAATTGTTCGCTTTTTGGGGCTTCCATTCTTATTAATATATGCGTGTTATTAATACGAAAGTACCCCTGTCTGTCTGGCTGACTGTCTTACGCTGACAAAGTAAAACGGCTAAACCGATTGAGATGAAATTTGGTATGGAGATAGACTGAAACTTGGAGGACATGGGGTATTTTTTTTTTCATAGGGTTGTTTTGTTTTTCTCGGAAGTGAATGAAACCGCGGCAAAAAATTAGTATATTATAATTAAGTAGTTATAACTCCAACAGTTCCTTTTTTAACATAACAACCTAATTATTTAGCTTGTTCTGAGTGTGATAACAGTGTTTACCTCAGCGAGTACGTTAGTAGCTGGTGACGTCAGTTGTCAAATATTTTGTAACAAGAAGTTCTGATTATTATTACAACGTGATAAAGTTGGTTCTTGCACGCTTCGTGCTAAATTCCTTCTATCCAATGCAGTGCGAACTTACACCCGTATTCTAGAACAATGTTATGCTAAATTAGTAAGGTATTTACCATGTACCAGAGATTGCCTTTTGTTTTCTTTACGTATGTGAAATCATCAAATAACACCTCCCGCCGTGGGTGGGGGGAAGGGAGTGTCAGACTCTTACTGACTAAAACCCATCCATGTTCCTTACCTAGCCCTTTGTGTTTCGGGGGCGGGGTAGCTCTTTCGAACATCCCGCAGCAGTAGTGATCACCTTAGCAATGCAAAATGAACCAATCACAGATCCGTATTCAACGCTGTGCGTCCGCATAGCAAAGGGTACAAACCTTACTTGAATATTGTTTGTGTTTGAAAGGGTGACTACTATAAACACTTTTTGTTTGAGTAATTAATATAAGTACTTATGCCAGACGATACGTTTCACTAAAAGTTTCTTGGTTAAGCCGCGGACAGTGTCATACGGGACACACATGGCGACACTATAAGGGTTCTTTTTTGGCTGCGGAACCCTAAAAACCGCGAAAAGGAACAATAGTATTTACTTAATAGAAATGAATGCTCAATACATGCAATCCATAGTGTTAAAAAGATACCAAGTCAATAATCCATTGTCGTTTATTTACCAAAAGAATTTCAACTAAACATTTTTTTTTGTTAAATTCCAGGTGATCGAAAGTCTATTAATACTTGGTGACCTCATGGACCTTGGTTTCCCAGAAGGCAGGGTATCCGCAGCGTTGGCCAAGCACGAATTTAACAGGGACAAAGCCTTGGACGAGCTCGTACCATAAGAATATAAGAAAACCCCCGAAATATACGTAAGAAGACTCGAAAAGTCGTAAGAAGACTCGGAAAGTCGTAAGAAGACTCGGAAAGTCATAAGAAGACTCGAAAAGTCGTAAGAAAAATGTTTTTTGTTGGATATAATGAGCAAGGATAATTGCTTCATAGGGTCAGGATATGGCTGACAGAAAATGGCGTCTAAGCAAAGATTTGACAGGCTAATATCTCTAACTATTGATACTAGATAGCTCATAGATTTATGCTGAATATTTTTAATGGATCCCTGAATCCAGTCTGGTTGGGCAGTGTATACGCGATGAGTTTCGAAGTAAAAAGACAGTTGAATGTGATGGGACTATTCTGCATTTGTATATTTCGTAGTTCGGAAGAAATAGGATCTATAGGTACAGGCATAAACGTTAGTAAATGTCGACTAGCATTGGAACTTGCCGTTATGAATATAAGTTCCTAACTTCGTTTGTTTAAAACTACATGTATATCAGAAAAAAATATTGATAGAACTTTGCACTTAATTTAAAATTCATAACAATGTTAATAGGTTTTATAGAATATTGCCCCCTCACTTCATTTTCATTAAAATAACAAAGACATAGTATACATGTATTTATTAAATGTGTATGGATGTCAAGTTCTTATGAATAAAATAAATATGAATAAGGAGGTCAATCTTATAACACTATTCTAAGGTGATGCTGTATCTATTATTATTAAAAGCATAGTTTTGAGTGCTTCAAATAATATACGAATTTAATATTTATACTTTAAAATTGATAATCTGTATGTTTAGAAATCGTAGTTTTTACATTTATACACAGGTGGCCACCGGTAGTGAATGGCCAGGCTAATGGTATTTGAGATTATGTGGTCCCCAGTTCCCATACCACAGCTTGGGATAGGTCACGTTATTGGTCTCTTGAAAATATTTTTTTAAACCTTATCCGCTAATTCTACAGCCCTGAAACTTGGAGGGTGTGTTATTTGTATGACGTAGGCATCCGATAAGAAAGGATTTTCCAAAATTCTGCCCTTAAGGAGGTGAAAAAGGGGGGCAAAGTTTATATGAAAGTCAGTCATTTTTAATTTGAATTCGTATAGCCCACGCTGAATTACGAAAGAGCGCCAGGATTGGAATGGCGCTAGGTGTAGAGCATTGGGCGCCAGGACTAGACTCGCCAGGATTCGCCATGCGTTACCTCGGGAGTGAAATCTATTAAAATTTTGCAAGAGGCGCCAGAATAGGGGTATTTAGGGCTCCTCGATGTTAGAAGCATGCACTGCTAAAACAATTCTGCATTTCCTTGTTTATTCGAGTTGTTGTTTAAGTAGTAAGCCGTTAATGTACGAATATTTGATCAGATGGGCTTAGCACTTCTAAGTGATCTGGATTAGATATTGCTTTTGAGATTTATTCACACTAATGCTTTTTAACGTCTTTTTACTTTTGAAAGGACTCCCGTATATATTTTTATCAATTTTGTATGTTACAGTAAAAATCCTAACTACGGTTAATCCAGATAGACCAGTAAAACCTACAGCAGTGTCCACTGGCAAGTAACTCCCACAATTTCTTGCAGAAGTCAATTGACGACTGTTTCCACTGACTGCAATCCTTACTTCCTTACTAATATTATAAATGCGAAAGTAACTCTGTCTGTCTGTCTGTCTGTTACGCTTTCACGCCAAAACTACTGGACCGATATAAATGAAATTTGGTACAGAGATAGAATAGACCCTGAGGAACAACATAGGCTACTTTTTACCCGGGTGCGCTAAGTAGTTCCCTCGGGATGCGGGTGAAACCGCGGGAAACAGCTAGTTTCTCTATATGCACATGCGACTTGCAGCAAATTCGGCGAGTCACTAAAACTTGCAGAAATATCTTGCGCGAGCGTTTACACGTTTGAAGTCACTTGCGCAAGTCAACTTCTGCTAATTGTATTGCCAGTAGACACTTTGATTAAGACTAACTCTTGATGGTAAAAAGCCGAAATGTTCTGTGATCTTAGTTATTTTCGAACTTTTACCAACATTCACTCGGTAAATCTGGTTTTACCCCAGAGACGTGGTAAATGTTGAATAATATGTAGTTTTAGACATGCTCGGTGCATCATCTCGTTTTAGCTTTTACAATAATATTATGTACTAGCTTCTGCCCGCGACTTCGTCCGCGTGGAATAGTGGTGCTCCGCTCCCCTTGGTTTTAGCGTGATGAAATATAGCCTATAGCCTTCTTCAATAAATGGGCTATCTAACACTGAAAGAATTTTCAAATCGGACCAGTAGTTCCTGAGATTAGTAGCGTACGCAAAAAAAGTAACTTTTCTGGTTGATTTCTTACACCTTGTGTCCGAAAAACCCAAATATCTTACGGAACCCTATTTTTTCCAAAATAAAATTTAGCCTGTGTTACTCGTCGATAATGTTTAAAATCGGTCCAGTAGTTTTTGAGCCTATTCATTACAAACAAACAAAGTTTTCCTCTTTATAATATTAGTGTAGATTGATGTAACAAAACGTAAACAGTCAGAAAAGTTGGCATTTTGTATTCAGGGGGGTCTCCTAAATTGAAATAATATTTTGATTTCAATCTCTTTTTGTATTTTAAAGTTAAACAACTTTTTTTTCTACTTTGTTTTTAGTCAGAATTTAGCCACGCCATGACTATAGTATAGTATGGTCATACATTACAGGGGGTCGCCAGGATTTTCAACCTGATTAATGTCAAAATACACGTTGGAAAAGCGTTGGTGTGATTAAGGTCTTATTGGCAGTTTATTTTTGTAAATAAATTTTAGTCGCTTTGTAATTTTCATTACGATAAAAAAATACTAAATTACACATTATATTAAATTATAATTAGTACCGATTTGTGATTGTCAAATGTGATTCAGTTCGATTGTGCGGTCTGCAATTCTGTAGATAATATTGTAATTTTGAGCATTGTTAAAAATATGTGTTGTGCAATTATTTTTTTAACATTCAAAGGATTTATTAGTATCAATCAATGATGTAACTATTTGTGTCTAGGCTGTATAAAATTGCAGGCAATTATTTTCAAGCCTTTCTCTCAAAGCCTATTTTTTGTATATATTGTATTTTCAACTTTATTTTAAAAGTTATAGAATGGAATTTAAAATTGTCGTTCGATATTTAAATTATTCTAATTGGCGTCGTGAGCAAGGCTTCTGATTGGGAAAGCTGAAACTAACAATGACATAAGAGTGTTTACGCATTGCGTTCGATTCAATTTCTTAGTCAATATAATGAAAATTAAATGCTCTATTGTCGAGTGACCTTATGATTACTATCGAAATTGGTAGATTAATATCTAGGTACTTTAAAAATACTACGTTTTACGATTAATATGACAATTGTGACTTCCTGAGATAACATGTTACTAATTTATTTTGCGTTGCATTTTGTTTCCGGAGTATGGTAGGTAATTATAGGCCTGTGTATTATTAGTGGGGTAAACAAAATACACAGCCCTCAAAGTCGATATTTTTTTTTCGGATAGTCCTTTTTCAGCTATTATTATTGGTAAGTCTAAAAGCCGACCAGAAATTGCACACAGTCGAATCCCGATAATCCGTTTAATCGATTTTAATGCCAAATGAAACAATAGGTATTTGAAATTTAATCAACTTATGTATATTATGTAATGGGATTTACATAACCATCACCTCAGCTTATCAACAAACCAGATTGTTCCAATCACTAGGTGATTGACTCTTGACTCTTGGGTTTCTGACTGAGACCAAGTGGTCACCCATCCATGAACTTACAACGGCAAGTGTTGCTTAACCGCATAGAACAATCAATGTGGCTGATATTCCATGCCAGCCATGAGGTATTTAACTCTACATCACATTGTTTATGATTCCGTATTGTAATTAAAAACTTATGTTTTTTCCTGTTGTAATTTTTTCCAATTAAAACCACTTACTGATATTAGGCCTATACGGAATTACATACAAAAATATTGTACGTACACGAAAGTTCTAAAACGCCGTGCCGTATCTCTAAAAGCCATCGCTTGTGGCCTAAGTAACGGAAATGTTGTATTTCGATATTAGGACACGCCATTAAGATAGTAGATCGTGTTTGTTTAATTGGTAATAACAATTTTCTAATAATACATTAAATGTATTGTTAATTTTGATATGAATCTATCTATCCGTTTCGATAGTAATCTGTTGTTATTGGTCGTTAAGGGCGCGTTCAGATGTAGCTGACTGTGAAGACTTTTTTAATTTTTTTTCACGTCTTCTGATTCAAGCCAGGATTCCGCGAAGATTTTTGATAGATAAATCTCATAAGGTACGCGAATTTAATCTTTGTTTCAGAGATAAGTTGAGTCATCAGAAATCTCCAGAAAATTTCTCAATTCTGCCTTCATCTAGTCACTTATCATCATTATTACTATAAATAGTGAAAAACCACAGATTTTGTATTGTCTTGAAGTGCAATTTCCTTCCTAAAGCTTAATCTATATCTAATACCAAAATTTGACTAAACTGCTTCGGTCTTTTTTAGTGTGCAAGCGTAACAGACAGACAAGAGATACTTTCGGATTTATTATATATTAGTGAGAATAATTAAAGATTGAGATGCGGGAGATAGCTAAGCCAATAGATATATTTTAAACGTCTGCTACATCAGTACTCGCCTTTACCAGGTTGTAATTGTACCATTAATACCCTTGCATTTACGTTTACGTGCGATATAATTAATATGATAAATATTTGTTAAGTGCCTATCGGTTCCTGTACTTGTAATCTCTGATTATTTTTGTCATTATTACTTGTCTTGTGGATACAAAGTCCTTTTTATTTATAAAGATCTTTGTATTACTCCATCAGGTGTCCTTTCAATAAACCCCTTTTAGTTAGGAATCGAGTTCAAAGTATTAATTTAGAATATGGGCGCCGGAATGGATATTTTCAGGGGGGTGAATTAGATATGTAGTATGTTTTTCGGGCAGCTGTTATGGTTTACATATTTTAGCCGATTGTCCTTTGGACAACAACCTAGATTACCTAGATGCCTGAGTATTTGTTCATACAGTAAAAGAGATATGTTTTAACCTTTTTATTTGTATTTTCATTCAGGGGGTGTATGCACCTCATTGCACCCCCACCCGGCGCCCACTACATTCAGACCAGTATATTCACTCATAGACCTCATTTCAAATAGGCCTTTTTAGTTTCTTGGTACAAACTCTGTCACTTTTCAAAACAAAAGTATTAAATATGAGTTAAAAACTTGTTATACTATATTGCTTTTTTTGTAAGAATGGCCGCCATTTTCTGGCCTCTATTCGAGTCCTAAATACCCTAAAAGCACTATGATTGTATTTTTTTATTAATACTATGTTTATATTGTAAATATCACCATGTGCAATTTTATCTTATATTTTTTGTATTTCAACAATGTGTAATAAATTTTAATAGTGAGTCAATGCCGTGACATGCCTAAAGGGCGTACCGGTACGCTAGCGTAGCCGACCGGTACTTCCGCAGGCGTCGTGGGCAGGGAGGGGGCACTACACCCTCCTTCATACTGCGCCCCATCGTTGCTCCGTCCAGACGTCGAGTTGACTAACCATTAGAATTTCTTCCATATTTAATGTTTCAACCACAATCACAACTTATACATACAAAATTTTAGCTTATATTTCCTTTGTGATTGTGATTGAATACAGTCTTACAATAAAGTTATACCTATATTTTAAAATGTCAAGTTAGCAGTCTTTCCAAAATTCGCCTGAGCCCGCGATACGGGGAAATAATAATGGGCAAAAACCTTTGCTGTCAGTCGGTATAGCTACAAACATACATATATTATGTAGTTTTACTGTTCAGATCTAATTAAATGACTTAAGTAGACCTTATAATATAATATATTTTTTATTTCACATTGCACGCGTTGCAAAGATAATACTTATTTGCGTTTTCATACAAAACTCTTACATTTTTAATGTCAACGCTTCGCAATTCAGATAAGATTTAAAAAAGAATTTGGGATTTTTATTTAATTTGAGTTTTGTATGAGAACTTAATACGCGGTTCACTAATGAAGCTTATAATATATTATTTTTGTATGTAGATAATAAAAATACTCTAGCGTAATGTAAATTGAATGGATATATCTTAGAGGGGGGCCTATTGATGCGATGCAGAATGACCGACAGAGGAATGGTTGTTGGGGGCAAATGCTTGTAACTTAGAGATTTTTGAAATAAAAACTTTTTCATGTGCATCTTGCGTTCTTTCTGAACAGTGAAATTTGGACCGTCACGCTCGGGTCGGGTATACTCGGCTCCAGTCGAAAGCAAGCGCACTCGGGTTTGATTTATAATATTTTGAAATTAGAAAGTCATTTAAATAGTCTTTACCAACCTATCTTCACCTTCATGCCCGGGTTACACGTGGTTAGTTTTTGAAGCTAGGATAGCAAGCTAGTTCTCCACTAAACTGTCCTGGCTTGGAACATGCCAATTCTGTTTACACGAGGCTAGATTATTTTAAGCTAGTATTATGCAGTGACTGTCGTGATCACACATCCAAAATGAACTGCATGAGAAAAACGTTTTACGTCTTTAAACCTAACTTAGGTTTAGTTTACTGACACTAGCTTGCTATCCTAGCTTGTACAACTAGCCTCGTGTAGCCCGGGCATTATAGTGGGATCCGCCATTTAATGGCACTTTTTAGTAAAATCTAATTTTCCTTTAAAGCATTTGGCCCAATCAGCTCACTTAGTACTATAGTAGTAATATTGTAATGTGGTGGCTTATTAAAAGGATGCTAATTGTATATTATTGTCATTTCTTCCCGCCGTGTCAATAGGCTTCCTCAAGCATGAAGAAGTTAATTTCAATCGAAGTTTTTTATTTATTTGTAGTATAAAGAGCGTTACTAGTAGTAAATTGTAAGTGAAGGCTTCGGTAGTATGGGTGGAGATTTTATACATTACAGCTTCACAAACGAAATGTATAAATAATAAAAATTGTTATTTTCATTCTGTGGTTTTATTAAGGGAAAGGGAACTCTGCTCTACTCTTTGGGGGAAGACGGTGTAATGCTCCTCTCTATTCGTGGAAAACATGGCTGTGATCTGTGATCGTTCTCGAAGAATAAACATCATTGTTGATCATATCCGGAATTTTCAAATTACAAATAGCTTCTGCCCGCGACTTCGTCCGCGTGGAATAGTGGTGCTCCGCTCCTATTAGCGTGATGAAATATAGCCTATAGCCTTCTTCAATAAATGGGCTATCTAACACTGAAAGAATTTTCAAATCGGACCAGTAGTTCCTGAGATTAGTAGCGTACGCAAAAAAAGTAACTTTTCTGGTTGATTTCTTACACCTTGTGTCCGAAAAGCCCTTACGGAGCCCTATTTTTTTCCAAAATAAAATTTAACCTATGTTACTCGTGGATAATGTAGCTTTCGAATGGTGAAAGGATTTTTAAAATCGGTCCAGTAGTTTTTGAGCCTATTCATTACAAACAAACAAACAAAGTTTTCCTCTTTATAATATTAGTGTAGATTGAAAACGTAACGCAGTGTAGTCTAAGCGCACATGTCAGATGCTTCGCGTAACATCAATTGAGTCTGCAATTTATCAAAAAGATAGTTTGAATACATTAAGCGCATGACAAAATTAGAATAGCAATACTAGCTCCGCCAAATGTGACAAGTCAATGACCATTGTTCTTATGTTGAAACATGACCCGAATAAACTAGTGCTTGTCTTTCAACTGTCGTTAATTAATAAATATACGAACGAACAAAAAAAACACAGGAAGGGTTTTTATACAAACTACAGTGCCGACAGGCATGCATGCAAATGATCTTAACAAGTCAACACCACATCTGGTTTTAATTTCCTCACAATCTTTCATCATTTTGTTACTCCAAAACGATCCTTCTCACCTTGTGATAAGAGCGTTAACAAAGTGGGTTTTGGGTTACATTGTTCCATTTTGCGTAATAGGTCAATGCCAAGATTGTGATTAATGAATGCGTGCACGCATGCGCTTGTTTAAACACCGGCTCCGTGTTTGTATACCGTGGAGGTTAAGTTGGATGTGCCAGATAACGCCGCGGCGCCGGAAGGGATATCGTTGAGGAATTTCGCAGAAACCTTTGCTTTTATGCGGTGCTTACAGGATATCATACTTAACTTCATAACCTGAGTAATTTGTGGCCACAGTCAAGAACGCAAATGGACAAATAACTTTTTCATTCTTAATATTGACGTCGAAACAACAATTTGCAACAACATGGGCACTTTACACTTAGGTACAAGGGCATTGGAGCATAAATTAATTTCAACACCGCTATGAATTTGCAACAGTTTACCTACTAAAGGAAAGGAACTAAGCTTTGTACGGTCTGGCGTAGTTCCCGGACTTCTGTAAATAGGTCATAAAAAGTAGTTTCCGCGAGCTGGTGACCCACCAGACAATGGACGACCACCGCATTGTCTATTGTCATCACCGGCCAGACATGACGCGATGAATGGGGCAAGTTCATTCCGACCAGTGTGACCAGATTAAATTTTACGAAAATACCGAGGCACCTCAAAAAAATACTGAAATATACCGACTTACATAGGACAGATATACCAATAAAAATACTGATTTTCTGAACACTTATTATTCATACTCACAATAAATGTTAGCGTTATATTGTAACATCCTTTTCGAGGGATTAAAATTAACACAACCTGCTTCATCCTTAACACCTTGCTTTGTTTTTAAAATTGCTGACACATTTTTGTTTATAAATCTGTTCCTTTGGCCCGCTTTTATTAAATTTATCTGTGAAAAAATGCGCTCGCAGGGCTTGCAGACTGATATTCATAAAACACAACAAATTTGAATGTATGCAATCTGGAAATTACGCTCTATCTAATGGTGCAAACCGCATTAAAATTGGTCCAGCAGTTGTAAAGTTTTAGGCGAACATACAATTTTGCAACTCTCATCATCATCAGCCTATATATTGTCCCACTGCTGGGCACAGGCCTCTTCTCATACAGAGAAGGCATGAGCATTGATCACCACGCTTGCTCAAGGCGGATTGGCGATTTCAGACTTAAGTCCAGGTTTCCTCACGATGTTTTCCTTCACCGTTAGTCAGTGACGTCTAAGATATACTTAGAAAGTACATATGACTGTAGAAAAGTCACATTGGTACTTGCCAGGTTTCGAACCTGCACCCTCGTACACGAGAGGCAGGTGCCTTAACCACTAGGCCACCACGACTTTTGCAATATTATTTGTATAGGTAGTATTACAATACTCCAAAGCCGGCGATGGCCGTCTTTCTTGTCATATCTGTAACTTACTCATCTTTGCTCATAGATAACACATAAACTAAATCCGGGAAAGTCCCTTATGTTCGCGTTCCGGGGAAATCTGCAAACATTGTCGCAAAGACAATCACTCACTACGGTGTTGCCATAATGTCAACCAAAATATACCCAAAAATACTGACTTCCAGCAAAATACCAGAAAATATACTGATGTTTGGAAAAATCCATGAAATATACTGAAAAAGTATTAAAATACTGAATCTGGTCACACTGATTCCGACCGGCCCACATTAGCCATCCGAGTGAGACACAGGTACAGCGAAGCCGCGAGTGTGACAGAGAGGCAAGCAAGAATACGGTCTACGCGGACAGTCAGAATTACCGCTGCTTGATTTTGTTTTGGAACGGTCCAGTTGCTTGGCGGCCGGCGCACGAGTCGAACTGTTCTCACGCGCGATACGATTAGCTCGACGCGGCGCAACGTAACATGAACGGGTTGCATTTCTGTACACGCCGCGCCTCGCCGCGCTCGCACCGCCGATAACATCTGCGAATCCGATATTTAGGCCGGCGATATCGTGATAGGGTTCGAATTCGTGCGCGACATTTCGCCGGCTTCGCGCGGCCATGTGATCGCTCCCCGACCGATGGGAGCGAAAATCGAACAAAAAAGCCGCCTGCTAATGTCTACCCCTCCCGGCCGCTACAAAAAAGGGATAAAAAGGCTATTCCTGGAATGCACACATGTGGACGCCGGGTAACAGTGGGTGCTCGTATTTTTTTTTTTAGTGTGTGAATGCACTTCTCCTCTGACTTAATCAGAGACAATGTCTGCCGTCTATGGGTGCTCGTATTGAATCCGCAGTGTTAGCACGATGCCTCGGAGGAGCAGGTGGATGCATCTGGCGGCGGGCATCGCGCTCGGCGTCACCTTCGGAATATTTCTCAAACTGTGCTTAAGGACTTCATCCAGGACGTCTATCGAAGCATGTCCGGAATCGGCCAAACTGCTAGTCGATCCCGACCCCCTCGCCCTGATAGGCCTGATGCCCAACGAGACTGTACACAACTCGAACAGGACATTAGTGTTCGTGGGTGTTATGACGGCTGAACAATATTTAGGTTCGCGAGCGAAAGCTGTGTACGAAACGTGGAGCCAGGACCTGCCTGGCCGGATCGCGTTTTTCAGCTCGGAAGTGTCGCGTGCGCCGGGCTTACCATTAGTTCCTTTGCGTAATGTGGACGACAGTTATCCTCCGCAGAAGAAGTCTTTCTTGATGTTGCTGTACATGTATGAGAAGTATGGGGATCAGTTCGAGTGGTTCATGCGTGCGGACGACGACGTGTATGTGAGAGGTGACAAGTTGGAGGAGTTTTTGCGTTCGGTGGACAGTAGGAAGCCTCAGTTTATTGGGCAGGCTGGCCGAGGGACGAGCGATGAGAGGGATGCGTTGGCCCTGGACTACAATGAGAACTTTTGCATGGGCGGGCCAGGTGTGTTGTTCTCTCGGGAGACGCTGAAGAGGGTGGCGCCTCACGTGAAGTACTGCCTGAAGCACCTGTACACCACACACGAGGACGTGGAGCTGGGCCGCTGCGTCGCCAAATTCGCCGGAGTGTCGTGCACGTGGAGTTACGACGTGAGTACAACTTCATACAATATTGTAGTAAACTAACATTAGGGCTGCAGTAAACAAGTGACACGCCACAATACCTATGACGAATTGCGTTGCGTTATTATCTTCGGAACATAAATAACATGAATTATCAAGCCGCATGCGACTTTCGACATACTGAGCTGTATCGCTATCGTATGATTTTAATTGATATGTGGATGTGTAATTATAAAGTTATAACATTTCAATGTGAGCATTTTTGTGCGAGCTCGTTCGTGTTTCGTGTCAGCATTTTGACTATTAGCGACGTTATTCTAGACCATTTACTTAGCAAACACCGCGTAGGTAATTAATAAATATTTTAACAAGTAAAACTTAGTAGGTACCTATATTGTAGTTTTTTATGTACAAATGAATTAATATAGTGAAGATAAATAATATACTACTAATAGGGCTGCCATTCGTCTGGATTTTTCCTAGTTTAAGGGCGTCCGGGGTGCGTCCGGGTGGGTTTTCAAAGAGCGTCCGGAGAAAACCCGGACACTTTTTACCTGATATCCGATCCCGATTGATTGAAAGGTGAGCAATCAATTAAAACAAATAATAAAAGCTCATCAAACTCATTCAAAATGTCCGGGGTTTTTATAGTTTTAGTCCAGGGTCGACGATTCGGGTGATGGCAGCCCTAACTACTAACTAATAACAAACAAGTATTTTTATGCTTATTATAAAGACAAGTCCGGGTTGTCACACAATGGAACCATCAGTGGTAAATAAAATGAATTTCTCTAACTTTATAGCATTATTTAACCTCACCAGTAATTGCATTTCCAATCCTTTAAGATTTAAGACGCGTTTAAGCATAAAGTTGACGATTTCCTTATCGAAAAGGATGTCTAGGAAAGACAAAGTAGGTACCAGTTTTATTGCATCAAGGAAATGAAGCGATTTACTTGCCTCAGAAGTAATTATTCGGCGATTCATTGGACGTAAAATGTTCTTAGTGGCCAGTGTTTTTCAATAATAGGATCACTGACCTCGGCTACATAGGCTGTTGGGTAGTTGACTTTGCGGTAAATTTTAAACGACATTTAAAAAAAAGTTTGACATTTATTTAACCAATGTTTGCTTAGCTTCGTGTTTGGTTTTACAAATAATTAAAATGCGTTTCTAACAGTGTGAAGGTAGCTACATTTTATTTACGATTTTCAGTTTTATCTTTTTGCAGTGTATTATATAGGTAGTATAGAAATTAACGGGGTAAGATACTTTTTACCCTAAGATATTATTAAAAACTTCACGATGTATTTTAAGCATAACATCGTACAGAAATTGCTATTATGAAATAGAAGAACTTTAACATTTATTTAATTTTATGTGATTGACAACGGGATTAAAGGATTGATTTAAATTTAAACAATTAAGATAAATTGACTTTTGACCGGTTATAACTCAACTCGATTGATATCGTTTTAATAACATAGTGATAAAGTTACCAATTAAAATATCTACTGTATACATACCATACATATATAGTACGTAGGTACGGTTATAATTGGTCATATTTGCGATTGAAACTATTTCGGAAAGAGCGATACAATCTGTCAACGTCATTTCCTGTAATGTTATGAATTTCGATATTCTCAATATTACAAAGGTAGCATTGCTAACTGCAATTTCTTCCATCTTTATTACCCTATACTACGACAGAAAATAAGATACAAATATCAAAAATATTTTTTATTCTGTTCACATTTTAACAGTTTCTTTGTGATGCCGCTATTGCGACACTTTTCTTTTTCTTTTTTCGGATGGGAAATCATCAGATGACTCCTTCCATCGGTGGGGTGGAAGGACCGTCAGACCCTTACTGACTAAAACCCATCTATGTCCCTTCCTTAGCCCTTTGCATTCCTGTCAGGGTTGCGGGACGTTCAAAAAGAAAAGTTGCCGTAGTGTAAGGCTTTAGAAACTAAAGTAAAAACTTGGCTACTACATTAAAAGCCTACTTATTGTATGATGAACAACATAATTATGCGTATAACACAATAAAGCCGCCGTTACATTTGCTCTTGTTTCCACGGCTTGAGTTAATTCGTGCGGTCGCAGAACGAAAGTGTTACAATTATTTAATGGTTGCCTCGTTGTAATCTTTGTTTATACGTGTTGTATAGTTTATTTTATGATGGTTCTAAATTTTAAGTGTATTTATTGAAACTTGTGTTCACTCACTGATCAAAATTAGAACTTTTTCTTTAGTTATTTGTCTATCTTTCTTCTTAAAATTTTGAATATGCCAAAAGTCACACTCTGCAATGTTTTTTAAAAGGGAACCAAGGCTTTCGCTTCACGTTATAATATTATATAAATTAGATGGAATGTCTACACTTTCATCACTCACGAATTGAATTTTACCGGCCGGTATTCTGGAACAATACGCAAGCATCGATATTTTTTTTTCTACATGTCCTCTTACTTCTAACAGCATTCTACCTGCTTAACCGGACTATGTAAGCATAGATCTGGTTTTCAGTAAATATATGGGCATTTCTCCACTAAATGGAAAATCGCTGTCCCTAGCTAAATTTATGTGATAAATCTTAACATTTCTCAGTTTTTTGTATCAATACCGACATAGAATTAGGTATTCTTGGTACGCCATAGCTAATTTTGTAATTTAATAATGGAATATTCGAATAAATGAACCTCAAACGTCTCAAAACACAGTCCCCTGATACGTCCCTTTTCCAGAATCACAAATCTTATTAAAAATATATATTTTTTTGCCATTGATAATTGAATAAAAAATATCCAAACACATTAACAAGAACGGTTAGCATCTTTATACATCACAATTATATTTTTACAATAAAAATTTAATCAAAATATTCTTGTGTGAATGCTGTCCTCAAATTATTAAAACAGTCCCCTGTTAAAATTTAAAAACCGCGCTGAAGTCATATTTAGTTTTGGCGCGAAGCATTTAGATCGCGAAACGGAACACAATCGGTGTAAAGTTCGTTCAGTTTTGTCGCTAGAAGGCAGCCGCCATTATGTTTAGTGCTACTACTGCGTCATCTGGTGAACCACGCGTCTCGGCCGTTAGTGACAACATTCCCCTGGTAAGCTTTTTTTTTGCTGTTTTAAGAGTTTTAATAACGACAATTTGTTTAAAATAATTGATCAGTTAGTATGTAGCCACATCTGTTACGTTTATCTTAATGTTTTTAAATGACATTGTTTTATTAAGTATTCATGTAAAAATTACAGTCCCCTGACCAACAGTCCCCTGTCATTTCATAGCACAGGGGACTGTTCATACCACAGGGGACTGTTCATACCACAGGGGACTGTTCATACTACTGTTTTCTTTGGTTTTGACCACTAAAAGTAACGTCTCTTTCGTAGGTATTATCTCAAAATGCCACCGAAAAAGAAGTCACCCAAAACAAGAGAAGAAATACTAGAACAAAAACGTATAGCTGAGCTTTTGAGATATCAACGACTTAAAAATTACCCTCAAAAAAAAGAAGAATTGAAAGAAAAAGGCAGAAAAAAAAGGTAAAAGAAAATTAGTTAAAGATATGAGTCGTCGTGAGCATGAGGCTGTAAAAAAGGTTTGGAGAGAGCATTTTCTAAGTATCGTGTAAAGTCAAGAAAGACACAACAAATAATTTTGTTAGGGAAAATACACCTGATTCAGAGGATCCCGCAGAGGAATGTCAGGCGCCTTTAAGATCATCAGAAAGTGCATTAGTTATAGCAAGAAAGAAAAATGTTAAAAAAAAATGCAAAAGGGTATAAAGGAAAGAAAAAGACCTTGAGATTCAAGAATACAAATGGAAAATGGAAATGTATAAAAAGAGGTTACAGCGGTTAGAAATGAAGGTTAATCGCAGTAGGAATGAAGAGACACCTAACACAAAACTAACAAGAATGTGTGATACTCCAGAAACTCGAACAGATGTTGTAAAAAGGCATTTTTTCCTAAAGTACAATATTAAGACTGATTTGTATGTAAGGTGTTGCACAATTAATGTTAATTACTTTAGTTACTTCAAAAGTATTATTATGTCAACCTAAAATATCGGTTGTGATAATTAATTAGCAGTAGTAATGTTTCTTTGTTTATTATTTTTTTATTCTGTTTTAAAAGGCAGGACACCATATTTTTCATAATTTTAAAGACTGACTTTAGTGTCTAGTTGAAGTTTTAGTCAAGAAGTTGTCTTAGTTTAGCAGTATTTTTAAGAAAACTTCATTGTTTTATTAAGTTTTACGCAACTGTTATTAGGCTTCAGAAAAGTCACTATAATAAGTAAAATTTGTTATAATACTGTTGATTTTATTAAAAAAATTACGTATTTTAAGAATGGTAAATAAAAATAAAGAATTTGATTAGTTAAACAAAAATACTTATTGTTTTTGTCCATAAAACATTCCCCTGGATGGTTACAACAGTCCCCTGTCACGGTTTTGCGAAAAATCGTCCATAACTCAAAAACCAAGAGGAAAATGTGTGGGCTTTTTTAAGATATATATTTAATTTACTATTGCCTTTCATTTTATAAACAAACATTCTCAACATTTAATAAAATTACTTCAGGACAATCTTGTATGGACGAATTTCCAAATAGCAGAGAAACACCCATATATTTGGAGCCATTTATTAATTGGATCTAATTTTGCGTCAGCTTCTGCCAGTCTTCGGTCACGTCTGGTAGAAGAAGCGGCGATAAACAATTTTTCCAGCCATGAGCCACACAACTGTCTTCTCCAATAATTAACTTAACTTCGTTATAAAGCTATGGATTGTACGAAGGGGTCTCAGTTGTTTCATTTTCGATGTCATCATCATTACCAATCACATTCGCTTAATTCCTCAACGTTATTACTTTTTCCTGTAGCGGATTAACAAGCGCAGTCCAACCTTTCCCTTCTACGTCAAATTATTACGAATCTTTCCTTGAAACGTCAGCAAAGTCATTGACCGGCCATCTTTCCTGCGCTCAGTCAGCTTCCGTCTTTGGTCCTGGAGTCTCGTCCATTAAGCCGGAGTCTGGTCCTTTGATCCGTGATTATTGAGTTTCTGCACGTACAGCCTGTCGTATGATTTCAATCTTTTTGCTAACCAGGTTTGATCTTGTTTGTGTTAAGTGTTTTATTCTAACACTTATGTGATGAAAATACGATAATAGATGTTTTTATCGCGTGTGTGGGCTTTCTATCCTAATAAGTCCTAGTGTCAGAGTTTTCTCAAATCGTCCTGACGGAATTGTACCAACGACTGCTATCAAGGTAACCGGGAACGAGGGCTTAACGTCTCAGGCATGGGGATGTAACACCGCCAAACACCTGCCGGGCGAATTTTGTGTTTTTTTTAAAACCTATATAAAGCGATGTGGGCCCGACCAGGGAATCGAGCACAAGGCATCTACAGTAGTCGCGACCACTGGACCAACGTCTCTTCTTTAACTATTTCCTCTATAATTTAAATTCCCAACTTGTTTCGATCAATTACCACATATTGCACCGTCACCGTGCTACAAACTTACAAGATCTGTCTGCCTGATATATCGATTTCTTTAACCGACATTAATTAACGCCAAAAAAACTTGTGTATCCACTAGTTTTTCCTCTTAAGAACATTAATTAACAGTAGCGAGAGGGGCGCCTTGAAGCGTCGTAACGTGTGACGTGGGAACAGCAAAAACTAAACGTTGATAATATGTAAATAAAAGCAAAAACCATTATCTTAGTAATTGTACGAGTAACTACTGATCGTTTTTATATAATTTTAGTGTATGTGGTAGTAGGTACCAATGTAAAAATGTCAGAGACCAAAAACCTAGCTAATAATACCTTCATATAAATGCAAAAGTGAGTTAGTTTATTAGTAACGCTTTCACGGTAAAACGTCTAAACCGATTTGGATGAAATTTTGCACGGAGATAAAAACGACCCAGGCGAAGGTTATAGGCTACTTATTATCCGGGTGCGTTAAGTAGTTCTACCGGGACGCGGGTGAAACCGCGTGAATAACCAATAGTACCAATTTCATAATCTTATTTGAATAGGAACATTTTCCTCTTTAATGTGGGTTCATTTGTTTGTGATTTTAAAATCCTAACCTGCATATAGATTCATCTGCCTATAGCCTTTTCCCAACTATGTTGTGTTCGGCTTCCAGTCTAAACCGGATGCAGCTGAGTACCAGTGTTTTACATGGAGCGACTGCCTATCTGACCTCCACAACCCAGTTACCGGGTAACACGGTACCCCTTGGTAAGACTGGTTGTCAGACTTTTCTGGCTTCTGACTACCCGTAACGATTGTCAAAGATGTACAAATGACAACCGGGACCAACAGCTTTCTGAGGCACGGAGGAGTCTCGCTATGACATAGATGGTCACCCATCCACGGACCGACCGCGCCAAGCGCAGCTTAACCTTTGATCGGTCGAACCGTGCAGCTGTTACTTAGCCATGAGCTCCTCCATAGATTAAAGTACATATATCAGACTAGCTGTTTCCCGCGGTTTTACCAGCATCCTGAGGTAAACTACTTCGCGCATCTGGATAAAAACTCTCTTATCTACAGAAAAGGCATGAGCATTGATCATGCTCAAGGCGGATTAGCGATTTCAGACTTTTGAAGTCCAGGTGTCCTCACGATGTTTTCCTTCACCGTTTGCAGTGGTGTCTAAGATACTAGAAAGTACATGTGACTTTAAGAAAAGTAACATTGGTACTTGTCAGGTTTCGAACCAGCACAATCGTACACGAGAGGCAGGTACCTTAACCATTAGGACACTACGACTACTAATGAATTAGGTTAGACTACAATATTTTAAACGAAGGTTTTAACTCAGTAAATAGAAATTGATTCATTGAAGGAAAAAAAACTACATAATAAAAGGATAAGACCAAGTCAATATAGTTGTTAATTTAATGCTAAACAACTTGAGGATGAATAAACAGGGAAAAATATTATTTGACAGAATATGTCAATGGTCGGTTTACTGAAACTATAGGAACACCAATGGGTTGTGTTAAAAAAAGTCTTAAAGACTTGGGGTATGTAAACAATAGACACTGGTATACTTGATAGAATGAAAACATTTATTAACACAACACAAGACAAATTTAATACAGGGGATAATAAAAACCTCCTCCTTTTTAGGGTTCCGTAGTCGACAAGGAGCCCTTATAGTTTCGCCATGTCCGTCTGTCTGTTTGTCCGCGGCATAGCTCAGAGTTTCTTGGGACTAGAAAGCTGAAATTTAGTATAGATATGTATGTATGTTGATCACGCCGACAAAGTGGTAGAATAAAATTATGAAAAATATTTTTTAGGGTAGCTCCCAAATACGTAAAGTGGGGATGTATTTTTTTACAACGTTATAGTTACAAAGTTATAGTCGACTAACTAAGACCTACTACGGAACCCTTCGGCGTGGCCAGTTTTTGCGAAGTCGGTTAATAAATAAAAAACTAAACAATTTTGTGTGTGTGGTCGTACCAAATAAGTCCAGCTCAGTATTATTTGGATTAATTCGGTGCTGTAGACTTTCAAAGGGCGTCCGGGAAAAACCCAAAACTCATTTCAGGTCCGGGTTTTCATGATATCCGTTCCCGATTGGTTGAAAGCTAAGCAATAAATTAAAACCAATCATAAAAAAGTGTCCAGGAAAAAGCCAAATTCACTCACTCAAATGTCCAGGGTTTCTCTTGTTTTAAAACGGGGTTGGCGATTTAGGTGATGGCAGGCTAATGCCAGACAGCTAGTGCTTGACGCTAGTTTACAACTGGACCTAAGAGGTGCTGCGAGTGTCATAACTTTCCTAAAACTTAACTTTCGACTACCTCGTTGGTCTAATAGTCGTATAACGAGACTGCTGTAAAGAGGGTCTCGGGTTAGACTCCCGGGTCTGGCTGAAATCGCTTTGTTGGTTTTAGAAAATTTGACAAAAGCAGCCCGGAGTAAGGAAGTTGATGATGCTATACCCTCGTGTCTGGAACGTTAAGCCTTCGTCCCCGGCTGCTATCATGATAGCAGTTGTTGTTACAATTCCACGTCAGAGGCCGTCAGGCGGATTTGAGAAAACTCTGACACCAGGGCTTGTTAGGTTGGCAAAACCTGCAACCCACATGATAAGAAGAAGAAGAAAACTTTACGATCGACAGAATATTAATAAAGCATCACTAATTTAAAGTTAGAATAAGGACAGCTATAAAAATGGTCGTTTACAATCTAGAAAACATTGCCACGTTAGTGTAAGACTGAGGCTAAATCTACAGCCGCAAAGTTCAAGGTGAATTGCTATTTATTTTAACTCGAGTTTCCGTAATACAAGTTCTACGAAGCATTAGAAAAAACATGGAGTGCGGATGATAGAGATTTATTGACGTAGGTTTCGAACTTTATAAATTCCAGACTAGTATTTTCAATCATGAGCTAAATATTTTTTGAAATTGAAAGTTCGCCACAGATATGGACGTGTAGAATATGTAGGGGACCACGTAGACCTAACTTGTACTTCCCTTGAGGTGAGATCGAGGACAAGAGAGAATCCATTTATAATAAAAAAAATGTGATGTCGAAAAAAGAAAATATTTGCTCCATGGTCTTAAGAGATCTATTTATGATTGTAGCTTTTAATGCTCTTAAAAGAATAGCCGGATCAGAAAAAGAGGGAGGATCTTTTTCAAATTATTTATCTTTTCGTGTGAGTCTAGTGAAATAGAATAAATCTTTTACAAGTATCATGGCTGCAATCACGAACACGGTTCAAGAACAGTTAGACTACATTAGTATGATAATGACAAAGAGTCATGAATGTGTCTCAATTAAATTAAGTGGCCACATTAGCCGCTACGGCTCGACAGTCAGTGCAAAGAACAGTTCACACCAATCTGCATAACATGATTTCCTCGTTACTGGTACAGCATAAAATTTTGTTTAAGGACCACCTAATCGGTACTGGTATTTTGATTTAGTAATTACAGGCTGCGTTTTTACACTGTGGCTTTTAAAATATCTCGTTATGTGTTAATGTTTTTTAAATATAAAAAAAAACTTAATATTTTTAACCGACTTCAAAAGGGGCCCTGTATGTATGTTTGTCCGCAATTTTCTAAAAAAACTACGAATTCGATTTGGATGCATATTTTTCAAGGAACGTTTCATGCTATGGTGTCAACCTTTACCAGTTCTAAAACAATTGTTATGTATATGAATATGGAACTCGTAAGCATTATTTTTGGTTCACAATCAGACAACCGTACAATCACCTCACACCTTAATTGAAGTATAAAAAATGTTTGTTGCAAAACGTTCTACATGCACTGGATCGGTGATTATCATTTGATTTTTCCATAGAATTGGGAACAGCGGTCTTTATCTCGGATAAAGATAAAGTATCGATGAAAGACTAAAATACTACAGCAAAAAATAATGTTTTAAGGACTATTTTATGAAATTTAAAAGATAGGCACTTCTCATACTACCAGTTAAAAAGAAAAATCAAACAGCATTAGTAGGTAAAGGAATATAGAAAACTAGCTTTCTGCCAGCGACTTCGCCCGCGTGGGCTATACGAATTCAAATTCAGAAAAAAATGACAGAGTTTCATACAGTTTCAGATCTCTACATTCAGCATTTAGGCTGTGCGTTGATCCGTCAGTCATTCAGAACAAGGCATTTTATATGTTTATAGATAGATAGAGAAGTTAAGTAAATCAGGAGTAGGTGCGGGTGACAAACATGAAAAAGAATATGTTGCGTACAGATGATACGATTTAGAAGGTGGGAAAAAAGCAGACGTAGATATTACGTAGAATCAGATTAAAATTTACCTGAAAGTTACCTTCAAATCCTCCTACAATATAATAATATCCTTCAAATAATTCTAATGTAAGTTTAGCACCAGTGCCTACCTACGAAACGGTTGCATTGGTCGTTGTTTTAAATTAATTTGTATTCAAAACATTGTTACACGCGCTACAGAGTGTGCAAGTCTTTTAATGTAGCTCGTTACGTTTTAGTTGTCTGAGTGTACGAGGAAATTATTTATTAACTCACACTAACATTTTGTTAGTCTGATTTGTGAAGATATTTGCATCGTCGCTTCTGGTCTGTTTTTATTAGTGTTCATCATTACTAGTGTCAGTATATCTACTGCTTTATTCTTCCATTCCATTTCTGTCTTTTTGTTTTGTATTGATCCGTATCCCACCCGTATCCCAACATTTTTCAAAGTAGGTCTTTAAACGAATAGTCAAAAGTCAAAACAAAATTATTTTCTAATACGCCTCTAAATAGGCACTTGTAAATCATCATTAGCCTATCGAATACTGGTCTTCTGTTGGACGTACGCCTCCCCTAACATGTGCCAAAGTGCAATGGTCTTCAGCGTTCTCCATTACTATTGCCTTGATTAATTGCCTTTACACCAGCAAAGAATCAATTACATTTAAAACCAGCACCATTTACAGCAACACATAATCAACTTGCAACAAGCTAAAGTTTTATTTGTAATAGCATATTAAATTATTAAAGCAACCATCCCGGTGGTGCAATAGCAACCGGTTTTTGTAACCGAGAGCAGTTTTTGCGACCACATGATGTTCTGAGATACGAACCGAGTCATAGATTAGCGTCATTAATGACGTAGACGTGTTTGTGGACATGGTTTTGTTGGCAGATTTATATTAATTTCTCGTGTCGCAAATTCCGGGAAGTAATTCGACAAATAAATCACAAAAAATACGCGAAAAGAACCTTTTAAGTACAGATGTTTGTGATGTCAAGTCTCACAAACGTCAACCTAACTCTGGCGTCGAATATGACATGACTTCACGCCTCATATCCTCGAAGGATAAGCAGAGGTGTATACAATTTGCCCCATGCAACGTGTTACCCGCGGTCTGTCAAGTCAAAAAGTAAAAATTTTTATTTTACCGCCTCATAATAAGGCACTAATGAAAGCTCAAATTAGTTGCTCAGGGTGGTTAGACAAGTGGCAAAACGCTAACGCTAACGCTATGGAATAGAAAACAAAATGTATGGGAATGACATATAGCTAGTCGTAAACGAATGTCATTCCCATACATTTAGCGTTAGCGTTAGCGTTTTGCCACTTGTCTAACCCCCCAGTTCTAAATAGTCCTATGGGGACAAACGGTGAAGAAACTCGTATTGTTGTAGGCAGTCGTTCCATGTAAAATACTGCTACTCAGCTCCAACCGTTCAGACTGGAAGCCAACCTCAAGATAGTTGGGGAAGAGCTAGACAGATGATAGTCTCATGCAATAGGGGCAAGCCTGACGAATTCCACGCGTATATTAAGATCTTTGATAAAGATAGTTATGGCGTTGTTGATACAGTTAAAGAGTTATCTAGGTCGCTTTTCAGTGTCGTGTACTTGACCAACTGACAGTTGTTTCCAAGAAATAAATATACCTCTATGATAAAGATAGATCGACTGTTTGATATCCAAAAATTGTATCATCTACCACTAATTTAGAAAACGTAACCCTTTCTAATGAAAGTTACGTATAAAATGTCAGTAATTACTAAATGTAAGCCAACATGAAACTATGTAATTATGCAGTAATTTTGCTAATGTAGTAGCTTCCTACAACATTGATTTAACTAACCAAACACGTCATGGCTCGTAGGCTAGATAAGATAGCCTGGATCTGAGCTCAGCAACTGCAGCACCAGCGTTATCACACGATCACCATAATAACTGGGCTAGAAAGCGAGAGCTGGCTGCATATCAGCCGATTACAAGGCCTTATAAGAACTGCCTCGCTGGCCTAATTGTTACTCTGCTGCTGTACATGAGGTCCTAGGGTTTCGATTTCCAATTCTGGTAATTTTTTGTTGGGTACTAGTACTACTTGGGTATCAAATTTAAATTTTAAAGCTTTTTTGGCTGGTTTCAATTCTCTTTATTTAAACCCCAGCATGAAAACGATTGCTTACACATTCGGCTGTTGCTTCTTTACCAGCGAAATGACACTGCTATCAAATATGCAATAAAAATTATTTCATACTATCTTGTAAATGTGCGCATCTGTATCTTATCTCATATATAGTAATATCCTTTAGAGAGAAAATTCAGTCACAGGATCCAATCTCAACTGAGATGAAGAGACCATTATAGTGTACAAGTGTGAGCAGACACAGGTGCACTCTCCCCTCTCTTCCCTTAATTGGTTCAGTGACTCTCATAGTCCGAGAGCACGGTTATCCGACACGACCGGAGAAAGAGCAGCTCTTAGAAAGAGAAGGCTCTCGATAGGTTAAGAAAACGATCACCCATCCATGAACTGACCCCGTCTACGGTTGCTTAACCTAGATATATCTGCAGATCTATTTACGTACATTATGGGGCTTAGTTTCTAATCCCTAATGACTGTGTCTCTAACATCTGTTGATCTCCTGACAAAATATATCATAGTAATTTGTTATGTCAGTAGGGATAGTCATGTTGAACTGTGATAGTTATTTTTAACTGTGCTTGTAAAAATAGCTACTGTACTAAATTGTAATGTTTTTTTTTTATTATTTTGAGCCTTCTGTTTAAAGTTTATCTTGGTTTGACGCACAAGGTTTATAGGGACGTATAATGGCTTATAATTTTATTCATGCGCAATGAGTTAGACTATTCACAATGAGCCTAGACGGGTGATAATGGTCGCGTGAGAATGATCAACACATTTACTCATTTAAGTGTAGAGTGTATCTATAAAAAATACTCCTATATGGCAAAAGTTATAGCGATAAAAAGTCTATAACGTTTCTGCATACACAGTTGCATTATTGCAAGCATAAAATAATAAATGAATAAGCATTTCTGTTACATTCGCTGTACTATGCCAATCCAGTTTGAGGCAAATTACACTGGTTTCAAACGAACTTAAAATAATGATAAAAAAACTCTGATAAACGAACTTATTTCTAGTTTTTATAACATCTTTATCAAAATTAGCGCTCAAATATACTGTGGTCGATTAAAAAATATCATTTTTAAGTAACAAAATGAGCGCAATTTTGATATGCTAAATATTTTCAAGTGAACTTCGCAATTAACTTGATAATATATGACCTAAAGGTAGGTACGTATGTCTGTCTACGTGCTTCGAATAAACTGATGAATATTTAACAAGTTTCTTGAAAAAATAAATAATTAAATACCTTCGCAGGATGTGAGAAAGCAAAAAGATCAAAGAATAACAGTTTCTATACCTACCTCTATTTACCTTTGTAAGTGAATGTAATATTTGCACAAGGCGGTTAATACTCGGTACAAATATATTATGCATTTGAAACAGCACTTACAGAATGACTGCAGATTTTGTTGCAATTGCATCGTAGGCGGCACAAGTATAAGTCAAATCTTTAAAATTGTGTAGCAGAAATGTTTGCAATGTCATTTTAGAATTGGATCGGATGCCATCTTGATTTCAATGATAGACTTTTATCGATTTAAAATGATTTCAAAGCTACTGCTGGCATCGATTCACAGGCAATTTGTCGGGCGGATTCCATGTCTTGATATCGATACGATAGTACCCCATGCCTACCTATTACCAGTTTCCTAATCTGACTGGTCATACGAAACACGAAGTACTGTGCAAGAAGCTTCAAGCCACAGATATGGATATACCTAGATAACGCAAGAGCAACTACTTCGCGTGCCTAGCTTACGTACAAAAATCGTAAGTGGCCATTTTCGCGCTCAGTCTGCATCGGTGTATGGCGCTAGTCGGATGTCAGTTAAAAATACTAAAATGGTGAATTGGGCTGTTATAAATTGTAAAAACTGTACAAATGCGAGGAGAAATAATAAAGTAAACGTTTCCTTCCACCGGTAAATCATTTTGTGATTAATATTATGCGTAGTTAATTTAAAAATCAATTATTTTAAACCTGAGACCCTCAGTAATACCTGGTAATATGAGAAAAACCAAATTTGAGGAAAACGAAACATTCGTATTACATTGCGGGATTTTACTTGGAGCGGTTGATGAGACGTTTTGTTTTAACAAGTGATGAATATCGAAATAAGCGATACTATCGTATATCGCTTCAGTTTTGTAGTACAGGGACTTTTATCATTTTTCTGTCAATTTTAGCGATTAGTGCTGTTCATCATATGCAACACAAATCGATTCTCGAGAATCGATTTCGGAAACAGAGGAATGATTTTTAATTATATAAGTACTTATTATGTAGACAATTTTAATAAATAATCGTAACATTTCGTGATTTTTTTAGTTTTGTACAAAATTACTCATTAAATAGTATAGTATATAGTATAGTATTTGTATATTTGTATAGTAATTGAGAAATGGTATATACAAAGGCGAACTATATTCAAAATTGAGTTTTCACCCAGCAAATCTTTGAGAGATAGAAAGAAACGAAAAAGGGTAGAATCTCGTTGCTTTTTGTAAACACTAGAATTAAAAGAATTCGATAAAAACATCTTATATTTAAATATAAGGTGTTTCGATCAAATATTAAGTGTTTATAATAGTAAACTTGAAATTATGGCAAAGGTATCCAAAAACGCCGATGGAACGCAGGCGCTCGAGCACGCAACCTCTACTACAAAGACTTTCAACGTGCTGCTGGCTGGGTAAGCGCGAGTGCAAGACGGGGGGCGGGGCGAGGGGGCGCCGTGCGCGGGCGGCGTCTTTGAATCGATTTGATTTTCTCATCACTAAATAGTGCTTGTGACGTCATAATAGGTATTAAAAAAATGGCACGCTTGGTTTTCATACAGATCGTGATACTTGCGTTATCTATGTATATCCATATCTGTGCTTCAAGCACAGTCGGTGGACATAGATACCTAAGAACCACTTAACCAAGTAAATATCAAGACTGGATTACTATCCACCTTTTATAGGCCATACGGGGACGATAGGGAACATGTTCACAGGGTATCCAAGGACCCAGTTATTGCTATATCGGCGCTTGTTGCGACTCTTATCTCGGAGTTGGTCGACTATCTCGTAAAGGGTTACGGGAAATTGCGAAATACATAAAGATATAGATAGGGTTACATCTAGCTTGGAAATGAAATGGTTAAAAGCAATTCTAGACATTGTAGTGTTTTATAACGATATGTTGAGGCTTAAACAGAAATGTCAGAATGTTGTTTTTATACTGTTCACGCTACAACAGTTTCCCCTGTAGTGCCGCTATCACGATTTTTTCTCCTGTCATATCACATAGCATGTTTACACACTCTCTCTCTGTATACACTGAGTATATGGTGTCGTAGTGTAAATCTAGCTTTATGTTCAGCGAATTGTTTGATTGTGGTGATTTTATAGTCTAGTTTATAGAAGGAGCTCGTGCACGCCGCACGGGTCGATCGATCAAAGGTTAAGCTAAGCTTGGCGCGGTCGGTCCGTAGTTGGGTGACCATCTATGTCATAGCGAAACTCCTCCGTGCTTCGGAAAGCACGTTAAGCTGTTGGTCCCGGCTGTCCGAAATCGCCAATCCGCTTTGAGCAAGCGTGGTGATCAATGCTCATGCCTTCTATGTATCAGAAGAGGCCTGTGCCTAACAGTGGGATGATGTGTCGCCGACAGCAGTTAGTCTACAATAATCTAGTATATTTTAGTATATACGACAGCCCTAAGTATATAGTTAGGAGTACAATATTCAGTTGTGTAGTTGCTTAAGTATTTACAATAGCTATCGTTCATTTCTATGAAGACAGTGGTTAGTGAGCTGCCAAGGACGGGCGAATGTCCTCTCCGGAAAGCTTGTTGTATGTCATTCTATTGTCGGTCTTCTTCTGTTATCTCGATTTGAAGTATTAATGAGTAAGTTCAGAGGTTGCACTTGATATGATAGATATTTTTTTTAAGAGTAGATAGTACCTTACTGCGAATCGATGCATCGAAAATTAGAAATCCACAAAAATGCTACTCGACTTCTAGAATCAAAGTAAATGTATGCAGTAAGTAAGCATCTGCTTAGCCTTATCCCAACTATATTGGGGATGGATTCCAGTCCAACCAGATACACCTGAGTACCAGTAGGTATAGCATGGAGCGACTGCCTATCTGACTTCCACAATCCAGCTACCGGGTAACACGATAACCCTTGGTGAGACTGGTTGTAAGATTTTCTGGCTTCTGATTACCTGTATAACTTGCATTTAAAGGCACTAAAGAGTCTCGATACGATATAGATGGTCACCCATCCACGGAGCGACCGCTTTACCTTGGTCGATCGACCTGTGCGGCTGCTACATAGTCATGAGCCATTTGCAACTAGTAACACCGATTATTGCTAGCGAAACGACATTCTGTTACTACGTAGAAAACATTTGTATTATATAGTATAAGACCTTTGTACCCTGGGTGTCCTGTGACGTCATATTTCATAGTCGTGACGCGAATCGTCTAGTGTGTCTTGTTGAATAAACATTGAATACCTACATTGTGGCAAACGTCGCGACAAAATGATAATAGGTATAGGTATGTTTTTTATTTGTAACACTGTAGGTACTAGAACGTAGGTATAAAAATACTTTACACCGACTGTGAAATCATACAGTGTCATAACGTAATGACTGTTCGTCTGCTTTTGTGTGGAATCTGATGCTGTACGAGTTACGACAATAGAGACTAAAATGGAGATGCCGAAAACCTTCCTTTTTAGGGTTCCGTAGTCGACAAAGAACCTTTATACTTACGCCATGTCCGTCTGTTTGTCTTTACGCGGCATAGCTAAGAGGTAGAAATAAAATTTTTAAAATATTTTTTTAAGGTAACTTTGCCCCACACATGAAAATTCTCTTGTATCGTGGGTGCGTATAAATGATTATTTAAAATACATTACACATGCACAAAAACCCAGCACCGGAATAATTTTTGCCAACATAAACTTAGATTTATTTATTAATAGCTGTTTCCCGCGGTTTCACCCGCATCCCGAGGGAACTACTTAGCGCACCCGGGTAAAAAGTAGCCTATGTTGTTCGTCAGGGTCTATTCTATCTCTGTTTTCTAATTTCATTTATATCGGTCCAGTAGTTTTGGCGTGAAAGCGTAACAGACAGACAGAGTTACTTTCGCATTTATAATATTAGTAAGGATTGGTTTTCGCAGTGTCATCAAGCTGTCTCAATTATTATAAAATTTTACGTTACTTAAAACTTTTTCGCAATTATTACAATTTTATCTTGAACCTCATGCCATGGTTATCAGCTCTGTAGGTGAACGGTCACACACACAGACACGCGTGACTCACTACGCGGTGATCGCCAAGTATTATCATAGGACACTGAACTGGCCGACACAGCGGATTAATACGTCACGGTTAATTAACGTAGATAATAGAGTTGTCTATTTATAAAAAGACCAATTTGTTTGGTAGGTAATTGATAAAGTGCATGAAGAACCATTTATGTCCTTCTAAAGATATACAGTTTAAACGAAGTATAAACGAAGGTTCTTCAAACCTTACAGACAGACATGTGTTGCTGGGGAGTTTGTTGCGCCACTTCTTCTTCCCAGCAAACACACATAGGAAGTGGTGAAGGGCGGGCGTTTTGATGGCTGTCGGAATAAATGACTTTTGAATTTTGATTTTTTTTAATTCTAAACAACAATTAATTTTCGATGTGAAACATCTTTATGTTTGTTTGCTTCTTCATCTTGGGGGTAAGACTGACTCGTATGCCGTGACGGCAAGAGGCATGACACTCGCTTCTGCGTCATGTTCCTTCTCCACCGCGCTCTGTCCATGTGATAGTGATAGACAGTGCCTAGATTTGTTGGCATCCTGTGGCTGGCAACATTTTTGAAGAACCACCAGCAGTTTTAAGATTATGATTATCCTTTATGAACTGGCTAGCTGTTTCCCGCGGTTTCACCCCCATCCTTATAGAACAGCTCCATGTACCCGCCTAAAAAGTTGTACCGAATTTCTTCAAAATCAGTGCAGCCATTTTCACATGAAATCGTAACAGACAGGTAAACAGAATTACTTTCTCATTTATGATATTAGTAAGGTTAAGTCGTTATTATAACGATGGGTAAACGTTATAATAAGTACTTGATATATAAACTTCACTTCACTATCACTATAATTTATTCAGTGATATAAAGCCACACTGGCTCTTATGAAACATAATAATATGAGCTGGGTTAAGGTGTGCTCTGAATGTACTCAGAAAAATATTTATAGAAAGCTTTCATGAGTAGATAGTACGAAATATATATAAAAAATGTATACCTTTGTTTTTATTGTTTTGGCAAGTGTGCCTCTCTTCTGATTGACTTATCGAACATGTACCTAGTAATTTTGTTGACGATGCCAAATGAAAATTTACGTATAAATAAATTTATTTTTCCTTCCTTTTAAAAAAATGGGTTTCATAGAATTTTAGTGTTAGATTTTTTGTAGTCTAAATTATTATAATAATATGTATACATATAAAATGTTTTGTCCTGAATGACTGACGAATCAACGCACAGCCTAAACCGCTGATCGTAGAGACCTGAAACTTGGAGGGTGTGTTCTTTGTATGACGTAGGTATCCGATAAGACAAGATTTTTCGAAATTCTTCATCTAAAGGGGTGAGGTTTGTATGAAACTCTGTCATTTTTTAAATTTGAATTCGTATAGCCCAGACGGCGGAAAGCTAGTTATCTAAATAATTTTACAGTACACACAAAATTAAGTAAACAGACGAAGATTCGCCACAGTGTACAGAGTTAACAAATACATACATAATTAGTTTGTGCAGTGAATTAGGGTGACAATGACTTAGTCACGATTTCACTGGACATGTTACAAGTAATTTGTCACTTTGAGCGCTCGTGAAAAATGATTACACAAATATAGGAAACTAACAAAATCTAATCTGAGATGCAATATCAAACCAGTAAAAATATATAGAACTAGCTGTTTCCCGCGGTTTCACCCGCATCCCGACGGAACTACTTAGCGCACCCGGGTAAAAATTAGCCTATGTTGTTCCTCAGGATCTATTCTATCTCTGTGCCAAATTTCATTTTATATCGGTCCAGTAGTTTTGGCGTGAAAGCGTAACAGACAGACAGACAGACAGAGTTACTTTCGCATTTATAATATTAGTAAGGATAGAATATTCTTTATTGTATCGCCAACAGGATAAATATAAAGGGATAAAATTAAATAAAAAATGTTTAAAACCCCTACGCAAAAATGCTGAACATCATTTTGGAAAATAGCTGATACTCTTACACCGCTGTACCGATGTAAACTAAACATAGCTAAGAACCACCGCAAGGAAACTGGCTTTCAAATGAAAAAAACCGCATCGAAATCGGTTCATCCGTTTGAGAGCTATGATGCCACAGACGGACAGACATCGACGTCAAACTTATAACACCCCTCTTTTTGCGTCGGGGGTTAAAAATATGAAGCTACAAACAATTATACTTACAACAGTACAATAGGCTGTCTTATCGTTAAAAGCAATTTCTTACAGACAACCTTTGGATAGATTCAAAGTGTAAAAGAATTTATTACTATTTCAAATTCATATTCCATAGTTTAGTAAGTAATTTTCGATGAAGTTTTTGCCCATATCTGTAAATCGGCTGGATTCTGGGCTAAACAGGGATTGGAGATTAAGATAAAACACAAGAGAACTCGACTGAAAGATAATTCACGACGAGGTTACTTGTTGTAGTAATCAACTGCAAAAAATAAAAAGATAATAATTTATCAAAATGTAAAAAGCTAACCTGTTCCCCCGTCGCATATGGCGAGAAACAAGTCTCGCTTTTTTTAATAAATTGGTAACCGCTTTTGATTTTATACGCGTCTTTAAAAAATACGAGTAGGTACCTATAATATTATATTCTTTGACGTACCGGCTAAACTTTTTTTCTGACTTTAAAGGCTCTTTACAGCAGGTCTAAAAAACTGGCGATGTAGACTTATCGATCAAGCGAATAGGGGTCAATTTGTTGCTAATTTGTTGCTGAAAGATGTTAGGAAAAAAAATAAAAAATAATTAAAAAATAATAAAAAAAAATAAAAAAAAATGTTTTTTACCCTACTGCGACATAAGGAGGGTTATGTTTTTCGAGTGTATGTATGTATGTATGTCCATTTCTTTGGCACGCCCTACAGCCCAAACGGCTGGACGGTTTTTGACATATGAGGTGTCGTTGGATTTGTCTAAATTATTGTAGTGCCATATGTAGGCTATATAGATTTTCAAAATGGCGCCCGCAAATGGCGGAATGGGGGGGGGAAGTTGAATATTTTTCTTACCATAGCAATCTGGGTATCAAATGAAAGCTAGTAAAAAGAACATATATAATTATATATGAACATATATAATTATATATGTTCTTTTTACATATCAAGATATAGAATATATATCACATTATGTTTAAACAGTGTTTTATTTAACACAAAAAAAGTTCAGAATAAAAACACAAATAAAAAAAATAATTATAATAATAATATAATAAGAGTATTTTTACGCAGTAGGTACGGTTTTTTGATTTTTTTATTTATATATTTTTTTAATTATACCAAAATGGATAATATCCACGCCAGCTTAATTCTTGAGATTTCCGTGAAAAAGTTGAAAGCAAATTTGTTGCTGCTTCTGCTAGATCTTGTCTGAGTACAGAGAGTCAGCAACAAAATAGAAAAGGAAAGTCAAGAGACGTTGAAGATTGTTTTAAGAAACCCCTGGCCACGCCAGCTTAACTCTTGACTTTACCGTGGAAAAACTATAGTGAAAATTTGTTGTTGCTCATACTGCAGCTTGTATCAACATAAAAAGTCAGCAACAAAATGGAAAAACGGAAGTCAAGAGATGTTGGAGATCGATTTACAAAAAAACTGGCCACGCCTGCTTATTGTCTCTTGACTTTTCTATGGGAAATACTACTGCTACAATATGTTGCTGCTCATACTGCAGCTAGTTTGAGTACAGTGAGTCAGCAACTAAATAGAAAAATGGAAGTCAAGAGATGTTGGAGATCGGTTTACAAAAAAACCGGCCACGCTAGCTTAACTCTCGACTTTTCCGTGGGAAAACTATTGCTACAATTTGTTGCTGCTCATACTGCAGCTAGTTTGAGTACAGTGAGTCAGCAACAAAATAGAAAACCGGAAGTCAAGAGATGTTGGAGATCGGTTTACAAAAAAACCGGCCACGCTAGCTTAACTCTCGACTTTTCCGTGGGAAAACTATTGCTACAATTTGTTGCTGCTCATACTGCAGCTAGTTTGAGTACAGTGAGTCAGCAACAAAAAAGCAACAAATTCTGGTGTTTTTTTATTTTTTTCCGCCGATTTTTTTATTTTTTTTATTATTTTATTATTATTTTTTTTCCTAACATCTTTCAGCAACAAATTAGCAACAAATTGACCCCTATTCGCTTGATCGATAAGTCTACATCCAGTGATTTCCACGCTATCTTAATCGAAAGTTAGCGTTATTGCCGATTTTTTGCGATCGGACGGAGCAACAAAATTATTTTTTTAGCAACTAATTAGCAACAAAAAAGCAACAAATTCTGGTGTTTTTTTTATTTTTTTCCGCTGATTTTACATCGCCAGTTTTTTAGACCTCTTTACAGCTTCATTATGGGTCATTTTTGCTCTTGTCATCTAAGGTATAAAGAATGTTGATGTTGTTTTTTATCATTAGTATCGTATCGCCTACTTGTCCTGACCAACTATAATTTATTATTCATATCATAATTATCTAGTTTGTGTAATAGGGACGTAAGTACCTACCTATTTAAAATTATAAATATATATTGTACTGGTAATAAATAATTGATTCGTTTTGTAGTGTCTACTTTTAAATGAGCATTAAAGTGTATTCTTTCAATTTTACTTTATACATAAACTATGTATGTACGAATAATTGTGTCTCAAATTGTACATATTTTCAAAAAGTTTGAGATCTAACGATTTCTATACATGCCAATGTCTGCCTATTTGAAAAAATCTATGTATTTTCAATAACGCCCCCAATATCATTCAATTTCAGATTCAATGCCTTTAATTTTGACAGACCAATGATATACATTGCTTCGTTGAAAATATCAATGAGGTACACGTCTAAACATATGCAGCAATGTAGATTAAACCCCTTTTGGGGGGTATGTCAGTTGTAAATATCTGTTTTTTACGTAATTATGGTACTGTTTTTATTACAAAAACATTTAACAACCATTAACATTATCATTTTTTTAGTAAATTAACTTCAAACTTCAAATTAAAGGTACTTATGCTATAAATTATCGACTTACGTATGCAAAATGCGCTTGCATTCACTATATTCACCGCTGACCACGAAACTTTAACAACCTGTATTAATGCCAGTCATGTAAACAGAATTATTAATATAGCCATTATTTAAAGAACAGCTAATTTTTTATTGTAATATGTGTCACGGAGTAGTGAGAAAAGAGATACCTAACGTGATGGGAAATATATAAAAAGACGGATCATATTATTATGTCAATGTTTTTTTTTTATAAAACACAATTATAATCTAACAACTATTTGCATAATATTTACACGCTGAAAAACTATAAGACTACAAAAATATAAAACAAAAAGAGAGAATAAAGAGGGCAAGTTTGTTGCGTGTCACAGAAATTTGATAAAGTACGTATGTATATTTTTGTAAGGTAAAAATATAAAATCATCAGAGACCTGTTAGTATGACTGTGTTGTTTGTTAGTCACTAAAACAGTAACGTGACTTGACTTACTGTATATAGGTGCTAAAGATTTATAAAAGAGTACTACCTAATAAAAGTTTCGACAAAATAACTCAAAATATTAAATCACTGCCTAAAATACTAACTTTCCGACTACTTTTGTCCGAATAAAAATGATGAAACGACTTAAGAATTACTGAAATCTGCTAAAAATAAACATGACTGTTTATTGCTATAAGATTTTTCTACCAAATTAAATTACGTTCTACTGAAAACTATGCTTTGTAATTTTTATCTTTACTCTTTAAATTACCTTTGATATCTCATAGAATGTGGTGCCATTTTAACTATAACGTTATAGGGAAAATACTGTTCAGAGTGATTATACTGAAACTTATAAAAAATATATCTTTGTAATAATACCTTCTTACTTGCATCCCTTTGGTATCCGTACCTATTTCAGATGTTAAGAAGTAATTTAGGTTCAATAAATATGACCATGAATATGACTTTGGTTTCCTAGAATATTTTAATATTATCCTGAATTATTATTCGACAAATATCTTGCGGCCCTACCATGACGTTTAAAGTAAGATTGTTCCATTCTTATTACAGTGTGAGAAAAAGAAAAAAGCTATAAAGGTTGTCTAGCGCCATGTCTTACCTACATTAGAATATAAATGAAATAATCTTACTTTAAACGTCATGGTACGGCTGCTGGTTTTATAATGTTAGCGAGAGTAAAGAGTAGGAACATCTCGAACCGATCCAACTAAGCAAACAGCCGGAAGTTTAGTTTTATTATTGGAAGAACCATTTGCTATTAGTTGTAATTCAAACAAGCTCTTATTAATTTATTAAATTGGACACTTTTTTCGGTATGTTTTGGGTTTTTTTGTTAGTAATTAATTTTAACGCAGCTTAATTAGTATAATAAACGGCCACAGATTGCTGGAGATAAATTTGTTTTTCGGAACCATTATTATTTCCCTTTATAAAATACCAGCTGCGCCCGGTATGCGTTGAAATGCCTATTTTGGGCTAGAAATCTTCGCGGGAGTACACAGAAGGATCCACGCAAGTTTCGTCATAATCGGGTCAATGTTTTAGGAACGCATAAAGGACAAACATACAAGCATTATTTTTTATTTATATAGAAGAGAAGATGATTTATATAGATGAGGAGCTCGTGGCTAAGTAACAGCCGCACGGTTCGACCGATCAAAGGTTAAGCTGCGCTTGGCGCGGTCGGTCCATGGATGGGTGACCATCTATGTCACAGCGAGGTCCCGGCGTTGGTCCCGGCTGTCATTTGTACATCTTTGACAGTCGTTACGGGTAGTCAGAAGCCAGTAAGTCTGACAACTAGGGGTATCGTGTTACCCGGTAACTGGGTTGTGGAGGTCCGATAGGCAATCGCTCCATGTAAAATACTGGTACTCAGCTGCATCCAGTTAAGACTGGAAGCCGACCCCAACATAGTTGGGAAAAGGCTAGGCAGATGCAGAAGAGAAGATAGATATTCATGTTTATCACACATAAATACTCCATTTACTCGCTAATCCGTTACAATTAATTAATTTCTGTAGTAAGCACCGCCTTTGAAGCTTTTAAATGATTATAAAACAGTTTTATGGTTCTATAACATTATGCAAATAACTCGCTTACGTATGAAAATTACTGTTCTAATTCTAGGCCAGTGGTAGAGGTATGTGCAAACAATTATTATTATTAGTAATTAATACGTTGAATGTCAGCTATTCGAGCAAACGATATTGTAAAAACGTTCTAGAGCTAATTGATGTTCATACAAAAATCATTTTGCCGTGCTATAAAGATCAATTTGGCGTCAGAGATCCCATCTGTCCCATCAGAAGATGATATCAGGATAAGCTGAATACAATGGGAATATTTTTTCATCGCATTTTGGAAAAGACGGCATTTAATTGATTATTTAAGGATGTTTTTTATGATGTTTCTTGCCATAGTAAAAAACGAAAGTTGTTATCGAATAATCTTTTTAATGTTATCACAGATTTAGATGAAGAAAGTATGAATGATCGCGCTCCGTTGGTTTTCTTCTCATAGCCTTGAGCATAACCTACCAAATGCATGTTGAAAACACTATAATAATATTATAGTTCAGTGATTAGTTAAAATTACTAAGACGGTAACGTGCTCCGTATGCCAAGATTTCGTAAAGAGAAAGATAATCACTGGTCACTCTTAATTAACTCAAGTAATATGCGTGTTAATTGCTAATAAGTTAAACGTATAGGTAATTAGTGCAGAGATACGGATGGTGATTTTTTTTGGCGTCAATTAAGAGTTTCTCAATATAATTGAAATCGGTCACGTCTTAAAAATCTACTCAGTGATGGTAACGCCAAAACCATTACCACCATACTGACATTTTTACATAAATATAAATAAATGTTATGGGAATTGCAAAATATATAAATTGGTTAAAGATGGCATGGAATACCCTTAAAAAGAGTAACCATGCAGTTTCTTGCCCGTTCCTCTCCATAGGAAACAATTTTTTGGAATCGGCAACTAAATTATTTTTCTTGTTGACTTTCAAAAGTGCTTGTTATTGGCCTACATAGGCCTAATTGAAATATGTAAATATTACGAATTGAATTAGTTAAACATATACAATAGAAGTAGGTAGTTAAACATTTTTGAACAAAACATTACGAACATTTGAGAAGATGTTTTGAATTCGTGTTAGACATCGGCAATTCAAGGAGAAGCCAGCATTCGACTGTTTTTGACTTAGGTACTTGACAAAATGACTCTTAACCAGTTGTATCTCCCATGACCTCAGATTTGGTCCTCCGATCTCGTTCCGTCCCACCGCACTCTGACTCAAAGTGGGCGCACTCGAATTCAAACAATTGAGTATTAAGATGTTGAACGTGATTTATACTTCCTATGTCTAGATTGGCTTGCAGTTCCAAATTTATATTAAGGAAAATCTGGGAAGAATCATTATTCTGGGAAGGATCCTGGAATTTTAAGCATGTCAAAACAATGACATCAGATTTTACTTCATCTATACATATAAAATGCTTTGCCCTGAATGACTGACGGATCAACGCACAGCCTAAACCGTTGATCGTTAGAGACCTAAAACTTGGAGGGTGTATTCTTTGTATGACGCAGGCATCCGATGAGAAAGGGTTTTCCGAAATTCTACCCTAAGGAAGTGAAAAAGGGGGGCAAAGTTTGTTTGAAACTCTGTCATTTTTAATTTGTATTCGTAACGCGGGCGAAGCCGCTGGCGGAAAGCTAGTCTCCAAATAATATTAATGTAACTGTGCCTACGGGTTGCGTGGTAGAACTAATTTTCTCTCAATATTAAAACAGCGTTACCATGATGATTCGTGACTTAGAGCCATTGGACTTGTTGTTATCCCACTAATTTACCATAACCCAACACCCATTCTACTTTTAAGATACTTAAAATAGAAAAAGATGATAGTCATTGGGCAATAACAATAGCCCTGCTTGTATCATTGTTGTTAGGTTGTGAAGTTCTAATAGCATGTATGTTGACTATGCAAATCTTTGGCAGCACTAGACTGTTTGCCAACTTGTTCATACATAAAAAATAATTCGCTCATTAGCCACTGTAGTCACTTATCCTTAAGTGTGACAACTCATTGTTCTTCAATTAGGCGATCGTTATGCAAAGATTTGCGAAGGTTTTATGCATTTACGGATATCCAGTCGGGAACAAAAGTATATAAGTATCATGAACATAGTATTTTTTTTGATAGACAGAAATACGACACTGAAAGGAAAACTATGTAACATATTTCTATGTTGATAATTGAATAATAAAAATAAAACGCATCGGTTAATACTGTTAAATGACGTATTTATCGTAGCGATCATGCCAGTAAAATGTTAACAATTTATTAACAATTTACACTGTTTACGAAACTCAATAAAAATCTGTAAAATAAATTAATTTTAATGTCGATGAAACGTTGCATTACTCATGTGAAACAGTATATAAAATTCGACGTACACTTTCTGATCTATCGCAAGTACTACGCAATCAAGTAGTACTACTACTAGTAATAAAGCCGTTCTCATTGCTAACGATATCCGATCCAATTTTAATCCAATTCAAATGGAACTTTATTTCAATCTGTTTTGATGTCTGTCGGATATTGAAAGAATTGAATTTACAGCACGATCATTTTACGCTTGATCTATGAATGAAATCTTTATTCAACAATCAACTGTGTTATGCTAATTCGACAAGCATATCAACAGGCTGGAACACCTTGTGAACTATATTATCGGCAATATAATATTAGTTAGTTAATATAATATTAGTTAGTTAGTAATTCTTCTAAGGATTCGTTTCAATGTTAATTGCTGCCAACAACATCCTTTTGCATTCCCTTCATATCCTCGCAATTGTTTCGAGCTATCAGTCTGATCTGTGAAAGATACCCTGCACAATGGGCCAATGGCCTCAAAAGCAAGATTCCACTGGGAAATTGTATAATGATATTCCTTAATGGCTCTGTAATCGTAGCCGTGACGTCTCCATTTATCGTACACATGCTTACGTCATCATTTGTCATCATCGTAAACATGCTTTCAATGTCAACAGTCCTAAATCTTTTGGTTCAACTAATTTCCTTAATTACAGTAATTCCATTCCGGTGTTTTTCCTTGTGGAAGCTGGCATTAATCTTATGGGATTCATCTCCCAACATTTCGTCTATACGGTATTAATCATCATAACAAAATTTATTTTAGACATTAAAAAATAACCAGTCATTTCATTCACCTTTGACTCTGGTTCTTGTTTCATGATCATCAGTGTAATTATAACTATCCCAAATTCTAGGAATTATGACTACCGTTAGTGTATGTGGTAAACATTAGATTTGTTCATCGGCTAACCGCAACAGATCAACGTCCTCAGCTAGTTGTGTCTGTGTCGTAACGAGATGCAGCCGATATCTTAGACACACGGGTAGGTACGCAGTCTAGAGTAATTGGTGCAATTTGGGAATAAAAGGAGAATCATGAATCTGCATAGAATATCTTGCATTATTGACTAACGGGGCATTAGAAGGATCTTCGCGTAATTTTACGACAAACTCTAGGGGAAAAGCTCACTGTCGAGCATATCTTCTTTTGGTTATTCTTAAGGACTAGGAATAAATGGAAACATAGGGAGCAAGAACTGATACTTTCAGGTAAATGCCCCAACGGGGTATATTTAGATTTTTTTCAATAGCAATCTCAGCTCCAAGACATCTGCAAGTAGTAGTAGCTGAGAAATCAACTATTTACACAATTAATAAAGGATTGTCCTCATAAAAATCCTCTCAATGATTTACAACCATGTTTTTGCTACAATAGATCAACGCCCTCAAATAGTCGAGTCAGTGTCGAAACGCCGCGGTGGCGTGTTTAAGGTGTTATCTTGCACACGAGTATGTAATCGAGTTGAATCGGCATGTTTGTAACACACATATTTGTTGACTGATGACTTTTGTGGAGTAAACAGGTGTGACGATTCTGTAGGTGATTGTGGTGACACGAATTTTAATGCGTTCTAGATTAGTTAGGGAAATGTCTTTTTTGTATTTAGTTTTTATGTCAAGATATGCTAAAAGAAATGATTTGAAGCACAATGATGGAATCGCTGATGGATATAAAGCAAAATCTAATTTGACATTATAATAACTTACTGAAAGTAACCTTGAATATACATTATGAAATAAATGCCGTAAATACATCTCAAACAAATACAGACGCCTAAACAATTACACAAATTAAATATAGAAGTGTATAGTTCACAAAAAAAAAACAAAAAAAACAGTAGCCAATAAAAACGAAATTATCATAGACATACTAACTCACAAAGAATACTTAACGACAGCTCAAATTATGAATGTGTTCCAACAAGATCACAGCTTCATTCCTCAAACCATTCTCACGTTCTATTGTCGTCTTTACAACTGGTTGTGAAGCGACAATAGCTGTGAACGCATATGGACTTAAGTGGCATTGTTCGAAACTGGCCTTTTAAAGTTTTGTGGAGCAACACCTGATAATACAATTTAAACTAGTAAATACGCTTTTGGGACAAGTAGTCTTGTTGACAAAAAAAAGTTCTAAGAAAAAAGTGGCTTAATTACAAACTAGCCAGAAATGAGGTTTAAGGTCCAAGTCCTAAAAAATCATAAAATTTCAAACGTTTATAATAACATTGCACAATGACTATATAAACTTTACGTTTCGAAGTTTTGTGCCATAAATGCCATAATCGTAAACCTTTGCCAATTTCAAAAGAAATCCGAGCTAACTTTATCAAATGCTCATGATGAATCATTTACTGCATATGACAAAACATTTTTACGAAACGTGCGCTTTTTAAATATACACTTCGATGATAGGTAGATAATGAGATATTTGATATTGTTATCTACTTTTAAATAATGAAACTAAAGTTTTTCATACATTGTATAATCACAGTAATAGCATTTACGATTCATAAAGATCAGTAAAAAGTAAAAAAGTAAAAGTAATCTTTATTGCCTTGATTGAGTAAATACAGGTGTTATAAAATATGTAGTACAGCACATCAATCAGCCCATTTGGGCATACAATAATTTAGGCCTATTCAGGCGTGGGTATTCATTAGGATTAATTAAGATTATTAGGATAAATTAAGTAGGTACTAAAAAAAAAAAATTATTCGGTATATAAAAGTAAATAGGTAATTATAAAATAGCTAGAGCATTATTCTTACTTATTTTCTAAAAAATCTTTAATTGAATAATAGCACTTTTGTGCTAACCATTGTTTTAATTTTAATTTGAACTGTCTAAGTGGAAGTTCCCTTATTATTTGGGGTATTTTATTATAAATTTTGACACACATAAACATACAATTCTTATGATACAAACTAGTTCTACATTTTGGAACAACAACCTTGGTGGGATCTCTTTTACTGAATAAACTTTTTTCAGAAACTTTTTCAAACAACTGTGGATGTTTTCTTACGAATATACCTATTTCGATTATATAAAGGGAAAAAATTGTGAGTATTTTTGTTTTCTTAAATAGGGGTTTGCAAGAATCGAGTGGATCGGCATCACATATTGCTCTTAAACAGCGTTTTTGTGCCAGAAAAATGTCGTTGATTAAAGTTGAGTTGCCCCACAATAATAAACCATATCGCAAGACTGATCCTATATAACCATGGTAAGCAGTAATTGCTGTGGATTCTGCAGCAGTTTTGTTGAGTTGTCTTAATGCGTAAACAAATTTATTAATTTTTGAACATATGTAATTAATATGTGATTTCCAATTACAAAAGTTGTCTACAGTTATACCTAAGAATTTAATGTCTGAAGTAGGATTAATTATTATGTTATTATATTGCAAAGTTATTTTTTTGGTTATGGTTTTATAGTTAGAGAATTGTATATATTTTGTTTTAGTTAAGTTAGCTTGTAAGTCATTGTATGTTAGCCATTGAATTATATGTCCTAAGGTTTTATTAATTTCTTCTTCATGGTTTATGTTTATTCGATCTGTATTAGGGATAATAGTACATATGTCATCTGCGAATAAAATACATTGGTGGTGTGTTATATTGGGGAGGTCATTAATATATAGTAAGAATAAAAGGGGTCCCATGACACTACCTTGTGGGACTCCTGATCTGTTATGTCGGTAGGTGGATTTGCAAGGTACGGATACTAGATTAGCGTCGAGGTGGTTAATTTCAACACATTGGGTTCTGTCTGAAAGATAACTTTGTATCCAATCTAGGGCAGGTCCCCTTAGACCATAACGTTGACATTTGTTTAGTAGTATAGAATGGTTAACATAATCAAATGCCTTCGACATGTCTAGAAATATTACTGTGACTGGAATTCTGTTATCAATGTTTTCTGTTATTGTCTTCATTAAACAAAATCCGGCAAGTGTAGTTGATTTATTTTTTTGGAAACCATTTTGTTCTTCCTTGATGACACTGAATTTATTTAAAAAATTGGTTATACGGGTATGCATAAGCTTTTCATAAGTCTTGGAGAAAATAGGTATTAGGGTTATTGGTCTATAATTAGTTAATTCAAGGATGTCATCTTTTTTGTAGAGAGGTTTAACAATTGACCTTTTTAATTTAGTCGGAAATGTTCCTTGTATAAAAGATAGATTTATGACATATGTAAGAGGAGGTGCAATGATATCTGCGCACATTTTCAGAATTTTTGTACAGATATGGTCATATCCAACTGATTTGGTATCATTAAGGTTTTTTATGACTTTAACTACTTCTGTTGGAGTACAGGGTTTTAAAAATATTGAAGAGTTAATGTTTTCCACACTGTTGTAATTGCATTGGTTACCACTTTCTGTGTTTTTAATTGTAGTATAGTACTCGTTAAATATGTCAGCTATATTATTTGGATCGCTAACGATCTTATTTTTATGTTTAATATTTTTAATACTCTGGAAGCATTTCATGTCATCATTTTTCTTCTTGATAACGTCCCAAGCAGCCTTACACTTATTTTTAGCTTTATTTACATATATATTATTTATTCGTTTTTTAGACATAGTTATACATTTTTTTAGAACCCTATCAAATTTTTTGTATTTTTTTATATTTACGTCTGATTTTGTTGTGTAACTTTCATACCTTAATTTTCGTTTTGTTACGCAGGACTTTCTGATGCCTTTTGTTATCCAATTTGGACCTATAGAGTTGGCATTTATTTTTGTTTTTACAATAGGGAAACAAAGATTATAGAACATACAGAAGGTATCATAAAAATTATTGAATGCCTTATTGCTATCGTTATCATTGTATACATCAAACCAACTGAGACTGGACAAACAGTCAATGAATTTGCGAACATTATCGTCGTCATAACATTTTTTTAGTATATACCAGTATTTAAGTCTATTTGTTTCTGTTGAAGTTGAGAATTTCAGTACTTGACACGTGTTGTGGTCTGATAATTGATGATTATGAATTTGACTTGAAGCGCCTTTAATATTGCTGTAAATGTGATCAATACATGAGTTTTGTCTAGTTGGGGAATTGATGTGAAATATAAAATTATAATTAGAGAGTATGTTTTTTAGTTCTATTGTATTTTTGGTAGGTTTTAGAATATCAATGTTTATGTCGCCTGTTATAATAATTCTTTTATTTTTATTTCGGTAGGTTAACTTGTATAAGAGTAGGTTTAAATTTTCAAAGAATATAGTTGCGTTTAAATTTGGGATTCTATAAAGACAGATTATTACACAATTTAGCGAGGGTATTTCAACCCCGCAGCATTCGAATGATTTTTCAATGGCCATATCTTTACAATTTTTTTCAGGTTTCATATCTAAAGTTCTATGAAGTAGTATACATACTCCCCCACGTTTTTTGTTTTCACGAGAAAAAATACTGGCTAGTTTGTAATTTTTTAGGTATAAGTTATTTTCATCTCCTCGTTTTATGAAGGTTTCAGAAAGACAAATAATATCTATGGGGTTATTTTTTGATAACTCATCTATACTTAATTCTAATAGGCTAAGTTTGTTTATTGCACCGGCGATATTCTGATGAAATACACTAATAACATTATGCTTCTTTTTTTTTATTATTAACGAAAAAATGTCTCTGTTTTGTTTTTGTTGACAATATTATTTTCCGAAGAAGTATTTGTGGATATTTTTGAAAAGTAATACGGTATAGTTCCTTTCTTAAAGGATGTATAAGATAAAGGGGACTGTTTATGGGGGAATTTTATTACAGGGGAATTCATGGCACGCTTAAAGTAGTATGGAATAGTACCTTTTTTGGTTGTACATATTTCAATTTTGGATTCGAAAGTTTTAACAACATTAGTATTATTAGTGTTACATAGATATTTTATTTTATAATCATTGCAATCTATAAAGAAATTAATTTTATTACAAATCTGGTGCAAGTATGAGTCATTAGAAGGGTTTGCACTATAATATTGTAACTTTGTATTATCTAGATGAGTACAATTTGGTAAGTATTTACAGTTGTTTCTTATCATATTGTTAAGTTTGTTCTCATTGAGATATTTATTTTTTATTACACTTATCATAAGAATATTAATATTCTTAAATTGTTTCAAAACCGTCATTAGTTCAATAGACAAACTGGTGGGGTCGCTATCGTCCTCACCCACACAAACAATCATATAATCATTAAAAGAGTCTACTATGTTATTATTACAAGTCTTCAAAATTTCTTGAGCGGGCGCGTTAGGCTTTATTGTTGAGAATATCTCGTACTTATTATTATTACATACCGATGATTGCCTCGAGGATAGTAAGAACGAAGCAAGATTTCTGCATTGTGCTCCGCCGAAAATATGTATTTTACGTCTTCTTATATTATTATTATCCGGTTTTACTTTCAGTTCCTTGTTAATTTCAGGAATTAAAATCAGGTATGTCTATATCACGTTGGTATTAACATAAAAGAGCCAGGTTTCACCAGGGTTTTCGAATTCCTTTGAGAATATTCTATTTATAGTTGCTAAGAATGTTTATTGTTGATGCAACTTTGATGCAGTTTTGTCTACTTTTGTATTACTTTACTACTACGCACTAAACGACTATCATAATTTTTATCCTTTCAAATGAATCGCATATACTTAGCTTTTACCTTGTGGCATCCCTTGAAATTATTCTAACGTGTTTTGCTATGAATATTGATTGTACAACACTCTTTTGTAAAGAAATGTATGTAAATAAAGTTTATGGCAAAAGATAACTCTGCCAATGGCCGAAATGAAATATGATTAAAATTATTAATTGTTTGAACTCATTGAAGAACTTTCCAAATACAATTGGTGTCATCATTCAAATCAACTTAAATAGACTGAATATTTAGTATGCTGCAAATATGACTGCAAACTGAATAAACAAAAATACCTAGAAAATATTACATAATTAGAAATACTTCAAATTATCCCGTAGTAAGCACATTGCATCATGTCGCCAACGACATTTATTCGCTATTGTTTGTTAGTCGATTTCTTGCGTCACTGCCTAATGAATTGGCTGTAACTCCTTATTCTAATGTCATACGAAGCCGTTACGACTTGACAGCTCAGCTTATACTGGAGACAGTTAAAAGATAAGGATTGTCTAGTGGAAACTGAACCCTCGTTTTAGGATTATGTAGTCATGGAAGGAAGTAAGATGTTTTGTAATAACTTTGTGACAAAGTGGGTTTATGTCACAAGTGAATGTTTTATAGTGTGCACATTTAATGTATTGTAGTTTAAACCTATTGACTTCAGTTCTAGGTTTCATTTTCATTTAAACTTAATAAGTACCACTCGCGCAGTAGGTGTTCCATTGACAGTCGCTCATCAGAAAAGATTAAGCAGTTTCGGAGTAGCTACAATAAAAGAATTTAGAGAAGAGATAATTTATTTTTTGATCACCGTTTTTTCTTTTTGTAGTTATTCATTTTTCTACTTACATCGTAAAAAGGACTTTTGTGAATAAATATCGTATGTATAAGTGATAATATTTTTAAATGCAGACATCAACAAATCAATGCACAAGCACCTAATACAACGCTGTTATACTTATATTTTATTCTCGAAGGTCTTATTAATAATTGGCCATAATAAACACTAAATAAACGGTAATGCATTTCGATGATTGTCCCTAATAAGAGACCTACATTACTAAACATTTGCAACATTACAGATTGCCCAGTATATCTTGAGATTCCAGAAATGGCGCTAGTTGTATGCACAAATGTCAATGATTTGTCAAATTCGGAACGTTCAAATTTAGTTCCGTATTTCACCGTAGACCAAGATAGTGTGGGCGTTGTGTAAGTGTTTACGAACATTTGTCATCATTGTTCTTACATTTCACACGGTGAGGGAGTTGGGTATCGGAATGCATTGAGACTCGTGTAGTACCACTTTTCTTTATTGCAATTGATTTGAGTTTTTATCACTATAAGTTTAAAGCACACATCTCATCAACAAGTGATTTTTTTTCAATGGTTCAACGAGGCATGAAATTATTTGAGCAAAAAAACTTAAATAGTGTAAGGCCAACTTAACACCAGTGAAAAAATGCCCGTGGGAGCTCTATAGGTTGAATTACAGACAATATATGAAAATAATTTCAAAGATTATAACTTATTTCCTAAGTAGTCTCTGCAAAGTTATAGAGGAAGTTTATTAAATTGTCCAAATGGATCGTATGAAGGTCAATTTCATATCATACGCATAAAAAATGAAACTGACCCTCACAGGACCAGGATTTAAGGACCATAAAATTTCAATTGCGGCCCACCTTCCTGCTTAAAACATAAGGATGGACAGGAGTATTTTATACTGACGACTTGCTCGGAACGCACTGGGCGTGGAAATCGACGCGATTATATTTAACGTCGAATGTAGAAGCTACTTGATACACAAGCAACGTAACTAAACTGCCGAATTGGCAATAGCAAGTCCGATCTTTTCGAAATGAGAAAGGAATAAAAATGTACAAGCCTGAATGCTAATATTATAAATATAGAAGTGAGTTTGTTTGTTGGTCTGTCATGATAAAACAGATGAATGAGGGGATAGATGAAGGTGGATGAAGGGAATGTCATACCTAGGATTTACTTTTTATACGGAAGCATTAAGTAGATGATATTGGGGCACGGGAAACAGCTTATAGTGTTATAAATGCAAAAGTAACTGTCTGTCTGTTATGCTTTCACAGTAAAACAGCTGAACGGATTCAAAAGAAAATTGGCATGGTGATAGATTGAAATCTGAGGAAGACCTATACCTTGAAGTAGCTCCCACAGGATGCGAAAGAAATTGTTCACTTATTTCACGCAACTTGGCGACCTGCTGCGACTAAAGCCTCCAGTGCGTTTGCGTTATTAATTTTAATATATGACGTGCAATGTCCTGATCGCGTGCACCCAGAAAAACACAGTTTATGTCCATTCTTTGCCATAATAACTACTCTACGGTTTGCTGAGCAAAAAGTTAATAACATATACTCTTTATAATAATTCTGGTGTCCAGCCTTTTGCGCTAAAAACTCTTCAGTTAGGGCTCCTGCCGCGTCATGGGAATTTATTGCAGGGTTCAGTGAACTTATTATTATGATATTTTATTTAAACAGTTTTAAATTAATGGTTCTCTAAAGAGAAGTGGGCATTTATAACGCTATTTGTCAATGTACGTTAATGTATCATGGAGTTTGTAAATATTATTCCATTTTAATCCGTTCATTGGTGCGTGGATCGTTTATTGGTTTTTATTCTAGATTCCAGTCATTAAATTTAATTGGTCAACTAAAAAGTCGCTAATCACGTCAGTCCAATAACAGTTGTATATCAAAATTTATTTATTTAGAGTCGGCGCAGCGTATCCTTTTCTTCTCATATAATTTGTTTTCTGATATTTTACTGTTCTAGTCATATTTTAAGTAAATTGCACACATCTACATAGATCTTAGAAATCCAAGAGACATTCTAGTTTTGAATTTTTAGATTTTTTTTAAACCTCAATAACAAAATATTTTGTAGTACAACTGTTGTGTGTGTACGTGTATAACAGGATAGCATAAGCCGACCGGTTAACGTATCTGAACTCAAGGAAAAGCAATTCCGGCTAATAATGCCACCATCGGCATCACCCACCTCCGGGCCAATGACCGCTGCCAATCAAGTTTGGCAAATATCCTGCCAGATTGCTACTTGTGCGTTTCAAAAATCGAAAGTGACGGAGAATTTGTTTTCTTATTGTGTTTTATGGCATCTTAAAAACAACGATGTCTATTTCAATAAACACTTTTTAGTTTATTTATTATTATTTCATTTTTTTTAATAACATTGTTTTGTAGTTCGTCGAAAGCGATGAGGAAAATGTAGATGCAAAATGTTTTATCGCATTTTCTGAAATGGTTTGGTGGTTTAATGAAATGGCGTTGTTACTAATTAATGTACAAGTTGCACCTAGAAATCCTCAGTAGTATTTGTCATTATTTCATAAAATTGCTTTTATAAAAAAATACAGTTTAATTTTTTTGTCAATTTTTAAGTTTGTTGTGACTTAAGTACAAAAATAATTCTAAGTAGGTAGGTATCGAAATATTCATCCGCATCGCTGTCAACGGGAATCGTGCCCAAAAGGCATTTGTTTATTTAAATATGTTTATTCTGTAATTTGGTTTTATTGGTTGCGACGTCAAAGCGCTCAAGTAATCTAGCATCTACCTAGACACCAGTCCGGTTTTAAAATGAAAAATTATAATGCAATACACACTTCCTCTTGTATATATCAGATGACCAGCATAAGTTGAAATATTTTAATCAAATTAAATTCTGTTGTTCTTACATTTAAATAAATTACCATGAAGGTATTTAATGCAAGTTCGTTTTAAGGCGGCGATATACGACTTTGCCCCTTTTAAAGCTAATGAATACGCTTTAACGACTTGCTTTCATGATTTGAAAAGTATATATACTAAACTAGAGCATATGCTTGATAATTTTGTATAACGTTTTTTTTAATTATGTATTTATAACATTGTATAAAAAAATCATGAAGTTAGGTCTAACGCAGAAGAAAAACTGAGTTTTACATAGAATTTATCAAGTGGATTTTAATAAAACCTGTACCATTTTATAGAAAAGTTAATTATCTGTCTTTTTGTATACGAATATTTTTTTTAAATCGTACATTTACGTCAATTTTTGTGCTTTTGTCAAAACGTTGAGTTGAAATTACGGAGGGGCTCCACCGGGCGACGGGGGCAGTACGTCCGTGACCACTGTCACGGGTAGACGCTGTCACTCAGAGCGAGCACATTACGATGTAAATAAATTATTATATTTGTGATAAGATGACTGGTGAATTATAATTATTACATTGAAAAGGCACTACATGCGGATAAAATATTTTTTTGATGTGAATAACGTGTTTTCAAACCAAATCATCCATAATCTGTCATAATCTAAAATGTGTGTATCTAAATTTGGCAGGACAAATATATTTTGTTATTAACTTACTAAATAATTAAATGTACTTTATGATTTAAATATGTATTTCTTTTAATACATTGCGTATTCAAAACGAGAATATTGCATACCTCATTTAAATTTTACATGTAGGTCGGAAATAATCGTCAAAATTAAAATTCTTTCATGTTATATTACAATATTTCCTAATAGTTTGGAATTTATAGAAATAGTAGCTATAAGTCAGGGCATGGGATGATATCTTAAAAAAAACTTAATGGTTTGTAAATAAAACGGTTTATCCATGGGTAACAAGGTGGCGCTATTCTAAATTATTACCAATGAAAATATTTTTCTAAACACGTGAATTTGGGTTCGAGTTTCTTTGCTACGAGACGAATTTGAAAAAAAATGCAGAATATGATAAAAAAATAAGCTTACGCTATTCAAAGAGTATTGTAAAATGTAAAATTGTAAAATGTATTGTATTGTCTGACTATTTTAGCTAGACCATTTTTCTGTTTTGGATTGGTTACATTAGTTTTATTTTTAGGGTTCCGTAGTCCGACAAGGAACCCTTATAGTTTCGCAATGTCCGTCTGTCTGTCTGTTCGCGGCATAGCTCAGAGGCTCTTGGTACTAGAAAGCTGAAATTTAGTATAGATATGTGTATTGATCACGCCGAAAAAGTGGTAAAAATGAATAAAAAAAATAAAATAATTTAGTGGAGCTCCCGAACATGTGAAATGAGGATGAATATTTTTTTTGTTGCGTAACCCTTCATGTAGGGTATCGTTAGATAGGTCTTTCAAAAATAAAAAAAACTAACTTTCGAAAACTATCACGGCAAAGTAGGCTTCACCGGTTACATAGTTATAGTTGACTAACTAAGACCTACTACGGAATCCTACTGCGTGTGGCCCGACACGCACTTGGCCGGTTTTTTACTGGTAACATTGGGTAGTGATGCTTTACATAGCAACCATTTTAGAAGTTTAGTAGAAACGCCAAGTAAGCAGTCACATATGATATACATATTAATGTATAAGTCAAGGTATCTAATGTGGGATATTATTATATACACACAATCTAAAAGATAAGACGAAGCATAGTGTTTTAGAAATGAAGGTCCTACTTCACTATGCCACTCTTATGTTTTATTTTCAACACCAAATAGTATCCGACAGAACGTCGATTTTTAGCTAGGCCTAAGCCGATTAATAGGCAATCGCTTAATTCTTTGGCTAAAGCCCTGATAAATAAAAAGGACTTGATCTTCTTTAATTTTTGGTCCAGAAGTCAAAGACAGAAGAACTGAAAATGAAAAAAAAAAAGATATATTCAAATAGTATATTTAAGGTTCCGAACCAAAATAGTAAAAAGTAACCCTTATGGGATGCGACTTTCTCTGTCTGTCTGTCAGAGCTGATAATTACTTCAGGAATAACTAACCTTATCGATTTGGAATAATTGTTGAAATATATCGCAAATGGATAAAGTAGAAAAATACTACTTTCGAGGAAAAATGGAATTTAAAATTACAAAGTGTAGTCTCTACGTCATCATAATTATGAAAGGGCTTGATATAAAGGCTTGATGCATATTTTAATATTTTTTATGTTTTCTTCGACATCTTTTAGTATACGAATTAAATTTTAAAAAAACTCTCCGTAGTTTGTAAAACAAACATTCTGAAATAATTAGACTTCCGTACATTTTTCTCTTAAATGCTTTTCTTAATATGGTATTTCGACCATTTTCCAATTCCAAGGTTATGTTTGAATTCCGATGAATTGTAATAAGAAAACTAAATGAAAATTGAGCTACTGCATGTCAATTTAATAATCTTTTTATAAAAAAATCTGTCAATTTTTGCGGTGAGTTTTTCTGATAAAATAATTATAAAAAACCTTTTATTAGTAATATAAGGTAAAAAGATAAAGATCAAAAATATTTAAATCGGTAATTATAAATGATTTCAAAGTCAAAAATCGATATTGCATCTTTCTAAAAGATTATCGAAATGCCATACAATGGTAGGATTTTTTTCCATTACTTTATTTCTTCAATAATGCATGAAACCGTGGAAAAGGGTCGTACAAATTTGGTGCTTGAAAATGTAACTGCTAATTCTCATTCAGACTAAGTCTATATCCGAATTTAGCACATTTATTTTTGCATTGATTTTTTGCTTTGCGGCACTTTCAAAATTAGGCCCAAAACGGGTGAATTTCCATTGTTCATGATAGGTAAAAATTTTAAAAATCCTGGTCATAATCGGAATCTTTACTATCCCACTTTTGGATATGACATAGACATGCATTAGCATTAATTATCACGCTTTTTCAAGGTGGATTGGTGATTTCAGACCGTGTAGTCCAGGTTTCCTCACGATGTTTTCCTTCACCGTTAGTCAATGGTGTCTAAGTTATACTAAAAAAGTGCATGTAAAACTTTGGAATAGTCAGATTCGTAATTTCTAGGTTTCGAAGTCCGAATCTGCATACTCATAAATAAGATGCAGGTGCCTTAGCAAAGAAGCCACAATGACTTTTTACTTAATAATATAAATAAAACTACCTGCAGCTTATTTAAAATATTAACATCATTTGTAATACAGTCTCACTCACTTTTAGGTATTTAAACGTAATAGATTATTCAATTTCGGTTCTGTTGGTGTCAAAACTTAGGCCAATTTTAAGCTAATGGTTTGGCCAAAGCTGATACCAAAGGTTTGGTCGGACACTTTACAGATGGATCAGAAACGTCGGACTAATTAACTGGCTTCCAGGCTCTCCTTACAAAACTAATATGATTTTCCTATACAAGTGAAGATGAGCTGAAGTTATTTGAGAAGCAGCAGATGTCGTAAAATGCAAATATGAAAAAAACTTGCGTGCATTTCTGTTAGAAGAGCTCAAAATGGACACCAATATGGCCTAAAAATTAACTCCTATGGTGCGATTTTATCTGTCTGTCTGTCCATCTTTCACAGCGGATTAATTCAAGAATGCTAGTTTCAGATTTTTTTCTTGAAACTTGTAACAATTCAGATCGATAAATATGTTTTGCAGATTAAAGAAATTGAAAATATTTTTGCTTTTCTAGCAAACGAAGTATGCAGTGGGGGTTGGAAATTTAAAATTAGTGTTTCGAAGTATTACTCAGACAGATGTTATTTGTATTTCTATTTTTATATCTTAGACATGCATATCAAAATACAATATGCGACTGTCCTTAGAATCTCTACATAATATTATGGTCACCCGTCAAAGTTCTTCAAAATATAAAATGACAAGCGTGCGGTGTGCATTGCGGGGTCGCGGGGGGGAAGCTCAAGCTCCGCCCATTTGCTCAAGGTCATTGGCGGTAGTCGTCGTCTTAATGTATTTTGCAGTTTTTACATACGATATCTACCTATCCGTATGAAACAACAAAAAAATGACTCATAAAATCCAAAACTACATAATTATAATATATACTAGCTGTTTCCCGCGGTTTCATCCGCATCCCGAGGGAACTACTTAGCGCACCCGGGTAAAAAGTAGCCTATGTTGTTCCTCAGGGTCTATTCTATCTCTGTACCAAATTTCATTTATATCGGTCCAGTAGTTTTGGCGTGAAAGCGTAACAGACAGACAGACAGAGAGAGTTACTTTCCCATTTATAATATTAGTAAGGATTATTTTATATAAGTATTTATTATATTACATATTTTATAGATAAAATAATCTCAATTCCAGTACACCCACAACACGGACCAAGAAAATTGGTTGACATCATAATTCACAATAGATTGATAGGGTGAGAGAAGTCGATGATTAATCTAACTAATGAATAAAGTGTATCGATAAATATGTATTCTAGAGTTGACTATAAATACTAATATTGTTAAAGATATAATGAAGGGTCTATCTATACAACAATCTGGCGAAATTCACTAAAGAGTTGAGTACGAATTTAGCCCGCATACCCCAGTCACGCACGCTACTGGATAATATTCCATCATCAAATCAGGTTTCCTTTTAAAAAACATTTTGCGGCAATAAAGCTCACTTTTCATAAGGCCATCAACCCGCAAATTGAAAAAATAAGACTAAGATTTTGATCGCTCGTGTACCATATAACGACCAATTACTGGAGGGTAGTAATTTTGAGGGACCAGGGCCGCATAAAAACTCGGAGCCATGTTTGTCGGTACCAATTCCGCGAATTAGAGACAGTTGAGACTTTAATCAATGTGCATGTGTTATGGATCATATGTTCAACATAGTGTGACGCACATTGCTCGGTATCGAAGAAGGATTCTGGGTTTTTCGTGGTGCATTTTAAACGTCTGGTTTTTACAGTAATTTTCATGTTTTTGCTGCTAAAATCGACTGATTTATACCGACCGATAAATCAAGAATTTAGACACAGTTTAGATAGTTATCTATCTAAACTGTGTTTCTTGATGCTAGACTTTAAGGATTGAGTTATCAAAAAAGACTACTTAGAATCAAAATAAGAAGGATTTATAAGCTAAAAGAGATTTTTTTTGGGGATGGGAAATCATCATCATCATGTATCTCCCCCCGCTGTGGGCGAAGCGCGAAGAATTGTAAGACTCTTACTGACTAAAATACATCCATGTTCCTTCGTCATTTGCGTTCCAGGGCCACTTTCGAACAATCCCCCAGCTCAGATAAAAGAGCCTTTAATTAATGCCTAATTTAGCACCAAGTATTGAAGAGCAAACTTTTTTAGTACGTCTTGGCTACGTACTTGTTGACTATCTACTTAATTACCATACGTAACTACACAAGTAGCTCTTGGTTTGCGTCTAAAATGCCAACAAGATTACCGTTACGGGTCCTCTTTACCCGCAAGTGTGCACCGGCTAAATATTACGGCAAACAAGTAAATTGCCTTGAGGATGCCTAGCTGTTCTTCATATTTTCACTAACAATAATTCAACTATAGCTAATGCTAACATTGGACATACTTACACCATAGTCCATGTAAAAGTTTCCAAATGTTATTAGACACACATGCTATTTTTTTCTCACCAGACCGAATTTTTGGTCACGGTGGTCAATTTCGTAGGCACGCCATACTTATATAAAATTGCGCAAGTATGTGTGCTGATAGTGAGGTACTTAAAACACTATCGATATAAAAAAATAAGTAGGTTTTTGCTGTGACCGCCTAAATTCGCTAGCCCACAACGTAGACAAAAATCGATAAAAAAAACTAACTGTATTTTCAGGCACGTTGCTACGATCGTGTCGCGTTGTAAACTGGCAGACAAACAGCCGAGTCAATGAGCTCCAAATAATACAATTAATGCACGATGAGATGTGACTGAGTTTTTCTAGCAGTGCAAAAAGTATCGATAAAAACACCCGGTAGTACTGTTGTCACTATTTTTAGATACCATATTAACTACATACCTTCATGATCGGAGTATTCATGGTTCAATAACATCAAAACCTCACGCTGGTTTATTCTGTGGGCCTATTTAATGTCCCACTACTGGCAAAAGAGGCAAAAGCCTCTCACACAGAGAAGGTATGTTTGGGCATTTGTTACGCACATATGGTTATAATCTGGACTAATACAAAGAATACTTTTTATTCTGATGTCTGGACCACAAAGACCACGCAGAAGAAGTCGGGAGCAGAAGTATTTGACATACATCGCCAATCAACATCTGCCTAGCCTTTTCCCAACTATGTTAGGGTCGGCTTCTAGTCTTAGCCGGATGCAGCTGAGTACCAGTATTTTACATGGAGCGACTGCCTATCTGACCTACACAACCCAGTTAACGGGTAACACAATACCCCTTGGTAAGACTGGTTATCATACTTTCTGACTTCTGACTACCCGTAACGACTGTCAAAGATCTACTAATGAGAACTGAGACCAACAGCTTAACGTGCTTTCCGAAGCACGGAGGAGTCTCGCTATGACATCGATAGTCACCCATCCACGGACCGACCGCGCCAAGCGCAGCTTAACCTTTGATTGATCAAACCGTGCGGCTGTTACTTAGCCACGAGCTACATCGCCAATCGTGGAGACTTTAAAAATCACTATTGAGCATATATTATTATCGTCTTTTGTTGCATGTATTTATGTCATGGAAACAATTCATTGTAAAACCAATTTCTTAGCGGTTACCACAGATTGAGTCATGATATTTTAGTATGCATTTCAACTGCAATAAAGTTACATGTAAATCTTGTTGTAACTGCCGACTACATGTGCCTATAGGGTTGCCAGTCGCTCTAACTTGTCACCTGATTTTCTGCGCCACACCTCGAGGACTCAAACAGGTTACTTTTCAAAAGGAGGTTTCACTGCAAATACGCCCACAGTATGCAAACTCTCGTTGGAACTAAGTTGATCAGATGACTAAGCTGCTAAGACCTAGTCTAGCAGAATTTCTAGTCTATTTGAATACATTGGGATTCGTTTAGATCTATCAGACAAATTATGTATTTGTAAGATTACTAGCTTTTTTGTGCGCACGCGTATTCCGTGGGCCGTGGGCCTAGTACGAAAGCAGTAATGTAATCGTAACGTTAAGGTAACCGATTTTCGAAACATAAATACAACCATACCACTTAAGCTTAATTCATGTTTAAAATGCATAAATAACAATTTTCAGTATCCAAAGATATGACCAATTTAAAATTGTTTTCGATACGAATACTTTTTCAAAACTGATACATGCTAGATTCACTGATGGAACTTCTTTAAGCACCCGGATAAAAAACCTTTCCTTAACCTTCTTTGTGTCATCTAAATCGGTTCAGCCATGATAAAGTGACACACAGATTTACATCCTCATTTATAACATTAGTACAGATTCTTAGAATAAAATAGAGCCTCGACCAACATCTCAGGAGGCTCTCGTTAGGCGGCTGGGTCAAGGGCCTGATTCAGAAGGCGGTTCTCCTTGAAACGGCTCGTATTGTGAGAAGGTTCCTGTCTCTGGAGCCCTAACCACCGGTAGCTTGGACCCTGTTCCCGACATCGGTGGATCCCTTTTTTTATATTTTGTTTTTTTTTTTATAAATAATATTTAAAAATGAAAAAGATATGTAGAATAAGTGAATAAAGGAATAAAATAAAATACCGGAGTAATACTGATTGCTTCAAATGAGTCAACACAAGAGATAAGCCGAGAGAACGAAGTCTGTACTTAATTGATTATTATTATACTTTATCAATAATTACCGACCAATTTGCTAGAGTCGCCGATGTCTGGATCAAATGTCTCGCGTTTAATAGAAAACATGTCAATAATTCTAGTCGGCTGTATATACCGGGTAGCGGTCGAGCAATGACAAACATTTTAGAGCCAATTACTAGTGTCTGGTAATTTCGCGGGGTTAGCCCGTTCCTGTTTTTCTTTAGATTGCATAGGGCTTATATTCTTCAATATATACAAAATGTAAGTTTTACATTCAGTAGGATCTATTTATACATATAATATTTAAGAAAATATAAATATTACACTACCTAAGTAAAAAAAAATTGAAGTTAGGCATCATAATGTTCGTTTGCAACGCTGTCAAAATATTATAACTTTGATTTTTTTTTTGAAATTAATGAAAGATAATAATGATGTACCTTCATTATGTATTTAAAACTAAATAATAAATTACCTAGGCCCTAGCTCTGGTACCTACCTATCGGTCAATCGTAGTTAAGTTGTAAATAATTTAATGTTTTAGCTTGTTTAAAATATTTACCTAAAAAAAGGTACTCTGTTAATAGGGTATTTTTATGAAAATGTCAGAATACAATATTAAAATGTATTCAGTTTTTGATGCGGCTTTTTTTAAAAAAATAGAGTGATTCAAGAGGCAGGTTTTAGTATATAATTTGTCAAGTTTTTGTATACATTGGCTAAAATAGAATGATATTTGCTGTGGATGAATAGCCCACGCGAGCGAAGCCGCTGGCGGGAAGCTAGTATTTTCATAAAAACACAAAAATTTCATAAAGTTTTTTATCTTCATTTTTATACTACTTTACGATTTCCTAGTAAGTAATATCTTTATTAATTGATGCCAATAGATTATTAAAATGGGCTTTTGATGTACCGGAACTAGGTACGTTATAAAAACAAGTGTTGATATAGTTAATCATAATCATTTATGTACCTACCTATTGTTTGACGTAAATATTATCGTCATTATACTGTGACGATAAATGCCCAGTGTAAAGTTAGCCTATCACCATTTTATGTGTTGTTTTATAACAAGCTATATTTATTATGTAATAAAAACAATCATGCTCTAGATAAGAGCTGTATGTACAATGTACATGATGTACGTAGAAGTTTCATTTTTATAGTTCTAAACCATACCATATATCATAATCATCAACCACATTTCAAACCACAACCAGTTTTTGAGGAACATCAAACGGTTCTCATATTTTTTTTCAATATACACACTATTCATAAACAATTTAATGTGTGAGTAACAGTTTTATGATCTTTGTCATTATTCCGGCTATATTGATTTACCTATAAAATCATCATTATTTATATATATGTATATATTATCATATTTGTCGAATATTAGACATAGGCCTCACCTTTTTTTTTCTAGATGAGAAATCACCAAATGACCCCACCGTGGACGGACATAGGGCTCCCCTAACGTGTGTCATATGGCCCGGTCCCTAGCTTTCCTCTCTATAAAGTCCATAGAGAGATGTTTTCCCTAAATAAATAAATAAATAGAGAGGGATTTATCACACAAGTGTTTTCAAATTCTTTAGTATCTCAAACGCTCAACGTTAAACCATTCGAAGCTGCCATTTTACCTACCATTCTATATTTCTGCCTTTTAATGAAACTATTCCCACTTAAAATATTACGTGTGAATGAGCCCTACGTCGTTTGAGCTAAATGGGGTAAACTGTGTACTTAACAGTGTTAATGGGCGATGATTCAGCAGCTTGCCATTGCTTGGGTAATTTTAGCTGGAATGGCTCCACGGCACATGTTGCGGAAGCTTTCAGAGACAGAGTTTGTCTTCGAGTGGTTTGGTGGATGATGGGAATCAAAAGGTTGTAACAACCAGATTCGAACATTAGTTTCTAGATTGGTAGATATTGAGTCTATATTGCGAAGCATTTAAGTATGTTCTGATAATTCGGTTGTTGTTCAAACTCAAATATTTATTGCGTAAGTACTTTTTAGGGTTCCGTAGTCCGACAAGGAACCCTTATAGTTTCGCCATGTCCGTCTGTCTGTCTGTCTGTCTGTCTGTCTGTCCGCGGCATAGCTCCGAGGTTCTTGATACTAGAAAGTTGAAATTTGGTATGGATATGTATATTGATCAGGCCGAGAAAGTGGTTAAATAAAATTTTGAAAAATATATTTTTTTAGGGTAGCTCCCAAACACGTAAAGTGGGGATGATTTTTTTTTTCTCGCGTACCCCTCCGTGTGGGGTATCGTTAGATAGGTCTTTCAAAAATATTATGGGTGTGTGAAGACCATTTTTTGGTTAAGCGAGCCATTTGCGAAATATCTAGCTTTTCAGTGCAAATTTTTGTTCGCTACGAGTTACCCCCCCCCTCTAACTTTTGAATGGCTGTACCTAGAAATGTGAAAAAAATCACAAACGTAGTACATGTAATGAAATTACAAGGAAAACTATCACGGCTAAGTAGGCTTAACCGGTTACAGAGTTATAGTCGACTAACTAACTCCTACTACGGAACCCTACTGCGCGTGGCCCGACACGCACTTGGCCGGTTTTTTTCAGATTGGAAATCATCAAATGATCCTCCCGCCATGCGGCTGGCAGTGTCAGATTCTTACTGACTAACACCCATCCGTGTTCCTTCCTTAGTTCTTTGGCGTTCTGGGGGCGCAGTAACTCTTTCGAACATCCTGCAGCAATTTGCATGGGGCGCTAGTAATCTTAGTGAAAAACAAAAAGACTTATGGACCATAGGAACATAATTGTTTACTAATGACGTTCGAATTATGAATAAATTTGGTCGATTCCTATCCAGAAAAGTTTTACAAGCAGAGTCAAAGTCATAAGCATTAGGGAAAATTATAACAAAAATATATATAGGTAGGTACATTATGAATTTAAATATTATCGGTATTTGCGGTTTGGAAGGCGATTCTGTCAGTATGTCTCAAGTATTATTAAGGTAAATTTATGAATGTTTTGTTTTATTATAAGAGAAATACTTATCCAAATCATTTAAAAGCCTGCCTAGCTTTTCCCATCTATATTGGTCGGCTTCCAGTCTAACCGGATGCAGCTGACTACCTACCAGTGTTTTACATGGAGCGACTGTTCTTGAGAAAATAAATAAAATTACAATTACAGTATTGTGTGAAAGATCAACACGATAAATTTGGTGACATATTTCAGTGAATCATAACACAATTTTCAGTCAGACTTATCTTGTATCACGGGAGTTATCTTAACACACGCTATCTCATAATATCAGCCCACTTAAAACTGTGTTTCCTAGCACACTTTGGGTGCAAAATTTAATTTACTGGTAGTCTCCCGCGGGTTCTCTTGGTATTTTCTTCCATAAAAACTTACGAAGTTACAGTAAATATAGGTTCAGCTATTATACCATAAACGGGTAACAAACAGACAATACTTTCACATTTATAATATTTTAGTATGGATACCAAGGTGAGAGACCAGAACTGGGGGGTTAGACAAGTGGCAAACACGCTAGTAGAATAGAAAACAAAATGTATCGGAATGACATTCGTTTACGACTAGCTATCTGTCATTCCCATACATTTTGTTTTCTATTCTACTAGCGTTTTTGCCACTTGTCTAACCCCCCTGGTATCTTGGAGCTAGTGGCTAGGTAACAGCCGCACGGTTCGACCAATCAAAGGTTAAGCTGCGCTTGGCGCGGTCGGTCCGGGGATGGGTGACCATTTATGTCATAGCGAGACTCCTCCGTGCCTCGGAAAGCACTTTAAGCTCAAGTCATTTGTACATCTTTGACAGTCGATACAGGTAGTCAGAAGTCAGAAAGTCTGACAACCAATCTTACCAAGGGGTACCGTGTTACCCGGTAACGTGGAGGTCAGATAGGCAGCCGCTCCATGTAACACATTGCTACTCAGCTGCATTCGGTTAGACTGGAAGCCGACCCCAACATAGTTGGGAAAAGGCTAGGCAGACGACCAAGGCGAGAGACTCAAAAATTAACGCCTTTGTTGTAATATTGAGTCCTTGATTGGCGCGAGTGACCGATTAGTCAATTAATCTTGTTCAATTAACAAGTGATACAAGCGCCTACTTAATTTAAGCACTGAGTGGCACTTACAACTGCTTAACGTGCAGTTGAAATAATCAATTGAAGAATCTTATTGAAGCAAGATTGAACTGTAAAAAATTAGACATTGTTATGATATGAGAATACTTAAATATGGTTTAAAAATTCTTCATCGCTAACTCAGAGTGTATCCAAAAGCCTGGCAGCATTGCCACGTTGTATGATTTCTTCAGATTTTTCAAATATGTGTCATCTAAATAAAAAAGATACATGAATGTTTGTACTCTATGCGGGTGCTACCCGATTGTGATGTAACTTGTGTGAACTCAGAAAAACCCTCTGTGTACCACCGACGAAGGTTCCTAGCCCAAAAAGAGGCATTGCAACACCGGGTGCAGCTAGTCTCTTATTAAATCACCGGTATGTAAAATAGGCTAACTTTTACGAAGCATATATAATCTATATTGTCTATGGCAATAGCATTTTCGCACTTATACTGCGGACAAGTATTTTTAATATGCTATTTTATTGCGTCCGTTTAGACTGACCACAATTTGATAAGGAAGAGGTTAGGCAGACGATCTTTATCTTTACACGAAACGTGCAGATTATTTTCTTCTAGGACTCTTTATTGATAACTAACAATACGCGAATTCAAATAGGTATTTTCCTAATTTCCACGAACACGCGATACCAACTATGTCAAGAGGCTATCCGTCAAGGCCTTTAATCGGGAAGCAAAGACAGTAGGTCCGTCTTCTGGTAAGATTGACATATCCTTGCGTGTGCTCCTCAATTACATCGCAGGGGTCCAAATGGGTGCTTCCTTTGAAGCCGTTGTTCTTTCATTGCCGTCAAATTGGCGCAGACAGCTTAACTAGCGATCGTCTTTTGACATGAAGATTTTCTGACAGCTGTTTTTACCCACGACGGAACGGAGAACGGTATATGCTTTTGGGGTGAGAAGGTGTTTGTTTGTGCAATTCTATGTTGCCATTTTTCTCCAAAACTAAGTGTCCGATTTTTATGCAGTTTTCAGTTATGGGTTCGGGTTTGATTGGTGCATGTTCTTAGATAAATGTTACGGTGACAACTCACCAGGGGGCGATGCAGCAAACATTGTTTGTGCAAATCCATGTTGTCATTTTTCTCCAAAACTACTAGTTAAGTCAGAGGATGCTCAAAGATAGACTTTTCAATTGCAGTGACTCCACATACTATTACAATAATGGCTTAAGGTCATTAAGCTACCGGCCCGGAACGTAAAGGGAGAAGGAAGGAACATGGATGAGATGTTGCTATCCGAATAAGTTTTAAAGGATTTGTTTGTGTTTAAAAGGTTAGTTTTCTCTTTATTTGACATGGGCTTGCTCTTGACTCTAGACTAGGTTAGAGGTGACAGAGACAAAGTTGATGATGGAACCAGTTTACTCAGAAGAAACCTGACGCTCTTCAGAATTTTGTGCAAGAGTTTTTAAAGACCCGTTGAGTCATTACTTTATATACTTTAGATACATCTGTCTTACAGGATAATTTAGTTTGGATTTGTATGATAAAGCTGCGTTAAATATTTAATTTGCACCGACCGTGTACCTACTGTCAATGACTCTTCGAAAGCTTACATTAGGTACCAAACCCAAAATTTTGAACATTTTCTTTGTCATATTTGCATCATCATCAAGTGCTAAGTATATTTAACTTGTATGTTAAAGTGGGTATGTTTGTCTTCCACCATTTTTGGTACTAAATGTTTGTTATTCAGATTTTCGTTAAGACGTGTTTTTGATACTTTCATATGACCCGTTTGGTATTCATATTTAACATATTCTGCATTCAAGATATCTTGGGTAAATTGGTGTCTACATTTGCTAGTACTTTTAAGCTCTCAGCTATGTTAATATTCAAACCTGTTGACGTTTTATCAGTACTTTGCTGTATTTCGCAAATGCCCGTATCCCGAGCACGTGCAAAAACGATTTTTCTACAGGGTTTAAGCTTTCTCTGAAATGTTAAATCAAAGACGGTTCAGCTGTTTTATCGTGAAGCGTAACAGACAGACAGACGGAGTTACTTTCAGATTTATAATGATGAAGGATTATTAAGTTTTCAGACTCAATTTAGTATAAGATAGGTAGCTTGAGAACCCTTTGAGATTCTCCCCGACCCTTGCTCGATGAGCCAGCCCGCGCGCTGAGCCAGTAGCATAAAAAGTCCCCTAATAATAATATGTTATGATCCAGCTAGTCCCTAGTTGTCCTCCCCAGTGACGCCCTAAGCCGAGGTTCGTTCCCCACTAGGGGGAGCCCTTAGCGCGCTGTCACTTAGTTTTAAACTTAGTTTTAAGCCTTGGCTGGAGGCCTTAATTTAATTAATTAAATTAGGACCTCGCCACATTGTCCGGTTAAGCAGGTCGAATGCTGTTCGAAGCACCCTGCAAGAGGTCATGTTGAAAAAAAAAAACCCTTTGAGATCGTTCACGGATATTCTGTTTGTTCCTTAGTCAACCAAATCGTATTCTACTATAACGTCAATTACTCGTACCCTTTTTAAATTGTTTATTTGGTCAGTTCTGGTATAAATCGATCACGTATTAGGCATGTGAAATAATTCGTCGATTTTATTACCAGATGACTTAATCTTCCATTGTTTGGGGCATTTGTATTCATTACGTAGCTTGATACAGAAATTTTCACACGGAAATCTTTCTTGGTCGTGATAGTTGGTTGTATTATGTGTAACACCTGGTATGCTATAGGTTCCGTGGCAGGATTTTGAATTTTTAAAAAGTTTGTCATCGAATTCTTTAAAAAAATTATTGAATAGGTAGAGTTCATATAATATTCGCGCCCTACTAAACTTTTTATCTTGTTGCTCTTCCTATAAATGAGAACTGTAATGAATGTTGTCATATTATGTATATTACTAATCGGTTTAAACTTGAGACCTAGATTTAACCGTTTATAATAAATTAAGTTTTCTGCATGATTTATTTCGTAAGATAGTACTTATTTGAAATTAATATTTCAACCTATATTGTCCCACTGCTGGGCAAAGGCCATTAGAATCTATGAAAAAAAGCAAAGTCACCCTGGTTCTAAAGCGCGTGGTTCGTACTTGAAAAATGGGTTCTTTAAACTCCAGGTCATTTCAAATAAATACATAATTCGTTACATATTCATCTAAAGATACTATGAAGTAACATAGCGAACTATGATTTGTATTAGTGTAGTATTTTGCACACATGAACTTATCGATAGATAAGATATAACACAGTCAAGGATGCCAATGATTTTCTATCGACAATAACTGGCTGATCGAAAACGCAAGGTTTAGAGATAACTGTTAATACGCGTGTGGTTTATACACATAGGTATTATTTATTACCTAATTACTGAGTATTATAAGATCGTGTCTGGAAGCATTTACAAAGAAGTCGTGGAGGCCTAGTGGTTTAGGCACCTGCATCTCGTGTGCGGATTCCAAACATGGAAAGTATCAATGTGATTTTTCTTAAGTCATATGTAATTTCTGAATGTATCTTAGACACCTAATGGTGAACGAAACGATGGTGAGGAAAGCCGGGCTAAAAAGTCAGAATTCACAAATCCGCCTTGAGCAAGCGTGGTACTCAATGCTCATGCCTTCTCTGCATGAGAAGAGCGTTAAACAGTGGAATAGTAAAATAGGCCTATGAATATGAACCTTAAAGCTTTAATTAACTTTTTTTTTATAACGGGTAATATAAGACACAATTTGAAAAGTACCGTGAGTAATATTAATCACTGTCCTTTCCAACTCATGTCAAAATCTTCAATAGTTGTAGTATTCAACATTCAGCCTCAATAGTGACTAGTAACTAGATTAATATTCTTTTGTTTAAGTAATTGAAGTCCAAAAACAGAAATTGAAAGCTACTCAGAAGTTGAAACTTAATTTTGACAATAACGATTCAGAGCGAACCAGTGCTGGCATTGTTGTTTAAGAATAAGAACAAGAATTATTTATTTGCACAGAAAAGAATCATCATATTCTAGCTGAGAAAGGTGTAGAAATTTAATATGCAGGCTGACTAAAGGTCTTGTTTTAATTACATTTAACAATACCCACTACATTAATATATATACATAAGATATAAAAGTCAAACTAACGAAAGAGTCTTCCTCATAAAGAAATTAAAACATGAATTTCTTTAAATTATTTAAAAGGAAAAATATATTAACATTCTAAAGACCTATCTTTTAAAAATGTAATAAGTTTCAGATACTCTTCAGTAATTTTTACCAGCCAGTTGTCATCACCTATCAACTCGGTCACGACAGCTGTCTATCTGACGTCATCACTCGCGTAGACAACAAAACGAATGCGCAAGCGATCGATAAAAATATAGATCACTTGCGATTAGCGGTGTACCTGATTGTTATCACTTTTTAATATTGAACCGTTGAACGATACTATCAGTCAGAGAGTAACAAAAAATATATAAAATGTCTTATCTTTTGGTCATGTGAAGATTCTAGATTTTGACACTTTTTTCGTATACCTAATTAGTACTTATGGTAAAGAACAGTCAGCCATTATTAATAAGACCACATAGGCATAGGGAATCTATTGTAAAATGATAGCAATTGATTATTAGAAAAGATAATAATGATGTGGTTAATCTGTTATCTAGAAAAAGAAGCAGGGGTGGTTTTAAAAATAGAAATTAGAGACTATACGTTTGAACGATAGAACGAGAGCGAAAAGGAGAAAAATATTTCTAGAATCGGTTGAGTGATGAGTGCTAAAAGGATTACAAGATGATTGGTCCATAGTTGAGTCCCAGCTGTGAAAGAAGATTTTAAACAATTCAATAAAATTTTACTTCATGATAAGATTAAATTTCCTTTTTTTTTGTCTAAAATTCTTAAAGATCTCTTATGTCCCGGCTCTTACCGTCTTAAACCACCTCATGTTTCCCTAGTTGCCTCTGGCCAGAGAAGCAGTAATTGGTGGTCACGCTATTCGTAGAGAAGATGGAACCCGACCCCTACATAGTTGGGAAAAGGCAAAGCCGATGATGATGCTACCTGTAGAGATTTGGGAGATAGTATTAATTCTACGTTTTAGAATACCTTAACCTTTCTCTGTCATAGAGAATCTATTTTAAGCCTAAGACCACACAAAACTAAAGAAATTATTCGCAAAAAGACGAAGACGAATTAACAACAGCAATCGATTCAAAACATAATTTAGTAAAAATGAAATTCTTAACCACACAGGCGAGCTCGGCCGTCGCGACTAGTTTTTGTATAACCATTGTGTGTTAATGCGACCGTCGGTCTTTGTCGGCGTTTGTCGCGGAACCCACTTTCTTTGGCAATAACTGTTTTATTGTCTAGATTTTTTTGCGATTTTAGGTTAGGGGTATACTGGTTCTTAGTCACTTGGGTCGTCTTATGCAAAAAGTTTGATGACTCTAGGAAAATATCTTCAGCCAGCATGGTTGCATGATCATACTTTTAGTATTACTGCTTCTGGATCCTGCGTGTATAGATCCCTCCCTCTGAAAAAGTGAAGATTCTCATTTATTTCTTGCTTTTGTTTTGCACAATTTTCGCATGAAAATCTGGGTTTTTGATGATGTTAGAGTTACTATGAAGAATACTTTTAAGTCCTAGTCTTTATGAAGTGAAATAAAATAGCCTTTACGAGTAGCGTTATTAATTTATTAGTTAGGAGTACCTTTGTACTTCAGCCCTTTTAGCCCTACCTTGTTTACTTAGCCAACTTTGCTGATACAAAAAAAATAACCCCTTAATATAATTTACACATATTCTTTTAAAAGAGATAGGTTGGCCAATTCTGAACCCCAGATAAAAGTGAATTTATCAGGATATCAGTAAATTAACAAGGGTGGCTTTGTGTGGTGTCGATAACAAGATGTTTACAATCGACGCGCGAATCGATGAAGAATTAAACTTACCGCCAAGTTTGTCTACAGTTGGGATTGTCTAAAAATAATGCAATGGCGCAATTTCAACAGTTGGAAAGAAAATTTCATAACAATGAAGAATTAGCAAAACAATATAAATTTTTTATTCAAGAATATAAAACGTTAGGACATATGAAACTAGCATCGGGTGACATGCAACCGGATTATTATTTACCGCGCCATTATGTATTGCGAAAATCGAGATATGATGCATCCGATTATCATAGCTCACGAAGGACATTTAACAAACTTAATTATAGATCAAGCACATGAACTTACCTTCCATGGAGGAGCACGGACATCAGCATTCATTCGCAAGAATTACTGGATCATAGGTGGTAATCGAGCGGTCAAAAAGCGTATATGTTCCTGCGTTACCTGTCGTATACACAATTCAAGCAAGATGACACAGTTGATGGGTCTTTACCAACACAAAGATGTAACGTTGCAAAGCCTTTTGAACATACAGGCGTCGATTTTACCGGACACGTGCTTATAAAGGCCAACAAGAGCCGTGGAATTAAGACCACAAAGGGCTACGTTGTGGTATTTGTCTGTATGGTGACCAAGCTTTTTCATATAGATTTGGTCTCAGACCTCACCATCTTCAGCATTCTTAGCTGCGTTGCGAAGAATGGCTGGAAGAAAAGGCTCGCCAAAACACTTGTACAGCGACAACGGTATAAACTTAGTCGGCGCCAACAAAATTTTGGAAGAATTGGATCAGATACAAGAAACATTTAATCAAGATTTCATCAAGGAAATTACTAATATGCCGATTGTGTGGCATTTTAATGCGCCCTCGTGGTCTACAGCATGGGGGCTGTAGGAGGCTGCGGTTAAAAGTTTAAAAATACCATTTAAGAAGAGTAGTTGGAGAGCAAAAACTCACCTTTGACATGACCATATTAGAAACAGGGGGGTTAGACAAGTGGCAAATAGAAAACAAAATGTATGGGAATGACATATAGCTAGTCGTAAACGAATGTCATTCCCATACATTTTGTTTTCTATTCTATAGCGTTAGCGTTAGCGTTTTGCCACTTGTCTAGCCCCCCAGATATGCGTACCAGATGGCATTTAACTCAAAAAAATGTACAATATATGGAAACGTTGGCATACAGAATATCTCACACAGCTGTCAGCAAGAAGCAAGTGGAGACATTCTTAACCAGACATTTAACTAAATGACATTGTTACAATTAACGATGCAAACTTACCCCCTGGGAAATGGGCAGTTGGCCGCGTGGTCTAGCTGCATCCCGGTACCGATGGCTACATCAGGGTGGTCACATTGAAAACAAAGAATGGGCTAATCAAGAGGCCTATTCTCAAGCTGTCTATTCTCCTTGTGAATGATAGAATCAACAAACAAGAGTTGCGTTCCAAGGAATTGAAGGATGGCAAGCCATATCGAAACAAAAAAGTAAAGTACAGCTTCTCATCGCTGGTGATGTTACTTTTGTCTTTCATGAGCATTTTGACCACAGCTTACGGTTCATACAATGTAACACAATTAAAAGACAATCAAGGATTTTATTTGGACAGAATTGCAAACATGCAATTAATCAGAGATGAATGGAAGATAGTCACATACTATGACATGGACAAATTTTGGGGATTAACAGAAGCATGCAGTAAATAGGTACCTTAGCTACTTAGAGCAGTTATGCAACAAGTTTAAAGAAACATCACATTGTGACGTTATTCAAGTTCAATTGCAGCAAGAATTATCAGAACTCAAGTATTATAACCACCTGCTGCTGAGTCAGCATTCCAGCACGCGCCGCGCATGAGACCTGTGCCGTCACAAGCGAGCCCTTATCAACGGTGTAGGGTATCTTGCAAACAGTTTATTCGGTGTACTTGATGAGAGATTCGCAGAAAAATATAAAAAAGATATTCAATCCATACATGACAATGAAAATTACTAACTCATTAGTGTTCAAACAATAGTGTTCAGTACTTAACTTTCTTTTATTCCTTTCCACCATCATCTAAAGTAGTGTACGGTCCAGCAAGGGATCATACATGTTTGATGGGAAACAATTGCTAAGTGAGTACCCTGTCTCGGTCTGTTAGATGTCTAGTAATCCAGTTGACCTATTAATTAGATAGTGAGGTTCTGGGAATTACTGCGATGAACCCTTGATTGCTGTGGCACGGGATCAATGACTTCCTTTAACTCAACTAAATAATCACTGTTTGTAGTACAATTATTTTTTTGATCAATAACCCCATGGAGTTTGTAGATATATAGTAAAAAAGCTTCTGCTTCTGCGTCTATCTGCGTGGACTTGGAATGGGGTCTATCTAGACCTTGGATAAAATGTATCCTCCTTGTGTGTTAATCCAGGTTATAAAACTATGTGTGTAGCAAATTTTATCCTAATCCAATTAGTATTTTTTTCGTGATTGACTAACAATATATTGGCCTAACTTAACCAAATGAACCTACAGTCTTGAGTAATAAAATGGTATATTATTTTTTCCATTTCATTCGATATCCTATACCAAAATTCAATTACAATCTTCTATCTGTCCGCTATATTGAAACAACCCTTTTTTTATTTTCATCAAGAGTTACGTGTATCATTAATCTTATTAGAAACTGCATGTTTTCATCGCGTTTGCTGCACTTGCTAATAATCTCATAGCGATAAAAACGAGTGAAGTTAGCGCACTTTCTCGTGGCCAGCCGCCAACCGGTCCTGACGCCCTATATCTTAGTGTACAAGTTGAGACCTAAGATATGACTTTATAACGAGACTGTGAAGGACGAAGTTACTGTCTATTTCATGTAGAAGAGATTGCCAAATAGAATTAACAAATAGTCGGTATTTTGGTGTCTGAATGATATGTCTCTGAACTATTTTCGCGTTTTGGCAAAATGTATAACCACCTACGCCAAAAGTTATATAAACTTTGGACCCTTCCTGTGTGGATTTCTTTCAGCTGGAATAAAACCGTCAGCCAAATGCAAGCTCTGTTTCAGAAGTGAATATCACGGTCACAATCTGTACAGTAAATGATAAACTTCCATTGCCAGATCACTTTAAAACCGATAAAGACATTGCCAATACTCAATTTATGAGACCGCAATCAAATTTCATCGGTGGACATTTAACAATTGCGTGTGCAGTTTAACGACCTCTTAAACTAACAGAACGGTACACTATCCATCAATTTACTTAATAAAAACTGTTTTATATCCAATAAAATCGTTTGCTGAATGACGCGATTCTGCAAACGTACCGATGTGGCCTGATTTGTTTAGGCTGAAATTACGAACGATGTCCTCTGGTGACCTTATTTGAGAATTACTCCGTCTCGACATTTCAGAAAGATGGGAGGCTTTGTATAAAGCTAATTGAGTTGCATGCACATCATAAAGAATTCCAGTAAACATAGAGGTGTAATTAAAAAACCGCTACGGGCGAGATGATACTAGAGTCTGCGCACTAAGGGCAGTTAAAACCTTCGCAGAATACCTAAAGTTATCATTATGTGAGAAAAGAAAGTGGCTTCATTATCTAGGTAAGCTATCAATAACATTTAATTGCAGTTTACTGCTTGACGTAGGCCCATAACCCATTAGGAATCTCCGAACACTAAATTTCATCATCTTGTTTCACCGGAATCTAGACATTGTAAGGGACCACTTTGAACCCATATACTATCTGCTATTAATACAATATCCACCGAAGTCAGTATATAATCAGGAATGTACCGCATTGATTTGTTTAATTCAATTATTATAACTGTTAGCTTTTTGTTCTCATCGCACTTTCGCTCAGCGCTTACAGCAATTGGTTACAGTTGTACATCTGGTTGGTTGATAACACTTTCCTCTTAGATTAATTACGCTGTAATTGGCATGTTTCGAATAAAACAATACGTATTTGGATTTTAGATATAAAAAAATGTTGTGTAGTCTTTGGATCCACCTAAAAATCGAAGCTCCTTTTTGAGGTTATACAATACAATTGACGGCGTCTGACGAGCATTATTCTCACCTGCTCCACCATCTTGATAATTGCAAGCACAAACAAACTTGTTTATTAAAAAAGATAGAATGAGAGATAGAGATGCCGCACAGAGAGACCGTAACGCTTTTTCCTTACGTGACGATTTCTACAGGTGCACTTAAGAGTTGACCAGTAGAAACTTAAGAGTTCGCGTTGCTGTGTTGAAAAACTTCGTTCTAAAATTAGAGTTGCTTATTTCAGTTTTTTTTTGTTGAAGTTTGGACGCGGACATAAATATTATTGTCTAGTTCTCTTAAATCCTGAATAACTGGTATTTCTTGTGTATGCGGTACAAACATTTATGATGTCACTATTTCTTTAGTTTTTTTGACAAGTTTTTTCAAACATTCTGGCTGGTTATTTAATTCGTCAATTAATGTCGTTAATTGATTTTTATAGAGACATCCTACTAACATACCTTTGCAATGTGGTTTCATGCGGTGTGTCGGGCACTACTTCTTAGTACCGTTATTTCCTTCGCTAGTGTGAGTAATTAGTTTTTAAACACATTACTCGATCTTGTCTAGAATGACGTCATTGACTCTTGCGCATCCCGCGGGAGGTAACTGGGCATACATGATGGAGTTTGCAAAACAAATGGATGGTTTGATTTACTAAATGATTTTTTTATGTTAACCTGCTTTTATTCATAACTAGCTTACCGCCAGCGGCTTCGCCCGCGAATTCAAATTTAAAATGACAGAGTTTCATACAAACTTTGCCCCCCTTTTTCACCCCCTTAGGGGTAGAATTTCGGAAAATCCTTTCTTATCGGATCCCTACGTCATACAAAGAACACACCCTCCAAGTTTCAGGTGTCTTCGATCAGCGGTTTAGGCTGTGTGTTGATCCGTCAGTCATTCAGGACAAAGCATTTTATATGTATATGGATAACACCATTCGTTTAATAAGCCTAATTTAGCTATCGAACTGGTTTGTCCCTTTCTGACAAACTTTACTTTAACTTGACAGAAAAGGACAAATAGATAGCTAAAATAGGTTTATTCAGCTAATTTCTTTATTACAAAAGTTCGTTCTTTGAGCTATGATAGAGATATTTTCGGTAACGCATAATCCCAATCCCAAAAAAAAAACAAATAAAATTACGTATTGAAATAAAATAAAGATTACATAATGTTTAAAATTAACCTAACTATTTCCATTCACAACCTCCGCGCAGTCAATGGTTTCCAAGTCGTCGGCACCTAGTGATACAAATACCCATGTAGGCGGAGTGATTTACGGGCATACCTAAGATCTAGGCCATAGTATCTTATCTAGACACGAAACAGACCTAACATTTTTAACATGACATTGTTTGTACACAAAAGTATTTATTCCTCTCAAAATACTAAAGCGAAAACAAAGACGTAAAAATCTAAGGATTTTAGCACCGATATGCTTGGTAATCTTTTTTATTACAGGAGCTCGTGGCTAAGTAACAGCCGCACGGTTCTACCGATCAAATGTTAAGCTGCGCTTGGCGCGGTCGGTCCGTGGATGGGTGACCATTTCTGTCATAGCGAGACTCCTCCGTGCCTCGGAAAGCACGTTAAGCTGCTGGTCCCGGCTGTCATTTGCAGATCTTTGACAGTCGTTACGGGTAGTCAGAAGCCAGAATGTCTGATAACCAGTCTTACCACGGGGTATCGTGTTACCCGGTAAACTGGGTTGTGGAGGTCAGATAGGCAGTCGCTCCATGTAAAACACTGGTACTCAGCTGCATCCGGTTAGACTGGAAGCCGACCCCAACGTAGTTGGGATAAGGCTAGGCAGATGATGATGCTTGTAAATATTTTGGGCGCGGTACATTTACTTTATTTATTTTTTGAGCTGGCAGTGAGAGGTATATTCAGTGTTTAGAATGCAGTGTAAAAGAATTTCGTAAAAAGTTTTGAAATATTTACACGGTGAAGTGTTTTGTCTTGATCTGTTATTATATGCACCCACTGTTGCGAGATTTATGAATTCGCTTTGCAAGTTATCGAGTGCTCTTTCGTAACTATATCATCAGTGTGAGGTAAATATTTTTGCATATCAAACTGATATTTTACTTTTCTAAAGAGCGTATGAAAATAGGAAATTTAAACGGTCGAATTTCTTAACGTGAGTTTATATAACTGACTTCAGCCCGTCATTTCGTCTGCGTGAACTTAAAATTGGGTTCCGATACCTGGATAGAAACTGTCCTATGTTTTAATCTATGCTATAAACTATCTACATACCAAATTTTATCCAAATCCTTTCAGTAATTAGTTCCTGAAAGAGTAGCATACGATCTTGTTAGCTGTACTGTATTCGTATCAAAGGACCCTAAATTTTTATATAGATATATAACACTAGCTTCTGCCAGCGACTTCGTCTGCGTGGAATAGTGGTGCTCCGCTCCTATTGGTCTTAGCGTGATCATATATAGCCTATAGCCTTCCTCGATAAATGGACTATCTAACACTGAAAGAATTATTTAAATTGGAGCAGCGGTTCCTGAGATTAGCGCGTTTAAACAAAATGACAACATTTCCCTTCACTGCTCTGCTCCTATTGATTGTAGCGTGATGAAAAGTATACTATAACCATCTCAGGAGTATGACAAATAATTGTACCAAGTTTCGTTAAAATCCGTCGAGTAGTTTTTGTTTCTATAGAGTTTATACAGACAGACAGACAGACAGACAAAAATTTTACTGATTGCATTTTTGGCATCAGTATCGATCCCTAATCACCCCCTGATAGTTATTTTGGAAATATATTTCATGTACAGAATTGACCTCTCTACAGATTTATTACAAGTATAGATTGGCGCCAAATACATTATCTAACTATTCAGACACGAATTTTAAACAAACTCACCTTATCGCTAGCATCGGCTAGCGATAAGGTGAGTTTGTTATACTCTTGAGGAATTAATTAAAAATATAGGCAGAATTATCGAATTCTGCCTATATTTTTAATTAATTCCTCTATAACATTGGTGTAATTTTATCGATCTTGTTGTGATATTATTATTATAGGTCAGTCAGAGCAATTTGTTATAATTTTGTTATCGCTCCCCAACAACGTAAAAATTCGGTGATTATACATTTTAGCGGCCTGTTCCCACAAAAGGTTTAGGCTTAGATTTTAAATTGATTATGTGTAACCATTTTTTATCACTTTTTAATTACTCTGATAGCAATCTAAAGTTATATGATTATTATTTGCTAAGGAACTCATAAATCGTAATGGAAAATGTTATTGTGTACTATCCGTACTATGTCTATAACTATTTATACTTGTATATGAACTTATTATATACTTATCCTTAGTAATGTTAAATATACGAAAGTAACTCTGTTACGTTTCATACGAAAGCGACTAGACGGATTCAGATAAAAGAAATGTATATAGATAAACCCTTTATTTATAAACTATAGTCTCGAACTACGACAATTTTTTAAATGGTACTGGATATTGCTATACAATTAGAACACATTTAATTAATTATCTAGTTATCGAGGGTCTTGATCTTTAACCTGTTTTAGTTTACGTGCCTTTGATTAGTGCCGATGCGTAGATTTACGCTGTTAAAATGTAACAAGAATTATGAAAGGGGCGAACGTTCATTTGACCCTTGCATTTCGTGATTCCTCATATTTAGTCGTTAAGATGTTTTGCTTTAAAACCGATATATTTAAACTTCAACAACATCTTGCAAGTTTGTAAATATTTAATCGGTCAGTTTGCTCAACGAATTATCTCGCCAATAGAAGGCTGTTTGACGCTTGCCTGTGCCTAAGGCATTTTATGTTTCCAATGCCCGCGTAAACAATCGGTCGTTTGAATTTAGAAGACTTGCGTTCGTTTGTTTTATTGGTTTTGAATTTACTCAAAATAAATTTAAAGCTGTTTTATCGCTGGTACATACATTTGTTGCACAGCGTTTCCTAGGACCGAATAGATAGATAGAATGGTCCTAGGAAACGCTAAGTCGAAATTAACTTCTTTATTAATATTTATTAAATCAATTATAAAAAAATAAATACCTACTTAGTTTGAGCAACAAAAGATTCATCCGCATTCCTGTCAACAGGAATCATGCCCAAAAGACTGGGTCCTTTGCCAGGCAATGCTGATTCTCTTCTAGATATAGACCACCCTTTAAGTCACGATAAGACTTCTTGATTCATAGACCCTTCCTCAATTCATAATTCACCTTGTATTTTCCAGATGCAAACGATCCTGCACCACAACGGCAGCGGAGCCCAAGCGTACACCGGCCGGCTGAAGAACAGAGAGGTGCATCGAGCCATCACTCTGCATCCCGTCAAGGATCACCGCCAGATGTATAGGATACATTCTTATTTCAAGGTGAGAATATTGTGCTGTTGCAAAAGGAAACAGTACATCATTTGCCTAGCCTTTTCCCAACTATGTTGGGGTCGGCTGAGAACCAGTGTTTTACATGGAGCGACTGCCTATCTGACCTCCACAACCCAGTTACGTAAGACTGGTTGTCAGACTTTCTGGCTTCTGACTACCCGTAACGACTGTCAAAGATGTTCAAATGACAATCGGGACCAACAGCTTAACGTGCTTTCCGAGGCACGGAGGAGTCTCGCTATGACATAGATGGTCACCCATCCACGAACCGACGGCGCCAAGCGCAGCTTAACCCTTGATCGGTCGAACCGTGCGTTTATAAAACAGTACATCATATAAAGGGACAACAATACAGGCCGTATAATGTTGAAAATAGTCATTTGTGTGGGTATGTCTTTCATAAAATCAGAGATTTTATTACATGTTGGACTATTGTGGACTAGTATTCACGAGCAATGGTATTAGTTTCGTATAGCTTCAGATTATATTCATCCACCTTTAACTGTCAGTAGGATGAGGTTTTGTTGAACAACAGTGGTCATAGTTAACTCTATAATTTATTATTAACATGTGGGTAGTGACTTTAATAGTCTCAGCTTAGAACGTTAGAGTAGTTTCAGATTTAGAACGACACTAGGTGTGTTTCGTGGTATCTTCCGCCTGTGGCTCCCAAATCATCTAGTTCATCACACCGAGCGAGCATCATCAGTCGCCCGCCCATCGTCATCAGCCTATTTATTATTAGTCTATTGTCAGACATAAGGCTTCCTCTAACATGTGTTTTGTCCAGTCTTCATGGGTCAAGTATTAAAGATCGCCCACCCATACTTTTTTCTATTTGCTGCACTCTTGATAAAAAAAACATTGGGTGATTTACGAATTTAAGAATTTAGGCTGCACCTAAATTCTTCCTAAAGAGAAGAGGCTATGAAATGCAAAAGATTTTTTAAAACTTAATTTGTAGTTCTAGTTATTGGGGCGAACAAACAAACTCATCAGCTTCAGGTATAAATTTATTATTATATATACAACATGTTTAAAAACAACTCATTTCCTGAAGTTCGATGCACGGACATTGTATCCACGTGTTAAGATATTATTGTGTCGGTTTATTTAAACAGCTTTCTCAGTAATTGCTGGACATGATTTAATAGTTCACTAGGAATTGTTTTGCTGTGCGTTTTATTTCTGAAGAGTAAACAATTACTTTGAAATTTTTGTTGTTTGTTATTCTTGTTTCTACGGCTATTCGTTTTTTTCCTTGAAGAATAAACAGAGGGCTTGCAATGGCTTCACGCACGATAAGTCATTGGTTCCAGCTGTCAGGAGCCAAAAATTCTGGCAGCTAATCTTGCCAAGGCATTGTGCTACCCTGTAACTGGGTTGTAGAGGTCAGATGCTCCATCTAAAACACTTGTATTCAACTGCATCTTGTTAGACTGTAAGCTGAACCCAAGATAGTTGAGAAAAGGCTAGGCAGATAATGTTTAGTAACAATATCTACGCACCTTGGCACAAAAGCGCGGTAGTATCAATATTCACACGTAACAAGTTATGATGTCAGCTGATGTCAAGTTTGTCTGGTTTTTCGACCATGAATGTAATTAATTCGACGTAATTCGGATGCCAAGTTAGCATTGCGATAACTATTTTTGCTTAATTTTATTTAAGACGTAATTGTAATTATTATCGACACTTATCTTTCAAATTAAGTGATGTTTTGACTTGAGATTTTTTCAGTCCTTTGGAGTTTCATGAACCATATCAATATATAAAGATTAGGTAATTAGTTTATCGTTTTTTTTTTCTTATAAAACCTTCATATTCATACTAAAAGAATGTGATTTTAACTGAAAGACGTATTTTTAAATCTAGAATCCATGAGCGCTGTATATAGTTATTTTACCTCCTAAAAGGTATTATTTCTACTACGGTCCTGCCGGGGCTGCGGTTCGAAAGCGTTACTGCGGCAAACCCTGGAACGCAAAGGGCAGTTGAAGGAACTCAGATGGGTTTTAGTCAGTAAGCGTTTGACACTCTTTTTCCCATTCTCTCTTATTTCCATCCATTCGATGAAAAAAGGTCTAAGGAAAAGTTATCAGTCGACACCCACCAGATTATACTTAGTATTAAAATTGAAAATATATAACCGTTTGTGTATAAGGTATTTATTATAAACTACATAGGACCAAGAAACGAGATCTATGTGGAAGCTATAAATCAGGGCGTACTAAGCAACCTTCCTTTGATCTTTAACGTTCATCTACTTCTGTGAGTATGAATTGTACAAGCCTTAATTTATCAGTTTCTGAAGTATGTATCGTCAGATCGTTCGTTTATCTATATTATTATGATCATTGCGTAAAACTTTTTTACTGAGTATCAGGCAAACTCAAAGGTAATTTTATTAATTTTGAATAGACAGTGTTTGCAAGTTCTTATGGAAAATTATATAGCAGTTGCACGGTTCTAAAATCGAAGTTCTATGAAGAAAAACCAGCAAGACTCCATGAAATCCATCAATCATCAATCCATCTCAATAGTTGTAATGAATTACGCACCACATTGTATAAACGTGTAAGATGATCAAAGGACCAATTTTGAAACGAATTTCCGAAATTGGTCCTTTGAGCTTAAAGCTTCTATAATACATACTCTTATTCAAAGGGTTTTCTAGTGTTGTTTTATTTTTAGAGATACTTACTTCGTTATTGTTTATGATACTTTGATTACACAGATGAGCTGCCTACGTGCCATTTTTTTCTTTTTATTCTGGTACAGCCGTAAACTGTGTGTTTAATGGTCCGGGGATTTAGTACAGGATGCAGGTTTTATTGTGATTATTTCGAAGAAACTTCATGCAGCTGTCTGGTGGGTACTGGCTTTCCTTCTGATGGTATGGGTCGTAATCGTAACATACAACCTTATTGGTTGATTTTTTGTATGTATCTGCTGTTTACTTGTTCGGGTACATTCGAGATGATGGTCACCCATTTTTTTCACCCTAGGTAGATTTTCAGCTATCTCCAATACATTCCATCCAAATCGGTTCCTCTGTTTTTCCGTTAAAGCGTAACAGATAGTGATACTTTCGAATTTATAATATTAGTAAAGTTACCTTGGCTTTCAACGGATATCAAAGCTAGAAAGAATAAGTATAGTATGTATTATAAATATAGTATGTCGTGCATACAATATAAAAGTAAACAGAAACATTGATTCAATAAAGTTTGACACTGAAGCTGCGGCTTGCTTATCGAAGGCTAATTGAAATAAAAGTATAAATATTGAATAAACATTATAGGATAACGGGTGTAAACAAGATAATTCTGGGGTAATAAACGCATTAAAATTTGCACAGCTCTTATCAAAATGGTTACCATGAAGAGTTTCACGAATCTGTGTTATCATTGGTTTGTTATCTTGCACTTTTTTTGACTAAGCGTTGGTATCTATGCCAATGGGAATCAAAATGCTCTTTATGTTGGTAATAATATTGGTTTCCGGAATGTCCGTCGTTTTTTTTGTTAGTCTTATATTAAGTAAGAGTTCAAACTTGAGCACTTGAGTGTCTAATACCTTCTAATATTATAAAGACGCATGTGAGGTTATTTGTTTCGCATTCACTGTAAAACGCCTGAACGGATTTGCATGGAATTTGGTACAGAGATAGTATTTTTATCCAGGTGCGTGAATTAGTCCCTTAGAAACACGGGTTGTTATATCTACAAGTTTGCCAACGAAAATGTAACCAAAATAGATTTCTACTTCAAGATGATGGAATATAGAAGTAAAAATTTAGACAACCGATTTAAGTTACCTACATTAATGTCAGACATTTGGTAAAAATACACCCTAAACGTTTAACTCTCTGATTCCAGAACCTTCGGATCCAAGAGCTTCGAGAACGTTCTCTAGACCTGCACCGAGATATCGCGTCAGCCATGCACGAGCTGGATGTCCCTGAAGACCTAGTGGACAACTACCAGCTGCAGGAGGGTGTGCCTCTGTTCCCCGCCAAAATCGGGGAGTCAGACTACTTGGGGGACAATAAGATATTAGGTAAGTGGTGAGCTTAGCCTGGATTGACATACGATGACCTGGAACTGTGGTCTGGAACTCCTCTTCTTCTATGCAGTTGGGATAAATTGCAGTTATGTTGGTTGATATCAGAGCTAGACTACTCAGGGCACACCAAACGACAAATTCTCTATAGCTACTTCTTATGTACCCTGGAATTATATTTGAACAAGGCCCGGTGCTTTAAAAGAGTGACGTGAGGCCATTGTAGAACATGGAAGATATTACGGAATGAATAGGTTCTGTTTCTTAAAAGGTTGAGAAAAATTGAGAGGAACGTTGAAGAGATAGGGAGAGGTCTTTGCTTAGTAGTGGGATAGTTAGAGATGATAGTCTAGGTTATAGTATTTTTTTTAATAGCATTATGGCTTTATGTGACAACTATTCTGCTAAAATTAAATTGTTAAGATTAAAAATCTGTATTGGTATTTCGTCCATGTGTAGATGTTTTTTGACATCTCTGAGGTAGATTAATAAATTATCAGAATGATTGTATAAAAAACTTATAAATAATGATAAAACATACTTTATTTTCCTCATTTCTCGTTCCAGGAGCACCAATGGATATGAACCGCTACAAAGCGAATACGGTAGACGACATAGTGCCATTTGACTTCATCAGCAAGTCCTTGTACTCCGCTAGTCACTCCAACCCGAAGAGGCGGATCGAAGGACCGCTTCGAGAGGCCCTTGACGACGTTATTAGAGAAGTAAGTTTAATTTGTTGATACATATACATATTTTGGCATAATATATATCATGAATCATAGAAAAATCAAATGAAATATGAAATTTCATCAAGGTACTACATAAAAATATAGCCTCTTTGCTGGATTTTTATTGACTAAACCCACAATACAAGTTCCTCAGAAGCTTCCTTATAAAATAAAACAAATGGTGGAAATCGTTAGCGTATTCGTTCACGTCCCTGTCAGAAACAAAATGATATAATGTTTAAATCCGTGCCAGTGTAAACAAACACCACAATTTCTAATATTTCCAGGTGATGGAGATTATAAACGCGCCATCCCGGCAGCGTGGGCGTGTGATCGATTTCAACGAACTGCTGTACGGGTACACACGGCTGCAGCCGCTGCACGGCGCCGACCACGTGCTGGACCTGCTGCTCAAGTACCGGCGGTACCGCGGCCGCAAGATGACAGCCGCCGTCAGGAGACATGCCTATCTACAGCAGAGCTTCACTGGTAATATTATTTTGAGCATTGCAAGACATGACTGAACTTCTTTTTAGGGTTCCGTAGCCAAATGGCAAAAACGGAACCCTTATATTCGTCATGTCTGTCTGTCTGTCTGTCCGTCCGTATGTCACAGCCATTTTTTTCAGAAACTATAAAAACAATTCTGTTGAAATTTGGTACGTAGATGTATTCTGTGAACCGCTTTAAGATTTTGACACAAAAATAGAAAAAAAGCAATAATTTTTGGGGGTCCCCATACTTAGAACTGAAACCCAAAAATTTTTTTTTCGTCAAACCCATATGTGTGGGGTATTAATGGATAGGTCTTCAAAAATTATATTGAGGTTTCTAATATCATTTTTTTCTAAACTGAATAGTTTGCGCGAGAGGCACTTCCAAAGTGGTAAAATTTGTGTCCCCCCCCCTGTAACTTCTAAAATAAGAGAATGATAAAACTAAAAAAAATATATGATGTAGATTACCATGTAAACTTCCATTGAAAATTGGTTTGAACGAGATCTAGCAGGTAGTTTTTAAGTAATCAGTAATTTTCTTCTAAAAACAAACTTAATTATGCGGTCGGAAAAAACAAGATAATTGCGACTTTATTGCGTATTTTTTCTTTGCAATGGTCGGAACCCTCGGTGCGCGAGTCCGACTCGCACTTGGCCGGTTTTTTAACAATAAGGAAAGGCGTCAATCAGATATTTTGGTCGATCAGTCAGACGAGAATCGACCTTAACATAGTTGGGTAAAGGTCAGGTCAGTTAGCCGAATACTTATCCTAATAAAGGACAATTTGATCACAATGACCTTATCATCCTCATATAGATAACTCACAGCGTTTACTTTCTAACTTTTTAACGAACTAGGAACATGTGTATCTAATACATTGTTTTAAACGTGACATCATTATACAATTTCAGGTATGGAGATCAGAGAACTACCAATGGGAGATCCACCTCCTTTTGAGGATCCAGAAATATTAGAAAAGGCTGATATTAACCTTAACTCAGAGTACGAAGACTTCGATGAATCGCGCCAGCAACAAGATGGTATCTTAGATAAGCTGAACGTCAGAGAAGCTCTCGAAAATGGACTAATGAAGCTACAGAACTTGCCTAATGTGTTGAAGTGGGGCGATGACGGTGCAGAAGAATACCCAGTATACGATAGGCGAATACATTTCATATTGCCTCTGTCCGGGAGACAAGAGACGTTCGGAAGGTTTATGAGAAATTATGAAGATATCGTACTGAAGACTAATGAGGCTGTGTCTTTGATAGTCGTAGTGTACCTAGATACAAACAGTCCTCTAGACTATAAGAACACCGAGAACCTAGTGAACTATTACGTCGATTTGTATGGTAAAGACATTAAAGTTGTGTCGATGGGTACGGAAACTTTCTCAAGAGGTGCAGCATTAACGGAGGGACTTAAACTATGTTCTGACGACGATTTAATATTTTTTATCGATGTCGATATGATGTTTAATTTCGATTCGCTTAGAAGAATAAGGATACACACTATTAAATATCACCAAGTATATTTCCCAGTAGTGTTTAGTGAGTACAATAATGAAGTCGTGAACGGTGAGGATTATAATAAACTCTTAGGTGACACTGTTGAGGAAGAAACTAATTTAGAAGAAATGGAAGAGAATGAAGAAGAAGTAGTAGAAGAAGAAATTAAAACTGAAAGGGAATTGATTAATTTAAAGTACAGTAAGGAAATAAGCAATGAAAATGGTTACTTCAGACAGTATGGCTTCGGTATTTTAGCAATGTACAAATGCGATTTTGAACGCGTAGGAGGATTTGATTTGAAAATCAAAGGTTGGGGAATGGAAGACGTTCAAATGTTCGAAACATTAATTAAATCGAATTTATCTGTATTCAGGGCTGCCGATGATAGTCTAGTACATATTTTCCATTCTGTTAGCTGTGATAAAACTTTGGAAAGACCTCAATTTTTAATGTGTCTCGGTACAAAAGCATCTACTTACGGTAGTGAAAAGCAAATGATATATTATATGCTGAATCATCCTGAGGTGTTGTGGCCCGAGGAGAGTGAAAACGAAGATAATAAAGCAGAGGAGGACAAAAAAGCTGAGGAACAAAAGATAGAAGACGAACAGAAGAAGGTTGAAGCGGAGAAAAAGGCTGAGGCGGATAAAAAGGCAGAGGCGGATAAAAAAGCAGAGGATGAGAAAAAAGCTAAGGCCGAAGCAGAAAAGAAAGCCGAATTAGACAAAAAGTCTGAGGCAGAGAAAAAGTCTTCGGCGGAGAAAAAAGTCGAAGCCGATAAAAAAGTAGAAACAGAAAACAAGGCTTCAGCTGAAAAAAAAGTCGAAGAAGAGAAAAAAGGTGCTAGATAGTACAGGGTTTAAAATATGAACTAGATATTCGGTGCAAGTGAATTATGTGATGATTTGTATAAATATGAGTACGAATTCTAGTATTTTTAAAATATTTTTTGTTGTCCTTTTCTGTACATATTAAGTTTGAAAAGGTGGTCCTGTTTTATAAGATATAAATTATAAGTAATTTTTGTCTTAGGAGATTTAGACGTGAACGAAATATTGACGCAGTAAAATCGCAAAACCATTTCGAAGGATAAAATTACTTCTTAGCTATTAAATGTGATTTTAGGAATAAGAAATAATTCTTGTATAAAGCTCTTCAATACAGCTTAACATAGTATCTACTGTATATTTTATCTTGCGTCATAATTATCATTGTATATTTTTATCCTATTTTTATTAATGATTCCATATGTGTAAAGATGCATTTAATCTATTTTAATTATTTTACTCTAGAACACTTTTTATTTATTTATGATAATTTTTATTTCGTCTTAGTAGACTATATTGAAATCCAACGCATTGTTCCCTTAATTTTTATTATTTTTTTAGTAAAAATATTAAAAGTATCCAATTTATACCTAAGCATTTATACAAATAATTAGCCTCTCTGACCATTGTTTCGTATTGTTTTTTAATATTTGAAAAAAAAAATAGTTGTTTTATCCTTCAATTTTAGCTTGTTTCTTAATTTAATGGTTTAAATACAATTATTACCTATAGTAAATATTAAAGTTTTTTTTTCAGGAATTGCTAAGCCAGTTGTTTTGTAGACATTAGTAAATAGAATTCTACATATACATATTTAATATATACAATGTGAAGGTACGTAATCCCCATAACGTAACGTACGGCGAAAGGCTTTAGAATATTTTAAAGTAAAATAATAATTAAGTTCCTATTGAAAACAAATTAAATAAAATGATTATTTGGTTTATACAATAATAATCTATACACTTAATAGTGTTGTTTTTAATTATTTTATTTCTATCGTTAATATTCTCTTTTATATAAATATTATTGAAATTATATAAAATCATTTTAGTCCAATGACTGCTATCCTTTTATTATTCAATATTCTATTATTCAATATTTTATTATTCAATATTCATTATTATTCAATCGTTATATTTTTATTTAAATACGTAAATATGAAATCGTATTCTGTAGCAAGGTTTGGTCGAAACGTGCTTATTCTATAGAATGAACTGATTGGCTTCAAGGTGCCAAATTAGGCTTAAAACCGTAAGCCTGGTTAGCATAAGCCGTTAGCATAATACACTAGTTTAATATTTACTGCCACAGAAAATATATCACTAACAAGTTCAATATTTTCTAGGCCAAATCTAAGATGTCCTTTTTAACACGTTGGCAGTCCATAGTGCCACGATTGGGCAACTCTTATGTCTGCGTCACGGGCGGTGAATGTCTTGAATTATTTATCTTTTGTAAAATATCCTACCCTTCATCATCTACTGTCCATGTCATGCAGAATACTCGTAACTTTGGTTGTGACAACGTTTATTTATCAAAAACTCACGTTCGGAATAGGCAATACCACTTAAAGGCAATATTACTTACTTTACTATAATTAAGGAGAAATATTGTGGTTGATGTCAGGTTTAAACATAAGGTATTGGTTTTCAATTATATTTTTCATTTGTGGTAATATGGGTCAATATCCATTTCAGCTTATTGTTTAAACGCGTAACTTAATGAAACTTAACGATGCTTTGCGTATCGTTGAAGGGTATGAAAGGTATGGCTATTGAAATGGAAAGATATTTGATTACGTAATAAGGGCTCAGTCCGTTTTCGGCAATTTTAAACCTGGCGTCATCTTACTGATTAGTTATCCGTCTTTGTCTCCAACCCAGTGCTCTATCATAATACGTAAAACTAAGTATTATTTTTAAACAAATGTAAATAATCATGTACATTTTTATTATTGTGCTCACTAAGTGCCAATCCCTAGTATTATAAGTAGAACAATGAACGAAAAACAAAATGCATGTACTATATTGAAATTATTTCATGTTGATATTAAATGAAAAACTAAATTTGAAATTGCATTGTGATTCGAAAGTGATGAAATTAATTGAAATAGTACCTATGGAAAATAAATATATTTTGTGATGAATTATTTGAAGATTTTTATTTGAGTTTTATCTTTGTCCAAACTGATAGCCGGGATCAACAGCTTAACGTGCTTTCCGAGGCACGGAGGAGACTTAGTATAACAAAGATGATCACCCATCCACGGACCGACCGCACCAAATATACTTTAAACGTTGATCGACTGATCCGTGCGTCCGGCACTATATACTTTTATACTTTAAAGTATGGATGCAGTTACGTGGGTAATATAATTATCTAATATTTGAAAACAATTGAAAAGTACCTAATTGTATTAATTACATGGAGTGCTGTGACACCTCGTGCGGACAGAAGGACCAAATTAAGAGAAATCAAAAATTGATAATAATTTCATCATTTTTTTTTACAAACTAGTTAAGTAAATGCTGATTTTTTATCCACATGATTGCGAAGCAAAAGTTCAAGGAAATCGTTTTGCCATAAAAAAAACAATGTTTAAGTTACTCTTAAGCTGTAGTGCCACTTGAGAATATGCGTTTTCTAAAGTACTCGTACCAAAGCATATGGTTGTAGAAAGTCCCATGTTTTTCTATGTCATACTTTACTATCAAAAATGAATTTCGAGACGAGAAAGGTATACAGTAAGACTAGCTTTTTTCCGCGGTTTTACATACTAAGAGAACTAGGTACTTCACGCCCCCGGATAAAATCTATATCCTGTAAAAGCCTTAGGATTTCATCTCCGAAATTTCATCTAAATAGGTATAGAATTTATGGCGTGAAATCGTGACAAACAGAGAGACAGACAGAGTTACTTTCTCATTTATAATATGTCGATATAAACTTTAAAATAATCAACTATAACTGAAATATTACCGATTATGTCTCTAGTAAAGTCATCAATCACTTTATCTATATAAATCCATGTACATAATTCAAATTACTTGCCTGGTCGTGTTACGATACGAATCTATAAAGAAACCATGTTATCGGCTTGACACATCATTTAGCCTACATAGCGTAAAGCCTACATATATAAAAAAGATAATCACCTACGATGATTGATAACTATCCCACAGTCGCGACATTGTGCAAACCTAACCATCTATTTATACTCATAAAAACCGAATAGTTTGTTTGTTTGAACGCGGTAATGTCTAGAACTACTAGTCGGATTTAAAAAAATGTTTAAATTTAAATTTTTAATTTGATAGCCCTGTTCTTGAGGAAGATTATGGGCAAAAATAACGCTGTGACACTTAGGATCCGTGCAAAAAAAAACAGCCAAACGCGAGTTAGATTCGCGCATCGATGGTTATTTTGATAGGAAAATTATAAGCAGTGAAGTCGCAAATATCTTGTTTTTAAATTAAAATTAAAATATATTACATTGTTCAAACCAAGTCCTTTCATATGATACGCCACATTATCTAGTAATTACAATATTCAATTTTGTTTTAACGTGGATAAGGTTAATTATTGCCTGCTCAGGATTTTGAAGCCAACGACCAAAATAGGACACGGGTTTAGTACACGAGATCTGTATTGCAACTGTTTTAACAAGTAATGATATTAACACTTGATGCGGCGGACGCACACATTCAAACTCAACAAATTTTAAATCCCCACTTCTCCTTAAACCAATATTAATTATCAACTTTTTTCATTCCCAATGTATGAACAATCATTCTTTGGTATATAACCATAAGGGTTCTTTTTTATTACCATTTAGTTCGGAACCCTAAAAAAATCCAGAAGAGCGATGCGACATGGTAAATTGGGAGCCGCTGGGTGAAACCACGGTGCATAGCTAGTTACTTATATCTAAATGTCCCACAGTCACGTCATTGTGCAAACCTGTGATAGATCGTGAGATGTATGGAAGATGAGCTTCTTACATAAAACACTTTCAATTAATCCTGTAAGCAAATAAAGAATCGATTTCTCTTCAAGTATTAATCCCATGTTTGGTTAAAATTGTATTTTTGTTACTTTTACTTTAGACAGTTTGTTTGTTTTGAACGTTTTACTGTTTTGCTGTGTGGAGAACGTAGTTTGGTTTAATATAAAAGCGTCTGGTATAAGTGTTATCAGATGTAGTTTCTGTATTATTAAATACTAGCTGCTACCGAGGAAACAATTCCAAACAGCATTCGGACAAAAACTATCCAATGTTTTTCCTAAAATCTGATTCCATTTTTTCGGTTCAGCGGTGACAACATCACACAGAATTACTATTTCAACTAAATAGTATATATTGACAGAATGACATTTATAATAATAGTAAGGGGACAGAAGAGTTCCAACTTAAGCCAACCATGATTATTATACTGAAAGCGAGAAGATTTATTCAGCACTTAATATTTAAATTAATATTTTTGGTCCTTTGATCACTAATACTCGACTTGCTAACCAATGACCTATACTAATCTCACAGAACCTACCTCGTTTTAAGACTTTGCTGCGTTTAACCTCCTTGTGTGGTCCTAAAAGGCATTTTTAAAAGAATTTAAATGGAAATGTTATGTTGCAGTATTTACTTAGTCAATTAACATCTGCAGAATAAGTATGTTCTGTTGAATCTTGCGGGAAAGTATTACTCAACGTTAGAATTATTTGCTTTGATAAATTCCAAGATTTCGTACGAATGGAGGATATAAATTACTTAATCAGGTTTTATTTGTTTTAATAATCAGTTTATAAAATTAAATTATTTATATTTGAAATATTTATTTGCATTCTAAATACATAAAAATGATCTTTAAGATGAGATAAGATGAAGTTACAGGATAGAATTCGTCTATGTTCCAGCATGCTTACTAAAGTTTGCTAATTGTCTAACATTTTTTATCATACCATTTAATAATACCATTTAGGTACACTAACGCGTAGCAGTCACTTGTCTCATTATTCCCAATGATGCTGAAAGCCATCTGAACCAAAATCTCATTTGTAACAGTGTGTCGCCACAGCATCAGTAATTAGCAATTAAATAAACAATGGTTACACGCAATAAGCCAGAGGCAGAATCTTGCCATCAACGTGCTATTGCAAAAGGAATGCGATTATATTGCGTACGAGGTGCTTAGAAATGTGTAGGCGCGGATTGTGTAGCATCATTGTAGCTTAATGTACTGCTAGGTTTCTTATTACTGGAATTAACATTTTTCATCAGTGGGAAAATAATACCTTCGACCCCAAGGACCGTATCACAGAATAGTATTTAATTTAAGCTTAGATCAAAAAAGACAATTTTTGTACATTGAGAATGCAAATAAATATGTTTGATTAAATTTATATTATTGATTGGTTGAATCTAATATTAGTTACTGCTTGAGGCTAAAGTTAGGTTCTGTAATACGGACCTAAGGACCAAAAAGTCTTACTGATGGTAGTTCTAAAGGATATAATAAAATATGATTAAGAAAGCTTCTTTTTAATAATGTTATTGCTTCTGTTGATCAAATGTATTTGAAGTTGAAGAAATACAAGCCGGAAATTAAAGTCCCATCATCTGATAAAATTAATCGAATCATAATAGCTGTATGCTTCCCAGAGAAATGGCAAATTATATAATTAGCTTAAGTCCTAACTGGATGACACTTAGTATTCGGTGAGTCTATCTCTTAGGCTAGACTCTGTTGACATCGCCTATCATCGTTTCTCAGAAGTTTACCACTTTACGCATGTTTAGAATATATAAATGAATTGCAATGTTCTCTTTTATGTACTATATGTAAATAGACAACAGTCATCATTGATGAGTATTGATAGAATAGAATATTTTTGCTTTTAATAACTTCGTAATACAAATAAAATAGCTCTTCTCCTATCGTGTTATAGTAGAAATAATGACGAGGAAGAGCAGAAGGTATTAGAATATTACAATTGAATACATCAAAGATCGAAGTAAATGCGATAGCTAATTAAGTAGCGGAGAAAATAGCTAATAAATTAATTGTAACACAAAAGAGATTACTGAAATGCGTTCAGCATTCGATGCAAGATGTTTAGAGAAATATTTTGAGTCGCATGAGTCATCGGTACTAAATTTACTAATTACAATCCCATAGCTGGGCAAAGGACACTTCTCATATAGATAAATTACTGGCTTTGTTTACCACGCCGGATTTTTTAAAGTCTTAATTCCTAACAATGATTTCTCCTTCACAAGTTACTAGATATTAGAAAATTCATTTCTGTAGATACTTGTCGGGTTTCAAACTTGTATGTTTATGTTTGAGAAGCGGGGATCCTCTAGGCCTGCTTGAACATGAGTTAGAAAACATTATTTACTTAAGTCTTTAAAACTGGACCAAGTGTGAGCTAGATAATTGATGTATGAGGTAAAATTCATTTGCCATCTTTCAGGAAGCGTTGAATTTTCATTGACCCGAATGACATCGCGCGTTAGTTTCACAACATCAGCATACATGTCTGGTCGCAGTCGCCGCCGGGTGATGACCATTGTCTTCTAACTCGCGTTGGATGACGTAATTTTATGTAACGTGCATTACGGCCGCAATTTTAGAGAGATTAGCCGTGGGATTGCGATGTTTCCCAACTATTGATGGTACTCGGCCGATTGGGATCACGCTTGGCTACTTGAAGAACAGAGTTTCCATTGAGATGTCATCACTAACGACTTTATGTTGCCCAGGTATATCGAATGTGGGTGAATATGAAATGTTACCAAATGTGTGTAGATATTACACAACGTGTTTGTTTGCTTTTTGTTTTGACTAACGATTATCTTAAAAAAATGGAATGTATTGCAAAGAGAAAACCATAAACTACCTACCTAATCATAAGCTTTGACATAGTTCCTAACTTATTAATAAATTATGATAAACGCCAATGTATGTTTGCTTTTTTATTCGTTTGTTTTGTTATGCTTTCACGGTAAAATGGCGGAACCGATTAAGATGGAGGAGATGGAGGAGAATGTTATAGGCTTCTTATCTGCGTGCGTGAAGCAGTTCACTCACGATGCAGATGAAGCAGGAAATGAGCAAAAATCTAAAACTATTCAGCTAAAAATTAAAAAAAATGATTAAAACCTTAATATTCCAATCTTAACCACTACACGTACATACAATCACGACAAGATAGGTTTCAAACATTTGATGATTTGGATAGAATTTCTTGTGCAAGTAAATAAAAATATCTAGCAAGAAGTTTCTGGGGGGTTAGACAAGTGGCAAAACGCTAACGCTAACGCTAACGCTCAATGTATGGGAATGACATATAGCTAGTCGTAAACGAATGTCATTCCCATACATTGAGCGTTAGCGTTAGCGTTAGCGTTAGCGTTAGCGTTTTGCCACTTGTCTAACCCCCCTGGTCATTTTCTATACTAGTCATCTACTTTTTCGTCAATAGTTCCAGTTCATGCATTTGCGTCAGATCGCTGATTCTATACAGTCGTCTCTCTAATCCTATAGGACCACTTTGGGGCCATCCGTTCACTTTTGTGTGTCGAAAACGAAATATTTAAACATAATATAAAGTTTATATTATTTGGCGTTAAGAACCCTTCACTACATGACAGTCTTTGTGGATAACTCATCGACGGTTGCAACAGTTGAGGCTTGCACCACATGAAATCAATTTACCGCTAAAGCTGATTAAATCATTGTGAACTTTAAGGGTAGAGACAGCCCTGCCGGGGCTGCGGGACGTTCGAAAGAGATACCACACCCCCGGAATACAAAGGGCTAAGGACGGAACATGGATGGGTTTTGGTCAGTAAGAGTCTGACACTCCCACCCGCCCCTCCCACGGCGGGAGGGGTCAATTGTTGATTTCCCATCCGAAAAAAAAAGGGTAGAGACAGTGTTTAGTGAGCAGTGGTGCAAGCCAGACATGTAAGCTAGTAGCTGTTCCCGTGGCTTCACCAAAAATCATAATCCGGGCCTGCGGGAGGTTCGAAATACACCGCGCCCCCGGAATACAAAGGGCTGAGGAAGGAACATGGATGGGTTTTAGTCAGTCTCATACTCCCACCCGTCCCACTCATGGCGGGATCCGTCATTTGATGATTTTCCATCCGAAAAAAAAACAAATCATAAGCAAAATACTTCATGCACGATCATGATTTTCCCTAGGTTTCAAGCTACCTACATGCCTTTCATTCAAATAGGTTCAGTCGTTACACCCACCATGAAAGTTTACCAGACAGACAGAGTTACTTTCGTATATATAATATTAGTAAGGATTCAATACTAAGTCTGCTAGCCGTTTGTAAGATATTTAAATCTATGGTCCGTTCCTTTGGGTAGGTAAATCTACGATATTATTAGTTTCAGTTCGGACCGAGTGGCCATTTTCTCATCTATAACTTTTTTGGCAATTGCGTTGTAATAACGTGTATGTTTGGAGTTGTTTTGCGATTTGCAGCTTTCTCCCTTTTTACATAAAGCGCATTTTGGGATTCTCACATTTATATGACCTTCCTTGATAATTGATTTATCTTTGTTGGTTTCTCATAAAGTTCACCTATCGATGATATTGCAGATACATTCTAAATTATTTTGGAATGGCATCGTATGGCGCCATCATAAGACCTGTGGTAATTTTGTGATGAAACGCGATATTGCTGAGCAATGAAATTTTCCTATGATTCTGTAAATTGAACTATCACGATTCGTATAAGATGGCACGATTGTTCATTTATAGTTGTTTTGTAACATTATTAAGTACTCACAGATGTTATGCATCGCTTTATTTGCTGTGGTCAATTTACAAGTAGTGTTAGTAACAGTTATGAGAGCTTTTGAATTATTTGTTTACTGTATGTCTCTGTTCGTTTGACGTATTGGTGGTAGGATCTTGCTATATTCTCTTTGCCTATTTTTGTATGGAGGGTACGTATAACTGATAAAGGTTAAGTAAAATATTTCGTTTACGGTGTCAAAATGTATTTATTTTCTCTCTTTTTTTGTAAAATAAAAACATAAACTTAATAATAAAAATAAGCTAACCTTACGATAAACTTTATACAAGATGTGATCCAAACCCAGCGGCTACCCACTTCACGCTCCGCAGCGTGACCTGTCAGCTATCAACCTGTCAGCTTGACAGATCTGACAGCTGTCAAAGTCAGCCGCCAGTGACTGGTTAGCCGCTGGGACATGTTCACCCGTGTGCGTGCACAGTCGCAAGCGTTGGCCAGAGGCGTTGACAAGGGCCAGGGCCGGCATCACCTACATTGTACGTGATCGCCGGCCGATTCGAATACACATTCGAGCTGCTCGGGGATGTTGCGACCAAGCCCGAATAACGTCGACCATCCGAACTTTATGTGACTACGGCACTTAGACGTCCTCCTTCTTCGTTTTAAATCTTTGATGTTGCTACACGTCTAAATGTACTTGACAAGTTCGGATTTATTAGTTAATTTAGTAGGGAGCGCCGTAGCTGCCGGAGGGGATGGCCGCGGGGTAGCCACCGCCGGAGGATGACTGCTGCTCGTATTGAGCGACTTGGATGGCCTGGCGGACACCCTCAAGCACGACTCCGACAACGCGGGCAGATGGGACGCCGTAGCTGGTGGATGGGACTCCGTAGGAAGATGAGGGTGCTCCGTACGATGAGGAGGGAGCTCCGCCGTGTCCTCCGTGACCGCCACCGATGGATCCGGAGGAGGCTTCTTCTTTGAGGAGGATGGAGCGGATTTGTTCAAGGAGTTGGGGGTCGACGTTCTGTCCTTCGGAGGTCTGGTAGCCGGTGGAGACAGCCTGGTATCCGCCGCCGCCGCTGATTCCACCAGAACTGAAACCGCCGCCGCCGCCGCCGGAGGGACGGTTGTAGTTGTAGCCGGACGGGGCTTCGGCGCTGGCACACGCCACCAACGCCAGGGCTATGCACTGTGGAGAAATATACTCTATTAGTTACAGGTCACGGTTTAATTTACAATAATTAATAATTTAAAACAATTGTGACAAGTGCGTGTAGATGATAAATATGTTGAGAACAAATATTATATTTACTTAGTTTAGATTATTTTACGTTTTTACGATGGTCCTGCGGTATCTAAAAGAGCTACCTTCTTTTGTATTCATTACCTGACTACGATGCATCAATGAAAAAGTTAATTAACCAAGGCATGGTCGGATATTTTATTTTGAACTTTCAAACATTGTTCCTTTGACAGAACTGAGTGTAACTAGACCTTTTAGAAACAGTTACGTATGCGACATTGTTTTTGCTTTCTGTTTGTCCTCTCATTTGCGCATGCTCATCAAAAGGTACGTAAATAATTATACGTTGTGTAAGCAAGCATAAAGCATTTCCATTTTTAGTTGTTTGAGTTAATTGCTTGTGAAGTGGTTTTCAGATGTCGAGTCAGGTTTATGTAATAGGTTTCGGTGCAGGACATTTGGGTTGTGACATTTGTGGCGTAATAACTTTCTATTAAAGTCAGCTTATGATAGAAAAATCAAATATTAATAAAATAAATGAAAGCTGAATATAATCGACTTCAATAATATGGTTCGAAAGAATATGGTCAGTGTTTTGCGTAATATCTCAGGACCAAATTTGAAAATTGGTCCTTTGATCCGCTTCTAGAAAGAGAATGGCTCAGTAAAAATCCTCAAAAAAAAGCCATTTTTACTAGCTTATCCATTAACACAGATAAAAAAGACGATAATAATTTAGTTGTGAACTAGGAACAATAGTTCGCCAGTGAAAGCGAGGTCAAATGAGAAGCAAAGGCAGTGTTACATCACAAGCTATGCTATACTATACGAGTGCACGCGATTTATGTGAGAACATGAACTTTGACTTCTGAGCAGGAAGGCGATGCTTCGATTTATGCGTTTCTTGTTTACCTTTCGCTAAGGATTGAAGGGTTTGATCCTACATCATTTCAGAGTTGCGTAAGATCTATCTTATCGCAAGCTGTAAAGCGTGGGAATAAGTGTAAGGACCTGGGAAAAGCAATTTATATATTTAGTTCGGAAAAGTTACATAGTAACAGCTATATGTAAGTCATTTTTAAATTGATCTTGTCATTAAAATATACTGTTTAATTTCGAGTACAATCGATAACTATCTTATAAAGCTTGTAGTGTGATCGCAGCCTTAACTTTTATTTCATAGAAGATTAGCAGAAAGATGATTATTATTGTGCAATATGATGGTGTATGCGCAAGAGTGGATTCTGCACAAAAGTTGTTCCGTGAGCTTAGACCGCGGAAGATGCGCGGGTCATGCCTTAATGACCATCTCATATTTTCTCGGAATGCTTTCTAATGCTAAAATTGTAGTTTTATGATAAGTTTTTTTCTAGAACAGAATTTTAAAATCCGACCGAGTTTATGCACTAAATCACGCTCCTCTTTTGTTATAATAAAAAACATTGTTGTGTTACGCTGTTTCCCGCGGTTTCACCCGCATCTTGAAGAAATACCTCGCGCACCCAGATAAAAAGTATGTAATACGTTAATACAGGTTATAAACTATGTGTGTACCAAATTTCATCCAAATCCGTTTAGTAGTTTTTGCGTAAAACGTAACAAACATCCAACGAACTTTTGCATTTATAATACTAGCAGAATAGTAGGACTTTTTTATCGCATTGTTCCATTTTGTGTGCTCATTAAACCCAGATTTCTCTAGCGATATTGTCGATTGCACTTTGACATGCGAGAATTACGTCACAAGATGGCGCCAGTTCCGCCGCCGGAAGGCACGGAGGCTCTATTATGGCGAGCTTTCGACTGATCACAATCGTGCTTACTGACATAATGACTTTATATTTTATGGACACAAATTGTGGAGCTCACATTACATAGATGATATGTCGATTTGTCACTGTCATCGCTCTTGCGACTTTTATAAGTAGCGTTTTTATATTCAAGCTTTTAAGTCAAGTATTTTTCAAACTCGTATAGAAAGGGAAATGTATATTCATATTATATAGCCAACAGACAATATTTGACTAACTTTTAATAGCTATAAAGTAGAAAATACGATACGATAACCTATACACATAGTCCTCACTATTTGATATTATAAATACGAGAATAACAATGTCTGTCTGTTAGGATTTTATGATAAAACGACTTAACCGATTTGGATGTATTTTGGTATGAAGCTTTAACCGCTGATCGAAGAGACCTGAAACTTGGTGGCTGTGTTCTTTGTATGACGTAGGCATCTGATAAGAAATGATTTTGCAAAATTCTACCCCTAAGGGCGTGAAAAAGGGGGGCTAAGTTTGTATGAAACTCTGACATTTTTAATTTGAATTCGTATAGCACATGCGGGCGAAGCTAGTCCCTAATATCTTTAGTCTACAATCGAAATAAACAGACTATGAATCTATAATGTATTCAATTCTATCACAAAAGTACCCATAAATCATACAATAGTTTGACCCCGCCATTGTGAATAGAATTTATGAATGTAACACATTATTGTACAAATTTCTATCATTACTTTACATGCATATTTACATAGTTACGACCGTAAAATTTAATGGACTTGTACAACAGTAAAACTGTTCACGTGTAATTCGAGATAGAGATGACCTGTTGATTTCTTAAATGGTTAATGGTGTATCCTAACTAATATAATAATGTGCGAAAGTAATTCTGTCCGTCACGCTTTCTCGGTTAGACAGATGAAATGTGCTATGGAGATAGCTTAAACCTTAAGGACACAGGGTAGTTTTTATCAAGGTATTACAATGAAGTTGTCTCACAGAATGAAACTGCGGAATAATTACTAGTAGTAAATATGTAGGTCTCCAAATTGATTGAGGTTTTTGCAATTTTCAAACGAGAAAAGTCATTTTTTTTCCTGTTGCGAATATTATTCATTAGTTTATACGTGTGGCTTTCACTTTAGATAAGAATGCTTTTAGCGATTCTGTGGGACATTTTATATTAATTGTTTGATGGGCTGTTATTTTTATTGGCAATGTTAATTTTTATGCGTTATTTATTGATAGTTGTTAGTTATTTACGATTCGCATAAAAGTTTTAAAGACAAAGCTGTGATTTTTATGGCTACACTATGTAGGATGGATATTTAATTCTTATTTTTAGAGATAGGATTTTGATCAGATAGCCCATGAAGTAAAATCATTTGTTATAAAATAAAAAATATATATTTAACCTCTTATTTTTAAAAACAAGGAAATAGAATTGTCAAATTCAAAATTAGAATCACGTTCGGTTTCACATCTCGAAGTCATGTGATGATGATGTGATAAATCCGTTACGGCATAGTGCTCGTGTTTGAATAAAGAATTAGATTCGATTAGTGTCAAACGTTTAAGGGCATATTAACAGCTGGTGATGCGCTGATTTTGCATTCGTTTATGGTCAGTTACGGTTTTAAATCATAGCAATTTATTTATCTAAACTTTAGTTTGTATGAAATGTGGTCTATTTAATTGGTTCAAACACGTCATATTTAAGTTTACTCAATAACATCTTTTAGATAATATGTTTTATACCTATCTTTCATTGATTTTAAATCAACAGTAAGTTATGACAATGTTCAAAAAATATCCAATCAGCTCTTGCATTAATTAATGTCACAATAATTTACAACAAGGTTTAGAAAGTAAAATCTCAAATTGATCATTAACCAGATTCTTTGCTAAATAGGCAAACATCTACTTTTTATGAAGTTTTATGACATGCAAATAGCTTTTTGTGCTTTGAAGTTATTTTAAGATTTCTCCGTGATAATATAAATAATCTATAGAATGCAGAGAAATTGAAAGTTTTTGTATCTAAGGCTTTATGTATAAGGTAAGGTAAGTTTTGAGAATGTGGATTTAAAATTCTGCTGAAAAATAGAAAAAAAGAATTCACGATGGTAAATAAAAGACTGAATGCAGAGCTGTATGAAAGAAATCTAGTATCAACTGAAATTCTTGATGATAGAAAAGAGTCTAAAAAAGAGCTAAGATAAAGAGAACGTTTTAAAAATGACGTCATCAAAATTAAAAGTTCTCAAACTCAAAATCCTACACAATCTTCTAAAAAATATTTAGTAACTACAGCTTAAGCTGTACTCATTATAAAAGCGTTTATAGACGATCGTAAATCGCTTGATTACATTACAAGTGGGTATCAGTAGCTGTTTGACATTTGACCCGCGCGGCTCCTTGCGTAACGCTGGGGTACGCTGTGATGTGCACGCGTAAATTATCACCGTTGCACATGGCTATTACGATTTATGTGCATTGGTAACTGTGCAATGATATATGCTGGTCTAAACTGCGCTTGGAGATGAAAAATTGTATAGTAAATTGTGGGAATATGTCGGTACTTTGGGCTTTGTTCAATGCTGGCAAGATCTTGGCTAATATTCTCATCGGTGATTGTTTTTTCTGTACTAGTGTCTTCAATACAGCTGTTATTAAGTTCTGCAAGCTCAGATCCGTACCTTGGATTGAAAATTTAAAGAAGTTTCTTAAAAAAAACTGCCAAAATGATCAAACGTTTTTTGGCAGAGCTTGAGACAAAATATGCGGACAGTTTTAACAGTTGTGTCAATAAACTTTGCTCTTATTACATATGGGAACATTCTATTGTTACATAACGGCAAAGAAACGAAACTCCGGTATTCTAATGAGAATGACAAAAGTGATGCGACAAAAAACCGTACAGCTAAACACAATGGCGCGGCAAACGTGTGAAATCATTTTAAATGTATTCGTTTTGACATTTGAATTGCGTCTCGTGTTGCTTCAAGATTTATCATATCGATATTTTTAATTGTTTGGGAAAATAGTGACGTGACTTTCACCGGTTTTTTAGTTTGAAGTGGAAAGTTTTGGCAAGAAAGGTCAAGGGTTGTCGCAAGTCAGTATATTGGCTATTTAATTGCTTTGAGCCATATGAGTGTCAATTGTTTCTTTGGGTAGCGGCTTTCTTCGACAAAATTTTGAATTAGAGGGCAAAGTTAGAATCATAATTAGAGCAATTCAAAGAATTCAAATAGAAGAAAGATATGTGAAATATGTGGTCCTAGAGGGCGAAATTTGGTCTGTCATTAGATAAGGTATTCATTGTGACGTGAATTTAATGACCCTAAAAATCAAAGTTCTTATCGACAATAGTAATTCCTAATCGATAAAGGCTGTGATTAAAGTTAATAAGCTGTCGAGATCAGATTACGATCGTGTTTTGAATACAAACAACATGCTTGTTTTTGTTTGGGTTGTGAAAGACAGTAAGTTGCTTTTGTACGCAATAAAGTCCAAATAACAAATCACTTCATTTGTGATAATTTCTTGGGAAAAACTTAATGGCTGATGACTGAAAAGCAACCCTTCAAATCAACAAGAATGTTTTTTTAATTAAAGCTGCAAATAGAAAAATTTAATTCACGATCGTAATCCAATTCGTATCAAACAGTAAAGTTCAGAAATCAACATGAGTGCATTAGGCTGGATCACATTCCAAAAAAACTAACAAAAAAACGAACACACGCGAATGATGCACTATTTGATTTCGGAACGACACGGCACTTGTCACTTTGTTTTTTTTTCTTTTCACAAGCACGGGCACTGCACTGGACTTACCGCTACGAAGGCTTTCATGATGTTTAGTGATGGGTCACTTCGGTACGTAGCGAAGTAATGTGATGTGTTTGGATTCTGTCCGGTGCTATATAGTAAACTATGGCCGCGGTGGGGCGGAGAAAGGATAGCTTAGGTTGTGTAAGCACGGGAGATGCTACCATCCGAATAGGAAGTTTTGGTTAATTGGAGGGCGTCATGCAATTTTTTTTTTAGATTTTTTTTCTATGATTGATCGGCGAGGTCAAGGGTTTGGAGTGTCTGTTTGTGCTTGGAGTTGATTTCTGTGACTTTGCCGTAGATATACGATGTTTTCTTAAACACGATTGACCTTAGAATAATTGCTTGCGGTTTCTTAGTAAGAAATTTGCTAGTATGAAGTTTGTTTTGATTGAATTTAAATGTTATTTAACTTCCAGTCCATTTTTTTTGTAAATTACGACTTGTTTCCGTCGGCCTTATTTGACCCTAAAAAGGCGTCTCGGTATGCTAGACTTTAGAGACGAATTCATCAACTTTGAAATTGGAATAAAATGTTCCATGGTATTGAAATCGAAACTATCTGAATCAAGAATTATGAACAGACTACGGCAAAATTTACTCTAGTTATTTAATTTAGATGGCAGTTTAAACACGCAGCTCAAATATTATTCCATTATTCAGATCTTGTATTTATTAATTGCATATTATTTTGTGTATAAGCTAACTATTCCTCTATTCTTAACCCCATAATCACTAAGGTTTCATACACCAATAAGATACGTTGGTTAAGCTTGACTGGTCCTACGGTACAAGAATATAGTAAACGTAAGGTAAGGTGAAAAGGTCATTTAGCTAGCTAAGTGGCCCACACCTCAAGATTGCGAACACACAAACTTACCTACTTTAATAACTACGATCAACATTAGCAAGTCGCTCATTATTATAGCAGGATTAAGATATTGAATTGGCATATGTGCATTTTTTTTTTAAATTTTTAATCAGCTTCCAGGTTTCAAACCCGCATACTACCACGACTTACTTAGCAACTATCAACTATCTTCTTCTTCTTAACGTGTGAGCTGTAGGTTTTGCCAACCTAACAAGCCCTAGTGTCAGAGTTTTCTCAAATCCTCCCGACGGCCTCTGACATGGATTTGTAACAATGATTGTTATCAATGTAGCAGCTAGAGACGACGGCTTCACATCCCAGGCACGGGGGTATTACACCACCAACTTCCTGACTCCGGGCTGCTTTGTGATATTTTCCAAAATCCACCAAGCGATGTCGGCCCGAATCGGGTATCGAAGTCGAGAGACCAACGAGGCAGTCAGCTGAGCGTTACCGTAAAACAAGAAAATTCCGAACAACATTATTCCTGCTACACAAAGCAGTAGAAATCTATGTAAATATTAAGCAAACATATATTGTCGTTAAGTAAATAGGTAAAAGCTATTTCCATTTCGCAGTGAGTCAGCAAACTGGTGGTCAGACCATGTAATCCCAGTGTTAATTGTTAGACAAAGATATAAAAGTTGGAGTGAGACCGTAAATCATACGTGAGTATTTATAGATTCGTGATTCATTGCTTAATTAATTATCTCATACGTCTTAAACATAAATATTTGTTTGTTTGTTTGTATCTTAGAATTTATCTTTGGAAATACATACTAAACTATGATATAACACTTAATTAAAATTATCTGCCTAAATTTTCTTAAGTATGTATGGAGCGACTGCCTATCTGACCTCCACAACCCAGTTACCGGGTAACACGATACCCCTTGGTAAGATTGGTTGTCAGACTTTCTGGCTTCTGATAACCCGAAACGACTGTCAAAGATAAATGGCAGCCAAGACCAACATCTTAACGTTCCGAGGCACGGAAGAGTTTCGTTATGACAAAAATGGTCACCTATCTACGGACCTATCGCGCCAAGCGTAGCTTAACCTTTGATCGACCCGTGCGGCTGTAACTTAGCCACGAGCTCCTCATTAAGCATTTTTAACAAGATTATGGTATCGATTTCCGAAAGGAACACAAGTGACGTCACGAGTTTAAGCTAGTACCTAGATAATTACGTTAAACGCCTTGCCTAGGTCAATAATAAGAACTGTTGATGACTTTGCTTTACCATATAAGCTTAATAATTGCTGGAGCTAATAAATTTCTCATTCGTGTGTCACCCACTTCTCACATTACTGCCTCAAAAACCTTGGAAAGGTCAGGTATAACATGGACGTATCGTTGTTTAAGGGATAGGCAGAGCTGTAGCTTCTTTTCTTATCTTGCTGCGGGTTTACTAACCTAACAAGCCCTAGTGTCAGAGTTTTCTCAAATCTGTCTGACGGCCTCTTACACTGACGACGGTTTAAGGTACTCCTCCCAGACCCGGGGATATGAAACCGCCAATTACCTTACAACGGGTAGCTTCGTGGAATAAAAAAAAACGCAAAGCGATGTTTGTCTGTTCCGGGCATGGAACTCAAGACCGCGTTCACAGCAATCGCATTTGTGACTATTAGACTAATGTGGCGATCAGCTGTAACTATTACCAGTTAAGTTAAAGTCCCATTTACTCAATAGTGGGTGAGACTACTATAGTCTGTATATAGTAGGTATAGTCTATCTATACCAATCAATTTGAAGAAAAAATTAAACAAAATCATAACCTATTTTGTTCTAATTCTGCCACAGAAATTAACAAAATGGCGTAACGATGGCGTATCTATGTCAATTTCATGCTCTAAACATCACCGTTCTACATTAAATTAATTGTTTTATTTATGTGAGTAGGAAAATTAAAACAAAACAAAATAGGTTACGACTTTGTTTACATTTTTCTTAAGACCAATTGGTACAGAACTACAGACTATACTACTGCTGCCAACTACCAGGCACTGACTCAGGGTACTCAGGTAAATTTTGCGTCAATAGCCCAATAACAATTTGCCCGACCAAGGAATCGAAGCTAGGATCTGATGATCATGAAGGGTAGCCCATGAGCAGGCTAAATTATTTAACGCGAAAGCAAATCTGTCTATCTGTTACGCTTTCAGGTTAAACCGCTGGACCGATTTAGATGCAATTAGGTATGGAGATAGATTTAACCCTGTTCTCAAGATACGAGGGAAACCGCGTGAATCAGATAGTTATTTATAAAAAATCGACTAAGTGCGAGTCGGACGGCACGAAGGATTCCGTACCATTATCTATAAAAAAGGGCAAAAAAATCGCGTTTTTTTCTGTGGGAGCCCCTTTAAATTTATTTTATTTTGTTTTGAGTATTTGTTGTTGCTATAACAGGGGGGTTAGACAAGTTGCATAAACGCTATAGAAACGCTATAAAATAGAAAACAAAATGTATGGGAATGACATATAGCTAGTCGTAAACGAATGTCATTCCCATTCATTTTGTTTTCTATTCTATAGCGTTTCTATAGCGTTTTTGCCACTTGTCTAGCCCCCAGAACAACAAACAGGGAACAGAAATACCTACATAATTTGTGAAAATTTTAACTATCTCGCTATCGCAGTTCTTGAGATACAGCTTGGTGACAAACGGACGGACAGACAGCGAAGTCTTAGTAATAGGGTCCCGTTTTTACCTTTTTACCCTTTGGGTATGCAACCCTAAAAATGACAAACATAGTAGGAAGTAATAATACTTGCATTAGTATAAAAACCCTTGTCTGAAATCGAATTGTGTAAGAAAATATTGTAACACCTCAGCGTCTGATACGTCTATCTACGTCATCAACACATGAATAATGTATTACTAATATATTATGTTTATATGTAACTTAGGTAATAATATGCACATTAATAAGATAACAGATCATAAAATGGTTGACGTGACGGGGCCCTCCCCACAGGGCCATAGCCTGCTGGGGCTGCGGGATGTGCGAAAGAGATACCGCGCACCTGGAATACAAAGGGCTGAGGAAGGAACATGGATGGGTTTTAGTCAGTAAGAGTCTGACACTCACACCCACGGCGGGAGGAGTCATTTGATGATTTCCCATTCGAAAAGTCATAATAATGATGATAGCTAAAAATATTACAAAGAAAACATAACTTTTTCACCAAATTATTTTTTACTAGTTGTTAAGCGCGGTTTTACTCGCATTGTGAAGTGACTACTTTGTGCAGTCAGATAAAAACTATTCTATGTCCTTTCTCATGTTTCAATCTATGTCCATACCTAATTTCATCTAAATCGGTTTAGCTGTTTTCCCATAAACGCGTGACAGACAGAAAGAAAAAAAGACAGAGTTATTAGTAAGAATTTCAAAGTTCTAATACAATAAAACAGATTTTTGAAGGAACTTACTTCTGACTAGCATTCCTCTTTAAATATTTCAAACACGCAACATTAAAAAAAAAAAACCTTTAATGACTTTGACGGCACGCATACTAATGACTAAAATTAGTTACTATTCAAAATAATTCGTTGCAAAATATTGACGATGAAGGAAATATAGTGATCTTGACTTTAACCTTCGGTATCGTGGTACTGGTGCCATCAGGCGTTCGTCAAAATCAAAAGACTACACCAACCTGAATAAATAGGTCACCATCATCTGAATAACCCTATCCCGACTACGTTATTGTCAGAAATCAGTCATTAGTCCGTTCTTAAAAAGATAAAGGCAATGGCAAAATTTATCTTTTCTAGGGAACTGTGTACGCTTTTATAACAAGCTACCTAAATGTGTAATAGATCTTACCGATAAAAAGTTCAAAAAATTTGTCAAATCTACCCTTATTGGAAGAGCATACTATAAAATTAAAGACTATATTGATGACAAGGATGTGTGGTGCTAGTCCATCTCTGTACATGTGGCTTCCCCTGGCGACCAAGATTATATTAGGTCTACGACAATTCAGAATACTTATTGTTATCTTGTATACCTTAATAGCATCATATTGTATTGTATAATTTTCTCAGAAAACTATTGTAACCATAATATTGTAAACACAACTTTTGAAAAGAGTATCCATGGAGTTTCTTGCCGGTTCTTCTCCATAGGACCCACTACTTGGAACCGTGCAACTAATTTGACTTTTCATAAGTGCTTTATTTGTAGGCCTATGTGAAATAAAAATTTTGACTTTTGAAATATCTGATACTATAATTTATACCAATTGATTTTACTAAAAATGTAAACAAAGTGGTAACCTTTTTGTTTTGTTCTAATTATGCCACAGAAATGAACAAAATGGCGTAAAGATGGCGCATTTATGTCAATTTCATGCTCTAAATACCATCATTCATCTTATAATGCTATTTTATTTATCTATGTGAGAAATAAAATAGCTACGCTGGATGCGGGCGGCGCAGGACCGGTCAGTGTGGCGTTCTCTGAGGGAGGCCTATGTCCAGCAGTGGACGTCTTTTGGCTGATGATGATGATGATGATGTGAGAAAATTAGAAAAAAATAGGTTATGATTTTGGTTACATTTTTCGTAAAATATATTGGTACAGACCATAGTGAATCTGAAATTATAATACGCAACATTACAAAGTCTATAATAAATTGTAATATTTAAAAATATAACCGCATACAATAGCATAGGATTTTTTGTAGGATCATGATTGAGCTGATGTTACTAAGAAGTTAATAAATAAATATTAATTTGTCCTGTCTCAGGTTGTCACTGAAAAACGTCTTCAAATTGTCTGCTTTTTCAACGTATCTAAGTAAGATACGGCGGATTTTACATAAAACGATTGCCGATTACTAGTAAATAGCTGAAAATAGTTGTCTTTTAATTTACGAGTAATAGTTTATGTAATGCTAAAATAAACCCTGTCCAAAATGGATGAGTAGTTTTTGAAAACAGACAGACATACGGGCCGAATACGTAACTTGGAGGTTATTTTTTTAAGCTTAGTGATTCGCAAAAAAGCTCATCACTCTACCTTTTACCAATATATTATACGACATTGATAAATACCCATTAACTAATGGAGTAAAATGTGAAATCCTAGACTTCCATTTATAGGTAGTGATAATATTTAAATTAATTCATGATTACCACATAATATACGCAGGTATTGTAGAAATTAAAATACTAGTTTTAATTTCAAGGAAAAAGCGCAAAGGAATTTCAACTTTTACTTTCTTTTCTATAATAGGACTGTGATTGTGAATGTATATATGGATTTCTATAACAAATAGATGTGTTTATGCAAATAAAACAAATATTATGTAAATTATCATTTTTTTAAAGCTAAAACACCTTAGTTGTTAATAAATATTTGACGTAAAAAATCGTGGAGCGCAGTGAAATCAATGTATGAACATGAAAATTATGAGAACGATGGGTTTTGGAGCGCAGTGGAACAAGTTTTTCAGATTTATAATATTATACTTAGTAAGGAATGCGGAATGTGGTTGTACAGCTAGGTACTTGAAGTAAACCTCTGTGCTGGGGGCTTGTTCGAAAGAATTACCTCCCTGGAACGCAAAGGGCGGGAGAAGGAACATGGATGGGTTTTAGACAGTAAGAGTCTGACACTATCTCCCACTCCTAATTGCTAATTGGCCTAACTCTTTACATCTGTCTCCTGCTTGATATGGAGGGAAGTGGAAACTATGATTATTCCCACGCCTCCACTATCGTTTTCTGATTAAATTCGATGCGGGTTCCAAGACAGTAAAAAAAAAATCTCTCATGGACTCGTCGAGCTTCACTGCCTCGACGTTTTCTTGTGGTCGCCACTGTTGATTCTGGCTTTCAGGAGTTGCAGTGGTTGGGAATGTGTGGCGGGCTTGTCCCATAAAAGAAAAATATCTCCCATTCCGCCACAGCGGGGGCATTTGATGATTTTCCAAATCTAAAAAACCTTTGCTTTTCGGGTAAAAAAGGAAATTTTATTTATTTTTTTCATAAAAGTACACCTATGTCAAGCCTTTGGTAAGGCTTGTAAAATCTACATAACAACATACTTAACTAAACAGGTGTGTTCTCATAAACTAATGAGAGCACGTACTGCAGTACGAAGCTGCACACGGAGACTATTCTATAGAGTTTGTGCAACACTAGTGTTACGTACTGATTACAGTAATTAGCAGCACCAGACCAGTTGGACTTATATATGCGACGTGGGATGCGCCGAGGTCGCGACGTCTCGATGTACCTTCTTCATTCTCTGCTAAGCCTAACGAAGTCTAACCTGATGCAGCGGAATACTATAATTTTAGCGACTGCCTATCTGACCTCCACAACCCAGTTACCGGGTAACACGAAAACTAGCCTTTAGAAAGACTGGTAGTCAGACTTTTGACTGGTAGTCAGACTTTTGACTGGTAGACGGTTATAATAATCAGAAAACGTTTTTTAACCACAAAGCGAGAATTTTCGTGTTATCAACGTCTTGGTAATCGACCGTTTTAGGAATAAAAAAACCCAAATGATTGATTATCCATCGTATGGTAGAAGTTTGAATTTCTGGTAAGCAGCTGTTTTCAGTTGATCGGACCGTTATCTTGTCGGTGAACTGGGTCTAAGGCCCGTAGCGACTGTTAAAAAAGTCTATTTTACGAGAACCAGGACCCACGGCTTAACGTGATTTCCGATGGAAGAGTATTCCGGGATGACATCGATGGTCATCCTTCCAGGAACTAACCGCGGCAAAACTATGACTGATACTAAGCCATAAGCTACTTAAAGTAGATAATAGTTCACAGCTTATTTATCATATTACTAGCTTCCCGCCAGCGGCTTCGCCCGCGATGTTTTAGCTAATGGATACAAAAACTTGACAAATTATATATTAAAACCTTCCTCATCGACTTTGTTTTATATTATGTAATGACTAGGTTCTGCCCGCGACTTCGTCCGCGTGGAATAGTGGTAGAAAACCCAAATATCTTACGGAACCCTATTTTTTTCAAAATAAAATTTAGCCTATGTTACTCGTGGATAATGTAGCTTTCGAATGGTGAAAGAATTTTAAAAATCGGTCCAGTAGTTTTTGAGTCTATTCATTACAAACAAACAAACAAACAAACAAAGTTTTCCTCTTTATAATATTAGTGTAGATTAACAAGGACATGGTTTCTACCACCAAAACCAAAACTTTTGTTCTAGGAGTTGTATGTGAATTTTGCAAACGTTCATGCTGTTAGCCTGTCTAGTGTTGTATTAAAAAAACGTTGATGCATCGATATTATTAGAATGTACGCGATATCTGCAAATATGAAAAAAAAGGTTTCGCTAATTTACACAGTAAAGTCTAAGATCTCTTAGCAGACGTGTGAATCTTACATAATTGTTAACTTAGTTTGTTTTTCTAAGAATTGTGAAAATAATGTTTGTTTTGTAAAAAAAATATGCTTTAAGATCATCTTTACTCCGAGTTTTAGAAATAATAAATTGATAGAAATCAGAAGTTGTCAACTTTTGGCCCGCTTTTTGGAAAAAAAAACCAGTTCGAATTGCATTCGAAGTGATACGTATAATATTATTTCCGTATTTAATAAGGATGGTGATAATTTGGGATTGGCCAATCACGATTGGTGGATACGCGTTTTCTTGCGTCTCTGCGAAACGCATGAAACAAGGAGACAAAGGGTAGAGGTACGTAAGGTGAAGAAGAGAAAAGAAAACTGATTATTGAATCGTCCAATCAAACTCATACTTTCATACAGTGAATTTTATCATATAAATACTTTTTTAGAGGTGACACAAAAGGAAAAAGGGGACATTTATTCATCAAGGCGAAAACAAAAAAACTCTAATTAGTTTGTATTCAAGGGTATACGCATTTAATGTTACACATTTTATTGGTCCTTCGATACGCTTTATAATAAATCGATACTTAAATAAAGAGCTGATTTATATTCCTTACGCGTATGGACATTGACCTAGTCTATATCAAGGTCGTATAATCGGTAAGTCAGTAAACTTCATAATGTATGCCAAGTTCAGGTTCGCCAATATTTCAGAAGTGTATCTGCGATACTTGACATTCTATTGTTTATGCGAGTCTGGTTTAGCTAAAAATACTCAGCCGCTATTTTTGATTTATGCGTTAAGATTTTGATACTAAGAATTTTGATTTTAATATTCTCCTAACATAAATTCTCACATCGTGCCTTTTAAGACTTGCATACATCGCATATGCTTGAATACTTCAAACCAGGAATCATTTTTATGTTATCATTACTTGATAGAAATGATAGCTCAGATTGTGAGTGAAAATTCTATAGACAGTGTGGTCGGAAAGAAAGACCGAAGTTGGACCAGTTTCTCAATTCAATTTTGAAAGTCAAAAAAGAAAGAATTTAGTTGCTCATACCAAAAAGTAGTTTCCTATGGAGAAGAACGGGCAAGAAACTCCATGGTTACTCTTTTTAAATAAGTTTTAACAATTTTCATGTTTACATAGAATGCGTTTTGATTCTACATGTGAAGATCGTGTAGAATCAAAATTAAAAAAGAATTGGTAAGGTGGAATTGGAAGTCTATTTGGTAGCTACATGGTATTCACATTTTCAATTTTTTATTGTTGTGTCGAAGATAAATGCAATTTATAAAGTAAAAAATTAAGAAATATTTATATTACATCTCCGATGTATTCTAAAATCAAAGAGTGCAATCGAAGCAGCAAGGGGGCTTAAAATAGATTATCAAATCTATTTCAAGTTCAGCTCAATATATTTTTAAACAAAATTAAGGCTAATCCTCTCATAGAAATATGACTAACGACTTAATGAAATAACTAGTGACTATGATTGGTCTAGACTTCAAGCTTTAAGCGTTAAGCCTAGATTATTCAAATTATGTTATTAGACTTTTAGAGCTGTGAAATACAATGCTTTGAACTGGGGCGTATAAACGATTAATCGAATATCGACGTCAAGTTAGATCAGTGATCGATGCTTGCGACGTGTTATATTGATAGATACAAAAAGAGTAGGTAGCGGATCCAGGGGTTGGAGCTTTGAGATCAAATCTTATCCAAAAGTATTTGCACAAAACTCAAATTAAACTTTATGTTATTCTATATTAAACCATTCAACGTCGATGTTTGTAAGATAATGGTGAATCCAGTTCTCTTAATATAATATTAATGTGACTAATGGTGATAGAAAACATCGTGAGAAAACCTGGATTTAAAAAGTCTGACATCGCCAATCCATGCCTCAAGAATGATTTAGTAACTAGGCCGATAATGTGGGATATAATGGTGGTCCTATGCTTAGCCGAGTATGACTACACTTACATTATTATATTAAGAGAACTGGATCCACCATTGTCTTACATAGATTAAAGTTGAATGGTTTACTATCGATAAAATTAATACTACCGTCCATCATTATGTCACTATCTTCATTCACAGTCAATTGAAATAACAAGGCGTTAATTGTATTTTGCAATTGTCTGTAGTTCTGTAGCAATTTAGAGTTACACCGTGGGATGGTCGCACGCTCCTTGTGCTGTGAATACTTAGAAATACGTATTATTACATAGCTACGTATATTTTTTAACAAAATGACGTGCAAATCTAATTAGTTGGCTTAAGGTCAAAGTGAGTATGAAAGAGCTTAAAATTATTTCTGACATTTCAATTTTTTTTTAAGCTTCTTTGCGGTTCATGTCGTAGGCGATTGTAAAAAATCTGTTTAGATAACTTTTGGGATATATTTGTTAGGAATTTTATGATTTACGCTATCATAATTATACATAGTTTTCATTGATTACAATTATATATTTATATTTCTTTAGCTCCGTTTAAATATACTTGCTGTAGTTTTATTTAAATATATATTTTTTTGAGAAATTACTCACTTTTTTACAATAAAATATTATGTCTTTAACTAACTGACATTATTACTGTATTTTTGTAATTGCTAGGTATAACAAATATTTAGTGGATTGTTATTATTTATTTCTTAACTCAGGTATAGCTTCCGGTGTCGATTATAACATAAATTTTAAAGTGTCAGATTTATCTCTGAAGATTTTATCATTATACTGAGTAACAAAAAAACGAAATTGTGCACAAGGCTAAGAATGGAAGTGAAAGGAGTATAAAAAAAAATCGGTTCATATCAGATCATCCATGAATTGCCTAGTCATCATTATTAAGCTACTGTTTTTGTGGTGGTTATACATATACATATTTCTTGTAGGCGAGACCGATTTAATTAATTCAGAGATAAAAAAAAAACAAACATAACAAGGTCGATTTAATTTATTCAAACAATGATTTGAAAAAAAAAAACAAACACCAATTCAGTTCGTTAAAATAAAAAGCACGATTCCATAGATATTGTTTTTGATAAAGATGTATAAGAAATAATTTCACTGTTATTTTTAAGTAATTTTTGCGAAGGTTTATTTAATTGTTATTTTTCTAAAAAACTTTCTGTTTTCTGTAATTATTTTTCTAAAAAACTTTCTGTTTTTTTGAAAATAATAATTAAATAAACATTCGAAAAAAAACTTAAATAAATTATATATGAATAACCAAAATATTTTTTCATTAATCTTGGCTCTTATGTCTTGTACCACACCCCAAAGTACAAAACCATCACTTATTTTGCTCTCAACTTGCAAAATGTCGGCTATGTTTCATACAGGACGGTGCGATTAACTTTTCTTCTTATACAGTTTGACATTTGCTCCGTTATACAATGGTCAAGCACGAAGCTGTGGCTTATTGAAATTAAATACAAGTTTTTTCTTCTCATTGTATCGAAGATGACCACGGCGTCGGAGTTGACGTCGGTCTCAGGAGTTGGCTTCGGCGCAGCATCAGTGTTAGCGTCGATTTCAGTTATGGTGTCTTCGTCAGCGGTGTCGTTGACATCGCTATCGGAGTTGGTGTCAGCATCGGCTTAGGCGTCGGAGTTAAATTCAACGTCGGGTATGTCGTCCGTATAGGACATGACTTTGGCGTTAGATTCGACGTTGGCTTTGGAGTTGGTGTCGGCATCGGAGGTAAAATCGTTATCTAAGTTGGCGTTGGTGACGCCGTCAGCGTGTTTGCGCTTCTGTATTGGCGGAGTCGAAGTTAGAGTCAACGTCGGGCTTGTAGTCGTCTTTGGTTTTGGCTTGGGCATCGGTTTTGACTTTGGCGTCAAAGTTAGTGTCAGCGTCGGGTTTGGACATGACATCGGCGTTGGATTTGGCATCGGCGTCGTAATTGACGTCAGCGACGGCGTGATCATCCTCAAATCTTTGGTTTTCGTTTTATCGTTTTTCTTATAGTTTAAAAAGCATTCTCAATTACATGTAAACAATAAGTTGCCTCAGCAATGTTTAACTAACGCTACCAGAATATTTATCGCCTAAACAGTTATTTTTTTCAAGTCGAACATTGAATACGAATTTATTGCACAATGACCTTCGGTTCTTCAGGGCCGGTCGTTTTTAGAAATGTCTGATGCATAACACGCGCGGCGGCATCTATTGTGCCGTAACATGGTCACTAATGAATTTCTAATGATTTTGTTTTGACCTTAGAGTCGGTGTAACATTTAGATGTACTAGATTTTTGTTACGACGTGAGGTAAATGGGCAATGCTGTCTGTGAGCCGGATGTTGCCAGTCTTTTAGATAGAACTGTTTTATAAATGATAGGACAGTCAACTGCATTTTGGTAGTACAAAGACTAGCTAAAATAGAGCTTGACTTTTATAAAACTTGCATACTAAGATGATCCAGTTTGTCATAGTCTCTCTATAGTCTCTATAGTCATTTGTCATAGTTTTTATGTGATTTTATGGTAAACAAGTTGACGAAGCAACACGAAAGACTGCAACATTACATTGCAGAACAAATAGGTATTGTTACCGGACAGATTCCTATGCTTGGCCCCCAACTCTTTGAATGGGTCCTTCGGTACAGATAGGAAAAAATATTTCTTAATCATGAAGCAATAAACCTTGCTAAATTTCCTTCTATGAAGCAGTAATAGCTGGTAGATATAATAATAGAATTTAACAATTCAATAGATATTATCATTATCATTCTGAAGCGTATTTCTAAAGCCACATTAACACACTTATCGAGACATATTCGTAATAGTGTTGTAACAGTAAAAAATAAGTTAACGAATTAATCTTAACGATGATTTCATGGCTTATAATGCTTACAATTGAGTTGAGAAATGTTATGTTACGGAGTTCTTTGTATTGTTTTTGAGATAACAAGATTTTTTTGTGTTGCTGTTAGGATTAGATCAGGTAGAAGTCATTCGTTATAGTAATCACAGCAATTTGATGGACTACGAGTTCTTCCATCTCCCTGAGCAGAGGTTTACGCTTCGGGAATATAAACAAGGCTACTGCCTCTCCCTTCCATGCTAAACATGCTGTGGTAAAATGTATGCCCTCGATGGAATTTCTCATTTACTTGTGACAAACAAACAACAACGTGATTTTCCGGCTAAAAGAGCCATTTGGGTAATACATATCTAGCTTTCAAGTGCAAATTTTTGTTTGATACGAGCGTAGGTACCCCGTAACTTTCGAATAGCTGTACTTTGATATGTGAAAAAAATCACAGATGTAGCATATATAACGAACTTCATAGGAAAACTATCAAGGTTAAGTTGGCTTAACCGGTTACAGAGTTTACAGTTACATAGTCAACGAACTAAAGCGTACTATGGAACCCGTGTTAACATTGCGCGTGGCCGAACAGGTACTTAGATATTTCTAATTAAATAAATATAAGGCAATTATACTATACTAGGGCAATGATTGATTGAGCATTGAGCAGTAAGAAAGCCATAACACCACTTCTATTGTACCAGGCAAGCAGGTAATGCTAGTAGTGGAAATCTCCTCATCCTTAAGTACTTGTAAACTGTGAGCTGATACCCCTGGCCTAGCTCGACGAGACCTGATTAAAATAATCATATATTCTGATTAAGCCTGTCCCTTGCTGTCCTCCCCCAGCGACGCTCTAAGCCGAGACCCGTACCCCACTAGGGGCTGCATGCCCTTAGCGTGTAGTAGCTTAGTTTTGTAAGTTAAGCCCTGGATGGAGGCCCTAAATTCATTTAAGGCACTTCACAGGCAAGCCCGGTGAAGCAGTCGACAACCTTCTAGGTTGACATGCGAAATGCCAGACAAAAAAATGTCACCCCTGGCAACATAAAGCAATCACATATCGGGTGCAAATATGCAATATAAGTAATGACAGGTCGAGCGTCATCAGCGATTGCCACATAACACCTCTAAATGTTCTTGTAACTAAATATGATCGCGCGCATTTCCGCGATGACGTCACGATATATTACACGACGTTCTATATAGCTACTGGGCGGGTCAATCCGTATGAGGGGTTAGGTGATGTTGCTATAATCAAGAAGTGGATGGGACTGCGAGAATTTTCGTAGTCATGACTACATTATTACGAAAAATCTCGATAAGGTGACCCGTAATAGTAATTAGTAGTCTGTTGATAAATTGGTCTGAACAATTTGACAATAGTAAGACTATAATCTGTACTAATTGATTTTCAGAAAAATTTAAACAAAGTCGTAACCTATTTTGTTCTAATTCTGCTATAGAAATTAACAAAATGGTGTAAGGATGGCGCATTTATGTCAATTTCATGCTCTAAACATCATCATTCATCATTTAATGCCATTTTATTTATTAATGTGGGAACAAAATAGGTTAGTAGAATGAAAAAGTCTTTTCTTCAAGAAAAAAATATTGTGTTTCGGTGCACCATATTTGCATAAAGACATAAAATACAAGCAACAAGCATTCAGGCAAAGTTCCAGTAATAGGTAATAATTATAACTTAAGGTACAGTCGCACATAACTTGGTTAGGTTACACAGTACAATCAGTGCAACAAAAAAAAAACAATTTTATTGCTTGTCTTATCCTTGCTTATACTATGGCTTTCGACACAATTTTCTTTTAAACATTTATATTTAAAAGATAGTTATAGAAATGAGAAAAACTCCTAACGAATTTTGCCAAGTTAAGTTCCGCTACTGTAATTACAAAATTTTCACAATGTCATGTAAAGTGCCTTTACCTAATCAAGCAAAAACCGCAATATGCATCTTGCACTTTCGTAAATAGCACGTATGTATGTATGTATGTATTACAAATCACATTCTTCTAATATTCATTGCAAAAACATTAACTGTCACTTTTATGTATATGTACATTAAGCAAAAGTTGTGAAATTATTCAAGTACGCATCGATACTTACTGCAATTTGTAAGCGATAGGTACTTTCGAAAACGAAAAAAATATTGGTGTATTTAATCACAGGTTTATTTCCTAAGTTGGTAGGCTTTTGGGTGTAGTTCAATGAATTCGTTATTGTAGTTATTGTTCGCAACATTTTAGTATTGTATATTCATATATATATCTATCTTCTATACTTATAATAAATCTGTAGAGAGGTTAATTCTGTACATGAAATATATTTCCAAAATAACTATCAGGGGGTGATTAGGAATCGATACTGATGCCAAAAATGCAATCAGTAACATTTTTGTCTGTCTGTCTGTCTGTCTGTCTGTATAAACTCTATAGAAATAAAAACTACTCGACGGATTTTAACGAAACTTGGTACAATTATTTGTCATATACTCCTGAGCTGGTTATAGTATACTTTTCATCACGGTACAATCAATAGGAGCAGAGCAGTGAAGGGAAATGTTGTCATTTTGTTTAAACGCGCTAATCTCAGGAACCGCTGGTCCGATTTAAATAATTCTTTCAGTTTTAGATAGTCCATTTATCGAGGAAGGCTATAGGCTATATATCATCAAGCTAAGACCAATAGGAGCGGAATACCACTATTCCACGCGGACGAAGTCGCTGGCAGAAGCTAGTATTATATATATTGCTGTGGGGGGAGATTCAAAGATTTATTTGCAGATAATTTGGAGTTTGATGCGCCACTTTTTCTTCCCACCACAGCATAGGCAATGATGGTGGGCATTTCAGGACTGTCTTTTGATTACAAAATGTTATGTTAGTATTAACTAACGGTTTGACATTCAAAAAAATTCAGCCTAATTTAAATAAATAACAGACTATCTAGTTGGTCTTTAGCACCAATACTAAGCATCCGTACCCTTCGAGCCCGGAAACAGGCTCAGGGCTTTGGGACCTTGGAGACGGATAAAGGCTACTTTTTATCCGGCTGCGTGAAGTCGTTCCTTCAAGGGCCGTACCACCACGAGTTTTTGCAATCACAATCAATCGTGAGAGGGAGACACAGCTACTAACGTCGTATAGCACCGTCACTTTTTCACAACGAAACTATCCCTGCTTTGGTACGTCATGGTAAGGCTCCAGGGCAGGCGCGGGTGAGGCCGCGGTGTACATGCCATACCCTATAGCAAACATAGGAAGATTCACTTGACTTGGTCATGTTATCATAATAAATGTTTTTAATAGAATTTGACTAAGGAGAACTTGCTTAAATATTGCGTATATTTCAGGTTCAAAGATCACAATGCCGCATAGTTACGAACAGGTTGCTAGTCGCGCCTGATAACCAGTAATCCTACTGGCCAATATTGCTCAAGTGAAAGGTGACGGTGATGCTGCGAGGCTGTTCGAAGGAGTTACCGCAGACCTGGGACGGCTGCGGGACGTTCGAAAGAGATACCGCGCCCCCGGGATAGAAAGGGCTGAGGAAGGAACATGGATGGGTTTTAGTCAGTAAGAGTCTGATACTGACGGCGGGAGGGATCATTAGATGATTTCCCATCCTAAAAAAAAGCCCTGGAACGTAAAGGGCGAATGAAAGAACATGGATGGGTTTTGGTCAAAAAAAGTCTGACACTCCCGCTCCGCCCACAGAGGGAGGTGTCTTTTGATGATATCCCATCCCTAAAAAGGGTAAATTTTATACCTCTATATGAAATAAACTTTTTTGATGTACTTTTTTAAAACCGGCCAAGTGTATATCGAGCCTCGCTCAGTCTACCTAGGTATATAAACCTAGGCATATACATATGTAGGTGATCCTAACTTGCATATTAAAAATGGGAAAGTGACGGTTTTTATGAAATTTTACATGGAGATAAAGGGGCTCTGGTATGACGTATATCTATGGAATGTCAACAAAACAATCGTGTGTGATCTCCATCAGATTTCTATTGCGTTATAATACGCGCCGATCACGTATTTAACATGTAAATTAATTAATTAATTGCTATTTTATTAGTGTTCACGCCTAATAAAATATTCGGTGTCGTATTTTTTTTTCTAATTAATGCATCGCTATGCCCACGAAACAGTATTCAAGATTTAAGTTGGTATCTACCTACTTAAAGATAAGTTCACAAATGACGTTCCAATTATGAATTAATCTGGAAGATAGTAAATTCTTATCCAGCAGTCGTGAAACATTCTTTTTGTATGTCACACGCGCGTCAAAGATATGTTAGAAACAGTATCTGGGCCCTCTCACACGGCCATAGCCTGCTTGGTCTGCGGATCGAAAGAGCTACCACGCCCCCGAAACGCCAAGGGCTGAGTAAGGAACATGAATGAGTTTTAATCAATGAGACTGACACTCCCTTCCACCCCACCCATAGCGTGAGAAGACATTTGAAGATTTCCCATTCGAAAAAAAACTACTCTTCCTTATGTAGACGCAGAACATAGAAGACATTTATGTGGTAGATTAATTTTGTTTGCTAAAGTGATCTCTGGTATTTGTTAACCTCCGTACTTAGTAGGTACTGTTTTTTAATACGGAACCCATCAGGCTGTAGAAAGCGATGAAGAAGAATATTTTATTTTATGATTATGTTTATTTGAATAAACTTTGCGAGTCAGCTCACCTTTGTGAGACTGTGACCTTTTCTACGTTTTCTATTGCTAGGAAAATATTGTTATTTCTGACTCAACACAAACATTTCTTAATACTTATTTTTTTGTAGTGATTACTAAATCATCTGCCTAGCCTGTTCCCATCTATGTTGGGGTAGGCTTCCAGTGTTTTACATGGAGCGACTGCCTATCGGACCTCCACAACCCAGTCGGGTAACACGATACTCCTTAGTAAGACTGGTTGTCAGACTTTCTGGCTTCTGATTACCCGTAACTCCTCGCAGTGCTTACTAAATGAAAAAAAAAGTAAGAAATCTAAATATTGATACAAGTCATAATTTAACATCGTTATACACGACAATAATATTATGAATACAGAGTCTAATTTTATGCATGCATTATTTTTTTTTAGAATTTCATAAATTCAATGTCCTACCTGCTCGTGCTAAGCAAAGCTATAAGATTTTTCTAGTCATCGAATACCTATTCTTTGAAATAAAAATCTGTGTTACCAAGTCAGAAAAACCTAGCAAATGCTTACCTTCTTTACGTCTTCAGGTTCGCAAGTCACCTAAAAATGTTACATAATAATATTATTTTAATTCACTGATAAAAAAATTCTCACTGCTGGAGAAAAGTCTCACTAGTCGTCTTTCAGTCAAGTAAATGCAAAAAGTCATATTTTATTCTTACATTTTTTACCCTTGTATCGTGGGTGTGTTTACAAACATTACATATGCTCAAAAACCCAGACCCAGAACAATTTTAGTTGTCCCGGGCAGGCATCGAACACGGAGCGCAGCCAATTGCTCATCCACGACGCTGTGCCGACAAATTAATTGATGGATTTATAACTATCAAATGGCAATTCAGCTCGTTAGGTAAACGATTTTAATTAACCTTGGTACCTTGTATTTGGATTTGCCTTGGATTTCTGTTCAACTCGTAACATACGTGGGAAGATTAGAATGTTAAATACACATGGTCCTTTTAACTAAGAACATTATCGAAGCGCCTCATATTATAATAGATTAGCTGTTTCTCGTGGTTTTACCCGCACCCTGGATGATTTACTACGTGTACCGAGATAAAACACAAAAACGCGTTGTTCCAAAAGTACTCCAAGAATCATTTCCACGGCAAAAATCTATACATGTAAAATGCTTTGTTCTCAATGAGTGATGAATCAACGCACAGCCTAAACCGCTGATCGTAGAGACCGGAAACTTGGAGGGCGTGTTCTTTTTATACCACAAGGGGAGTGAAAAAGGGGGGCTAAGTTTGTCTAAAACTCTGCCATTTTAAATTTGAATTCGAACAGCTCACTCGGGCAGACTGCTGCCTGGCGGAAAGCTAGTATAAAATACTTTCTTGATAAAATTGGTTCCATTCTGCTTCATGACAATAAAAACTTACTACAAATATTAGGTATATTTCCGAAAAATCAAGGAATGGACATCGGATAATTTAAACTCAAACTCAAAATATCGATAAACAATATCTATTATAAAATTAAAATTTGCATATATTATTAGTGTGTTAAAATGATTTTCTCCGATCCTACTGAGATGGTCACCCAGGAGATCTATTTTGAACAAAATGTTGAAGATATAGCTTATTATGAAGCTGTATGGACACTTATCAGGCGGAAGCGAGCGAAAAGACAGAGGGACAGAAATTTAAGGAAAAAATATTCTGTAACATATCGCACATGAATGTTTGTTTGTTTGTATATTACGCTGTCGCGATAAAACCGCTAAACTGATTTAGATGAAATTTAGTGTGGCGATAGATAGGACCCTGGAGACGTTTATAGGCTACTTTTAATCCGGGTGCATACAGTTTCCTTAGGAAAACAGCTAGCAAGTTAAGTTGGGTAGTTAATTAAAATGACATCGTAATTAAAATTGGATACTACTTACACCAGCATCTTGTGTACGAGTGTTCGAAACCTGGCAAGTACCAATATGACTTTTCTAAAATCATATATACTTTCTAAGTATATCCTAAACGTCACTGACTAACGGTAAAGGAAAAACATCGTGAAGAAAATTAGACTTAAAAAGTCTGAAATCGCCAATCCGCCTTGAGCAAGCGTGGTGGTCAATGCTCATGCCCTCTCTATATGAGAAGAGGCCTGTGCCCAGCTGTGGGACAATATGTATAGGCTGATAATGTAAGGTAATCAATGCATCGAAATCATTATTCCAATATAGGTATGTAACTAAACGATCCTTGATCTTGTTACATTACTCACCTCATTAAACCCAACCATTTTAGTGCAAAACAACTTTTTCAAATGCGTCATCTTCGCCTATCCAAGCCAGATCGCTCGCTCGAGTACTATGGCATGACCCTAAGCGGTACAAGGCTGTGACCAGAGAAGTGCTGATCTCCCCGCTCACTTTTCAACCAGCTCTAACGTAAATATTACATGATTATAATATGTATAGAGGTTAAGTTTTTAATAACAGTTATAGTAATTTGCGCTGTTATATTGACCGTGGTGTTGGGTAATGTACGTCTGTTAAATGTCGGTGGAATAGAGATGCGAGTTAAAGTTTGTAGCAATTGATTTTATGAAAAATGTAAACGAAGTCGTTACCTGGGGCCTTACCATGACGTGCCAAAACAAGATTATTTTCGTTATGAAAAAGAGACGGAGCTATTCGACGTTAGTAGCTGTGTCACGCTCTCAAACTTGAATAGTGATTGCAAAAACATGTGGTGGTACAGCCCCTGTTTTGTTCGAATTCTGCCAGAGAAATTAACAAAATGGCGTAAGGATGGTGCATTTATGTCAATTTCATGCTCTAAACAACATCATTTATCATTGTCATTTTATTTATCTATGTGGGAAAACTAAATAGGTTATGATTTTCTTTATATATATCGTAAAATCAATCGGTACAGACAATTGTGAAAATCTTTTTCGTAGTTACTAACAGAATCCTAAATATCTTATCCTAATTCTTAACCTAAACTAATTAGTATTCTAAATGCGAAAGTGACTTTGATTTTGTCTTTGTTACACTTTCACCGTAAAACGGCTAAACCGATTTAGATGAAATTTGGTACGGAGGTAGAAGGGATCCTAGAGACGGTTATGCGGCCGCGGGAGACAGGTAGTTTTTTTATAATATTATATATTATGTCTACTTGCGACTTCCAGCAGCACGCTGCGCTTGCCACGGCCTGTTCATGGATGGTCAGCTGTAATTTGTAGATGGTTGACTGATGGGAACACTCACTGGTTGTCAGACTTTCTGGTTTTTGACGACTGACGTCACGACTGTCAAAGATCTACATATGACAGCTAGGACCGAAAGTATTTTTGATCGATCGACGCGAACTAGCTAACAATAATAAGATAATGGTGCCGATTCTGACTTACACACGACTAATTTTAAAATATCATGCTCTTTTTCTATTGCGAAATACAAGAAGAGGATAGCAAGTAATTCAGTGCTGTCAAATTAAATGACAGATGACATTTTGTTCGTACAGGTTTGTTAATTTAGTCGAGATGTTACGTCGTGATGTTTAATTTGTATGGAAAACTATTTTTTTCTAATTTGACAGGTGTTAAAAGTTTGCTATCCCTTTCTTATATTTGTTGATGGAAAGCGAGAATTATAGACTAAATTTAATTTAGATGGTGTCAAGAGAATCGCGGCCATTGTATCCTAAATTATTAATTCTAAGTTAATTATGTTAATTTCAGATTCCTATGCAATCGACATTGATAGAATCTAAATGTTTTTAATGAAAATTCGTATGTTATCAATGGTGTATTTAAAATCAATGCCAAATTAATGCAATATAGTTATATTTTAGTAATTAAATTATAATATACTTTGAGTTAAATACAGTTAGAGGTTTCCAATCAAGGTTCAGGGGCCTTACCATGACGTGCCAAAACAACATTATTTTCGTTATGAAAAAGAAACGGAGCGATACGACGTTAGTAGCTGTGTCACGCTCTCAAACTTGAAATGTGATTGCAAAAACATGTGGTGGTATAGCCCCTGGTCGCGTTCCTATCATAACCTTAACTAACATTATGATTGCGAAAATGAGTTTGTTTATTTGTTTGTTAAGTTTTCATGGTAAACCAGCTGAACCGATTTGGATGACATTTGGCTTGGAGATAGAGGGGTATAAAAAGTTCCTTTAAGACGCAGGTCGAACCGCTGGCAATAGCTATGCAAAATACAACACTTTAAGAGCCGTTTTACAATAATCGTAAGAAAACTACGATTTTGCAACTTTTTGACGGCGTTAATCTCAGTAATAGATGTGTTTATTAATTTTTTTGTTAATACCACAAGATAGCCCTGTTCATGTATTTGAAACACTATTTAGTACAATTTTCAAATATTGCGTCTAAGATTCATAATAAACAATTTCTCATGCCACTACGTTGGTAAAACGCTCGGAAGGGTTATTTCAAACTCCTAGATCTCAGTTATCTTCGGCTATACACTAGTTTAAAATGGCCCATAATATTCTAGATATGCTCTTGTAGGAACATTATTTTGTATTTTTTTGTTCCGTATCTCCGTTTTCACTAAATAAAATACCAAAGTTACGAAAGATGAGGAAAAAACACCGCTTTTAACATGCGTTATTTATTACTTTAAAATATATATATTTGAAAAAATTATATACCAACGTAAACTATCATCATTAAGCTATCATATAAAAATATTTTTTTTACGAAATATGTAATTTTATTATATATTTCGAGTAACTTTCTATGGTCTATATTGGCGCGCAGTACCTATCGCTACTGACTGGCCGGCGGGCGCGCCTAGTAATGAGTCTGCCGCGCGCGATTTTGTGAAACGGCTCTTAACGGTAAAACCGCTAAACCAATTTTAATGAATTTTATTATCTATACTAATATTATAAAGAGAAAAGATTTGATTGTTTGTTTGTAGGGTTTTAACTCAAAAACTACTGGACCGATATTAAAAAAACTTTCACTGTTAAAAGGCTACATCTTTATGAAGTGTCATAGGCTATATTTATTTCCAGAAATAACTAGGGATCCCTACTTAAACTTGAATAATGTAACCCAAGTGTAAAAAAAATGTCCACGCCGCAAAGCTGCGGGCGGAAAGCCAGTGGAGATATAAAAATCTGAGGAAGGACCATAGACTAATTTGCTCATTTGTTTCGCTTTCACGGTAAAACGGCTCAACTGACTTTGATGAAATTTGGCACAGAGATAGATTGTACCCTGGAGATTTCCCTCGGGACGCGGGATAAACTGCGGGAAAAGCCAGTATGCAATATAACTTCAGCTTCAAAAGTACCTTCGAGTCGCAAGTGGAACTGCTTGAAATAGCTATGCAAAATATAACAGTGTAGAAGATATTTCTTTAACATACATAAGTGGCAGGTATATTTCGACCATCATGTTCACGTAATCATAACCGTAAGTCTCAGGTTCGAGTTCCGGGTCGCTCATGTATTTTCCCTGCCTAGGTCTTAGGTCAGCGTAGGCTCACCTAGGCACGCTAAGTAGGTTTATTGGTGTATTTTATTTGTTACGCAATCTTTATTGAAGCATCTTTTCCTGTGTATCTGCTGAACCTGGCTTGAATTATAAGCGTGATGTTATGTATATGTCTGTTTAGAGTACCCACGTAATATATTTAAATTTTATTATTTTCAATGCAGTCGCTCCATGTAAAACACTGGTACTCAGTTGCATCCGGTTTAGACTGGAAGCCGACCCCAACATAGTTGGGAAAAGGCTAGGCAAATGAAAATGATTTTCAATACATTGAATGACAGACGGATCAACGCACAGCCTAAACCGCTGATCTTAGAGACCTGAAACTTGGAGGGTGTGTTCTTTGTATGATGTAGGCATCCGATAAGCAAGAATTTTCCGAAATTCTACCTCTAAAAGGGGGGAAAAAGGGGCAAAGTTTGTATGAAACTCTGTCATTTTTAATTTAAACTCTTATAGCCCACGCGGGCTAAGTCGCTGGCGGAAAGCTAGTCTTTAAATAATAAGTAACCTGTATAATCATCATCATCATCAGCCTATATATCGTCCCACAGTTGGGCACAGGCCTCTTCTCATACAGAGAAGGCATGAGCATTGATCACCACGCTTCCTAAAGGCGGATTGGCGATTTCAGACTTTTAAGTCCAGGTTCCCTCACGATGTTTTCCTACACCGGTAGTCAGTGGTGTTTAAGATATACATAGAAAGTACATTATGACTTTAGAAAAGTCACATTAGTACTTGCCAGGTTTCCAACCGCACACTCGTACACGAGAGGCAACCCCTAAAGGGGTGAAAAAGGGGGGCAAAGTTTGTATGAAACACTCATTTTTAATTTAATTTTTTATAGCCCACGCGGGCGAAGCCTCTGGCAGAAAGCTAGTCCTGAAATAATAATTAACCTGTATAATATCCGTCTGATATTTAGACAGCGTGATGAGACAAAATTATCGTCAGGTCAAACTAATTTCTACGCTATAGAAACTAAAGATTTCATTTAGCTTCAGGCGATGGCTTCGTACAGTTAATGCCATCAATGATGGCACGTCACTGGTGGTATTTGACGATGATTGAATATACAATAACTTTACCCATAGGCACATACCCTACCTATATTAATCTGTCTAATTGATTGGATTAGGGACCCATTAAAACTTTAACAATCATCTGCCTAGCCTTTTCCCAACTATGTTGGGGTCGGCTTCCAGTCTAAGCCGGATGCAGCTGAGTACAAGTAAATATTGTAAAGTATATATTGTAAGTATAAATTGGAAGTTACACATACAAAACATAAAATCAAAACTATCGAAATTTTGTGCTTTTGTGCTTTCCGAGGCACGGAGGAGTCTCGGTATGACATAGATGGTCACCCATCTAATAATAAAATGAGATTAATGCTAAAAAAATATACATAAAATATAATAATAATAAGTCTTTATTTTTCTCAAAAAATCACATTACAAGTAAAGAAACATTATGGTTGTACACTGATAATAGAATGGTGTCTGAAGAAGGTTAACCCTGTGTTACAGATCACCATGATCGTCTGATAAACAGTTCACTTAATGCTGTCCTTATTTATAAGAAAAATAAATAAAATTAGTACATACATTAAATGTAGGTAATATCAAAACATTAGAAAAATGGAAAGAAAGTCTAAATTATAACTAAAGTTAACATAATAATTACTAATAGAAGTTGCATTGAACTTCGTAATAAAAAAAATACAATTATAAATTTTAACTTATTATAATATAATAGAGCATTTTTATTCATTTTGAGATCATTCTAGGTACTAGAGATAATTAAGGAAAGATAGGCATTTAGAGACTAGATTATAAATAAACTTAGGTAAGTACAATAGTAGACATTTGGTGTGTTTGCATTTTATGTAACTTCGTTAGTTACTTGTGTTTACAACAGTTACATATTACTTTTAAACAATAAATAATTATTTTATTCATTCATAATAATGATGACTACCTAGATACTAGAGGTTGTGGTAATTGAGCTTGGAAGCTTTGTGCAGGTTTAAAGGTAGATGTAGATATTTTTGCAATGCTTGATAGTGATAGAGTTAATTTAATGTAGACTTAAATATTTTTAGGTGCCTTTCGTAGAGTTCGTATTATTATTCATTGTGCTCAACATATCGGTTTTAACAAGTTTTCTGTTGAGTTGTAATCTAATTTTTGAAGCCATAAAACCAGTTTTTGCTTACATTGTTTTTTAGATCTAGTGACAAGGTTTATTTTATTGTTTATTTTGTTGTATAAAAAGGTTCCGAGAAATCCAAAAAAATGATGAGAGAAACTAGTGTTATACCTGTTTATTGTACATACAGTGGTGGACCTTTTGCTTAGCATATAATGATATACTCTTGATCTTCATATTATTTGCGTGTTTCAGTACCAATAATAATAATTCTTAATTATTAAATGACTTTCATGGACATCAAATCGTGTAACATGATAATAGCTTACTATAAAAACAGCTTAATAAAACATTAAAATATTAATTAAAATTAATGTTTATAATTACTTAAAACGTTTAAATCTTGATGTTTACCCACGTCAGACTTTCTATCACGAGTTTATTAATACTTAATAGTTAGTAAATTAATAATAATATAAATCTATGAACAAACTAGTAAAAAAAATATGTTCGCCAATTTGCTATTAATTAAAACTTGTGGATGAGCCATACCATATTGAGAAATGAAATTTTAGAATGTACGATACGGGTCCGATACGATTGAGCGATGTAGATAAGATTTAGTTTTTTGTTGCCCTTTCACAGATTAACCGATTTAGATGTAATTTGGTATGGATATAGCTTGAAAACTGGGAAGGAACATAGATTATGGGATAGGGTTTACGATGGTACATTATGTAGATCTCTCAGGAAAAACAGTGGGGAATAGTTAGTTAGTAATTAGCAGACACAAAAGTACGGAAATAATTAAAACAGATAATTAGCTATTTACTTTTGAAATGTCTTGTTATAAGCACGTTGATAGATTTCATTAATTAACTGGGATCGTAATTAGATTTAAAAACTTAAAATGCCGCTCGAATTTTAAATTTTCTCTTTTAAGACGTCTGGGGGGTTAGACAAGTGGCAAAAACGCTATAGAAACGCTATAGAATAGAAAACAAAATGTATGGGAATGACATATAGCTAGTCGTAAACGAATGTCATTCCCATACATTTTGTTTTCTATTCTATAGCGTTTCTATAGCGTTTTTGCCACTTGTCTAGCCCCCCTGTTGTCAAATACGGGATCCTTAAAATTCATTAGGTATAAGTTCCTTTAATTTTAACGTTTTATTATATTTAAATTGACTTTAAAATATAATTGCTTGCTGGAAAGCAAAATTATGGAATAGTGTGAAAAATAATAGGTAATCTAATTTTCTGCTCTCATATCGTAAAATGAAGAAGGGTTATAAGAATAAATCTTTTTACTTATTTTTGGGCAAGTAACACAATTCGAAGACGTCACTGACTTAACGGTGAAGGTAAACATCGTGAGGAAACCTGGACTTAAAAAGTCTGAAATCGCCAATCCACCTTGAGCAAGCGTGGTGATCAATGCTCATGCCTTCGCTGAAAAGGAAGAGGGCTGTGCCCAGCAGTGGGACAATATATAGGCTGATGATGATGACCACAATTCGTTTCACATTTAATTTCGAGCAAATATATTATTTTAAATAATCGTGCAGTATAAAAGACTCATAGTAATGTTAATAGATGCAGTACTGCGCGTGATCGCCGTTTTGAGTCGCAAGTAATACACGTCTACGGCCTATCGAGTATTCTGGTTTGGTCCAAGTCACAAACTTATGGATCTTCAACATTATCCAGCGTAAAAACCAGTTACACCAACAAATCATTAGATTAAAAAAAAACTGACTATTTAGAAATTGTTTTTATGTGTTACAATTTACAATATGTGCATACTTTGTTTTGGAATCGTAGATTCTACATGTAAATATTTTGTGTATATCAAAACAGGTGTAAACGTTCAAATTCAAGTGGCAAAGATCAGGTTCGGATTACTACTATGAGCGTATGAGCTTGCCAAAAATGGCGTCCTAATTTTTCATAAAATATGTTAAAAAATATTGTTTCAAGACACATTTGAGTAAAAACTCTGACCGCGAGAAAGTGGTCAAGTGATACAAGTGGGTCATGCAAGTCAGCTAACGGCTATTTTCAATAACCTATCTTATTTATATTTGCTTAAGAGAAATAGGCCTTTTGTCAAAATTCTTATTGAGGTTAAAGGTTATTCATAAGTTTGTTTTAGCTATCGAACTATCCCTTTCCGTCAAACTACATTTTAACTGTCAGATAGTGAGGAGTTAGTTACTTCTTCTTCCTAGCTTAAAGACAAAGGAAGTGGTGAAGGGCGGGCGTTTGGGGGCTGTTTTAAGTAAATTTGACGTGCTGGTTTTCAGCCTAATTTGAATAAATAATTTTTGTATTTCATTTTGATAGCTTAAATAGGTTTATTAGGAATAAGTCTAGTAAAGTCTAACTAAGTACCGTTGAATTGAGAAGCTCTACTTTTTTTGGAAGCCGTTTAAAAACATACCTTGACAAAATAAAGCGCTATCGCTCTTCGCGTATGACTTGCGCATTCGTGAGAAGTGAAGATTGTGATATATGACGCGACCTTCCAGTACACCTTTCATTTTTACAGTAACACAACTAGAAGACTATAAAAGCGTACTTACATAAACTTTAAAACGATTTGCATTTTTGTTCGCAGGTCGGATTCGACCAGACTTTTGTTATATGTGTAAATGTTTTTATCATAAAACTGTATGTTTAAAGGTCGCTTTTAAAGCTTTATTTGATTTATATGAATTTTATTAAAAAAACTAATGTATATTTTTGTAATTAAATACATAATCCTAATCAAGAGCCTGAGCATAAGAAAGAAAAAACTTTGCATTTACTAGCTGTTTGCTGCGCTTTCACGCGCATCTGGATAAAAAATAGCCTATTACCGTCTCCGACTTCCCTATATCCCCATACCAAATTTCGTCTAAATTGATGGAGCTGTTTTACTGTAAAACCGTAACAAACAAACAAAATCCACATTCGCATTTATAGTTATAAGTTGAGATTAGGATTCCAACATAGGTATTCTGCAAACTCTTCTAGATCGTCTCGCCATTTGCGTCACGGTCGACCCAGACGGCGGCGTCCAATTAGTGACAAAATGTTGTAGTTCTAGTTCATATTCATGAATCTCCTACTGGCTTATAGTTAGACTAGCTTACTGCCAGCGGCTTCGCCCGCGTGGGCTATATGAATTCAAATTAAAAAAGACAGAGTTTCATACAAACTTTACCCCCCTTTTTCACCCCCTTAGGAGTAGAATTTCGGAAAAATCATTTCTTATTGGATGCCTACGTCATACAAAGAACACACCCTCCAAGTTTCAGGTCTCTACGATCAGCGGTTTAGGCTGTGCGTTGATCCGTCTTTATTTCAGGACAAAGCCTTTTATATGTCTAGAATAAATATAATCTTATTTCTAGTGTAAATTTAACAATATTTCAATTCACGTTCAAAGGTTAATTTTTATGAACGCTCGAAAGCCTTACGCTATGTCGAAAGGAGGGCAAGCGAATAAGAAGTAATTTTGGCAATTGTAAGCGTCAATTATAGTGATTGTCCGAACTGTTTTCGGACACAATGAAATATGGATGGTAATATTTATTGTTATGAATAAATTAGTTTGGGATCATTTGGCAGTTTTCTTTTTTATTACGTGTCTAGTACATGTTAATGAAACAAAAGTTTATAATATTTTTTTAATTAAAATAAATTATTTTGTTTAAATTATTGACAACATTATTTACAGTATGAAACATAAAAAAACGTATATTCTAAATCGCACGTCGCATTGCGCTGCGTGTCGCGGGTTCGATTCCTGCACAGGACACTAAAATTGATTCGGATCTGGGTATTTGTGCCTGTGTAATGAACGTTTGTAAACAAACCCACGATATTGGAGTAATTCTTATTGTGGGGTAACTTTCACGGGAAAATGCTACCTACGTAATCATCATCATCAGCCTATATGTATATTGTCCCACTGCTGGGCACAGGCCTCTTCTCATATAGAGAAGGCATGAGCATTGATCACCACGCTTATTCAAGGCGGATTGGGGATTTCAGACTTAAGTCCAGGTTTCCTCACGATGTTTTTCCTTCACCGTTAGTCAGTGGTGTCTAAGATATACTTATAAAGTACATATTATGACTTTAGAAAAGTCACATTGGTACTTGCCAGGTTTCGAACCCGCACACTCGTACATGAGGCAGGTGCCTTAACCACTAGGCCACCACGTAATATAGAACAATAAAAAAGTACTTACGGTAACGTAAAAGAAATCTAGATTTAAATCGAGATGAGAGTGAAAGTTATCTCTTGGAAGGCTTTTGTTAAGATGGATAAAAAAGAAGATTAGCTATCTCATAAGATTTCACAAATGTTTGAAACCCGATGATAGAATCTAGTTGCTAAAGAAATACGCTAGTTATCATTATCAGCACTTTCTCTGAGTTACCACTTACAAGTCTAACATATCCGAATGGCTATGATAAAAGACTATAAAAATATGGATACCTACTAATATTTATTATCTATTATCTGTTTCAATGACGAGAATTTGGTGAAGGTGAAAGCTGAGAAAGAGAAACAATTTAATAATCTCGATTTAGGCTCAAGTTCATCGACAAGATAACGGTCCGATTACCTATAAACAGCTGTTTACCATAAATTCAAACTTCCCACTATGAGTATCTAACGTATTATAAGAGTTTTTTTTTTTCCTGAAACGTCGATTATCAAAACCAGGGTTGAACTAGAAGTGGGTGACAAGAAAATTCCATCTTCCTGGTTAAAAAACATTTTTGTTTAACGATTCGATTACGTAACCATCTGTTGGTGAACTTGGCCCTTAGTGATACAGACTATAAACTGACTAACAGCGATAGCTATCAACCCGTCCCATACGGAAAATGCGAATATGAGATTTATTATAAATGCGAATATGAGTTTGTTTGCTAAAACTGCTTAACTGATTTAGATGATATAAGGTAAAGAGATACATAGTGAAGTGGCTGACACTCATAGTGAAGTTGCTGACACTCATAGTGAAGACGCTGACACTCCTGGTTACTTTGACTAGAAATCTCAGGTTGATTAAATTTTACATTTTTTTTTTAATTTTCCTTTCAATTGAAATGGCTGACTCTCATTATGGTTGGTCTGGTGTCACAGAAAACTGACAGGACATGTCAGTATGAAAAAGATTCATTAAAAATTGGTATGGTTTAATTAATAGTATTTTATTTCAAAAGTAACGAATATCACAAATACAAATTGACAAATGCTGTTGATCAGTCAAAGAATTTCTGGAATAGGTTCAAAGATACATACAACCATAATATATCTGTTTGTCCACTTTATTGTTAGTTACCTACGTAGAATACAAGATGGCTATTTTAATTGCGACAAACACTAGATATAGTAAACCACTATTGTGTCCTATTGTCACATAGCTTACATTTTGTTATGTAACTAAGACAGTAGCGTCATTTAAGTTACGATATCTAAAGCAATTTACATTTGAATGTAAGTTTGCAATCAGTCGTAGACATGTGTGAGCTTATTGATTAACTGATTTTACAAAATGCCTAGCTTTCCGCCAGCAGCTTCGCCAGCGTGGACTATACGAATTCAAATTAAAAATGACAGAGTTTTATACAAAATTTGCCCACCTTTTTCGCTCCCCTTAGGGGTAGAATTTCGGAAAATCCAGTTCAGTTTCAGGTCTCTACGGTCACCGGTTTAGGCTGTTGATCCGCTAGTCGGCTAGTCATTCAGGACAAAGCATATTATATGTATAGATAGATACGAAAGTGTCTATCTGTCTATTACCTCTTCACGTTTATGAAACTCTGTAATTTTTAATTCGAATTCGTATAGACCACGCGGGCGTAGCCGCTGGCGCAAAGCTAGTTTATATTATTAGTATGGATTCAAAATTGTCAGTGTGTTAGGCAAAGAACCGGATACATTTGTTAAAAAAAAATCTGCGAACTATCGAATATTTTTTACATCGAAGAAAGTTCTTTTCCTACAATTTGAGTACAATCAGGTGTATCATTAGTCGCGATGAATATTCATCTCCTCACATTCCGTAATGTTGTGCGCAGTCGATAAGTTGCGCCTGCGCCTGTACTGATGCCATAACCTTTGCCTCTTACTTTCCAATGACCTGCGTAGATCGTTAGGGATGGGTGTAGCGTAGAATATGATATCGATGTTTTTATAAATGAATTATCGATAAATGAGTCCAATGTGCCGTTTTATTCATAATAATGCCTACCGTTTAATAAATCTACGTATCGAAGTTGAAATTTACCTATCTAACTGTTGTGTTCCTTTCTGACAAGTTAAAATGAATTTTGAAAGAAAGAGACAAAATAGTTCAATAGATAAAATAGGCTTATTTGACGAATGACTTCGTTGTGAATAACACGGTTAAAGATTAAGTTTGGATATATTCATGGAGAAGATTAAAATTTTAGATAATATAATATACCTAATTGAAAAGTATTTTTTATTAATAAATAATAATAAAAACTACAAAAATGGATCATAAATCTAAACCAAAGAAAAGATTCAGCATAAAACCAGTTCGTTTTTAAGATCTAAATTAAATATAATCCTTAAAAGTTAAGTGTTTGAATAATGGTTCAAACAATTATGATTTTTTTAGCTTCTAATGTCAAATCAAAATTTTAATAGATAGTTTTATTTTACGTTTATCGACATTGTCCTCCTCACTAGTTGTTAACCCATGATAGTTATTATGTCACCACATACATAGCAAAGAAATAAAATAATTGTATGGCCGACCCGCATTGCATGGTTTGGGAAACTAAATAACTATTTGATTGTAACAGCTACAATATTCGACAAGTGGAACGTTTTCTTTTTGTTGCGTGTAGGAATTAACGACACTAGTAGGTATAGACAATTTTACGATGTAAGTTCGTAGGAATATCAAAGAATTTAAGCTTTTTTTTAGCAAAAGTGTGTTGTATATTTTTTAAAGGGCTTGAAATCCAGTCTAACTTGATTAAATTACTTAATCAAATATAGAGGCGAGTGTTATCTATACATATAAAATGCTTTGTCCTGAATGACTGACGGATTAACGCACAGCCTAAACCGCTGATCGTAGAGACCTGAAACTTGGAGGCTGTATTCTTTGTATGACATAGGCATCGGATAAGAAAAGATTTTCCGAAATTCTACCCGTAAGGGGGTGAAAATGGGGGGCAAAGTTTGTATGAAACTCTGTCATTTTTAATTTGAATTCGAACATGCGGGCGAAGCTGTTGCCGAAAAGCTGGTAAAAAAGTCGCTTATTACCAGTGTAACTCTTTCAATAGTAAGATATATTTATCACGAACAGCGAATTGGTTGATCGCCACAATTACAACATGTTGCCTAAGATAACCAACTGACCATTATTTTTAATAGTGAAAAAGGCTTTGAAATCCCTCCAGCAGTTCCGGACATTATCATGACATACAAACTTATTTTTTATAGTTACCTAATATTTGTATAAGTCGTGGTGGCCTAGTGCATCATATACCTCGTATACGAGTGTGTGAGATCGAAACCTGGCGAGTCATAAAAAGTCATAAAATCATTTGTCTGGGACTCGTCGGGCGTCATTACCTCGACGCTTCTGGTGTCACTACTATTGATTCTTTCTGGCTTTCAGGAGTTGCAGTGGTGAGGAATTATGTGGTGGGCTTGTCCAAAAAAAAGTTACATTTTTGTGACTTTTTTGTAGTCATATGTACTTTCGAAGTGGATTTTAGACACTACTAATTAACAGTGAAGAAAATCATCGTGAGGAAACCTGAACTAAAAAGTCTGAAATCACCAATCCGCTATGAGCAAGCGTGGTGAGCAATGCTCATGCCTTTTCTGTATAAGAAGAGGCCTTTATCTAGTGGGATAGTATATAGGCCAATGATGAATATTTGTAGAGTTATCGTTACACTTTGATACTCTTAAGAACATCACTAGTGAATCTAAAATGACTAGTTCTAGTAGCTAGTCGTTTAAAATGTATGCAGCGGTAGCAGTAATGATTGCACTCTTTAGTCCTATTGTGTCACTGTCTCGTCTGCCACCACTGGCACGTTCAAACGAGGCATGCGACTGCATTGTCTATTCTAAACATGCCTACTGGGTCGGTTGCATAATTTTGATTTAGGAAGATAAGTAATGATCTGATGAAGATGGTGCTAACCGTCGTAGCGTTGTTCGTGTATTATATAGGTTCAGTTTTGACCTACATGGTTCCAGGTTAGTATATGACTGAACCATGAAGGCAGCAGGCCTGCTGGTAAGCTTTATGAAAGAAGAGAAAAAAAGATTTTAGCTTATTTGGCCGAAATATGTGTCGAGCCACGCGCAGTAGGGTTCGTAGTAGGTTTTAGTAAATCCTTACTAATATTATAAATGCGAAAGTAACTCTGTCTGTCAGTCTGTCTGTTACGCTTTTACGCGAAAACTACTGGACCGATATAAATGAAATTTGGTACAGAGATAGAATAGACCCTGAGGAACAACATAGGCTACTTTTTACCCGGGTGCGCTAAGTAGTTCCCGGGATGCGGGTGAAACCGCGGGAAACAGCTAGTCGATTATAACTCTGTAACCGGGTAAGCCTACTTAGCCGTGATAGTTTTCCTTTAGGTTCATTACATGAAAAATTCACAGATGCAGTAGTCTGTGATTTTTTTCACATTTCTAGAGAGAGCAATTCAAAAGTTAGAGGCATGCTCGTATCGAATAAAAATTGCACTTAAAAGCTAGATATTTCGCAAATGGCTCACTTAACCGAAAAAAATCACCTGTGTCGTGGGTGCGTTTACAAACATTCATTACACATGCACAAACACCCAGATCCGGAACAAATTTTAGTTTCTCGTGCGGGAATCGAACCTGCGACACGCAGCGCAGCAGTCAATAAATTGCTTAGCCACTACGCAAAACGTGCCATCTAATTATAGACTAGCTTCCGCCCGTGACTTCGTCCGCGTGGAATAGTGGTGCTCCGCTCCTATTGGTTTTAGCGTGATGATATATGCCTTCCTCAATAAATGGGCTATCTAACTATCATCATCAGCCTATACATTGTCCCACTGCTGGGCACAGGCCTCTTCTCATACAGAGAAGGCATGAGCATTGATCACCACGCTTGCTCAAGGCGGATTGGCGATTTCAGACTATTTAAGTCCAGGTTTCCTCATGATGTTTTCCTTCACCGTTAGTCAGTGACGTCTAAGATATACTTAGAAAGTACATATGACTTTAGAAAAGTCACATCGGTACTTGCCAGGTTTCGAACCCGCACACTCGTACACGAGAGGCAGGTGATGTAACCACTAAGCCACCACGACTCTTCTAACTATCTATCTAACTAACACTAAAAAAAAATTTCAAATCGTACCATTAGTTCCTGAGATAGGCGCGTTCAAACAAACAAGCAAAAAAACTCTTCAGCTTTATTATATTAGTATTGATTTATTGGATGACACAAATAGCTTTAATAAATTACTGTTTCCCCTATCAATCTAAATATTGAAATTGCCGTTAAACAACGGACAGGCGTCCACACTGGCATGCAAGATGAGAGTGTGGGTCATAACATAATCTATCATAATTCAATGGAACATCTCAATTTGTAACGTGTCCGACCACAGGTGGTGATTGTGCTGTGGGAAAGGGCACGCGTTGGACTTATTGGGACAGAATTATGTAATGACAAGGCAAAATGTATATTATTCATGTAGATATATATAAAATAGACAAATTTATGATGTATAATTATGATTGAACAGTAAGTAAAGAAAAAGCGATATTTCAAAGAAATAAAATTAAAAAAGGAAACCCCACCCAAATCGGATCAGTTGTTTTTATTGAGAAAATCGCGGACATTCAAAGACCAAACCGAACCTCCTTTTTAAAGTCGGTTAAAAATACAATGTCCGTGTTGCTAGGATATATTATAATTACCCTTATATATGTAGAATTTCGGTCATTACAATTTAGCTTCAGAATATTTGTATTTACGATTCAAAATCGCTTAGTAAACTTTACGATTAGGTACATTATGTACGAACATGTAAAGATAGCTAGATCCACTGAACATTGTTTTTTTTTTCAGAAGAGTAAAGAAGGAAGTGCACTATTGACTCGTCTGAATAAGTAGGTACTTTTATATCTAGAAGATTGGCTAGATCAGTGGTTCTCAAACTTTTTAAATGACGGAACCCTTTTGGGAAGCAAAATACTTGATGGAACCCTACAATAAAACAATTGTTTTTATAAGTGTATTTTTTATTAATCAGCATAATAAAAGTACAATCTAACAGTTACTAATTATTATTTACTTCACCACTTGGCAACGACAACAATAGAAAACATTAAAAAAGAAAAAATCTAACTAGTGGGAGGTATGAAACTGTTTTTTATTTTTCATCAATTGGTTGATATCAGGTTTGATGGAAGAAAGTTGGAGTCTCATATCAGCTTCGGCGTCCAGTCTATTGCGATATTTTGTTTTCGTGGCTGCGTAGGTAGAGAATCCTGTTTCGCACAAATATGTAGTTGGGAACGGGAGCAGAATATCCAGAGCCATTTGGCCAAGCATTGCATTCATCTTGGATTCTGCACCAAAAATCATTGAGAGGCGTCGTTTTGAACAGTGACTCCATACTTGTGTCTGATGACAATTCTAAAAGAGATTCATATATCTCGTTTGACATGTTTTCAGGCTTTTCCAAGTTGGGTAAAAAAGGATTATGAATCCATGAATTCACTTTAATTTTTGTATTGTGTTCTTCGGGAAAATACTTTTCAAAAGATGCGCGCATCGAACTGAGATATTGGACCAATTCAAATACATCATCTTCAAACATTACTGAGTCGTTTTCGCTAACAAACTCACTGAGTAACGTAAAGCTTTCTATTTCTTTCTTACCAATGCAAATGATCCAAAAATCTAATTTTCTTTTAAAAGCAGTTATTTTATTATAGGCCTGAAACACTGTTGTCTGTTTACCTTGCAACGATAAATTCAATTCGTTAAGTTTTTGAAAGATATCCGCCATAAAAGACAATCGGAACAACCAAGTTTTATCATACAAACGGTCCTTCAAATTAAAAGAAGTATCTGCTGAAAGAAACATTTGTAACTCGGCTCTAAGTTCAAATAGCCTTGTTAAAGTTTTACCCCGAGACAGCCATCGCACTTCTGTATGGAGCAGCAGTGTTTTATGTTTGCTGCCATAATCTTCACACAATAATGAGAACAATCGGGATTGTAGTGGTCGTGATTTGATAAAATTAATTATTTTTACCGCTTCATCCATAACTAATTTTAGATTAGACGGCATTTGCTTCATCGCAAGTGCTTGTCTATGCAGAATACAATGACTGGAACTACAATTACGCGCTTTATTTTTAATTCGTGACACTGCTCCTGCTGTTTTACCTGTCATCGCCTTGGCCCCATCTGTACAAATGTCAATGCAATTGTTCCAACTGAGATTATTTTCTTCAAAAAATATATTTATTTTATTAAAAATTTCTTCCCCGGTAGTGTTTGTAAGCAGCGATGAACACATAAGCATGTCTTCTTCAAAAGAACTTTTATATGGATATCTCACAATAACCAGCAGGATAGCCAAACCAGCGACATCAGTCGACTCGTCCATTTGCAAGGCGAATCGTGTATTTTGTAGACGTGTAACTAGTTCTTGTTTGACGTAGCTTGCCAGATCATGGATTCGTCGTGAAACAGTATCGTTTGATAGCGGAACATTAGAAAGATGCTTTGCAGATTTTTCATCGAGCATACATTTTGTTATGTCTAATACACATGGTTTTATTAATTTCTCAGCGATAGTATGCGCTTCACCTGCTTGTGCAATGCGATAGCTAACTAAATATAATGCCTCCGTGGCCTTTTCGTTGATAGTTTGTGTTACATGCATAATATTTTTTTGACTTTCTAATAACTGATCTTTTTTGCGAACAAAAAATTCTTTATTCTTGTCTTTAGACTCGGGGTGTACAGTTTCTAAATGTCGGCGCAATTTGGCAGGTGCCATGGAACTATTAGGAAGCAGTTTACTACAGAGCATGCAGAGAGGTGAGCCGTTGGAATCAACAAATCCGAAACTGATATAAGATTCATCATACTTTCTTCTTTTCGTCTTTGAAACCGTCGAGCTTGACGTCGTGGCATCATCTTCTGAATCGGTGGTTGCTATATTCTCCGCGCGCACTGCTTTTGAACATTCAGCGTCATTAGAAGATGTTGTTGCAACACGTTTAACACCTTTAAGCCAACGTTCCATTCTTCTTTATTTATAATGTTACACGTCAGGATAGTGGGGTTTAAATAATCCACAATCGTTACTGCGTATAAGAGACTAAATTTAGTACCTACGGTGAAGAAATGTACAAAACTGAGACAACAGAATACAGCAGGCAGTAAAACAATGAACACTAGTTTCTCGCTAGCGAGCTTGTAAGTAGGCAGTAACTTATCGCTCCGAACGCTAATCGTCAACTGACGACGGGCGACGCTTTTATACTTAGTCCTAGACTCGATCTCAAATATTCTCGAAAATACTCGAGTCGGCACCTTTGATAAACAAAAAGCAAAAATAAAAACAGAAATTTAAAAATTGCGTTGTAAACAATATCGACTTTATCCTTTGAAGTTAGAGTCGAAAGTCGCTTGTTGACAACTATAGCGTCTAATTCAGAGGCGGCTTTTATCAAAGAGACTACGCGCTCACAAGTATACTACCCGCACGTTTTAAGTTTGCCGCTGGCGATAGGTATGACGTTCGAAAAGTAGCGTCACCAAACCTAATATAAAAATATTTTTTATTTAATTGTAACAATAAAAATTGTAATATTTGGGTAAAACTATGACACATAAGTTTTGTTGTCACGTGGGGGAGGGTACGCGCATTCCACAGAACGGCAAACTTAGAGCGAACGGGTTGTACAAGTATAAAATTGTTGATACCAAACTTATGATATATTGTACCAGCTATTGTAACACATGTTTCTACAAATACAAATAAATAAATAAGTAACGTTCATAGCGTTTTGTCTCCGCGCGGCCGCGGAGTCCGCGCAGCCGCGGAGCGACCAGAGAGAGGTGTTTTGATTTTTTTTTCTAAATTCTTACGGAACCCCGACAGAGGTATCACGGAACCCTAGGGTTCCGCGGAACACACTTAGAGTATAGCTGGGCTAGATAGTTCTTGGAGATAGTTCCAGATAGTTCCATATGCTGGCATTCGTTTTTTTTTAAATGCTGAAGATGTTCACTCTATGAAACAAGTCGGTCATTGCCATATTGCCCTCAAACTACTCATTCGTTGCATCCCATTCACTTGCTTTTCAGTGATGGTTCAGTTTCAGAATAGCCTCATTATCTGCTGCAGTGTAATTACATGTAATTATAGTTATAAATGGAGAACCACTGTGTTAAGTGCACTTCGTTACAAGTAATGTTGCGTGACGTGTGGTGGAGTTTTTTTTCTTCTTTTTACAAAACGTTTTTATTCGAGAAAGTGTTAATATTCAGTAAAAGATAGGGGGATGGTAATATCTATGCAGTTTCTTGCCGGTTCTTCTAAATTAATCCGATTACTTGGAACAATGCTACCTTTCATTGGGCTTTTTAAGGCTGAACTAATTTTAAACGAGCTTCGCTGTTTACATAAGAGTTTTTTTATAGAAATATAATATGTTTGGTTTCATTTAAATTAATATAAAATAACGGAATAAATTAATTGGTCAAACAAACAATAACCCTCGCAACATCATACTTGTGTAAAAGAAAAAAATCGGCCAAGTGAGAGTCGGACTCGAACCTGGTGTACGAGTGTGCGAATTTGAATCCTGGCAAGTAGGTACCAATGTGACTTTTCTAAAGTCATATGTGTACTTTATAAGTATCTGAAATCTGTCTTAAGTAAACGTGTTCACAGTGGGATCATTTAAAGGCCGATGATGATCAATATGATCATCATCCTTACTAATATTATAAATGCGAAAGTAACTCTGTCTGTCTGTCTGTCTGTTACGCTTTCACGCCAAAACTATTGGACCGATATAAATGAAATTTGGTACAGAGATAGAATAGACCCTGAGGAACAACATAGGCTACTTTTTACCCGGGTGCGCTAAGTAGTTCCCTCGGGATGCGGGTGAAACCGCGGGAAACAGCTGTAACGTTTAGGCGTTTTGTTATCGGGGAAGAAATTATCTAGGTACTTTTTAAATGATTACAATTTATTTATAATACGTAATAATATAATTTATAAATAGTCATCTATATATTGCTTACATATTGTCCCACTGCTGGGCACAGGCCTCTCCACACACAGAGAAAGCATGAGCATTGATCGCCACGCTTGCTCAAGGTGTTTTTTATTTCCGATTTTTTAAGTCCACGTTTCCTCACCGTGTTTTCCTTCACCGTTAATCAGTGACGTCTAAAATATACTTAGAAAGTACATAATAATATGACTTTAGAAAAGTTACATTGGTACTTGCCAGGTTTCGAACCTGCACACTCGTTCACGTGAGGCAGGTACCTTAACCGCTAGGCCACGACGGCACCTGATGATGATGATAAAGATGAAAAATTTGCCTTAGGACTATTGAACGAAGTATTTGAAGTAGGTACTGTACAAAACACCATTTTCTCAGTATAAGTTTCATATTACGGCGGACGACAGCGGCATCTTGCGACGGTGACGATACGCGCGGCGGCGCCTCTTGTGGCGGCCCTACGCGACACCGCCAGACACCGCTGACATTACTTGTGAGAAGTGACATTTTTGTGAAGTTTTGAATGTTATTTTGTAATTTTTTATTTATTGTGTAAATTTGTTGTTTTATTATCCAGTAAGTACCTCAATTTTATATTTTGCATGTTGCAGAATGACGGCTGTAGCGAAGCCGTTATGAGTCAACCTTCAACATCCCTGGATATCCTAGTGCAGCTATACTCTAAGTGTGTTCCGCGGAACCCTAGGGTTCCGTGATACCTCTGTCGGGGTTCCGTAAGAATTTAGAAAAAAAAATCAAAACACCTCTCTCTGGTCGCTCCGCGGCTGCGCGGACTCCGCGGCCGCGCGGAGACAAAACGCTATGAACGTTACTTATTTATTTATTTGTATTTGTAGAAACATGTGTTACAATAGCTGGTACAATATATCATAAGTTTGGTATCAACAATTTTATACTTGTACAACCCGTTCGCTCTAAGTTTGCCGTTCTGTGGAATGCGCGTACCCTCCCCCACGTGACAACAAAACTTATAATGTGTCATAGTTTTACCCAAATATTACAATTTTTATTGTTACAATTAAATAAAAAATATTTTTATATTAGGTTTGGTGACGCTACTTTTCGAACGTCATACCTATCGCCAGCGGCAAACTTAAAACGTGCGGGTAGTATACTTGTGAGCGCGTAGTCTCTTTGATAAAAGCCGCCTCTGAATTAGACGCTATAGTTGTCAACAAGCGACTTTCGACTCTAACTTCAAAGGATAAAGTCGATATTGTTTACAACGCAATTTTTAAATTTCTGTTTTTATTTTTGCTTTTTGTTTATCAAAGGTGCCGACTCGAGTATTTTCGAGAATATTTGAGATCGAGTCTAGGACTAAGTATAAAAGCGTCGCCCGTCGTCAGTTGACGATTAGCGTTCGGAGCGATAAGTTACTGCCTACTTACAAGCTCGCTAGCGAGAAACTAGTGTTCATTGTTTTACTGCCTGCTGTATTCTGTTGTCTCAGTTTTGTACATTTCTTCACCGTAGGTACTAAATTTAGTCTCTTATACGCAGTAACGATTGTGGATTATTTAAACCCCACTATCCTGACGTGTAACATTATAAATAAAGAAGAATGGAACGTTGGCTTAAAGGTGTTAAACGTGTTGCAACAACATCTTCTAATGACGCTGAATGTTCAAAAGCAGTGCGCGCGGAGAATATAGCAACCACCGATTCAGAAGATGATGCCACGACGTCAAGCTCGACGGTTTCAAAGACGAAAAGAAGGAAGTATGATGAATCTTATATCAGTTTCGGATTTGTTGATTCCAACGGCTCACCTCTCTGCATGCTCTGTAGTAAACTGCTTCCTAATAGTTCCATGGCACCTGCCAAATTGCGCCGACATTTAGAAACTGTACACCCCGAGTCTAAAGACAAGAATAAAGAATTTTTTGTTCGCAAAAAAGATCAGTTATTAGAAAGTCAAAAAAATATTATGCATGTAACACAAACTATCAACGAAAAGGCCACGGAGGCATCATATTTAGTTAGCTATCGCATTGCACAAGCAGGTGAAGCGCATACTATCGCTGAGAAATTAATAAAACCATGTGTATTAGACATAACAAAATGTATGCTCGATGAAAAATCTGCAAAGCATCTTTCTAATGTTCCGCTATCAAACGATACTGTTTCACGACGAATCCATGATCTGGCAAGCTACGTCAAACAAGAACTAGTTACACGTCTACAAAATACACGATTCGCCTTGCAAATGGACGAGTCGACTGATGTCGCTGGTTTGGCTATCCTGCTGGTTATTGTGAGATATCCATATAAAAGTTCTTTTGAAGAAGACATGCTTATGTGTTCATCGCTGCTTACAAACACTACCGGGGAAGAAATTTTTAATAAAATAAATATATTTTTTGAAGAAAATAATCTCAGTTGGAACAATTGCATTGACATTTGTACAGATGGGGCCAAGGCGATGACAGGTAAAACAGCAGGAGCAGTGTCACGAATTAAAAATAAAGCGCGTAATTGTAGTTCCAGTCATTGTATTCTGCATAGACAAGCACTTGCGATGAAGCAAATGCCGTCTAATCTAAAATTAGTTATGGATGAAGCGGTAAAAATAATTAATTTTATCAAATCACGACCACTACAATCCCGATTGTTCTCATTATTGTGTGAAGATTATGGCAGCAAACATAAAACACTGCTGCTCCATACAGAAGTGCGATGGCTGTCTCGGGGTAAAACTTTAACAAGGCTATTTGAACTTAGAGCCGAGTTACAAATGTTTCTTTCAGCAGATACTTCTTTTAATTTGAAGGACCGTTTGTATGATAAAACTTGGTTGTTCCGATTGTCTTTTATGGCGGATATCTTTCAAAAACTTAACGAATTGAATTTATCGTTGCAAGGTAAACAGAAAACAGTGTTTCAGGCCTATAATAAAATAACTGCTTTTAAAAGAAAATTAGATTTTTGGATCATTTGCATTGGTAAGAAAGAAATAGAAAGCTTTACGTTACTCAGTGAGTTTGTTAGCGAAAACGACTCAGTAATGTTTGAAGATGATGTATTTGAATTGGTCCAATATCTCAGTTCGATGCGCGCATCTTTTGAAAAGTATTTTCCCGAAGAACACAATACAAAAATTAAAGTGAATTCATGGATTCATAATCCTTTTTTACCCAACTTGGAAAAGCCTGAAAACATGTCAAACGAGATATATGAATCTCTTTTAGAAATGTCATCAGACACAAGTATGGAGTCACTGTTCAAAACGACGCCTCTCAATGATTTTTGGTGCAGAATCCAAGATGAATATGCAATGCTTGGCCAAATGGCTCTGGATATTCTGCTCCCGTTCCCAACTACATATTTGTGCGAAACAGGATTCTCTACCTACGCAGCCACGAAAACAAAATATCGCAATAGACTGGACGCCGAAGCTGATATGAGACTCCAACTTTCTTCCATCAAACCTGATATCAACCAATTGATGAAAAATAAAAAACAGTTTCATACCTCCCACTAGTTAGATTTTTTCTTTTTTAATGTTTTCTATTGTTGTCGTTGCCAAGTGGTGAAGTAAATAATAATTAGTAACTGTTAGATTGTACTTTTATTATGCTGATTAATAAAAAATACACTTATAAAAACAATTGTTTTATTGTAGGGTTCCATCAAGTATTTTGCTTCCCAAAAGGGTTCCGTCATTTAAAAAGTTTGAGAACCACTGTCCTAGTGAGATGTCCCTATTGTTCCCAGGCACGTTTCTTTAAAGGTGAACGGGGACTGAAGGTGCATTGTGGTAAGGTTCATAAACCTCACAATGTTTCTTCACTCCCCCCAGCCATACCCAGTACCCCAACAGATTCTACGACACACCCCCTTTGGCAACAACTATCTAAATTAAAACATTCAGTTCCGGTTTTGAAAAGAGTTCCCCGAGGCGCGCGACCTTCTGTAGCAGCAAGTTTAGCCCGATGTGTTTCCCTCGCTGCCCGAGAGAACTCTGAAAGTGCTTGGGAACAGTTACTTACCTTTCGCTATAGGATTTTACATGTGCAAAAAAGTTTGGCTACTAAAAAAACCTTAACAGCGCAAATCAAAGAAAACTGCAATAATTAATTTTTCTCTTTAGACCCGAAATTACCGACACACCTGTCCCAGAAAGGGCTTTTGCATCATGTAGAATCTAAATTAGGGGAAGGTGATATAAGGGGCGCGGCTAGGATACTTTTCAGTAGTGATGTGGTCGCGCCGTACTCCCCAGAGACTTTTACTGCTCTGGAGAGTAAACACCCGGCCCCGGCGGATGACCTTTCCTTCCCCGACCATCCTGACCAAGACTTCAATCCACTTTTAATTTCAGCCATCCAATTGCGCGGGGCTGTCAACTCCTTCAGAAGTGGCTCTGCCGGCGGTCTCGACGGTTTGACACCTCAGCACTTGAAAGACCTGATGTGTTCAAGCGCCGGGGAAGCTGGTGAGTCCCTTTTGAAGGAGTTAACAGCCCTTATTAATTTAATGCTTTCCGGCAATGTGCACGATGATGTCGTGGATATTTTGTACGGGGCCAACCTATGCGCCCTACGCAAAAAGGATGGCGGCATTCGTCCCATTGCCGTGGGAAGCACCTACCGTCGTATCGCAGCCAAAATTTGCTGTGCCTATTACAGCGAAACCTTGGCCAGCAAATTCCAGCCCCTACAACTAGGTTTCGGTTCGAAAGGGGGCTGTGAGGCTGCGGTACACGCTGTCTACATATATCAATAGTAATGAAGGCGAGGTCATCCTGAAGGTTGACATTAAGAATGCCTTTAACTCCGTGAACAGGGACGTCCTGTTGACAGAAGTTAAAAAAGAAACTCCCAAAATTTTCAACTTTATGTGGCAATGTTACAGGAATCCCTCCAAATTACTTTATAAGGACAACCTTCTCAATTCGGCCGTCGGATGTCAACAGGGCGACCCTCTTGGGCCAGCCATTTTTAGTTTGGCAATAAATCCTATTATTCGACAGCTAAATTCTAAATTTAATGTATGGTATCTAGATGACGGTACCCTAGGAGGCGATGTAGATACAGTGTTAAACGATTTTATATCTTTAAAACAGAAATTCAGTTCCATTGGCTTATCACTCAATTTTTCAAAATGCGAAATTTTCATTCCCCACACCACTGACAGGCAAGCAACCATATCCAAATTTAATTCCATAGCTCCAGCAATAAAAATAGTAGAAAGAAATTATCTTCGCCTACTAGGGTCCCCAATCTTTAATGAGTCCTTTTCATCTTTTATTGCGGAAAAAAATCTAAATTTTAATGAAGTCTCAGAAAGATTATTCAAAATTAACCTTCATTCGGCATATACACTTATTCGATATTGTTGTTTCGGACCAAAATTTACATATATCCTTCGCTCCTCCCATCTGTGGAAGCATTCGCACCTTTTGGACAAAGTAGACAAAATTATCAGAAACACCCTTTCTTCGATTTTGAATGTGGCACTGGACGACCGAGCCTGGGAGCAAGCCTCACTTCCTATTCGCTTGGGAGGTCTTGGCGTCCGCAAAATTTCCAGTATAAGTTTACCGGCTTTCCTCTCCTCGGTCCACAGTACTGATAGTTTAACCAGGAAAATTTTATCTTCCTCAGTGGTTGATTTTGAGGTACCGTGTTTGACCGATGCGGTGAATGCCTGGAAAATGGCTTGTCCCAACACGGTTTTGCCCGGTAACCCCTCCTCTCAGAGACAATGGGATGGGCCGCTCTGCAGTATTATACGGAATAACCTTCTTAATACGTCAAATAATACTGTCGAGCGTGCCCGTTTGTTGGCTGTGGGAGAGTGGGAGTCGGGCCTCTGGTTGCAGGCGATTCCGTCGGCCAGCATAGGCACTATGCTGGATGACAAATCATTCCGGCTCGCTACATGCCTAAGGTTAGGCGCCCCTTGCGTTGCTCCACATCGGTGTCACTGCGGTGAAGCTGTCGACAGCCTCGGGCACCATGGTCTGTCGTGCTGCAGAAGTGCTGGCCGTATAGCACGGCACGCCAGCATCAACGACATTATCCGTCGTGCTCTTTCCACTGCCGGCATACCAGCCGTATTAGAGCCTAATGGACTGGTACGCGACGATGGGAAGAGACCAGATGGTATGACGTTGTTGCCTTGGAAGATGGGTAGGCCCTTGGTGTGGGACGCAACTTGCGTCGACACCCTGGCTCCTTCTCATCTTCCAAGCACGGTAGGCTGTGCAGGTGCGGCTGCTGCGGCTGCAGAGACTACCAAGCGGCGCAAGTATAGTAACCTTGTGGGTAACTATACTTTTGAGCCGTTTGGGGTCGAAACGCTCGGGCCATGGGGTCCGAGTTCGCGTCTCCTGTTCAAGGAAATCGCGAAAAGACTGGTCGACACTTTGCGAGACCAGAGGGCTGGCATATTTTTTGGACAGCGAATAAGCATTGCCATTCAACGTGGCAATGCTGCCAGTCTTCTGGGCACGTTTCCGGGTGACAGCGATGAGGAGGAGTACTTTGACGCCTAATCTCATTGTTGCGCATGTCTGTACAGTTTTGTTTTATTTAATTTTTTATTTGTATATATATAATTATATTAAGGCAGCAGGTATATTTAAAAGTAGGTAAACAATTGTAATCCTACACCTAGATCTCAAGGCACGCTGAGACGTCATAAAACGGCCTGTGTGCACAGAATCCGTGTGTGTAGAAATTATTAGTGATGCGCCTCGTCGCTCTTACCGGGAAAACACTTTCCCACTTGACCGCAGAATCCTTCTGGGGTAGCGGTCCAAGTTATAAGCGATAGGGTTTGGTTTTAATCAGTTACCGTTATACTTATAAAAAACCGGCCAAGTGCGTGTCGGGCCACGCGCAGTAGGGTTCCGTAGTAGGTCTCAGTTAGTCGACTATAACTCTGTAACCGGTTAAGCCTACTTAGCCGTGATAGTTTTCCTTGTAAGTTAATTACATGTGCTACGTCTGTGATTTTTTTCACATTTCTAGGTACAGCCATTCAAAAGTTAGAGGGGGGGGGGGGTAACTCGTATCGAACAAAAAATTTCACTTAAAATCTAGATATTTCGCAAATGGCTCGCTTAACCGAAAAATGATTTTCACACACCCATAATATTTTTGAAAGACCTATCTAACGATACCCCACACGAAGGGGTACGCGAGAAAAAAAATATTCATCCCTGCTTTACATGTTTGGGAGCTACCCTAAAAAAAAATATTTTTCAAAATTTTATTTTACCACTTTCTCGGCGTAATCAATATACATATTCATACCAAATTTCAGCTTTCTAATAATAAAAACCACAGAGCTATGCCGCGGACAGACAGACAGACAGACGGACAGACAGACGGACAGAGCGAAACTATAAGGGTTCCTTGTCGGACTACGGAACCCTAAAAACCTGTAATCTGAAGTTTAAATATTTCTCACCTAATCCTTACTTAACGTCGTGATCCAGGATTAAGCTACTAACTTAAGATCAGTTTAACGCTAAACAACATTAATTTATGAGTGAGATTTTTTCTATTCCGTCGCTAAGCAGCAGATTAAAATTAATCGGACTTTAAGTAAGGTAGGTAGTAAGAGTCTGACACTCCCTCTCGCTCCACCTATGGCAGTCATTTGATGATTTATCATCCGAAAGAAAAGGGTAATATTTAAAAGGTCTACGTAAATAAATAATTACGACAATAAATAATTACCCACGTATTATAATATGCAAAAAATTAAATATGAAAAAATAAAGGTATGTAAGTAGGTAAAAAAATATTATATTATTTACACAGCAAATATATTTTCTTGCTATAAACTGCAATCATTCAAAGGACAATAGCAATTTGGTCTTTAAACTGTTGCTTTTATAAAATGAACAGGCTCTTGGTAGTGTTTGAATCATGTTTGGATGATTGTCACCGTTTCTATTCTTTGCATTCAACATTGTTTTAGACCAGCTATACTCTAAGTGTGTTCCGCGGAACCCTAGGGTTCCGTGATACCTCTGTCGGGGTTCCGTAAGAATTTAGAAAAAAAAATCAAAACACCTCTCTCTGGTCGCTCCGCGGCTGCGCGGACTCCGCGGCCGCGCGGAGACAAAACGCTATGAACGTTACTTATTTATTTATTTGTATTTGTAGAAACATGTGTTACAATAGCTGGTACAATATATCATAAGTTTGGTATCAACAATTTTATACTTGTACAACCCGTTCGCTCTAAGTTTGCCGTTCTGTGGAATGCGCGTACCCTCCCCCACGTGACAACAAAACTTATAATGTGTCATAGTTTTACCCAAATATTACAATTTTTATTGTTACAATTAAATAAAAAATATTTTTATATTAGGTTTGGTGACGCTACTTTTCGAACGTCATACCTATCGCCAGCGGCAAACTTAAAACGTGCGGGTAGTATACTTGTGAGCGCGTAGTCTCTTTGATAAAAGCCGCCTCTGAATTAGACGCTATAGTTGTCAACAAGCGACTTTCGACTCTAACTTCAAAGGATAAAGTCGATATTGTTTACAACGCAATTTTTAAATTTCTGTTTTTATTTTTGCTTTTTGTTTATCAAAGGTGCCGACTCGAGTATTTTCGAGAATATTTGAGATCGAGTCTAGGACTAAGTATAAAAGCGTCGCCCGTCGTCAGTTGACGATTAGCGTTCGGAGCGATAAGTTACTGCCTACTTACAAGCTCGCTAGCGAGAAACTAGTGTTCATTGTTTTACTGCCTGCTGTATTCTGTTGTCTCAGTTTTGTACATTTCTTCACCGTAGGTACTAAATTTAGTCTCTTATACGCAGTAACGATTGTGGATTATTTAAACCCCACTATCCTGACGTGTAACATTATAAATAAAGAAGAATGGAACGTTGGCTTAAAGGTGTTAAACGTGTTGCAACAACATCTTCTAATGACGCTGAATGTTCAAAAGCAGTGCGCGCGGAGAATATAGCAACCACCGATTCAGAAGATGATGCCACGACGTCAAGCTCGACGGTTTCAAAGACGAAAAGAAGGAAGTATGATGAATCTTATATCAGTTTCGGATTTGTTGATTCCAACGGCTCACCTCTCTGCATGCTCTGTAGTAAACTGCTTCCTAATAGTTCCATGGCACCTGCCAAATTGCGCCGACATTTAGAAACTGTACACCCCGAGTCTAAAGACAAGAATAAAGAATTTTTTGTTCGCAAAAAAGATCAGTTATTAGAAAGTCAAAAAAATATTATGCATGTAACACAAACTATCAACGAAAAGGCCACGGAGGCATCATATTTAGTTAGCTATCGCATTGCACAAGCAGGTGAAGCGCATACTATCGCTGAGAAATTAATAAAACCATGTGTATTAGACATAACAAAATGTATGCTCGATGAAAAATCTGCAAAGCATCTTTCTAATGTTCCGCTATCAAACGATACTGTTTCACGACGAATCCATGATCTGGCAAGCTACGTCAAACAAGAACTAGTTACACGTCTACAAAATACACGATTCGCCTTGCAAATGGACGAGTCGACTGATGTCGCTGGTTTGGCTATCCTGCTGGTTATTGTGAGATATCCATATAAAAGTTCTTTTGAAGAAGACATGCTTATGTGTTCATCGCTGCTTACAAACACTACCGGGGAAGAAATTTTTAATAAAATAAATATATTTTTTGAAGAAAATAATCTCAGTTGGAACAATTGCATTGACATTTGTACAGATGGGGCCAAGGCGATGACAGGTAAAACAGCAGGAGCAGTGTCACGAATTAAAAATAAAGCGCGTAATTGTAGTTCCAGTCATTGTATTCTGCATAGACAAGCACTTGCGATGAAGCAAATGCCGTCTAATCTAAAATTAGTTATGGATGAAGCGGTAAAAATAATTAATTTTATCAAATCACGACCACTACAATCCCGATTGTTCTCATTATTGTGTGAAGATTATGGCAGCAAACATAAAACACTGCTGCTCCATACAGAAGTGCGATGGCTGTCTCGGGGTAAAACTTTAACAAGGCTATTTGAACTTAGAGCCGAGTTACAAATGTTTCTTTCAGCAGATACTTCTTTTAATTTGAAGGACCGTTTGTATGATAAAACTTGGTTGTTCCGATTGTCTTTTATGGCGGATATCTTTCAAAAACTTAACGAATTGAATTTATCGTTGCAAGGTAAACAGAAAACAGTGTTTCAGGCCTATAATAAAATAACTGCTTTTAAAAGAAAATTAGATTTTTGGATCATTTGCATTGGTAAGAAAGAAATAGAAAGCTTTACGTTACTCAGTGAGTTTGTTAGCGAAAACGACTCAGTAATGTTTGAAGATGATGTATTTGAATTGGTCCAATATCTCAGTTCGATGCGCGCATCTTTTGAAAAGTATTTTCCCGAAGAACACAATACAAAAATTAAAGTGAATTCATGGATTCATAATCCTTTTTTACCCAACTTGGAAAAGCCTGAAAACATGTCAAACGAGATATATGAATCTCTTTTAGAAATGTCATCAGACACAAGTATGGAGTCACTGTTCAAAACGACGCCTCTCAATGATTTTTGGTGCAGAATCCAAGATGAATATGCAATGCTTGGCCAAATGGCTCTGGATATTCTGCTCCCGTTCCCAACTACATATTTGTGCGAAACAGGATTCTCTACCTACGCAGCCACGAAAACAAAATATCGCAATAGACTGGACGCCGAAGCTGATATGAGACTCCAACTTTCTTCCATCAAACCTGATATCAACCAATTGATGAAAAATAAAAAACAGTTTCATACCTCCCACTAGTTAGATTTTTTCTTTTTTAATGTTTTCTATTGTTGTCGTTGCCAAGTGGTGAAGTAAATAATAATTAGTAACTGTTAGATTGTACTTTTATTATGCTGATTAATAAAAAATACACTTATAAAAACAATTGTTTTATTGTAGGGTTCCATCAAGTATTTTGCTTCCCAAAAGGGTTCCGTCATTTAAAAAGTTTGAGAACCACTGTTTTAGACTATTTCGACTGATTTATAATAATAATTATTTATTTATTTCAAGTAACACATACTCATTTACAAAAGTTATTAATACCAATAGTCACATTTAAAATACATTCGATCAATATTCAATTAATCAATGTCAATTAAAACTTAAAAAAGGAATTGTTCTATTTATTGATTTAATAGATGAACTTTCAATTGTTTATTTTTGGCTACCGTAAGTTGCAATTGCATTGATTATCAACATAGTGTTAACTAGGTCTTCTTACAAAGTCCTAACTAACATCATAAATGCAAACGTGAGTTTGTTTATTTGTATGTTACGCTTTCACGACAAAACGGCTGAACCGATTTAGATGAAATTTAGTACGGAGATAGATGTAATCCAGACGGTTAAAGGCTATTATTTATCCAGGTATGTTCACCACGTGGGTGAACACACGGATAAAAAAAAAACAAAACCATTTATTTCCATTAGACCATTTACAGGCACTTTCGAATTGTCAAAGCTAGATGAGTCTGTCAGTTAGTCAAAAATAGTTGAAGCTATTTGTCCGTTCCAAAGCGTTAACAGTTTTTAACATTCAACCCCTCTCGAGTTTATTACTTGTACCACCGCCGCATTTGCGTAATTCACACGGAAGCTAGGAGAGTGTGCCTGACATAATAATAAGCGCATTGCATTGCCAAACATTATGCATTGATATTTGATGCTTTGTAATCTATCTGCAGTTGTGGGACTTATTTAATCAATTCAATTCGAATCATTTATTTCCAATTAGGCCTAATAACAAGCGCTTTTGAAAGTCAACAAAAAAAAACAATTTAGTTGTCCATTCCAAAGAGTAGTGTCCTATGGAGAAGAACGGGCAAGAAACTCGTTACACACGACACGGACTTAGTTATCAGTAAAATACCTAGCTATCGCTCTGCCGGGGTGGCCTAGAAGTAAAGGCACTTATATCTCAAGTAAGAGTCTGTGGGTTTGAGCCCTGAAGAAGGTACCAATGAGACTCTTTCAAAGTCATAATTACGTACTTTCTAAAATTATCTATAGACATCACTGACTAACGCTTTATGGAAACATCGAGAAAATCTAGGCTTGTCTAAAGCGCCAATCCGCCTTGAGTAAGCGTGGTGATCAATGCTCACTTCTCTGCATCAGAAGAACTTACCTTTATCCAGAAGTGGGATAGTCAATAGGTCGATGATGATGATGATGATGCCTCCAACTCTTAAATAAGAACCCACACAAATTTTTCACCTGTTTGCTGTAAGTCTCATGTGAGTAGTGGGCGAGTCTATTGCAAGGTCGTTGCTGAGAGCTACCGCGGCCCCGGAACATTAAGGGCGAAGGAAGGAGATCCTGAGTTCGAATTCCGGTTCGGGCAGAGGCAATGGGTTGGTTTTTAAGTGAAATTTCTGTCATCGGACGGGAAATCATCTAACGACAATATCTATACTTATAATAAATCTGTAGAGAGGTCAATTCTGTACATGAAATATATTTCCAAAATAACTATCAGGGGGTGATTAGGGATCGATACTGATGCCAAAAATGCAATCAGTAAAATTTTTGTCTGTCTGTCGGTCTGTCTGTCTGTCTGTCTGTCTGTCTGTCTGTCTGTCTGTCTGTCTGTCTGTCTGTCTGTCTGTCTGTCTGTCTGTCTGTCTGTCTGTCTGTCTGTCTGTCTGTCTGTATAAACTCTATAGAAACAAAAACTACTCGACGGATTTTAACGAAACTTGGTACAATTATTTGTCATACTCCTGAGCTGGTTATAGTATACTTTTCATCACGCTACAATCAATAGGAGCAGAGCAGTGAAGGGAAATGTTGTCATTTTGTTTAAACGCGCTAATCTCAGGAACCGCTGGTCCGATTTAAATAATTCTTTCAGTGTTAGATAGTCCATTTATCGAGGAAGGCTATAGGCTATATATCATCACGCTAAGACCAAAAGGAGCGGAGCACCACTATTCCACGCGGACGAAGTCGCTGGCAGAAGCTAGTAAATAATAAATCCATTTATTTTCTCTTCACAATAGACGTAGGTCTTATAAATAATTTTTGCCTTATCTTAAATTTCACCTATGTGAGAGACTGGTGCCTGATGTAGGTTTCAATTTAAAAAAAAACCTGTGTTACAGGGGGGTTAGACAAGTGGCAAAACGCTAACGCTAACGCTATAGAATAGAAAACAAAATGTATGGGAATGACATTCGTTTACGACTAGCTATATGTCATTCCCATACATTTTGTTTTCTATTCTATAGCGTTAGCGTTAGCGTTTTGCCACTTGTCTAGCCCCCTAGGTCACCAGTGCCCCTCACCCTCGGTTAGAATTAAGAAGTACATTTTTGTTTTGAATTTCACCAGACTATGAAAGGAGAAGATAATTGATAAATAAAGTAAGGGATGCAAATTTAAAGCAGAATCAACTGTGAATATGTTTATTGTGTTATGAGTGTAGTTTTAGATAAGTGGATGAATTAATGTAATGATGGATGAATGCGAGTCGTATGATGCGATGGCATTTTGGAATGGAGAGATACATTAGTTTTATGAGAGGATTGATAAAAGATTATTTGAATTTGTGTTCTATCTATAAATAAGTTTGAAAATACGTGTATACGGGGTCTTCCCATTACGTAAAACCAAAAACATCCTTCAATAGACAGCTTCCCAATCCTCTTCACTTGTAATTCTCACAAGCCGTTTAGTCTCCTTCCACACATTTCTCGTCAACACTGTATCGTTCGCGAACCAACTACTGTAAAACTCATGACAGTCTCTGTAATGTTTCCCACTTTCACTATCAAACTTTGGATCCACTGCCAAAAACACTGCCATGGTCGCTACCCTGGGTAAAGGCCTGCCAAACGCCAACAACGCAGCATTGAACACATTCTTAATAAAGTCATTGTCGAAATTCCTAAAGAATTCCGACTTTCCTAATCCTGGGTCCATGCTGTAAACACTAACACCACTGCTTCTTATTCTCTTCTCCATTTCCACTGTAAATAGTACGTCAGCCAACTTTGCGTTGCAGTAGTATCCGAAATTGGAGTATCTTCCGACATCGTTCCAGTTTTCTAGGTCTACAGTCCCCAAGATCAAAGCCAATGATGAAACGTTGACGATCCTGCTCGGTGCAGAAGCTCTTAATATCGGGAACAGGAGAAAAGTGAGAAGAAACGATCCGAAGTAGTTGACCTGCATCATCAGTTGCAGGCTGTCTTCGGTCAGCCTGTCTTCCAAGCCAATAGCTCCAACATTGTTGATCAGGATATCTAATCGCGGTTCTGTCTTCACTGTTGTATCAGCGAATCTTCTGACCGAGGATAAGGATTCGAAGTCCATTTGTCTGGTGATGACATTTTGATTCCCAGAAGCTTCTACGATGGTTTTTCTGGCGTCAGCTAACTTTTGGAGGTTTCGGCTGGCTATGATGACTTTAGCGCCTCTCCTGGCTAAGTTTTTGGCTATTTCTAGACCGGTTCCAGCGGTTGCGCCGGTGACCAGCGCCACTTTCCCATCGAGTCGGACGCTGGTCTCACAGTCCGTAAAATCGTCTCTGACAGTCATTACGCGTCTACTTGCGGAGGAAGTTTTGTTAGTAGTGATTCCGGTTGTAGAAGTCAAGACAAGGTTACAAACTGACAAGGTCTTCATAACCAAGTTATATGAACACATTAATGAAAATAGTATTAGATATCGGGTGTCCAAACGTACATTAAAAATATAAATAAAACAGATGTCTCCTAGAGCTCTTGATAGCTATTTTTTATTGTATTTTGGAGTGATATTGACTGATACACTTCGGAAGAGACGCGATCTCAGATAGTGCATATTCACTCTCACCTTGAAGACTCCTAGATTATACGAATCGGGGAACATAGAAGCAGGCATAGAATTCTTTTCAGAGGTTTATCATGTTAATTTTTTTTGGAATCCAAAATTACTTACCCAGCTGCTTAATTCATGATTATCGCATCTACATCAATAATTTAATTGGACATATTTATAGTTTTACCCAACGCAGCAACTGTACTAGTTACATAATTGTTTACTGTCCATTAAATGGTGCTATCTCCTGCAGTGTCCCAATGTCCTGGCTGAACTAAAGCGTGGTCACAATGGATGCGAAGCAGGCCGTGAGATACGTGGGGGGGTTAACACGCAGTGCGTAACTGGTTTACGTAACTGCTCATGTTGTTAGGGTACCGTAATGAAATTTTATATTTAGATTTTAGATTTTTTCTTTAACTTAACAGTACTGTAAGAATATATTTTATTTGATTAATATACCTATAGTCTTATGTAAATATTTGCAGCTGAACCAATCATTGTAGCATTAAGATTTTCAAAAAAGGAAAAATAAAGTACCTATACTTTTTATCTGGAAACAAAAATATCTCAGGTATGGAGATGTTGAATAAACGAATATTTTCGTTTTATTGATTTCAATATAATATTTTATTTTCGCCAGCGGTTTTGCCCGCGTGGTCTATACAAATTCTGATTAAAAATGACATAGTTTTATACAAACTTTGTTCCCCTTGTTCATCCGCTTAGGGAATTTTGGAAAATCCTTTCTTATTAAATATCTAAGTCATGCAAAGAACACACCAAGTGTCAGGTCTTTACGATCAGCCGTTTAGGCGTTTGTTCGTTGATCCGTCCATCATTCAGGATAAAGCCTTTTTTTATATGTATTAAACATTTTAGATCATTATTTTAAACCTATGTAGTTGATATAATAACGATCGCTGTAACAAGTCATAGTCATTGATTCTGACCTTACGCTTCAGTACAAGGTAATAACCACGCTAGTCTTGACTTCTTATTATGAAACAAATATGTATGTAGGCACTATTGTTTTGCTAGTTTCAACATTAATTTTATCTAACGGATTATTTTACATTCATCATCATCAGCCTATATATTGTCCCACTGGCCTCTTTTCACACAGAGAAGGCATAAGCATTTATCACCACGCTTGCTCAAGGCGTTTGGCGATTTCAGGTTTCCGCACGATGTTTTCCTTCACCAGTCAGTGGTGTCTAAGATATACTTAGAAATTACATATGACTTTAGGAAAGTCACATTGATACTTGCCAGGATACGAGCCTGCACGCTCGTACACGAGAGTCAGGTACCTTAACCACTAGGCTACCACGACACTTTTAATTAATACACTTGTAATTCTACATTACCTTTCAAAAATACTAGCTGATTCCTGTGGCATTGCTCACAGTCGAGAGAGTTTTTTTAACTTACCCAGATAAAATTATGCTATGTCATTTCCCAGGGCTCCCATCTATTTATTTCAATCGTTCGACCGTCTTACTGACAGTTAAGTTGTGAGGCGAAACTTAAATAATTAAAAGTTAGACGATTTGGTAAAATTAAACACAAACTTAAAAAAACACTTATATACAGAACCCTTGTTCGAGGAGCTCGTGGCTAAGTAACAGCCGCATGGTTCGACCGATCAAAGGTTAAGCTGCGCTTGGCGCGGTCGGTCCGTGGATGGGTGACCATCTTTGTCATAGCGAGACTCCTCCGTGCCTCGGAAAGCACGTTAAGCTGTTGGTCCCGGTTGTTATTTGTACATCTTTGACAGTCGTTACGGGTAGTCAGAAGCCAGAAAGTCTGACAACCAGTCTTACCAAGGGGTACCGTGTTACCCGGTAACTAGGTTGTGGAGGTCAGATAGGCAGTCGCTCCATGTAAAACACTGGTACTCAGCTGCATCCGGTTAAAGACTGGAAGCCGACCCCAACATGGTTGGAAAAAGGCTAGGCAGATGATGATGATACAGAACCCTTGTTCAATATTTGTTATGACAAGACGGTGCTAACCGGTTGTTTTTATTCGTGTGTACCTACTTAATTTATTATTCGGAATCGATATTATTATTCAAATATAATAGTTAAGTATTTATTGAGTTTTCGGTAGTTTTTATTGCCTTGTTTCACAAGTAACTAGTTTTTGTTACTTGGTGGTTAAAGTACAATCTTACTAGAGGTTATCTCTTCTGTCCAGCAAAATACATAGAAAGTCGCGAGTCCCCAAAGAGTATCTATTTTAAGGGCTGTCAAACAGTTCTCCAGACCAACTTCGGTCACGGCGACCAATATTAACGTAGACTAGCCAGGTATGCAGGAGATATTATAGTGCACAAGTGCTTGCGCAGACAAAGGTGCACTCTCTATTCTCTCACTCTTAAAAATTCCCGTGGGTCGGCAATGCTGGACCGGGGAGAGATCAAGCGCAGGACTGACAGCTTTACGTGCTCTCCGAGGCACGGAGCATGGAGGGGTCTCGCTATATTAAAAAATCCTGACCGCGGCTAGGGCAGCTTAACCTAGCTGTTACTTAGCTTAGACCGCCTCAATAGAATTCTCTTTGATTCTTCTTTTTTAACCATAAAATTCTTTCAACAGAAAAGCAGATTAAAAATGGATCGTCATTTTAAAAGCATTATAATGGACCTTATTTGTATCTACCATACTGTACAGTTTCCGGCAAATATAATCAAGATTCAATAACAAAGTCATCAATATTTATAAATTTAAGTACCTACTTTTCAGCCCACCTAAGCAAACAGCATATAACACTTTTATTGCATTTCAATTACTATTGACTGTGTATTGTGACACGTAACGTCTAGTAGTGATACTATGTACTGTTCTAGGTACTATCTCTATCAGCTAAATATCATTGTGTTTTCATTCTCTTCCATCCAACTTATCACAGCAATAGTAACAACAGTAAAACATTGGCTGTCGTGGCCCAGATTGCTGACACTAGTCTTAAGCTGTCGAGGGCCGGATTGATGGCAGTGGCGGGCCGGATTTGGCCCGCGGGCCGTAGTTTGGAGACCCCTGTTCTAAATTAATCCCATTACTTGGAACAATGCTACCTTTCATTAGGCTTTTTAAGGCTGAACTAATTTTAATCGAGCTTCGTTGTTTACATAAAAGAGATTTAATTAGGAAACTAGATGATCCGGTGTACTTCGTATCAACTACATAACTTTTTCTTACCGTTTAAACCTTCCTTGGACTACGACAAACATTTCAAAACCAAAATCAGCTAAATCGGCCAAGCCGTTCTCGAGTTTTAGCGAGACTAACGAACATTAATTCATTTTTATATATAAGAATATAATTTAATTATAATTAAAGAATTTAATTTTTTTGTTTGTAATTGCGGCAACATAAATACATGATCTGTGAAAATTTCAACTATCTAGCTATCACGGTTCATAAGATTCAGCCTGGTGACAGACAGACAGACGGATAGTAGAGTCTTAGTAATACGGTTCTGTTTTAGAACCCTACAAAACAGCAGTCTAAGCTCAAAAGTACCTTAAATATCTCAACTTCTTATATTTTAAAATCGACTACAACACATGTTATATCTATAGCTACTTCCTCATTCACTAACTAGTACATCACTTCACAATGACTACGTTTATATTTGAGACGCGTCTCTTCTATAATGGTTCAGACTTCGAACTGTTTAGAAATACGAAATACTTAGGTACTATGTGTAGGTGCGGCCTAAGGAATATCTAAATAGTACCCAGTAACTAGGTACTAAGTAGTATCCTATGTCTTAATCCAGGATATAAACTATGTATACGTACTCATCCAAATCAATAGCACTTAAATTTCGTTCAATAACAGCTACAATCTCACTATAGTGAGCAATGAGTTCGTCAAAAGAGCCGTTTGGAAAATCTCTTTTTTTTATATTCTTGTTATAGACTTCTAGATTAAGTACTAACTAACTAATCAGATTTTTTTAAGGATTTGAAATCATCAAACGAATCCTACTGCTGTGGGTGGGACGGGAGGGAGTGTCAGAGTCTTACTGACGAAAAACCATCCATGTTCTCTTTCGAACTACTTGTGTACGAGTATGCGGGTTGGAGTTCTGGCAAGTACCAATGTGACTTTTCTAAAGTCATATATTATGTATATGTACTTTCTAAGTGCATCTTAGATGCCACAGACTAACGGTGAAGTAAAACATCGTGTGGAAATCTGCTTTAAGCAAGCGTGTTCTCTGTATTAGAAGAGGCCTGTGCCCAACAGTGGGACTTATAGGCTGATGATGATGATGATGATCAATTAGCCTTAGGACCAACCATTTGAAGTAAATAAATAAATAAAATATCTTTGGACAATTTCACACAGCGCCATCTAGCCCCAAAGTAAGCAACTAATATGCTTGTGTTATAGGTGCTAGATTAACGGATATACTACTTATATGCTTTATCATACATATTATACATAGTAACACCCAGACCCGTCACAGAAATTAAAATTCATCATTTCAATTTCTGCCTGGCCGGGAATCGAACCCGGGACCTCTTGCCTGGTATCAGTGCCGGTTTTACACCCATCAGCGCCCTGGGCGAGATTTTTGCGGCGCCCCCTAACTGCAATTTAAACCCATACGGAAAAAAACTGGCCAAGTGCGAGTCAGACTAGCGCACCGAGGGTTCCAACATTTGGAAAGAATCGGCGTCGGCGTGATCAATACTGGAAAAGTTTTTAACCAGTGCGCATTTTTTTTTGATGGTTCGGTATCAGTAATTGAACACATTTCTATGTTTAGTAAGTAAAAGTAAGTAAAACATGGGCATAATCTTTTCGTAATAGCACTACACTGCCTAAGCATGCAAGAGCGAGCTCACAAGTACAATACGACTCAGCTGATATCTACACACAAGCCGACCGGCGAGTTTTAAACAAATTAAGTTCTTAAATGAATATTTTGCGCAAACGATAACTTTTTTCAAGTACTAAGAAAAAACTAAAACTAAAAACTACAACTAAACTGAAAAATACGTGTTTGAAAAAAGTGTTGAAGTTTATTTAGACAAAATTTGCGCACTGGTTAAAAAAATCTTGTATATCATACATATCCATATCAAATTTCAGCTTTCTTGTACTAAAGAACGCTTAGCTATACCGTGGACAGACAGATAGACATAAGGTCATGGCGAAACTATAAGCGGGGTGTCCATTATAAATACCAAAAATAGTTCCCTGACTTTTCCCTGACCATTCTACCACATTTCCGTGATCCAATATTGTCGTCTTATGGAAAATATTATATTATTTTGTTTTTAACCAGAGTGTATACTTTGGACTATTTATGTTAAAAATTTAGACCATGTGTATAGGTAGGAAAAGATATATTATCTGTTTTTGGAGTTATAAGCCATAAACAGTAAGCTAAGAGATCAACAGAGCAATATGAGTAAGAGCGCGAGCGAAGCGAGCGCGATTTTTTTTTTAGGAATATGAGCATCAATATTCTTAGGAATCATATTTGTATTTCATGACTCTTACATTTTCCTGAAAATCCGTGACCACCTATTGCTTCCCTGATTTTCCAAATAGTGGACACCCCGATAAGTTTTTCTAGTCGCCTACGGCCTTACCCTAAAAACTATAAATAATAAGGTGAGAAAAAATCAGAGGAATAAGAGTTAGAGCGCGAGCGAGGCGAGCGCGAAATTTTTTAAGTAATAGGTATGTGCAACATAATAATCCTTACTAATATTATAAATGCGAAAGTAACTATGTCTGCCTGTTTGTCGCGTTTTCACGCCAAAACTACTGAACCGGTTTAAATGAAATTTGGTACACAGATAGTCTAGAGCCTCAGAAAGGACATAGGCTACTTTTTACCCGGGTGCGCGAAGGAGTTCACTCGGGATGTGGGTAAAACAGCTAGTAACAATATAATAATAATTGAATGCTTCGTTTTTGGGGGGCCCCGTGACAATGGCGCCCCGAGAGCCCTTATGGTATAGACGATACTGGAGGGGCACCAACACGCCCATTCTCATTTGCCGGAAAATTGACGACAGTTTTTTTCTTGTCAACTTTTGCATTTTAATGTCAATAACGCAGAAAAACCCGAAATTGATAGACATTTGATGAAAAATTCAATAAAACTTTTGCTAAGCAAACTATATGTATGAGGGTAAGTAGGCCTCAAAGAATGAGAGGATATAAAAAGGGCGCCTGCGGCGCCCCTTCAGATCCGGCGCCCTGGGCGGTCGCCCCACCTCGCCCTACCCTAACGCCGCTACTGCCTGGTATCGTATGTACATAGGTACTATACAAAACACCGTTTTCTCAGTATAAGTAGGTAAACAATTGAAATCCTACACCTAGATCTCAAGGCACGCAGAGACGTCATAAAACGGCCTGTGTGCACAGAATCCGTGTGTGTAGACATTATTAGTGATGCGCCTCGTCGCTCTTACTGGGAAAACACTTTCCCACTTGACCGCAGAATCCTTCTGGGGTGGCGGTCCAAGTTATGAGCGATAAGGTTTTGTTTTAATCAGTTGCCGTCTTACTTATAGAATACCTGTAATCTGAAGTTTAAATATTTCTCAACTAATCCTTACTTGTCGTAATCCAGGATTAAGCTACTAACTTAAGTTCAGATTAACGCTAAACAACATTAATTTATGAGTGAGATTTTTTCTAATCCGTCGCTAAGCATCAGATTAAAAATTAATTAGACTTTAAAAGTAAGGTAGTAAGAGTCTGACACTCCCTCTCGCTCCACCTATGGCAGTCATTTGATGATTTATCATCCGAAAGAAAAGGGCACTAATATGCTAGTCAAAAATTTAAAAGGTCTACGTAAATAAATAATTACGACAATAAATAATTACCCACGTATTATAATATGCAAGAAATTAAATATGAAAAAATAAAGGTATGTAAGTAGGTAAAAAAATATTATATTATTTACACAACAAATATATTTTCTTGCTATAAACTGCAATCATTCAAAGGACAATAGCAATTTGGTCTTTAAAACGTTGCTTTTATATAATGAACAGGCTCTTGGTAGTGTTTGGATCATGTTTGGATGATTGTCACCGTTTCTATTCTTTGCATTCAACATTGTTTTAGACTATTTCGACCGATTTATAATAATAATAATTTATTTATTTCAAGTAACACATACTCATTTACAAAAGTTATTAATACCAATAGTCACATTTAAAATACATTCGATCAATATTCAATTAATCAATGTCAATTAAAACTTAAAAAAGGAATTGTTCTATTTATTGATTTAATAGATGAACTTTCAATTGTTTATTTTTGGCTACCGTAAGTTGCAATTGCATTGATTATCAACATAGTGTTAACTAGGTCTTCTTACAAAGTCCTAACTAACATCATAAATGCAAACGTGAGTTTGTTTATTTGTATGTTACGCTTTCACGACAAAACGGCTGAACCGATTTAGATGAAATTTAGTACGGAGATAGATGTAATCCAGACGGTTAAAGGCTATTATTTATCCAGGTATGTTCACCACGTGGGTGAACACACGGATAAAAAAAAAACAAAACCATTTATTTCCATTAGACCATTTACAGGCACTTTTGAATTGTCAAAGCTAGATGAGTCTGTCAGTTAGTCAAAAATAGTTGAAGCTATTTGTCCGTTCCAAAGCGTTAACAGTTTTTAACATTCAACCCCTCTCGAGTTTATTACTTGTACCACCGCCGCATTTGCGTAATTCACACGGAAGCTAGGAGAGTGTGCCTGACATAATAATAAGCGCATTGCATTGCCAAACATTATGCATTGATATTTGATGCTTTGTAATCTATCTGCAGTTGTGGGACTTATTTAATCAATTCAATTCGAATCATTTATTTCCAATTAGGCCTAATAACAAGCGCTTTTGAAAGTCAACAAAAAAAAATAATTTAGTTGTCCATTCCAAAGAGTAGTGTCCTATGGAGAAGAACGGGCAAGAAACTCCATGGTTACTCTTCTATACTAATATTATAAAGAGGAAATATTTGTTTGTTTGTAAGGATTTATGTCAAAAACTCCTGGACGCCATTAGAATGCTACATCTTTATGAAGTGTCATAGGCTATATTTATTTCCAGAAATAATTAGGGTGCGATACTAAAACCTGAATAATGTAACCCAAGGTGTAAAAAAATTGTCCATGCGGGCGAAGGCGCGGGCGGAAAGCTAGTTTTAAATAAGTTTTAACAATTTTCTTTTCTTAATACTCACACAATATAAGTAAGCATCCATTACTCGTTTCTGATGTCAACTTTTATGGGTCAGAATGCCGTCGGGTATTGTGGAGTAACACCGGGACCTAACTTTGTTGAAAAGTCGATCCGTGACGGGTGATATTGCCAGGCGGGCCACTGGCCACTTATTAAATGCTAATTACCTTTTTTGTAATGAGAAATTAATCATCAAATGACAGTCGCTGTGAGCAGAGCGGGAGATAGTATCAGACTCTTGGGTGAATCTTCAATATTTTGCTGTTTCGTTTTCGAATCGTCATTACCCTCACCACCGACTGTCGTTTAAGGGCGGGTTCGACCAAACTGGAATATATTTTATTCTCGGCGTAGATCTCTTATTACTCGAGAATAAATCAATTTCACGTTTAACCAACTACAATTCGAGGAATAACGATTCTATTCGGGAATAGTCACTATACCACCATTTTGCGTGGAATAAGAAGTTTATTCAAGGAATAATAAAATGGCGTCTTATTGACTTATGCTGTCATTTTGATTCACTGACATTTTAATTTTATTATTTTTAATTTATTTAAAGGGCTTTGTCGCTTGGCAGTTACTTTTCTACGCTATAATACGACAAATTAGAGTTGACATGAGTAATGCTTCTGCACCCTCCCGTTTGTAGAACAATTTTTTTTGGCCGCGTATTACATTCGTTCACATTCACTTCGCTATTCGTGAGTAGCCTATCCAAGTAAAGCTATACGCTAGATTGCATGGAAAAACGACTGATGATTTACTCGAGAACACAATCGTGGTATATATTATTTTCCGCATTCTTGTATAAATTCAGGTTTGGTCGAATCTACCCTAAATTGTATAATTTACAAGCATAAAATTATTATGTTAAATAGTGAAATAGATATAGCCTCATAATGTAGGTAAATATTGAATTTTATACGGCTGGTAATAATGAAATTCGTGTGAGGAAGCGAAAAGCCAACCTGTATAGCCAAGCCAGCATATTTTTGAAGATTCCCTCATACTGACTAAAACCCATTCATGTTCCTTACTTCGCATTTTGTGTTATGAAAAAGCCAACATAAACTGCGGGTTTTAGTTGGGCCGATTAAAAGTTTGGTGGAACCGGCTGTTAGATTGTTTAACGTAACAAACAGCGCCACTGCTGAATGCTAGATCCTTACTTCTTTACTAATATTATAAATGCGAAAGTAACTCTGTCTGTCTGTCTGTCTGTTACGCTTTCACGCCAAAACTACTGGACCGATATAAATGAAATTTGGTACAGAGATAGAATAGACCCTGAGGAACAACATAGGCTACTTTTTACCCGGGTGCGCTAAGTAGTTCCCTCGGGATGCGGGTGAAACCGCGGGAAACAGCTAGTATAATATAACTTGAGCAACAGACTTGCTTACCTTAAAATGTGTAACACGCGTTTGCCTTCGTTTTCAAAGTCAAATATCTAGATACTAAGTTACAAAGTCAACTCAGTATTATTTATTTCAAATAGACCTCTAAGGCTTCTCATGAAAGGTCAAACCAGTTGAAGGTCCTATGGAAAAGAACAGACAAGAAACTCCTTGGATATTTTTAAATAATAAATATGGATGCAGTTATAAAACTTCAATAATATAATAAAAAGAATATTTCCGTGTTTCTTAGTTATTTAATATCACTGCAAAAAGCTTAGAAAAGTCGAAATACATTCAGCTTAGTATCGCTTTTAATATGGATAGGTACATCTATAATATAAAAATTAATCGCTGAATGTGTTGCTAAGCGCATAACTCGAGAATGGCTGGACCGATTTTTATCTGGGTGCATTAAGGGTTTTATACGGGTGGGACACGAGTGAAACCGCAGGCAACAGCTAGTTAAAATATAATATAAATTCATTTATTTTCTCTTCACAATAGATAGAAGTCTTATAATTAAATAATCTTTGTTTATCTTAAATTTCACCTATGTGAGAGACTGGTGCCTGATGTAGGTTTTAATTTAAAAAAAACCTGTGTTACAGGTCACCAGTGCCCCTCACCCTCGGTTAGAATTAAGAAGTACATTTTTTTTTTAATTTTACCAGACTATGAAAGGAGAAAAGAATAAGATAATTGATAAATAAAGTAAGGGATGCAAATTTAAAGCAGAATCAACTGTGAATGTGTTTATTGTGTTATGAGTGTAGTTTTAGATAAGTGGATGAATGAATGTAATGATGGATGAATGCGAGTCGTATGATGCGATGGCATTTTGGTGTAGAGAAATACATTAGTTGTATGAGAGGATTGATAAAAGATTCTGTGAATATGTGTTATATCTATAAATAACTTTGAAAATACGCGAACGGGGTCCTATTACGTACAAACAAACAACATCCTTCAATAGACAGCTTCCCAATCCTCTTCACTTGTAATTCTCACTAGCCGTTTAGTCTCCTCCCACACATTTCTCGTCAACACTGTATCGTTCGCGAACCAACTACTGTAAAACTCATGACAGTCTCTATAATGTTTCCCACTTTCACTATCAAACTTTGGATCCACTGCCAAAAACACTGCCATAGTCGCTACTCTGGGTAAAGGCCTGCCGAACGCCAACAACGCAGCATTGAACACATTCTTAATAAACTCATTGTCGAAATTCCTGAAGAATTCCGACTTTCCTAATCCTGGGTCCATGCTGTAAACACTAACACCACTGCCTCTGATCCTTTTCTCCATTTCCACTGTAAATAGTACGTCAGCCAACTTTGCGTTGCAGTAGTATCCGAAATTGGAGTATCTTCCGACATCGTTCCAGTTTTCTAGGTCTACAGTCCCCAAGATCAAAGCCAATGATGAAACGTTGACGATCCTGCTCGGTGCAGAAGCTCTTAATATCGGGAACAGGAGAAAAGTGAGAAGAAACGATCCGAAGTAGTTGACCTGCATCATCAGTTGCAGGCTGTCTTCGGTCAGCCTGTCTTCCAAGCCAATAGCTCCAACATTGTTGATCAGGATATCTAATCGCGGTTCTGTCTTCACTGTTGTATCAGCGAATCTTCTGACCGAGGATAAGGATTCGAAGTCCATTTGTCTGGTGATGACATTTTGATTCCCAGAAGCTTCTACGATGGTTTTTCTGGCGTCAGCTAACTTTTGGAGGTTTCGGCTGGCTATGATGACTTTAGCGCCTCTCCTGGCTAAGTTTTTGGCTATTTCTAGACCGGTTCCAGCGGTTGCGCCGGTGACCAGCGCCACTTTCCCATCGAGTCGGACGCTGGTCTCACAGTCCGTAAAATCGTCTCTGACAGTCATTACGCGTCTACTTGCGGAGGAAGTTTTGTTAGTAGTGATTCCGGTTGTAGAAGTCAAGACAAGGTTACAAACTGACAAGGTCTTCATAACCAAGTTATATGAACACATTAATGAAAATAGTATTAGATATCGGGTGTCCAAACGTACATTAAAAATATAAATAAAACAGATGTCTCCTAGAGCTCTTGATAGCTATTTTTTATTGTATTTTGGAGTGATATTGACTGATACACTTCGGAAGAGACGCGATCTCAGATAGTGCATATTCACTCTCACCTTGAAGACTCCTAGATTATACGAATCGGGGAACATAGAAGCAGGCATAGAATTCTTTTCAGAGGTTTATCATGTTAATTTTTTTTGGAATCCAAAATTACTTACCCAGCTGCTTAATTCATGATTATCGCATCTACATCAATAATTTAATTGGACATATTTATAGTTTTACCCAACGCAGCAACTGTACTAGTTACATAATTGTTTACTGTCCATTAAATGGTGCTATCTCCTGCAGTGTCCCAATGTCCTGGCTGAACTAAAGCGTGGTCACAATGGATGCGAAGCAGGCCGTGAGATACGTGGGGGGGTTAACACGCAGTGCGTAACTGGTTTACGTAACTGCTCATGTTGTTAGGGTACCGTAATGAAATTTTATATTTAGATTTTAGATTTTTTCTTTAACTTAACAGTACTGTAAGAATATATTTTATTTGATTAATATACCTATAGTCTTATGTAAATATTTGCAGCTGAACCAATCATTGTAGCATTAAGATTTTCAAAAAAGGAAAAATAAAGTACCTATACTTTTTATCTGGAAACAAAAATATCTCAGGTATGGAGATGTTGAATAAACGAATATTTTCGTTTTATTGATTTCAATATAATATTTTATTTTCGCCAGCGGTTTTGCCCGCGTGGTCTATACGAATTCTAATTAAAAATGACATAGTTTTATACAAACTTTGCTCCCCTTGTTCACCCGCTTAAGGGCAGAATTTTGGAAAATCCTTTTTTATTAAATATCTACGTCATACAAAGAACACACCAAGTTTCAGGTCTCTACGATCAGCCGTTTAGGCGTTTGTTTTTTGATCCGTCCGTCATTCAGGATAAAGCCTTTTTTTATATGTATTAAACATTTTAGATCATTATTTTAAACCTATGTAGTTGATATAATAACGATCGCTGTAACAAGTCATAGTCATTGATTCTGACCTTACGCTTCAGTACAAGGTAATAACCACGCTAGTCTTGACTTCTTATTATGAAACAAATATGTATGTAGGCACTATTGTTTTGCTAGTTTCAACATTAATTTTATCTAACGGATTATTTTACATTCATCATCATCAGCCTATATATTGTCCCACTGGCCTCTTTTCACACAGAGAAGGCATAAGCATTTATCACCACGCTTGCTCAAGGCGTTTGGCTATTTCAGGTTTCCGCACGATGATTTCCTTCACCAGTCAGTGGTGTCTAAGATATACTTAGAAATTACATATGACTTTAGAAAAGTCATATTGATACTTGCCAGGTTTCGAGCTTGCACACTCGTACACGAGAGTCAGGTGCCTTAACCACTAGGCTACCACGACACTTTTAATTAATACACTTGTAATTCTACACTACCTTTCTTATATACTAGCTGATTCCTATGGCATTGCTCACAGTCGAGAGAGTTTGTTTTTTACTTACCCGGATAAAATTATACTATTTCATTTCCCAGGGCTCCCATCTATTTATTTCAATGGTCGACTGTCTTACTGACAGTAAAGTTGTGAGGCGAAACTTAAATAATTTAAAGTTAGACGATTTGGTAAAATTAAACACAAACTTAAAAAAACATTTATATACAGAACCCTTGTTCAATATTTGTTATGACAAGACGGTGCTAACCGGTTGTTTTTATTCGTGTGTAATTTATTTTCGGAATCGATATTATTATTCAAATATAATAGTTAAGTATTTATTGAGTTTTCGGTAGTTTTTATTGCCTTGTTTCACAAGTAACTAGTTTTTGTTACTTGGTGGTTAAAGTACAATCTTACTAGAGGTTATCTCTTCCAGCCAAATACTTCCGTCCAGCAAAATACATAGAAAGTCGCGAGTCCCCAAAGAGTATCTATTTTAAGGGCTGTCAAACAGTTCTCCAGACCAACTTCGGTCACGGCGACCAATATTAACGTAGACTAGCCAGGTATGCAGGAGATATTATAGTGCACAAGTGCTTACGCAGACAAAGGTGCACTCTCTATTCTCTCACTCTTAAAAATTCCCGTAGGTCGGCAATGCTCGACCGGGGAGAGATCAAGCGCAGGACTGACAGCTTTACGTGCTCTCTGAGGCACGGAGCACGGAGGGGTCTCGCTATATTAAAAAAATGGTTGTCCATCCGTGTCCTGACCGCGGCTAGGGCAGCTTAACCTAGCTGATCTCTCGATCAGCACGGCTGTTACTTAGCTACGACCACCTCAATGGAATTCTCTTTGATTCTTCTTTTTTAACCATGAAATTCTTTCAACAGAAAAGCAGATTAAAAATGGATCGTCATTTTAAAAACATTATAATGGACCTTATTTGTATCTACCATACTGTACAGTTTCCGGCAAATATAATCAAGATTCAATAACAAAGTCATCAATATTTCTATATTTAAGTATGTTATAGAAGTTATAAATATTAACAGGTCCCCTTTTTAGCCAGCTAAAGGGAAGATTGATGGAATAAAATTACGCATTGTGTTGCCGATGTAATATTAATAGGTATCTATGGTCCGTTTGTTTATTGTTCGTAATACTTATATGCAGTGGCGTAACTATACCATCTGGGGCCCGTGGCAAATTCTTTTGATGGGGCCCTATCAGTAAGGCCCGTCACGTTGTACTTAGTTTAACTTTAATAAACCACTTAAAGTAGTAATCCAACAGTTAATAACAATTTTATTTTCAAGAGCATGGGTTTATACATTTACATTCAGCGACGGCCTTAGCCATCGCGAGGCTCCGGGCGGCAGGCCTTTGCGAGGCCCTTGTCTTTAGGCTAATTCTAATAATTATCACATTCTTTACTATGCACGGGACTACAGAGTCCCGGACCTTTGGGAGGCGAACGTGGGCCCGAAGCCAACACGCAGAAGCCTTTTCAGATAACTTTTATGAAATGTGATCATGACTTATGACCGGTTATTGTACCTGTATACACTATAGAAAGGCACCCAGGGACGATCCTCGGTTATATGTTTGATAAGAAATGCTTAAGATTTATACTTAAATATTTTTTTTTACGTTTTTAAATGTTTAATATAATATATAATAATAATATAGTATTGGTTGATTTAGAATAGTTAACAAACACAAAGAGCAACTTTTCCTAAGACTAAATCTTTAATTAAAGCAGATTAGTGTCTTCAGTGCCTGATTAAGCAAGCGCGGGGCCCGCAGAAAATTTGATCGAGGGTCCCTTGATCTGCTATGCGTCTTAAGTGTATAGTGGTAAAAAATAACATTCAATACGCGTGTATGGATAACATATACGATACGACGACAGGTAGTAATACCACCAATTTTCTGAATCCGAGCTGCTTTGTGATTTTTTAAAATTCCATAAAGCGATACACGTCGTTCTACCTATTATTCCATTTTGCCATATTTTCCTAACTCAGTAATGTCGTTTTGAAAGGAAGATATGAGTTATTTTACCATGGCATATATCAGATAACCTATAGGGTTTACTGTAGATACACAGCGCAGATATACAGCGCGAGCTAAGTGAACGCGATTTTTTTAGCATAAATATTATAGGGTATTTTCAATAAATAGTATCCGAAAAAAAATGTCAAATAAATAGGAATACGCAATTGGAAGCGCGAGCGAAGCGAGCGCGAATTTTTTTGTAACATGATAAAAATAAAAAAATTGTAACAAAAATAGAATCTGAAAAGATATAAGAATATATAATTGAAAGCGCGAGCGCAGCGAGCGCGAATTTTCGTCAGCGAGACAATAAAATAATACATAAAAATAAAATAATAAAATTATAGGGAATAAATAATATTTGTTTTTCGCCAAGAATTTCAGGGTTTCCCTGACTGTTGACTAATCTCGATGCTTTCTCTAATCAACTCTTGCTTCCTTGAATTTCACGTTTTTCGTTTTTCGTGAGGGGGCCACAGGTCTTCAATTATATGTATGTATGCAACAAAATACGCTCACGCGAGGTCCGGTTGGGATGCGCGAGGCCCCTTTTGGCGCGGGGCCCGTAGCAATCGCTACTCCTGCTACGTGGTTAATCCGGCACTGAGTGTCATCGAATTCCTAATAATTTTTAGTCTCAAAAACGCATTTCTTCAGAGGTAACACGTGTAGTGGCAATAATTTTCAGGACAATGTCAATATTGGGAAAAACTTCAGTTATTTTTTTCTGTTAAATTTAAACCTATTTCAGCACCGAGATGACATTAAGTTCTCTGTGTTTGTACCATAAATATATTATGCGAATAATACATCCATGGTTTCTACAGAAACCGAGCTTGAAGTGTTTCAAGCAAATTAAAAAATATTGAATAAAAAAAAAATATTGCTCGGGTTGTTGCGCGAGGCCCCTGCAAGAGCGAGGCTCCGGGTGAGTGCCCCGTTCGCCACCCCCTAAGGCCGCCTCTGTTTACATTCATTCACATTCACCAGCCTATACATATACGTCCCACTGCTGGGCATATGCCGCCTCTCAATTAAATGCAATGTTAAAAAAAAATTGCTGAGCTGGCGGCCTCTTGGGCCGGGGCCCTCTTGGGTCGGGGGCCCGTGGCATTTTGCCAGCCCTGCCACCCTATAGTTACGCCACTGCTTATATGGCGTATTGTCATACTTACTGATTCCTTCGGTTCTACTCGTATCCTGTGGTAACTCAATGTGGTAAATCGTACTTTATGATCTACAATTTTGCTTCTGATGCTAAATTAATTTGGTGAAAAATAAAGAGTATAATATTAATCTATCTTTAAGTTTATTTTTTTAATTTAGTTTTATTTATTTAGTATGACTTAGTGCAATTTTTGATAATATTGTCTTTTAAATTTGAAATGCCTCCCTAATGGAATTTTTAAACGAGATTGAAAGAATCTTAAGTCTAGAACATTTCATTTTATAATGATTTGCGTGAATAAATAACAAATATTTAATTTTATCAACACAAACAACCTTTAGCATTTTTAGAGTTCCGTAGTCCAGGGAACCCTTATAGTTTAAAAGGTTAGCATTAATTGGATATACAATGAACTTTAAATTAGCGTAGGTATATAAATAAGTAATCTTTTACTTGAAATAAATGAAGGCTTGCAACGATCAACTGATTACTTCCTACAAGCATAAAGTAATTATAATCAATGTTATTAGCGCAAAAACAAAAGGTGATATAGACAATGCTAATGTCGAGGTCAGTACATCTAATGAAGATAAAGTCAAGATCTATTATCGTAAATCAAATAGCATTTATATACATTTTCACCATTTCATCACAGCGGAAAAAAAAAGTAACGAGGAAAATGCTCTACAAACTTATAAAACTGACTGAAATGCACAAAGTCATTTTGGGTTTTACTTAGGCCTGCAAGATTGGCTTCTACCTTGTCTCTCCATCGTCCTACTTATTGTCCCACTGATGGGCTCAGGCCTCTTCTCATACAGAGAAGGCGAGCATTGATCACTACGCTTACTCAAGGGAAATTTGCGATTTCAGACTTCTTTATGTCAGGTGGTTGTGGCTTAGAGTTAAGGCGGCAGCATGTCATAGCAATCTGACTTTTATGGACTTTCTAAGCGTATCTTGGACACCACTGACTAACGGTGAAGGCATCATATCTCATAGATGGAAAAACCCGTTAGAAATTGCCATCTATTAAATTTATAGAAAAACCCAAGACCCAAGGTTAGTGAATAAATAATTTAGGTAAATAGTCAGATTAGTATAGAGGATATAATAGCTCCTTTATTTTATTTATAAGGATTTCTAGTTGTAAGTAACATAGAGATATCTTGTGAATAACATTATGGTTAAATATTGACTACATTTTTTATTTCTATTCTAAAACAGCCCTATGATTTATCAAGATCTACATGCTAATAATCCAATCTTGGATGATAATTACCGAAAATCATTAGATAAGCCTATCTTACTTTTTCTAAACAGCATTACTCATTTCCCAGTCTTCTTTCTCAGTTATCTTCACAGCCTTTTTCGATTCCTCCCACAAACGCTTGGTCAACTGGCGGTTATGGACCAACCAGTGATTCGGAAACTCGTGGCAGAACTTGAAGAGTTTACCACTTACACCTTCCAAATCTGGTGCTGCTGCCAAATACGATATCTGCTTCCCTACATCTTCCTTTCTCTGTCCAACCATATTAATGAAAAATTGAGAAACGTTTTGCAAAACCCCTGGAATATTGGACAGTAAATTTGTATCTTTAACCAAATAGGGATCAAAGCTATTCGCAGTCACTCCTGTATTCTTCAACCTGTTATCCAGTTCAGCATTAAACAGATCAACCGCCAGCTTAGAGCTTCCTAATGCAGTTATAGCATTGTATCGTCCAAGGTCATTCCAGTGATCAAAATTTATATCACCAAAATAGATTGATGCGGCAACTCCGTTTATGATTCTGCTCGGTGCTGATGCCCTTAACTTAGGCAGCAATAAAAACGTAAGTAAGAATGCTCCGAAATAATTCACTTGCATTGTGAGATTCAAGTCATCTGCTGTCAGTCTATCTGGTAGAGCTATGGCTCCTGCGTTGTTTATTAACACATTCACATTATCTTCCATATTGATTTCATTTGCTAAATTCCTCACTGAACTTAAGGATGCTAGATCGACGGTTTTGTAAGCAACGTTTGGGTTGCCTGTTGCTGTTACGATTTCCTTTCTAGCTGCTTCTAGTTTAACAGCATTTCTGCTCGCGATGATTACTTTAGCTCCATGATTGGCTAAATTCTTTGCGGCTTCAAAGCCCAAACCAGAACTTCCACCAGTCACCACTACCACTTTACCGTTCAGTTTCACGTTAGTGTCACACGTCATGATAAGGACTATACACACTGAAGTCGGTCTACAAACTAAAGCATGAGAGGAAATATATATTCCTTGCATACGTCAAACAACGCGTTTTATATTATTTTTAATTCAAGGCAAGAAGGGTCCTGAGTACCAATGAGATCTCGCTTAATTTCCGCATCGATATATATAAAAATAACTTAGAGGCACTTTGATTGGAACAAAACTCAGACAATCACTACGGAATCTCCGCATTTATAAATTGAGATATCATTCCTTTTGCTTGTTGAAAATTTTGACACAAACGTAAAGATTTGCTCAATCTTAGCCCAATTAAAGTCAGCTTCCAGCTTAACTAGGATAAATATATTTCATGAACCAATTGCCGTATCTACAATCCAACAATTGTAGCATAATTTTTCTATGATTAGACCATGATTCAGACATTTGGGCTTCCGACTACCCATATCGCTTGCCATAGCTATTTGTTTAACATTTGGGAAGGACTCCTTAACACTCTCTTCGTCTTCTAGGTATGTATTGTATTGAGTTTAGTCGTGTAGTATACGGATATCCACAGCTAATTTTACACATATGATTATTTTAGAATAATTATTTTGCAAGGAGTTTCATACGAGATCCTTTGGTTGCCCAGCGAAGTAAAGAGCAATGGTCGCTAATGGAATTTTATGTTCATCATTGAGAGCATTTTTATTACAAAAATTGGTTGCATGCAAGTGTGGGTTTATTCAATAACAATTTCAATGTATTTTTAAATGAACTTCTGTTGAAGTAAAATGTCACTGGTCTTGTTATGATTTTATTGACCCGTAGTATTTCTTTAATTATAAATCCGAAAGTGAGTTGGTATGTTCGTTTAATTGTTTGTTAGGCTTTCAAGGTAAAGTGGATGAACCTATTTAGTTGAAAATGACAGCTTGAATCCTGAAGTCAAATTATATCATCCTTACTAATATTATAAATGCGAAAGTAACTCTGTCTGTCTGTCTGTCTGTTACGCTTTCACGCCAAAACTACTGGATCGATATAAATGAAATTTGGTACAGAGATAGAATAGACCCTGAGGAACAACATAGGCTAAACTTTTACCCGGGTGCGCTAAGTAGTTCCCTCGGGATGCGGATGAAACCGCGGGAAACACCTAGTAATATATATAAGAATCGTTATAAAATACTTTTTATTCGTGTAGGTGACGTGGGTCCCTCAGTATGCGGGTGAAACCCAGGTTAACAACTGATCTTTATATAGTTTTAACTTTTATTTAATTTAAGTTCGCTATGCGTATTAATACTTAGCTCTGCTGTCAAAGTGGATTTCGGATCGAAATTTTAGCTTGTTTTTTGTTATTTGGATAGATAAAAAAAACTATATAGATTCGTCGTTTTATATTAACAAAACGACTACGCTTTTTGTAATATTAATGTTGTGTAATAATAATAATCTCCAGACTGACTTTGATCACGGCGGCTAATCTCAATCAAGACTATCCAGGTACGCAGGAGATATTACAGTGCACAAGCGCTTACGCAGACACAGGTACCCTCTCAATTTCCTCACTCTCGTTGTTAGATGGGTCGGCAATCCGACAGGGGCGAGATCAGGCGCAGGACCGATAGCTTTACGTGCTCTCCGAGGCATGGAGGGGTCACCCATCCATGGACTGACCGCGGCTAGCGCAGCTTAACCTTCCTAATGGTTCGATCTGCACGGCTGTTACTTAGGTACGAATCTCCATATTGTTCTACTACCAATATTGTCTTCTATATCTATATCTTCTATACTTATAATAAATCTGTAGAGAGGTCAATTCTGTACATGAAATATATTTCCAAAATAACTATCAGGGGACGATTAGGGATCGATACTGATGCCAAAAATGCAATCAGTAAAATTTTTGTCTGTCTGTATAAACGTTATAGAAACAAAAACTACTCCACGGATTTTAACGAAACTTGGTGCAATTATTTTTCATACTCCCTAGCTGGTTATAGTATACTTTTCATCACGCTACAATTTATAGGAGCAGAGCAGTGAAGGGAAATGTTGGGAAAACGGGAGAAGTTACTCCATTTTGTTTAAACGCGCTAATCTCAGGAACCGCTGGTCTGATTTGAAAAATTCTTTCAGTGTTAAATAGTCCATCTATCGAGGAAAGCTATAGGCTATATACAGGGTTGGGCAGTATTTGAATTACTTGTAATTAAAATACGTATTTGAAATACAAATACGTATTTAGTATTTGTATTTCAATTACTTCCTTAAAATGTAATTTGTAATTCGTATTTCAAATACTTGACGCCAAGGTATTTTGTAATTTGTATTTCAAATACTTGAGGCTCCAAAATACATTTTAACATTAAAAAATATAATATATTTAGCAGGTTTTCTTTAGCAGGTTTTATTCACTCTCCAACGAGAGGCTGTTTGTCATTTAAAAATCTAGTGTTCATGAAAGGAAACTCTGGTTTAGTGATTAATTAATCTTGTTGTCCTCTACTTTAAATCCCGTGCTGGTCTAGATTTACTTATTTTTTATTTTGTAATTTGTATTTTGTATTTCAATTAGAAATAGCTAAAATACTGTATTTTGTATTTGAGATTTCAAATACCTTACATAAAAATATTTTGTATTTCGTATTTTAATTACCTGCGATACAGTATTTTGTAATTTGTATTTCAATTAAAGCAAAGCATGTATTTTGCCCAGCCCTGGCTATATATCATTACGCTAAGACCAATAGGAGCTGAGAAGTCGCTGGCAGAAGCTAGTTTTAGAATATAAAGCAATATGAAAATCATAATTGTATAGTTTTTCATTTGTTTTTTCATCATAATATTTTCCAATTTTCAAAATTCATGCTACCTTGTTAAAAAAATATGATCATTCTAGAATAACCATGATTATACCTACTACTAATGACTATCGAATCATTTTATCTGTTTATGATCTTGAAAAACCTTTTGTAGGTGCTTCTATAAATATATTTGTAAAAACCGGTAATCTGACTCCCATATCAATTAGGTTCCGTAGTGAATTTTATTGCTTGTAAAAAGAGATTTTACTTACAGAATAACGACCAATCTGCACAAAATAGCGAGTACTCAACTAATAATTTCATTTTCATACATTAAATAAAAATATTACTAATATTTTAATTTTCAATGAGTGAGTATAGGGACTATTGATAGAAATATTGCTTCAGAACCAACACTTTGTTTTTCATTTTAGTGATTACATATTCGTGTTTTAAGGAATACTACAAACCATTTTGTTGTTTTTTAATTTCAATTTTCAAAAAAAATAAATGGTTTGCTTAACTATTCCAGCGTCCACGTAAAACGTGCGTTTAAAACGGTAAATTTTATGAAGGGTTTCTTATTCAACCAACGGAACCCTAAAACAAACAAGCGGCTAATAGCTCGGGCTGATGTCTAAATTACAAAAACATGGTTGAACATTCAACATCAATTTAGGAAATATAACATTAGAATTTTAATGATATAAACTGTATTTTGGCAGCCAGTGTATTGAATATACATATATATCATAATATACATATAGTCACATTTAAAGCGGTATTATATTTTTATAGCTCATGAAGAAATGAACCGAATTAGCTTAATTGTGTTCATTATATTAATGTTTGCCTTCGGTCATTGGGCGTCCGTAAGTAGATTATATAGATTTTTTTTTCCAGAGAATTTGGTTACAGATTTCGTCGTTGTGCGAGCAATACCGCGTAAGAGGAGTTTGTAAATACCGCATAATAATATATATGATTTTTCACTATATTGTAGACAGCAGGGAAAACTTAATATTTTAGCCATTTAATTGTAATTTTATCGACTAAACTTTATAGCAACTCCTTTGTGACAAATTAATTGTACTACGTATATAAATTCTATGCGACGTCTAAATAAACCTAATTCAGGTAAAAATTAGTTAGCGCGATGTGTAATTTTTGCGCCTTTTTCTGTTACGCGGTATTTACAAGCTGCTCTTATGCGGTATTGCACGCACAACGACGATTTGATTTTTCAAGCAAAATTGATTTTTTATGAATCAATCTTGTTGATAATAACTTTTTTCGGATGGGAAATCATCAACGTGGGTGGGACGGGAGGGAGTGTCAGCCTCTTGTGTGGCTGACTCATGATTTTTCTCAGGATTCCTTCCGTCAAGAACGAGCGAAACTGAAATACTCGAATCCGAAGTACATAAAAGATGTGATCGTGTTCACTGGCAGGAAGAGTCGCCAGGACCCTTACCTGACCAACATGACTGGCACCACGCTCGTGCCGTATGGCAATAACATCAGCGTAAGTGATCCTCATTTTCTTAGACATCCCAGCCTGGAGTTGGTTCATTCAGTGGCCAATTTATTTATTTTGTTTTTTCGCTTTTCAGTGTCTCGGTCTTGCTATCTTAACAAAATAAACACACCACTTTTTAAGTTGTAATAAGCGTAAATAACCAAATCATCTAAGTATTTGGCATATCAGCAAGTAGAGATAAATCGTTATTTTTGATATATTTATAAAACGGCTGAACCGGTAGTGATAAAATTTAAATGGGACCACACGGGAAGCACCAGCTTTCAAATAAAAAAATAATCATGAAAATCGGTTCACCCAGTCGCAAGTTATGAGGTAACAAACATAAAAAAAAAAACAAAAAAAAAAAAAGTACAGTCGAATTGATAACCTCCTCCTTTTTTTGAAGTCGGTTAAAAAATGTGGGGCGGTACGATGTACCGGACGGGCTTGTATTTGAATATAGCATCAAAGACCAATAATATAGAGTACTTTATTGCAGCTCACGGTGACCTGGACGCTGCGGTCCGGCGGCGACTTCAAGATCGACACGAAAGTGTGCGACTCTTTCAAGAATAAGTGGATGAATGAGTTCATGAGTTCGTTCACCAACTTGACGTTTAACAAGTGCCCCTTACCGGCTGTAAGTATTCTTCATTATCAGCGCAGCCTTTTCCCGACTAGGTTAGGGTCGAGTGCCAGTCTAAACTGATGCGTATGTACCAGTGTTTTAAATGGTGCGACTGCCTATCTGACGTGGTGACTGGGTCACACGGTATCCCTTTGTCAGACTGGTTGACAGTTTTTCTGGCTTATGACTACCTGTAACGACTGTAAGTATAATTTAGTACCCACTATCCTCTTCTCTTCTTCCTTTAATAAAGAAGAGTTACTCTGCAATATGATTTTTACTGTATCTTGCGAACATTATTAGTAATTCCCATGCTCAAACACTACTTATAAAAACCTGTTATCTGAAGTTTAACTATTTCTCACCTAATCCTTACTTAACGGCGTAATTCAGGATTAAACTACTAACTTAAGATCGGATTAATGGTAAATAGCATTTATGAGTGAAATTTTTGCTAATCCGTTCCTAAGCAGCAGATTAAAAAATAATCTGCCTTTATAAGTAAGACGGTCAGAAAATTGTAATGGTCATATGCGGGCATCGAACCCGTGATACGCAGCACAGCACCCACCTATTGCTATAATAGTAATAGTAGTAGTAGTTTTGAAATAATTGCAAAAACCAAACTCCCGACAATATAAATATTATTTGAGCTTTTTCTCAGGCTCGTTACACGTACATCAACATGGAACTTCCTCCAAAACACATCCCGGTACCCATACCTGATGGCGACTCCTCCATTAAGTTCCAACTCTTCGTCGCCGCCACGAAGGAGCGCATCCTAGAGATTGACACTCTGTTGCATTTCGACCAGAATGCAAGGAAGTCGAAGGGGAAAAAAGGTTAAACAAAAATAAATTTCGAAACAAAAATGTTGTTTTTTATTTCATTAAGTTGTATTCCGTAATTGAACCCACCTGTGACTCCCGATGCATCCTCCGCCCGTACCTATTTTTATTCTTACTAGCTTTCCGCCAGCGTCAGAGCTTTATAGAAACTTTGCCCACATTTTTCACCCCCTTAAGGGTAGGATTTCGGAATATCCTTCCTCATCGGATGCCTATGTCATACAAAGAACACACCCTCCAAGTTTCAGGTCTCTACGATCAGCGGTTTGGACTGTGCGTTGATCCGTCAGTCATTCAGGACAAAGCATGTTATATATATAGATTGCTTGGCTTCTAGGGTCATAGCTTGAGAAATTATTGCAAAAAGAATTTTCAAATCAGACCTGCAGGCCACAACGGGGCAAGAAGTGTTAAAACGCGCTTGTCCACCTCCCGTGCTAGGCCTGTCGTAGTTTCAGAGATAAGATACACAAAAGAAACTCTTCAGACATTTCAAACAAACAATTGATATGATGATTTTGAAATCATTGTTTTGACATCAGAGATCAAGATTTAGAGACCATTATTAAAACTTCAATGATGTTTCGTTACAACTAGTTAAAAGATTACACATTTTTTTAATTTCATTTATGTCAATTAAGCTTTCCTAATAATGATCTCACCATTTGTGTCATAGTTAATGAGAAAAGGTTTTAAAGCACCTGTCCTCGAGAAAATGAAGACCTAGTAGTCCATACAAACTAACATCAAAAACCTATCTCCAGTAAGTAAAACTAAGGACAGATAGAAAATGACCTTTAGTAATCAAACCATTGCCAGGTTTCATTTTCTCGTGCTTAAAAAGTCACTCGTCAAATATGATGGAGAGGAATCGAAGCTCAAATATAAATAAATACTAATTAATTTCAAGTTTAAAGTTATTTATTGTGTCCATATCTTATGAGATCCGCTGCTCGCTCCGCCATCGCGATGATCACGGAATTGGGGAACAAAGACACGGGCGACGGTAGCACGCTGGAGTCTACTACCCGTAGCCCTGATACTGATTTAACTCTGAAAGAACGTAGAATATTTTGTCAACATAAGAGGAACACCTTTACCAGGACCTTTGAAGACTAATGTCAAGTTTCACCAACACCGGATAAGCGGTGGTTATAATATTAAATGAATGCTTGATACTTAGTTATCACTACATGTATAACTACGCAACGGATTTTGATGCGGTTTTTTTTAATAGATAGAGTGATTCAAGAGAAAGGTTTTAGTATATAATTTGTATTCATTGGTTATAATATAGCGGGCGAAGCCGCTGGCAGAAAGCTAGTTAGGTATAAATACGTGTTCTAGCCGACTGGTGGTAAAATTATTTATTAGAATGATATTAAGTGTTTTGATAATTATTCTATTTTTTACCCGACTGCGACAGAAGGAGGGTTATGTTTTTTATGAATATTGTATTAATGAAGGTTCTTTTAACCTAACAGACAGATATATGTTGCTGGGGAGCTTGTTGCGCCACTTCTTCTTCCCAGCAAAAACACATACTGAAGTGGTGAAGGGCGAACGTTTTGAGGGCTTTCTTTTGTAAATTTGACGTTCAAAAAGTGCTTATTTTCAGCCTAGTTTGAATAAATGGCTTTTGAATTTTGGTTGAACTTATCTACCTAATAAAAATTACATTCATTTATTAGCTAACGACCTGGATTAACCATGGATATCTGGACTGTATTTTAAGTCCACGTGACGAATAAAAATGACTATTGTATGCAATATCTTACCGTAAGTCATGATCAACGACCTTCCCCCCGGCGCAGGTGCCTCCCGCGTGGTGCCCGGTCACCGCCACCTCCCTGATGATGCACTCCAGGTACAAGTCTGGAGGACTTGGGAGTGGCTTCGGTTTTGGAGCCTTGGGCTCTTTCGCTTGTGACTGTTTTTTGCCACTGTTGAGAGATAATTGGTGGCTGTACTTAAAATTTAAAAGATGCACAGGTGGTTAAAAGTTATAGGTACAATCGGTATTAATGATGTTTGGTATCAGGGTAGGTTCGTAATTAAACTAATAAATGTTTTTGATGATGTCTGATTGTAATATTTGTTATAAGAAAAAGTAAATTTCTCTTGAATTGTGGATGCGTTTACGCTAAGTTGTCACAGATATGTCAAAAAATATTTTAAACTCACAATTTCCTCCTCCGAAACACTGGTCCTCTCTGCTCCTCTCTGCTGTACCTCCACAAAGAGAGGCATCGTTCAGGTCGGGGCCAGTGTATTCTTGCTCCTATGTCTTGAAACGGTTTTGAGGATACCAACTGCTCGGCTCTTCGGATAGCTGTAGATCATAGCTAGTAGCTGCAGTTTCATGATAGTTAATAAGCCAGTTAGGCTATTTTCGAAGATTTGGGCAGAGATCTAAGCACCTATAAATGTACCCAGATTCCGCCATTTACGTTTAAATCCCATGTAGACGATTCTAGAAATTCCTACGGCCTTTTTCGCCACTTTTTTCCAGCAAATAAGTGGCTTAATGCATAATGTACCTGTTTTTTTATCTGTCTGAAGAAAGCGCTGATTTTCAGCGTAAGTTAAATTAAAGATATGTGATTTTTTAAGTATCTTACCTTTAACAATGCACTGAACATCATGATACTGCTCCAAGTAGTTTGGATCGACCACAGGCGGCATAGAGGTCGTGGAGTCAGCTAACGTGACGGTCCCCCTAGAGCTGGGCTGCACGCAAGTCGAGAGGAACATGAACCCTTCCTTGTTCGTGTTGTTGTAGAAGGGAAATGTGGCGCGGAATACCTGGAAATGAAACTTCAGCTTGTGGTTCTTCTTCTGTTTCGATTTTATAACTGACATCAAGGGTACATTTATGTACATGTCCCACAGCTAAACTAAGGCCTCTCATAGAGAGAAAGCAAGAGATGATCATGATTACTCAAGGTAGATCGGCGGTTACAGACTTTCTGATAAGTCCAGGTTTCTTCAATGTGTTTTCCTTCATCTGTTTGTCAGTGGTAAAGTAATATAGAACTTACCAGGTGTCGAACACTAATATCTACAACAAAATCCACCTACGTATGACCTGTTCAAAACTTACTTGAGGCTTGTAATTAGATAGGTCTCTTAAAAGTCTTTCGCTGGCAGTACCCATTGAGAACAGCATAACAGCAGACGTGTTGTGGTACTCCACGCCTGATAGTGGTGGAAATGATAATAGTCCTGAAAAAAACCGTAATGACTAGTGAAGACATTATACATTGAAACATTCTGGGAGAATAGACCTTGAACGTAGGAAAGTCTTTTTTCACTCGCTGTGGTCAGATCTGAAGGGTAATCACGTAAGCAAATATCTTTCAATTTCAGTTGCAATACCTTTCATTTTGACAGTTCAATGATATACATTGCCTTGTTGTAAGAATCGATAACATGAACGTCCAAATATGTGTAGCAATGTATATAAAACTCATCTGTGAAAGGTATGTCAATAGGTTATCCGTTTTTTACGTAATTAGGGGGCAGGAGATTTATTGACTAAAACCTATCCATGTTCCGTCAATTGCCCTTGGCGTTCCAGGGCGAGCTACACATTGCTCGCTATCCGCAGCCCCGCGTGAAGTAGGGAGGCCTCACAAGTGTTATATTGGGGGAAACTACATACCAAAAATATATAGGGTGATGCAAAGCAGCAGGGAACAATAACTCACTGTTTGTATATGTTTTCCAGTGCCGTCTTTTTGTAATTCTAATTAAAAAAATGCTGATACGCCCATTTGAATGAGTTTCGAAGTTGATTTTTTTGCAGGTCTCGGGCTTTATGGCATCGTTTGCTACAGTAGTTTAAATGTGAGAAAATAAAGGGTTACGTATACCTATTTTTCTAGAAAACCTTCTAATTTTGGTATAACTCACCAGTATTCTTCCAGAAGTACTCTAGAACTGTGCCGAAAGTGAACACTTTGGACAGCGTCACGCTGATCGGTCTCTGAATGCTGACGTAGATAGGCATGTTCATATGGTCGTGGAAGTTCCTGCCTACTTCCGCGTTTGCTGATACCATTTTAATTTTTAGCCTTGAATAGAATAATACTGATTACGGCAACAGGGGGATTAGACAAGTGGCAAAAACGCTAGTAGAATAGTAAAATGTATAGGAATGACAGATAGCTAGTCGTAAGCGAATGTCATTCCCATACATTTTGTTTTCTATTCTACTAGCGTTTTTGCTACTTGTCTAACCCCCAGGTGTCATGAAATACTATTTATGGGTAAGAATATTGATTTAGTTTTTTAGAATAAGCTTAAAAATCTGCCAATCTATAGCTTATCTTCGTTTCTTAATTTATAAGTGTTGGTTTCCAGTCTAAGCAGAATTAAACATGGATGCATGGACTGGCTGTCTAACCTACACAACCTGATTATATGACCATACGATAGAACTTCTTATGATTGTCAGAAATCTACTTGGTAGACCGAGAAAGGCTGCCGAATTCTTTCCGAAATACACAGGGTTTTAACTTAAGACCCTGTGTATTTTAAATTAAGACTCTTGAGGACAGTGAAAAGAAGAATAGAATAGAATATTCTTTATTATGTACACCAAAGAAAAACATATGACATTGGAAAATTAGTTACAAAGGGGCGGTCTTATCGCTAAAAGCGATCTTTTACGGACAACCTTATACTACTACTTTATAAGACTTCACATTACAACAAACAGATGCTTACCAACACTTCAAAAATACCAAACCTACCTCTGCAACAATGCCGGGGGTCCTATCCCCGATAGCATCAACAATTGCGGGGTTTTGATAGCACCGGCTGACACTATGATTTCCTTGTTCACGAATATATTATTGAGCTCGCGATGATTCTGGAGAATATACAGCGAAGACGCTGTGCTATTCTCAAAACGTACCTGGAAGGAAAAAGAAAAGCTATTTTCATAAAGGCAATTTGGCTGAATAAGTGGTTCTAAGTAGATGGAGCCAAGATATTATACAAACTTTACTGAATATAAACGAATGAAAAATGAAATGTCCTAGGCACTGCAGAGCGAAAACCCTACCCTCGTTTTCGTGCAAAATATGAAGCAGCATTGATTCCTTGAGTTTGCTTAAACAGAAGGTAGTATTACTCCAACCAAGAAGTTTTAAGATTAGCGCAGAACAAGATCAGTGCAGTAAGAGGATTTTTAACACATTTTACTGAGGAGTTTTTACTCTACCACAACTGCTTTGTTACTAAAAGAGATTGGGATCTGAAAGGGTTTGGAAGGGTGGGCATTTTTCAAATTGAGTAATTCTGTCGTTCAAAAAACCGCAATTTTTTTGCGTATGCTGGAATGAGTTCATTGAATTGAAATAAATATATTTCATAATTTACTGTATCAATCTAATATCAAATTGATTAAAAAGATTTTTGAGCTTGTATTGCAGTTATACTTACAGAAACAGCTTGTGTTTTTAGCAGCACATGTAGATTCTTCCTCCTTAAAGCAGGTCTCAAATACGCGTCTAACGTAGAATATCGTCCACCATCTTTGATGGTCGCTGTGGGTTTCCTTAAGATCGTGTGTTTTTTCTTAAGAGCTAAAGAAGCTAGTCTGAATGTATTCATTAGTTCATTGTCCTCATCTATCAGTTTTAGTTTCATCGGGACCTGAAGAATAAAAATGAAACTACAAGCTATATTTTCGAAAAAATAAACTATTATTTGGATCAGAGCTATTGTGCATTGTGAGTTTTTTTGAGATAGTTATATTGTAGAAATGCATTAATAACCTTTTTTTAGTAACTACCTCAGTGCAGTATAAGTCGTGGTGGCCTAATGGTTAAGGCACCTGCTTCTAGTGTTAGAGTGTGCGGGTTCGGAAACTGGCAAGTACTAATGTGACTTTTCTAAAGTCATATTAGGTATGTACTTTCTAAGTATATCTATAAGCTTGGTTATCAATGCTCATGTCTTCTCTATATGAGAAGAGGCCTGTGCCCAGCAGTGAGACAATATATATATAGGTTGATGATGATGGCTCATTGCAGCTATTGTAAAATGCGATACTATAATTTATGGATAGAAGGTAATTATTTTATTAGATCCTTTTCTCTAAAAACAAACTGATAAAAAGTTCATGTTCTACAATATAGGTTAGGTACTTAGCCTTATCAATTCTCTCATCATCATCAAAACTTTGAATAAGACAGAGTTGGTGTATTTAAGACTATAATCAATTTTAAACAAGCAAATGAACCTTCAATAAGAAACCAGTCTAACCTTAGCTGCAGGGCAGTCCCCATCTACAGCACAATGTCCTGAATCGAACTCACTTCTCACAGTTCCAAAAGCTTTTATAAAGTAAGGTCTCAAGTCCTCAGCACTCCACCCTTGAAAGCCGAGGTTAGTCCACTTCTCATAGTCTCCGGGAAGACCGAAGCCGTGGAGTAAGAAGTTTATTTGGCCCGATCCACCGAGCCCTTTGCCTCTTGGTATGAATTGAGACTGAAATAAATAATGGGATGACAGTCTATTCTTTGGAACTTTAACTTTTTGTATGCCAGACAATAGAAATTGATTGTGTCTCGCACGGATCTATGCTTCTGGCATACAAGAACCATAGATATATTATAGTAGATGAAATAATAAATCTATGATTAGAACAGAATATTACCTATATGTAGGTATAGAATAGATCAGCTAAAAAAACACGTAGTCTAGCGTAAGGAATGCTAACAAAACCAGCCAGTAGTCCAGTACACAGTTTCAATAAGAAGTACCTAGTGTCTTGAAAAATAAGACACATTTTGCTACTAGAGTTCACGGGCCGTACCACTACGTCTTATTGCAATTCATATTCAGGTGTGAGAGCGAGACACGGCTACTAACGTCGTATAGCACCGTCTCTTTTTCGCAACTAAACTATTCCTGCTTTGTCACATCATGGTAAGTCCCCTGATGCTTTGGTTCTAAACGTACCTGTCCCCAAAGACCGAAAGAGGAAAACTTCTGTGGCTTGGTCCTCACAGCCCAGTCATCAGGCCCTTGCTGAGCGGCCGTAGCTGTCAGTGGTATCTTGGTGAAGTAGCCCATGTGATCTCCGGCTTCTATCAACAGTACCTGGACGTTCGGGTCTTCTGAGAGACGGGAGGCGAGCACACATCCCGCTGTGCCAGCACCGACTATAGAAAATTTCATACTTTATGCGTAGATGTAGTACTTAATAATCTTAGCCCATATAGACCATCTGAGACTAATCCTTTTACAAAAAAAAAAAACTGATAAGTCCTTATTTTAAAATTTTCTCCAATTAATTTCCTAAAATGTTTGCCATTATTCAAAATTTAGATTTATTAATTGTTTTTGTTAAATTAAGTTTAAGAATTATAAACATATAAGAGGAACAAGGTTCATTAACTTTGTGCCAACATAAAATAAAATAAAAGTCTGAAAATTTAATTAAACTTTCACCAATTATGCTGTTAGGGCTTTAATGAGTTGAGTGGCACATATGGTGGGATCAGGGGTAGTAATCGGAGAGGTATATAATTAATTACATCAAATGCTATAGGTATTTGTTCAATATACCTACCTACAGTCCTATTTTACAACTTAATTTTTTGATAACACTGATAAATAATTTCTAACAAAAACTCACCAATAATATAATCATAACGTTTCAGCGGCTTGACAACAACACTAGTATACACATTCACATATCTTTGATACACCACATAAGACAAGCACGCCATTACAAGTCCAAATACATACGAATATAAAGCCATTTCTATTCCACTTCGAAACTCCTTTCAAAACTCGTATAGCAATAAGTTGTTAGAGAAGCATTGTCTTTGATTTTAAGCAGGTTTAAATCGCCACTTGATTACCCGGAAGGAATAGGTAGATTGCAAAACGGAAAACCTGATAACCCCGCGGTTTGATTTCTATAATGTTATTTAATTCTTACGTGTACTATAATTGAATTAGGCAGGGGCGGTTAACATTCAGTACTTATCTATACTTACAAAATGCCTTTGTCCTGAATGACTGACGGATCAACGCACAGCCCGAACCGTGAGAGACCTGAAACTTGGACGACGTGTTCTTTGTATGACGTAGGCATCAAATAAGAAAGGATTTTCAAAAATTCTACCCCTAAGGAGGTGAAAAAGGAGGGTAAAGTTTGTATGAAACTCTGTCATTTTTAATTTGAATTCGTATAGCCCACACGGAAAGCTAGTCTATATTATATAAAACAAAGTCGGGTTTGTTCTAAAACTTATAACTCGAGAACGGCTGGGCCGTTATAAGACTAGCGGACTCGACACACATTGTTTGTCGTGTAACTTTGGCGTTTTCTATGAAAACGACGACATCTACTAGGTCCAATGTATTTTCAAACCATCTAGGGACCCAATTAAATATACACACAACATTTCTTCCAAATCGGTAAAGCCGTTTAGGTGACAACACACACATTTAAACAATTATATATTTAAAGAAGATATTATGTACCTACCCTAGCAGAGCAAATAGCAGCTCACATAAGAACTTCTCACATTAAAAGTTATTTATTTAGGTAGGAACCTCAGATCATAACAATTGAAATAGTAATGTAAATTCTACCTGATAAAATGAATGAGCAAGTGAGTTTGTTTGTTAAGTTTTCACGCTAAAACTTTGAATCGATTTGGATGATTACGTACGTATATAAGCCCCAGGAGACTGATATAGAGAAATTTTTATCCGAGTCCAGTCTTATATAACTTTCTTCTGCTATTTACAAAATTTAAGCTAATTTCTTACCAACACATTCTAAGGTGACAACAGTAAGTTCTTTGTGTAACATTGTGAAATACAAATGTAATCTCAAACTAATGGCTGTATTGGTGAACAAAATGTTCACGCCACCTGCCTGCTAAGAGGATTACTTTACGATGCTCTACTGCGGCGGGAAATCAATACTTCTTTTATATTACGACATGAAATATGTCATGTTTGTGGCTGCTGCCGTAATGTATAAGGCATATTACTTAAGAAAAGTATATGTAGGGTTACTTGTAAGACTTATATTGAAAAACAAATCTTCTCTTTACACATTGTTGGCATCATTTAGTCAGATATAGAAAGTTGGTTTTATGATGTTAATATCAAATCAGTAAATTATGCTTTCATTTGTATGTAATAACTGTTTCTCGCGTTCCGAGGCAACTACTTAACACACTCGGACGGACGGACCTATTTCTAAGTCTTCAAGGTTTCATCTATCTCCATACAAAATTTCATCCAAATCGGTCCAGCCTTTTTACTTGAAAGCGTAACAAACAAATATACTTACGCATTTATAAAGTTACATAGTAGTAAGTGATTTTATTCAAATTCAAGCCAATTATTTATGATAAGTAGTCATGAAAAAATGCTAATGTATTGTTGGTACAAAAAATTAAATAAACAACTAATATTATTTAGCAAATGGGTAAAGGAATATTAAAACGCATTTTTTCGTCTATAAATAAGTTTAATTACACTGTAATAATCTGTGAACAAAATTTAATATGATTATTACAGAATAATTCACAATTGCATTAAGAAACTTGCTTTTCTTGTGTATTTGTGTTTCAAGATTTTAATCTTAAGAAAAGTTATGATGAACACTGATACCTAGTTTTTTTTTACTTTTACACAGTTTATGAACACTAATGTTAATACTTTGCAGTTGTCAACAAGTTTTAAATTTTCATACCAACTCACAGCAAAGATGTTTTAAATTATCTAGGCATCAATAACATGTGTTCAATCACAGTTAGCAATTACATGAAGTCTAAAAATTAATTCACAGGTTATAATTCAATGTCTCCGCCGTCTTCAATCATCTCTCCCGTAGCGGGCACCATGACGGGTGCTTCAATGACCTGTTTGCGGCCCTTAGCGTCAACAACCTCGATGGTTTCAGGTTCAATGTCCATCTCAGTCTCCTCTTCCAACTGTCTCTGTTTAAGACCAGCTGCGGGTGACCTGAAAATAATGGATTTCGGGAATTAGACCTGGTAGAATAGCTTGATAAATTATCCCCTTTGTATTTGTACTGAAGATTGAATGTAATAATTTCCGACCGAATGACCATTTCAAAACATTAATAAATATTTTGTAAGTACTCAGAAAATTGTTGAGTTATATGTTGGACTATCTAAAAGAAAGGTCAAATAAATGTTTTTTTAAACAAACACAGTACCTGATGGGGTCATGTCCCACATAAGTAACTTAAGTTATGACTGTTCTATTTCATTTAAAACAATATTGCATTATTTATTATTATTTCTTTTTATTGCGCTAATAGTAAACCGATCAAGATCTATGATTCTATGTATAAATTATTCATATTTTTATACCCTAAACTGTTTTTATCAATCAAATAGAATCGAAGACGCATAGACCAAACACATTTAAACATTATTTTTAATTGCTCTCCTGTAGAGGTTTTGCAGTTTCGATTATTTACATGGGGATTGTCGATATGTCAACAAACAATCACTATTTCTCTTTACTCTTAATTGACTTCATCATTCATGAATTTCACTCACATTAATTTTAAAAGCATTATAAAAAAAAATACTGGAAAAAACTTACTTGATCAATGAGATATCTCGCTGTACCTCCCTGACATCTCTCTGCCACTCAACTTCTCTGCCCTTCCTCAACCTCTGCATAATATGGTTGTTACTTCTTCTCTGTCTGATTTCCTCAACCTTCTTCATTGCCTCAATGGTCTTCGTCCATAATTCTCTGCTGTATTTCAAAGGTGCGTTGCGGCGTTTCTCAAACTCGAATGACGGGTCAATAGCCAAGTCTTTGCCAGCGGTCTTACGGTACGCTTTGGTCCATTTGGTTTTACGCGGGTTCTTCTTCTTTTTGAATGCTGCGTGACATTTTGATCGGCAGAATCTGAAAATCTGTTGATTTAGGTTAGTGGTGTAATGTTGTGGAATACTTTTAACGTATGTATTTGTGAATGGTTATTTTAGTGGTTACCTTGCAGTCGTTTCTGACGAATTGGATCCCATGTCCAGGATATATCCTGGACGAACAGAAATAACAAGTTTCTATACGCATTTTTTACACGTGCTGTTTTGTTTGGTCGCACGTCAAGAAGGAACAATATGGCTGACGTGCGTGACATTTGAGTTTAGTGTTGCCGTTGCCAGAATCGGACTTGACAGAGTTTTTTCTAATTAATTCTGTTTTACTCTATAAACATTATATAGTGATTCTATTTTACTAAATCAATTATTGTTGAAATTGTCTAGTAATTTGTCAGAAATAATTGAATTCGTTGTAACGATTGGACGTATATAAACATTAAATTTGGTATACTACTACCCGATAGATGATGCTAGCGTGCATAGAGGGCGACATTTAGTTTTACTATTCCCCGCTAGATGTCACTACAATACACATTTTTTAACTCTAAAGATACCATGTCTGTTTTCTAACGCAAGTTAAATTACCAAAACTGGTAACTTTTCAATCACCCTGCTCATTTATAGTCTTCCTGAAATACCGTCGTGTTTACACGCCGCGATGAATGGTTAGCTTCTAAATTACTTAAATCGTTCAATGTAGACAGATGATAATGAATGCATTTCCCCAGCCAAACATAGACGGTAGGTACACAGATAGAATTACTCATTATTTATGGCTATTTATTATTCAGTATCATATTTTTATAGACGTGTACATTTGAATTTGTCTCAGTTTTGGCTCGTTAGTGTCAAGTTCTACGACTGAAATAAAACAGAACAAAGCGTAGGTTGCTTTTATTTTCCGGTGCATCATTATCTTTAGTAATTTAGTTAACTATTCCAAAATATTAAAATTGTAACAAGGTATTTCCTTTCTATGGTTAAAAGGTAATGTAATAAATTTATTGCAAAAGAAAAGCTAGAAGAACAGGTTTTGTTTAACAACATAAGCTGAGTTGATAATTAAGACTTTAAACTAATCTTGTTTAAATCCTTAAGCTCCTGGAGTTTCTAAAAGTATGTATAATAATATCTTCCACACCGAATTTTGTTCACGGCTGCCAATCTCAGGACTTAATTACCTATAGTGCACAAGTGTATAATGCAGACTCAGGTGCACTCTATTCTCTCACTCTGAATGGGACGGCAAGCCATAAAGTCCGGGAAGAGATCAGGCGCAGGACCGGCAGCATACTCTCCGAGGCACGGAGGGAGTCTCCTAGACATGATAACATAAAAATAGGTAAAAACTGAGCACATACTTTGGTAGGTACCTTCCTAAAGTTTTTATTTTAGAAGGGAAACCATAATGCTAAAGTTTGTCATTTCATAGGTGCCTCTAAGTACTTAGCCTATTGTAAAAATCTCATTGACAACAAAATTTACAAAGTGACTCATCTACACGAGAAACAATATAAAGGCACTGACTATAAGACCTACCATTCAACCCAGACGTTTATTAAAACATATTACGATGGTAATACCTGGCCGCCGGTGGTCCACTCATGCGGTCCACGTCCCTAATGAGATGAGCGTCGTGCGCAGATTCACCATCGCCTCATTACGACTCGCGAACATCATTACCAAATCGTCATTTCCATTATGCATCCGTTCTGAATTTAAATCGTGGAAATTAGCCGAAAATTCTAACTCGTCATTACGGTTTATGGGTATTTAATATATTTTTTATTGCTTACGTGAGCTGTGTCGGATAGATTGAGTCATTGGAGAAGGATTTTAGGTGGTAATGTGATGGTGGTAACTTACAATGTACGTGATATGATTTTTTTGTAAATACCCAATCATTTACGTATTTTTGGAGGTTTTGTGTGATGGATTTACGAATTAAGAGAGTTTTTCATAAGTCGCATGTAGAATTATTAAGTATGTATTTATTCTATACATTTTCCAGTGCCAAATTTTCCAAGGATGGAAATGTAGAAAAAAATAGTTTTTTTGCCAGAATGTACGATATGCTTGCTCAGAGCTGGTAACGCATTGAACAATGGAAATCCAAAGTTTTTTTTAGGGATCAGACATAACCAAATGTCTCCTCCTGCTATGTTCGGAGCGGGAGGGAGTGTCAGTCCCCTACTGACTAAAACCCATCCATATATATACCTTCCTTAGCCTTTTGTGGGGTCCGTGGTAACTCTTTCGAACATCCCGCAGCAATCTGTTGAATAGCCTGAAAACTCAAGAAAGCAACACTTACTTGAGCACTTACTTATCCTGTCATTGTACAAGGAATTTCATTCATTGCCCTTACACCCCGAAGGTAAATGCGAGCTGTTGGTCATTTTCGCAGTCCATACAGTCTCTTGGTCGTTGTTCATAGTCTGTGTACGGAATGCGAGGCGGCCATTCATCCAATTCCCACAAGTGCAGCTAAAAGTGACGGCTTCATTACAATTCGGCGCACATCGCATGCAAACACTGCGAACGTGCGATTTTTTTCACCAACACTGTTCGTGTCTGACTGTAGGGCCGCCATGTTTGAGGAATGTATGAGTAGTTATTTCACAATTGTTTTAGCAGGACCAAGTCTATTATACTGCCTCCCTCACCCCTCCCGCCGTGGTTGGGGCGGAAAAGAGTGCCAGACTCTTACTGACTAAAACATATCCATGTTCCTTCCTCAGCCCTTTATATTTCGGGGGCGCGGTAAGTCTTTCGAACATCCCGCAGTTCAGGATCAGTGGTAAGCTTATTAAAAAGTAAAATAGAAGAATACCAACCAACCACGGAGCGTGTCATGACGTCAACAACTTTTGGTGAGAATATAATAATATTGTACGTGTATGATTCGTTCTAGTGAACATAGTAGACTGACTACTTCATGGTTCTTTTTATTCCTGATATGTTCATAGCACGGTCATGGTATTATACGATGTAGAGAGCAGACACCTTGAATGTGCATCTAGGATCTCAAACAGGAACCTAGTAACCTTCACGCGCGCCATCTTTGAACCTTGCTCATCGTTAAAGAATACATAGGTGTCGTCTTAGGTTTTATCGATATAGTAAAGAATTGTAATTTCTAGCATCTAAGCGTTAAATGGTGTACAAATTGCATTTGCGGCGCCACTGATCAGTCTGAGAGAACATTGAGAAAAAAGTCGAAGTTGCGAACTTGTTAAATAATTACGTGTGATTTTTAAAGACTCAGCTGGTTGTATCAAAAAATATATACCTATGGTTACTTAAACATGAAACGGAACAACTGTCATTCAAGATCCGAGAAAATGAAGGATAAAATTGAAATAATTTTGCTATTATTTTATATTTTACGTCTAAATGTGTTTGACATATTATGTCAACTTAATTTTTATATCTACATATTGATATCTGCCATAAAAATATTAAAACTATGCTAATTATTGATATAGTGTTTTGTGATACTGAGATAGACTAATCTAATACCGCAACCGGGCTTTATTATATATTAATTCATAAAAAAATTACCAATGTTGTTGGTTGATTAGTCAGAATGTTGAAGCTGTTCGAAAAAGTTAATGTTTTTAACTCAGTGAGTTTGTTTCTTACGCCTTAACGCCTAAATCGCTGGACTGATTTTGATAAAGTTGACCCCGGAGACGGTTACAGGTTATTTATTTGGTCCAGAAATACTTCCTACAAGACGCGGGAGATATCGCGGGAAACAGCTAGTTTCTTAAAACTTATACAACAGAGCAACAGCAGCATAGCCGTTAAAACCAATTTAAGAAAAAGTTAAATCAGTCCCAAATAAATTCAGTCCGAACTAGGACATGTCCGTCAAAAGCCGAATTCGTGGGCACATTAAATGCATGCAAAAAAGTGCACGTCTGTATTCGCAGTGATAAATGAGGTGACATGAAGAAACCGTCACGAGCTGCATTGTGATTACAAGTATTCCTGATTTATAACGAGAACGCTGGTAGTGTTAATTTTGCTTTTTTTTTTACTTTCACAGATTTTCATTCATGCAACTATGGTGTCGTAAAAATATCGTAGCGGCCTAGTGGTTAAGGCACTGGCAGGTGGACGAGTATGCAGGTTTAAAACCTGGCAAGTACGAGGGGCAGGAAAACATCGTGAGGAAACTCACTGAAACGAAACTTCGGAACAACCGAGAATAAACGATAACTTTTTTGGTGATGCGGTAAGGTGCGATCTGATGCTCTGTACAAAGAAGGATGTACTTATACTATCTATATATAACAATTGTTTGGACCTTACCATTCTAAAATTCACAAGGTAAAGTTCCGAATTTCAATCGAATCTTCGTTATCGTTGAGTTAGAGATTGGAACCCCTGGACTTTAAAAGTCTGAAAGTCCAATCCGCCTTGAGCAAGTGTGGTGATCGATCACTCAGTTGATAGCTAAAAGAGCTTAAAATAAGACGAATAGCTTCATTATGAATAAGACGGTAAGCATATACATAGACAACCAAGAAAACAACTCCAGTATCAATAGCTTAATTTAACCACAATCCAGACTCTTTATTAAGTTTTTTGTCAAGCGACGAAATAAATTGCTATCCTCAACAACGGAGCTCACCCGTCAAAGCAACCATTTCAACATAGACGTATAAATCATAAATGTAATGTCCTGGATACAGACAGCGCCACCTGTCTCTGCCTGAGTTACCGACGCGAAGTCACGTCGGTATATCATGTAGGACGCCATTTTGACAGGAGCATGACGTAACAAGCTGATCTACAGCGTTAGAAAGCTTACGAATCAACTCTATCATGATGTTAATGTGTATAGATTCGTGAGCTATTGAAAGATCATGAGTTAATGAACTTATGGTGAATCAGCAGTATTTAGCTGCTTGTTTTTCGACTTTTAATTCAGGTTTTAAATAGATTCTATGTGCTATGGGGTGTTTTTTTTATGGGACAAACCCGCCACACAATTCACAAGCACTGCAACTCCTGAAAGCCAGAATCAACAGTGGCGACCACCAGAAAACGCCGAGGCAATGAAGCTCGACGTGTCCCAGAGATTATTTTTTACGGTCTTGGAATCCGCAACGAATTTAATCAGAAAACAAAAGTGGAGGAGTAAGAATAATCATAGTTTCCACTTCCCTCCGTATCAAGCAGGAGACAGATGTAAAGAGTTAGGGAGTTTGTGAAGAGTTCTTGTCGAGATGTTGAAATCAGTTCCTAGTACTATTACAGTTCTACGTAGCCCTTGCTCCCATGGCTAAGGGAGTTGTGTATTTTAACCGCCTTATTAATAACACCAGCCGTCTTATAAACGTATTTTAACTATCAAAATGTTCTGTCAAGTAAAAATTAAGTCTGACAGAAAGAGACAAACCAGTTTGATAGATAGAAAAGGCTTATAAAACGTATGGTGTTATCTTTACATATAAAATGCTTTGTCCTGAATGATTGACGGACAGCCTAAACCGCTGATCTTAGAGACCTGAAACTTGGAGGGTGTGTTCTTTGTATGACGTAGGCATCCGATAAGAAAGGATTTTCCGAATTTCTACCCCTAAGGGTGTGAAAAAGGGAAAAACACGTAGTGATATGGCCCCTGATGTATCTGTTGATGTTCTTTTCATATTATAATCTAAGTTTAGGTACCATCAATTTAAAATCTAGATTCAATATTTCAAAGCATCCGATTTCCTAGATCTTTTCATATAAAATAGCTAGTTTATTAAAAACTATTGCATCTATATTCAGCGTCTAATCCAGCGAGTCATAAATTGAACATTTTACTTACTGAACTCCTTTGATGTGCCGTGCGTATGCGCAGCCGGCTTTGTTCAGATGATAAATGTTCTTAAAGAACTGTTTCTAGTGTATTGATGAGTATTACAATGAACTGAAATATCTTTTAGTGTGTTCTGGGAAAGTGTCAGACATTGTCATGTTAAGTAATAGCTCGTGGCTGAGTAACAGCCGCACGGGTCGATCGATCAAAGGTTAAGCTACGTACGAATAAGTGTAACTAGCGTGACTTTTCATAATAGCCTGCAAAAGGCTATTTTAAATAATATTGAATATAGGTATATTAACTAAATAATGATGTAATAAATTTTGACTTTTGACTTGACTTTACGAATAATAAAAAAACATTTTTATCACTATACAGTTGGGCTATCTGTAAATTTATTTTGGACAAGCTGTTTCCCTCGGTTTCATCCGCGTCCACAAGGAACTACTTCACTCATTCAACTACAAAATCGTAATTAACCTATGTATGTTCTACACCACTTTTAAAACTTCATATAAAGTCAGTTTAGGCGTAATATTGATAATTTCACACTTTCATGGTAGTCTTATTTAGGAACAGACAAACAGATTTATAATGTTCCTATAACCTTTTCCAGGGTTCCGTCTATCTCCGTACCAAATTTTATCTAAATCGGCTCTGTAAAATTATAGTTTCAGTAGAGATTCCCTCTACAACCTCACAAACCTTAACCTTTTTATAATATTAGTATACCTAGATGACATTTTGAGAGCAACATCATCTGAGCGTAATTAATTGGGTTCAAATATCTGAATAAAAAGTATCATGACGTGTGTTAATTGATCACATACTTATTTTTAGCCAACATTCATATATTATGTAAGTACATTACAATGTTAAGTTCCATTTCAGTTTTCTTCAAATATTAAAAAGAGAAAGTAAGAGCCATGTTTTACACGCCAGAGTAAATACAAAAACAAGACAATACGAAATAATGCATTACTTAGTATATTACTTTTGTCATAATCATTACTATAGAAGCTTTCCTTTTTCAGAGGTTTACATCGTCTTAAAGCGAAGAAACTGATTTTGTTGCCTATTGTTCGTGAAAATCAACAACTATATGGACACTAGCCTTTGGCTGTGGTTTCGCTTGCATTCAATGTACTTCATGTATCTGAATAAATTAATTACCTATTCTTTGGGCCGAGTTTAACTTTTATGCCTAACAAAATCGAAAATAGAGTTAGGTACCTACCTAGTAGAAAAATATACGCTGGGGTCTTAAAAAGTTGTGTAGGCCTAGTGGTTAAGGCACCGGTATTGCGGGTACGAGTGTGCGGGTTCGAATTTTAGTAATTACCAATGTAACTTTTCTAAAGTCACATATATTAAATATCATATCTTCTCTTTATATATAACTTTACCTTAGACACCACTGACTAACGGTGAAGGAAAATATCGAGGTAACCTGGACTTAAATGTCTGAAATCTCAAATCCGCCTTGAGCAAGCGTGATGATCAATGCTCATGCATTTTCTGTATGAAAAGAGGCCTGTGCCCTTTTGCTACTTATTTTCTTGTATAAATTGATGTTTCATTTTGAAAAGTCGAAATAAGGAACGAGCTAGCCCTTTCCCGCGGTTTCGCCTGCATACTGAGGAAATTACTTCGCTCAATTGCACAAAAAGTATCCTATGTGTCTAAGTTCTAAACTGGGTGTATACTAAATCATCCAAGTCCATTCAGAAGATTTTGCGTAAAAAAATAAATAAACATAAACACATATTTATACATATAACATTAATACATATATTTGCACAAACTTTCGCTTTTATATTACACTAGCTTTCCGCCCACGGCTTCGCCCGCATAATTTTTTTTACACCTTAGGTTACATTATTCATGTTTTAATAGGGATCCCTAATTATTTCTGGAAATATAGCCTATGACACTTCGTAAAGGTGTAGCTTCCTAACGGTGGAAGAATTTTTAAAATCGGTACAGTAGTTTTTGAGTTAAAACGCTACAAACAAACAAATCTTTCCTCTTTATAATATTTCTTAGATATATTATTAGTATAATAATATGACGACAAACATGTTCTGAAGACGCTTTTAAAAAAAGAGTTCAACATTGTACATATCACTTTATAATTAGATTACGAGTTAAAGCGAAAACCATGTTGTACATGAAGACATTATCTCGCAAGATTGCACATTAGCATTTAGTTTGCGCCGGCGCACCACAGATATTCAACTGGAAAATATCATAAATATTAAAGCGAGATTCAGAAGATTCACTCCATGTGGTCCAGACTGATATTTTTGGTTCAAGACGAAGAGTTTTAGCTCTGTATTAGCTGGGGGGTTAGACAAGTGGCAAAAACGCTAGTAGAATAGATTCCCATGCATTTTGTTTTATATTCTACTAGCGTTTTTGCCACTTGTCTAACCCCCTTGGTCAGTGGATGATGACCGCAAGAACTAACTATGCCTTGAACATTAAATCTATACTCTATTCTAGTATTTAAAGCTGAAGAGTTTGTTTGCTTGAACGCGCTAACCTCAGAAACTACTGGTCCGATTTGAAAAATTCTTTCAGTATTAGCTAGCCCATTTATCGAGTAAGGCTATAGGCTATATATATATCATCACGCTAAGATGAATAGAAGAGGAGCACCACTATTCCACACCGACGAAGTCGCGGGAAGAAGCTAGTAAATTATAATATTACTAGCAACCATTAGAAAACGCCGAGGCAGTGAAGCTCGAGGAGTCCCAGAGAAATGTTTTTTAACTGTCTTGGAACCCGCAACGAATTCAGGGACTGCTACACATACCCGGATAGAAAATAACCTATGTTATTTTCCAGGTTTCTATCTATCGCTATACCAAATTAAATCAAAATCGGTTCCACTGTAAAAGCGTAAGAGACAAGCAGATGGACAAATGCTTCACTTATGAAGTAGAACTTCTGAATAATCTTTTATTGTACCAATCTTAAGACATCGACACCTCGTGTTTAATATCTTTATAATTTCTGCGACGTTCGAAGGTCGCAGGCTGGATGTATAAATATCTTTATATAATAGGACTTGACATTCTGCTTTTATTTGTAGGCGATTTCATTAGCCATGTTCAGTCTCTGATGACGATGACTTCGTAAAAACAGCTTCAATTCATTTGGCTACATAACAAAATTTTGAACCTGCTATGTCTCGCGGTTTCACCCGAATCCGGAGGGAACTACTTCTCGCAGCTATATAAAAATGCTTTAAGTCCTTTTCCAGGGTTCAAGCAATCTCCTCACAAATTTTCAGCTAAATTGGTTCAGCCGTTTTATTGTGAAAGCGTCACGAACATACAGGCAGAGTTTCTATCAGGGTGCTTCTCTCTTACCGTCTTACATATATAAAGCCCGATTAACATTTAATCTGCTGCTTAGCAGAGAATTAGCAAAAAAATCACTCATAAATGCTGTTTAGCGTTAATCCGAACTTAAGTTTAGTAATAACTTCAGATTACAGGTTTTTATAAGTAAGACGGTTAGAGAGAAGCACCTGAGAGGGTGAAACCTCGGGAAACAGCTAGTACCTATATTATACACTAGCTTCTGCCAGCGACTTGGTCCGCGTGGAGTGGTGCTCCGCTCCTATTGGTTTTAGCGTGATGATATATAGCCTATAGCCTTCCTCAATAAATGGGCTATCTAACACTGAAAGAATTTTTCAAATCGTACCAGTAGTTCCTAAGATTAGCGCGTTCAAACAAACAAACTCTTCAGCTTTATTATATTAGTATAGATTTTGAAATGTGAATTCTTTATTTAAAAACAAAATTCTCAAAAAAAAGAACTGAAAGTTTGCTACTGCCAAAAATATGTCTGCTGTAACTTTGTGTTAGCAAAGACATTTCGCGCTTACCAATTCTTGAACAAGCATAGCCAGGTAAAAGTAGGTATGACTCATAAATAATTAACCGTTTTGGCAAATGTCAATGAGGTCAAACTAGACCGAATTTTATGCTAAGTCTGAAAACTACAATGCTTTAGATCCGGGTGGGGCTCACGACAGCCATGTTCGGTCTGTCGCCCAAAATGTAATTAGCAAATTGTGGTAACGATTTTCTAATTACAATTTGCAAAGACATGAGAAACGTGGCATGCACCATTGCTTTTTGAAAAAGAAATAATTTTTCTGTGAATTTTAAAATGCCATTTGATTGTCGCAAAAATCATTTTACACTATGATTGTGATGTTAAAGCAAAATTTTTCGTTCCTATATCTGAAGGAGGAGGAGGACGATGTCATGCGGAAGGCAACGAATAACTTCAACTAGTTTGCTCCAGTTTTTCTCACAATGCTTACCTTGGTCTTCAAGATAAAACATATTAACGCTCACTAGGTTCCGAAATCGCTCCAGAACTGGAGGGTTAGACAAGTGGCAAAAACGCTAGTAGAATTAAAAACAAAATGTATGGGAATGACATTCGTTTACGACTAGCTATCTGTCATTCCCATACATTTTGTTTTCTATTCTACTAGCGTTTTTGCTACTTGTCTAACCCCCCTGAGTTTCCTATTCTTCGGGCAGCCAGGACTTTTAAGTTATCGACCAGGGGCCACGGCCCAGTCCACTACCAGGCGTACTACTACTTGTTTTTGCAATCACAGTACAGGTATGTGAGCGAGACACAGTTACAACGTCGTATAGCACTGTCTTTTTTCGAAACGAAACTATTCTTGCTTTGCCACGTCATGGTAAGACCTCTTTTTCTTATCGTGTGAGCTGCAGGTTTTACTAACCTAACAAGTCCTAGTGACAGAGTTTTCTAAAATCCGCCTGACGGCCTCTGACATGGAATTATAACAACATTTGCTATCAAGATAGCAGCCGGGGACGACGGCTTAGCGTGCCCTCCCAGGCACGAGGGTATAACACCACCAACTTCCTGACTCCGGGCTGATTATTTTGTGAATTTTTCCAAAACTCACAAAAAGAGTTTGGCCCAACCCGGGACTTAACTCGAGACCCCGTTTACAGCATTCGCATTATGTGTCCACTAGACCAACGTACCCCTGAAAAAACAACGCCAAGCCAAATTAATTTAAATCTCTAAACCAATAAGTAAGTAACCTATTTTGAACCCGATTGAATATTTAACCCTGTGACAGTCAGGTGGTGTCAAGTGGGACATTTTTACAACCACAACTGAGGTACGGCGTCTAGACGGCAGGACGTGACCACACTCGCATTATAGTGTTGTGTTGTGTGTGGTCAGTGGCATTATTGCTGTTGTAATGTTGCAATGTATTTTTTTGAATTAACAGAAAAAACATTTTTGATGACAACATTTGTTTATATACCTACATAGTTAAGCAATGAGTGTGACTTGTTTCTTTTAGTTTCTACTAAAGACATTCTTTATTCACGCTAGTCATAATCATTCTCTAGTCCTTATTTCAGAATAGTTGGACGCTGCATGTCTTTTCTTTTCTAGAGTAAATTGCCACAATACCAAAAAAGCCAAAAGGAAGAACAGCCAGATTTAGGCTTCCCCCAAAGGTCGCACGAAAATTCCAACCATCTAATTCTGCTTGTTCCGAACTATGTATTTGCAGTGAACGAAGATATTAAAACATTATAAGGAACTTTCTTTCTTTGTAAAAAAACAAGAAGGGAATACTAGAAGCCAATCTAGTAATAATTACACTTCTCATCAAAAAAATCGAAACACTTTCGTTTTTATTGTTTTTGTCCTAATTTTTTACAAAAGAGAATTAATTCCATGAAAAAAAAAAACATTATTGTGTAGCTGGCAGTTTGGTCATTACAGTAAGAAGAAAAAAATCAAAATTCGAAATTAGAATTTCATTTGTTTATCCTATAAATGAAATTAATCACTGTTTTGAGACAAATGTGTATTTAGGGTTGGAGTACGTTTCTCGTTTAAAAACTAAAAATTAGCGCTTGTCTTTAAACTTTTTGTTTCTTATTTCATTTACTGTGACTTTGGGACGTCTGAAAAAACTTTTTTTTCTAAAACATATGGATACTTCGCCCGCAGAAGCCGCCCAAGTGGTGGCATTGCTGGATTCTGGACTTAGTCAGCGTGTTGTGGCTGCAAGATTGCATCTAAGCTTATCATCTGTTCATAGAGTCTACAAACGCTATCGGGAGACTGGTTCGTTCACGCGCCGTTCAGGATCTGGCAGGAATCGGGTCACTTCTGAGCGAGATGATCGATTTATTGTAACAACTTCTTTACGAAATCGACGCCTTAACGCTTTTCAACTGCAGCAGCAGCTTCGCGTTGTACGAAGAGTAGCTGTAAGTGACTCTACAATAAGAAGAAGGTTGAAGGAACGCGGATTGGCACCGCATAAGCCAGCGAATGGGCCGAAATTAACTGCAGACCATCGAAGAGCGCGCCTTAACTTTGCACGCGAGCACCTAACTTGGTCATACCTTCAGTGGAGCAAAGTACTGTTTTCTGATGAGTGTAAAATTATGCTGTATGGTAACGACGGAAGGAACAAGGTCTACAGAAGAGATGGAGAACGCTTTGCACAATGCTGCATTGAAGAAAAGGTCAGCTATGGTGGCGGTTCGTGGACGGTTTGGGGAGGAATCAGCGCCGACGGTAAGACAGAACTTGCCTTTGTGTCTGGGCCACGGCTGCCTGCACTAAACTCTCATCGGTACATCGAACAGTGTCTTGAACCTCATGTGATGCCCTATGCACATTTTATTGGCAACGACTTCATATTCATGCACGACAATGCTAGAGCTCACACCGCGGGCGTCGTACGAGATTATCTTACCGAAGTCGGTATCTCCATTATGGTATGGCCAGCAAGAAGCCCGGACATGAATCCCATTGAACATCTATGGGATGAATTAAAGAGACGAATTCGAGCAAGAGATCCAGCCCCAGAAACACTTAGCCAGCTGCAAAATGCAATCCAAGAGGAATGGGATAATATACCACAACATGTGATCGTGACTCTCATCCGATCGATGAAGAACCGTATGGAAGCAGTAATAAGAGCTCGCGGAGGGAATACAAGTTATTAAATAAACGTTTCTTAATTTTTTTTTTCATTTACGCGTGTTGTTTTACCCATTTCCTTCATATTCCATACAGGGTAAAAATTACTCATTATACAAAATACGAAATCTATGAAGACTTAATTTGAATTTAGAACAATAACATTAGGATTTAAAAACCTCATACTACTCACTATTAAATGACATTTTACATTTATTCCTAAATATAACCATTTTTCTGATAATCCTTATCAAATCATAAACTGCGAGGTGTTTCGATTTTTTTGATGAGAAGTGTATTTATGATGCTTTAACAGCTAGCCTAGTAATAAATAAATAGGCGCTTGCTTACCTTAATAGCCTTTAAAGTACTCATCTCGTTTATAATTCCGCTTCCTCCTAACCTTTGTTATTACTCCAATTACTAGGCGAGCATAATGTACTAGGAAGCTTACAATATGCGTTTAGTGATTCAAGTGTGACCGTTTCGAGCGCGCGTGCGTACTTTCTAGTTGGTAATGTTGTTCGTAATGACCTAATACGGTGTTCTGTTACCCTGGTAGCTAGCAACAATGCTAAAGTAATGAGGCAGGAAGGTTACAAGATGTTGATTGAATGGTGCAATGGACTTGGACATTATTCACGGTAGTTAGAAGCGTTGGGCGTATTTAGGTCGTGTTTTATGGTAGTGTAATAGAGGGCTTTGAGGGGCTCGTGGCTTAGTTACGGTTGGTTGTGGTTATTTCAGATTGTAATTCATAAATTGTTTATTGAATTTAGGCTGAAAATTAGCTTTTTGAATGTCTGACAACCCTCCAATCGCCCGCTCTTCACCATTTGCTGTGTTGTGCTGGGAAGAAGTGGCCCAACAAACTCAAGGTTGGAAGTCAAACAGTCTGACAAAGGGTATCTTTTTACTCAATAACTGGGTTGGGAAGATCAGTCAAAAAGTCTGACAATATCTTGTAATCCATTAGCTTTACTTTGGTGGTCAGATTATCACTCAATTTCTGCAAAATACTGGCATTCAGTTTCATCTAGTTAGTTGACCTCAATTGATGGACACACCATACGTATCATTTCTAGACATTCTCTATTTCACACGATGATAATTTTCATTAATATTCCAAGATTTTTCCAAAAAACCCAGCTGCTATTTTCTTATTAGTAATTTTATTAATTTATTTCTCTGGGGCTGTACCACCACGTGTTTTTGCAATCACTATTCAAGTTTGAGAGCGTGACACAGCTACTAACGTCGTATAGCTCCGTATCTTTTTCATAACGAAAATAATCTTGTTTTGGCACGTCATGGTAAGGACCCTGTTCATACATTATCCTGTTTATTATTTTGTGGGTGGTCAACAAGCCCATGATGGTTATTAGGATTATTAGGATAATATTGTCCATTCTACTAAAAGATGTCAGCAAGAAATATAATACTGCGGCGCTCTTTATCTGAAGTGGTTGCAATTGGCTCGACTTATTAAAGTTATATTAATGAAATGTACGGTTTTAAGCTTTAAGGTTAAGTAACTCGCTTGAGCTTCGACTAAGTTTTGTAAGTCGAAATAAAAGTACGTCTTATTTCATAAAATATGTACCTATTCCTCAAAAGGATAGATCTATTTACATCTACTGATAACTGTCTAAGTTTGATAAATGTTGCTGGCTTTTAGATAAATCACTTCATTTTTTTCTTCCTTTTTTATGGTCGTCAGTAAAATTCATAACAATTAGAGACGAACATACGTACACGACGACAGGAAATGTACATACATTTCCTTCTTGCCTCCAATAGATCTATATATATTTAAAATATATTATACATTTGAAATATATTATACAGATCTATATTTCAAGAGATTTATAATTTTATGCTGATATATAGCCTATAGCCTTGATTTCTGTGTAGCTTTAACCATTAAGGTTGTAACTTCTCCCGTTTTCCCAACATTTCCCTTCACTGCTCTGCTCCTATTGATTGTAGCGTGATGAAAAGTATACTATAACCAGCTCAGGAGTATGAAAAATAATTGTACCAAGTTTCGTTAAAGTCCGTCGAGTAGTTTTTGTTTCTATAACGTTTATACAGACAGACAGGCAAAAATTTTACTGATTGCATTTTTGCCCTGATAGTTATTTTGGAAATATATTTCATGTACAGAATTGATCTCTCTACAGATTTATTATAAGTATATAGATAGATTAGTATCTTCTCTCGACATACTTAATAATGGCCTTGTTATTAAAACTCGGATAATGTTATTATTCTTCTGAAAATAACCAATGTGTTCCCATGACATCAGCGAGGCACATCACACGGCTTGTTTTGATAATATTTTTAATGGTTTGTTTTAAAACGTCATTGTTTTTAACTCCCATTGTTGTAGTTACGATGTTATTAAAGTGAGACTGTTATGTTCCGTATTTATCTTCAGGGATAAAGATCAATACGTCAGTTGTACGTAGAGTTACGTCAGATAAGGCCCATTGGCACTTCTGGAATTATCTTCCAGATTAATTCATAGTTAGAACATCATCATCGGCCTATTTAATGTCCCTCTGCTGTGTAAAGGCCTCTCCTTATACAGAGAAGGCATGAGCATTGGCGATTTGATGCTTTTTAGTCTAGGTTTGCTCACGTTTTCCTTCACCGTTAGTCAGTGGTGTCTCAATTTCATACGACGCACCGTTTTCGAGATGTAAGCAAAATTACAACAAAAAACAAAACCGGCCAAGTGCGTGTCGGGCCACGCGCAGTAGGGTTCCGTAGTAGGAGTTAGTTAGTCGACTATAGCTCTGTAACCGGTTAAGCCTACTTAGCCGTGATAGTTTTCCTTATAATTTCATTACATGTACTACGTCTGTGATTTTTTTCACATTTCTAGATACAGCCATTCAAAAGTTAGAGGGGGGGGGTAACTCGTATCGAACAAAAAATTTCACTTAAAATCTAGATAGTTCGCAAATGGCTCGGTTAACTGAAAAATGGTCTTCACACACCCATAATATTTTTGAAAGACCTATCTAACGATACCCCACACGAAGGGGTACGCGAGAAAAAAAATATTCATCCCTACTTTACATGTTTGGGAGCTACCCTAAAAAAAAATATTTTTCATAATTTTATTTTACCACTTTCTCGGCGTGATCAATATACATATTCATACCAAATTTCAGCTTTCTAATAACAAAAACCACGGAGCTATGCCGCGGACAGACAGACAGACAGACAGACAGACAGACAGACAGACAGACAGACGGACAGAGCGAAACTATAAGGGTTCCTTGTCGGACTACGGAACCCTAAAAAAACGGGACCTTGTTTGTGCCTCCCCTTTCTCGGGCTTACCTCGGAGGGGTAACGACTTTTAGTATGTTTATCACCTAACTAGTCCAAACATAGTTCCTTAGTCAAACTTTCTGCTTTCGACTTGTCCATCCACATTCCCCTTGTAAGCACTCATTGACTAATGGCGTCCCAAAACAGGAACAGTCTCGTTGTGAAAAAGAGATGGTGCTATACATTAGCAGCCGTGTCCCGCTCTCACACCTGAATAGAGAAAAATACATACGTGGTGGTAAGCCTTCTAATCCGTCCAGCATCAGCACTAAACAACAAAACTAATGACTTCAGACTAGTTTCCTACATAAAGATACGTCATTTTACGTCGGACCCGCACCGACTCGTAATTTACAATTGTTTATGGCCCTTTGAATGTTCTGAGGCTACTTACCAAGTCCGGCCCTGTGGTTATTAGGTTGCCACTAAATTAAATGTTATTTTATTTATTGGTAGTTTAAAGTTCCGTTACTTAGATATTTGAATATGGAACAAGTGGTATGTTTAGCTTGTTATGCTAAATGGGTTCCGTAGATTTTGAATATTCTTAGTAAACATATTTGGTCTTATCATCGGCCTTCATATTGTCCTAATGCTGGGCACAGGCCTCTTTTTATACAGAGAAGGCATGAGCATTGATCACCACGCTTGCGCACGGCGGATAGTCGATTTCTCACGATGTTTTCCTTCAACATTAGTCTGTGACATCTAAGATAAACTTAGAAAGTACAAGTAAGTACATTAGAAGTCATATTGGGACTTGCTAGGTTTTGAACCTGCACACTCTTGCACGAAATTCTGGCCTTAACCACGAGGCCACCACGACACTATATTTTTGATCTATTTTAAAATATCTTCTAGTTAAAAAAACATTGTCCATTAAAAAATATTTTTATACTTGCTAAAACGCTTGTGGGCCGATACGTCGTTCTAGAATTCGGTATCTAACATTTGACTTCTGAAATTTCAGTTCTGAAGTATCCGCTCATTAGTAGGTAAATTAATCTAAGATTGTAAACGTGCAACATTATGAACATTAAATATATACTTTCGTATTCTCAGTGTCGAGTATCGAAAGATCTATAAGATAGGTAAATTCAATCCAAAAATATTCTGATACTATTTCAAATAGAAAGTTCAATGCTCAGAAATTAATACTACAGTATAAACTGTCAGAATATCAAACATTTAACGATATTCGATACCAATAACTTTGGAAACCCTTATCCTGATTGTCGATATAATGTCCTATAAAACACTTTCTCTCTACCCATTTCTATATAGTAATATATAAAGCCTATGAGTCTGTTTGTTTTTTTGGTTGGTTGACTGCGATAAACTCTGGAACTATGGGTCAAATTTGAAAAAACTAAATAGCATTTGTTAGCCCAATTCTCTAAGAAAGTTATTAAACTACTAGCTGTTTCCCGCGGTTTCACCCGCATCCCGAGGGAACTACTTAGCGCACCTGGGTAAAAAGTAGCCTATGTTGTTCCTCAGGGTCTATTCTATCTCTGTACCAAATTTCATTTATATCGGTCCAGTAGTTTTGGCGTGAAAGCGTAACAGACAGACAGACAGACAGAGTTACTTTCGCATTTATAATATTAGTAAGGATTGAACACGATATGATAATTCTGAGGAGCTCGTAGCTTTCAAACAGCCGTGCGGATTGATAGATTAGTAAGGTTAAGCTCCGCTAGCCGCGGTCGGTCCATGGATGACCGTCTTCTTAACAAAGTGAGACCCCTCCGTGCCTCGGAGAGCACATAAAGCTGTCGTTCCTGCGCCTGATCCCTTTCCGGTCGTGTCGGATTCTTTTTTCTTTTTTTAATAAAAACACAAACACCCAGACCCGGAACAATTTTAGTTGTCCCGTGCGGGAATCGAACCCGCGACACGCCGCGCAGCAGCCAATTGCTCAGCCACTACGCCAAACGTGCCGTCAATGGATGTCAATGGATTGCCAACCCATCGGACTATAAGAGTGAGGGAGTAGAGAGCGCACCTGTGTTCGCGCAAGCTCTTGTGCACTTGCCTGTGTATAATATCTCCTGCGTACCTGATTAGTCTTCGTTGAGATTGGAGACTATTATTATTATCATGATAATTAGAAGTTAAGTAAGAAAAATAAGGGCGATTCAAAGCGACGGGTAAAACCGTAGCACAGAACTAGTCCGGGATATAATAAACTATCGAAAGTATTCGACAGATATGCTGCCATATTTTATTGAGGAATAGTTGGAAATTCGGTTTTTAGGAATACAAGGTTCAAATGACATAGATAATAATGATTTAGAGAAATTAAAGTAGTCATTGGTGCCGATTCTGACTTACACACGACTAAACTAACTTTAAAATATCATGCTCTTTTTCTATTGCGAAATACAAGAAGAGGATAGCAAGTAATTCAGTGCTGTCAAATTAAATGACATATGACATTTTGTTCGTACAGGTTTGTTAATTTAGTCGAGATGTTACGTCGTGATGTTTAAATTTGTATGGAAAACTATTTTTTTCTAATTTGACAGGTGTTAAAAGTTTGCTATCCCTTTCTTATATTTGTTGATGGAAAGAGAGAATCATAGACTAAATTTAATTTAGATGGTGTCAAGAGAATCGCGGCCATTAAGAACTAAGTATATGTGTTAAAGGCAGGTATATATAACCAATTTATAAAAGGTCAAGATGAAAGGAGATAGATGTTGGATGGTCAAGCAGAAGACTGGCACACGTGAGGAGGGGGTGAACAATCTACAGAGCTAATTTTAAATAGAATAACTATGTCTAGTGACATCACAAAGTTTTTATATCTAAGGATAGATACTAGATACTAGTAAATAAGTCACAAATTCATTTACTAGTCATTACCCTGTCAAAGACATGAATATACGTTGTAAGAATAGTAGAAAAACGATTTAATAACCCATTAATCGGAATAGACCGAATCGAGTTACAATCGAATCGAATATGGAATGCATAAAATTCGAATGAGCCGTGTATCGAATGGTATCGATATAATAATGTAAATCGATACATCGATAATCGTTCACCATGGAGATTGGGTGATAGTTACTTACCATTTGACAGCCGGTTTGTTAGGTTGGTAGCATTGATAAGTTAACATTTTACTGTTGGCAATAAAGTTGTAACGATTTTTTAAGGTTTTTAAATAAATTTCGCCGATTTAACTTTGTCGTGTAGGTCGTTTACATATATTACGTATCTTTTGGAGATATCTGTGAAAGATAATTTTAAGTAAATTTTGTGTGGTCTTGTCATAACTGACTTCTATCTCATAATGAACTTACGACCCACGTCAGACGCGACTTAATTGCTGCAATGTTGCCCTATACCAAATCCAGTTCTACCGAGAGTGGTAGGGAATGAGAAGCTATAGTCTGTACCTGTACCAATTGATTTTACGAAAAAGAGATAAACAAAATCATAACCTATTTTAATATTCATAAAAAATCTAAATTCAAATCATTTATTTTCAATTAGGCCTAATAACAAGCACTTTTGAAAGTCAACAAAAAATAATTTAGTTGCCCATTCTAAAAAGTAGTTTCCTATGGAGAAGAACGGGCAAGAAACTCCATGGTTACTCTTTTTAAATAAGTTTTAAAAATTTTTCTTGTATACATAAAATAATGATATGCGAAGATCATGTAGAATCAAAATTGAGATAAAAAAATAGGTAAGGTAGCAAGTAAGGTCTAAAAGTAACGAAGTATACAATGTCATGTTTATCACTTCTAGAGAATACATCAAAAATCTTTTTCAAAAAAATGTTTGCTGAAATAAAAATTGGTAAAAAAAACTGCATACAATTTATTTTGGTGTACAACACACAGAAATTGAATAATGCAATTTAAATACTACAAATAAACGTTAAAGGTGAACATTTTTGTTAGTAATTTTTGCATATAAATCTTTTGTCGGCGACAGAAACCACTTTAACTTTACATTTTCAGAAGTCCTTATTTAAATGGGATAAAGTTGAAAATATAAAGTTTGACGTGTGTCTATTAACTTTGTGCGTTATAATCGCTTGTCTCGCTATGCGTTTTCGCCTCCGGGTGACAAGTGACTTTTGACTTCTTTTGTTTTGAAATATGGCGTAAATTATAAGCGGGGAGCGAGCGTTTTTGGGACTAAAAATAAATGAAAACAATGGCGAGGTATTAAGTAAATATGGGGATTTTGCATTTATATATTTTTTTCTCAAACCACATCATGCAATTAAGGATTTTTCCTTAGAGGTTTAGCAAGAGGTGCACCTATGGAGTACTCCCCATTTTACCCCTTCTAGTTACATTAAAGTTCCATGGAAAAAGGTTCGAACCTATTGTCACCAACTGGGCAAACATCTTAAGAAATTTCGTATTAAAATCCCAATAGGTTTGGGGAAAAGAATCTGAGACCTATTACTTGACAGACTCCACTAGGTCCAGGTTTTGGGCACGGAACGCAAATAGCAAAGGAAGGAACGTATGTGGATTTTATTCAGTAAAAATCTGACATTTCTTCGCACTCCGCCCAGAGTAGAAGTAATTTGATGATTTCCCATCCAAAAAGGACCTTTTATTTCACAGACGCGGTTATGACTATGACCACAAAACCAACAAGGAAAATGCTGTATTTTATTAGTAAATAACTTATCAATTTATAAACAAAAGTAGAGTACCTAGTTAAAATCGAAACCTATTTATTTGAAATGACGTCACATTCACTCAAACAATGGAAACTCATCACAGGTAACGCTGGTCTTGTAAAGAATGCTGTTGACGTCAAGCTGTCACTATTCACTTGTTGTGATCTTCGACCTAAGCTTTGTCACCCGTAGGTACGCGGACAACTTTGTGACTATTGTGGTTTACACACTCACCGACATTCTATCTTTTATTACTGTTAATAGGTTATTTTCTCAGGGATTTTAGTATAATAAATATTGCTTTTTCTTTCGACTAGGACTCAGGAGTAGGGGCCTACTCTAACTCACCGAAACGAAACTTCGGAAAAACCGAGAATAGACGATAACTTTTTGTGGTGCGGTAAGGTGCGATCTGATGCTCTGTACATAGAGGGATATACTTATACTATCTATATAAAACAATAGTTTTCACCTTGCCGCCCTAAAACCCACACGGAACGTACGAAACTTCAATCGAATCTTCGTTTTCGTTCGGTTAGAGTACCTGGGGGGTTAGACAAGTGGCAAAACGCTAACGCTAACGCTAACGCTCAATGTATGGGAATGACATATAGCTAGTCGTAAACGAATGTCATTCCCATACATTGAGCGTTAGCGTTAGCGTTTTGCCACTTGTCTAACCCCCCTGGTCCGCTTCTAGCTGCTATGGCAATCGATTTAAGCCCTCTCGCTTCTATTTTTACTCAATTAGTAAATTTTATGTCCAATCTTTATTAAATCCAGTCCACAGTGTGTCGTAGATACAGATGTTTTTCTACCAACACGTGGGCAATACCGCGGGTCAACGCTAATCGATACATATAAAATGCTTTGTCCTGAATGACTGACGGATCAACGCGCAGCCTAAACCGCTGATCGTAGAGACCTGAAACTTGGAGGGTGTGTTCTTTGTATAACGTAGGCATACGATTAGAAAGGGTTTTCCGAAATTCTACCTGTAAGGGGGTGAAAAAGGGAGGCAAAGTTTGTATGAAACTCTGTAATTTTTAATTTGAATTCGTATAGCTATAGAAGTCGCTGGCGGAAGGGTAGTCTTAAATATAAATATATTGAAATCGTCAACCTCACTTCCCACATGAATCGGAGCCTACATCATCATCATCATTAGCCTAAATATTGTCCCACTGCTGGGCACAGGCCTCTTCTCATACAGAGAAAGCATGAGCATTGATCACCACGCTTGCTCAAGGCGGATTGGCGATTTCAGAATTTTAAGTCCAGGTTTCCTCACGATGTTTTCCTTCACCGTTAGTTAGTGGTGTCTAAGATATACTTAGGAAGTACATATGACTATAGAAAAGTTACATTGGTACTTACCAGGTTTCGAACCCGGAGTCCCGCACACTCGTACACGAGAGGCAGGTGCCTTAACCACTAGGCCACCACGACACTTATATACATAAGCAGCAATAAAATACATTTAATAAAATTTCACTCAAACATCAACACAAATTCAATAATTCTAATAAAATTTCACTCAAACATCAACACAAATTCAATAATTCTCATAAAATATCTCTCTCATTCAACCCAGTGCTATAAACGACAATTTAGCGTAACTTGTATAAAACATCTCATTACCTTATAGATTTGAACGGCTCATTAAGAGGGTATGGCCACTAAACAGGAGAGCGGCAGAAGTTTCACTTGTTGTTGTACCGTTGCAATAAGTGCTAATCCAAATTAAAAAAATAATAATTTACTAGTAGTTCGAAAGAGTTTCCGCGCCCCCTGAATATAAAGGACTGAGAGAGGTATAGATGGGTTTTAGTCAGTAAGAGTCTGACACTAATGGTGCGGTTAGATCATTTGATAATTCCCATCCGAAAAAAAGGGATCAATCTATCCCCTTACCAAATTTTATCACAATCAGTTTAGCCCTTTTTCTGTGAAAACATAAGTAACAAAAAATAAACAAACTCACTTTCGCATTTTAAATACTAATCAGTATGAAACGGAAGCAAAGCAACAAAGTTTTTTTTGATGGGAGATCATCTACTGATCCCCCCACTAAGAGTGGTGGGAGGAAGTGCCACGATTCTTACTGACCAAAACCCGTCCGTGTTCCTTCAATTGCCTCTTGCGTTCCAGGACCGTGATACCATTACCATACTGGTGGTAGGAGTGGTACCGTGGTACCGTACTCATTTGAACAATCTCGCAGCCCAGGCAGAGCTAATCTGGACCTTCTGTCTTCTCACGTGAATAATCCTGGTAATTATTGGTCGATAGCTATGGCGTGAGATACAGCACGTCGTCGCCGCTTCGTTTCAATGAGGAATGCAGTTGAGGTGCGCATGCCCAGGCGCCTACAGTTCCGATGTCCTGTGGTATGTAGTTGGGAGCCTAGGAGACAAGTTTTCTTTAAAATATTGATATTATTTTACCCCATTTAAGTCGAAAACTTCAAAGAGACTAAGGGCCAAGTTCATCGACAAATGGTTACGTAATCGGCCCATTAATTAACCAGGAAGCTGGAATTTTCATTTCACCCACTTCTAGTTCAACCCTGATTTGGTAATCGACCGTTTTAGGAGTAAGGCCCAAATTCACCAACAAGATAACGGCCCGATTACTTAAAACAGCTGTTTACCATAAATTGGAAGTGTGAATTTATGGTAAACAGCTGTTTTAAGTTAATCAGACCGTTATCTCGTTGGTGAACTTGGGCCTAAGCATCATCAAATTAATTCATATGTACTAAAGACTATCGAGTTGAGGATTTTGATATGAAATGAATGGTGACGTGAGTTGAAAAACAAGCTAAGGTGTTGGTCTCAGCCGTCAATTATAGACTTGACAGTCGTTACGAGGTAGTAGCAGAAAGTCTGAGACAATAGTCAGAAGCGAGAAAATCTGACAGCCAGTCTTACCAAGGGGTATCCTGTTACCCTATAACTGGATTGTGGAGATAGGCAGTCGCTCCAATAAAACACTGATATTCAGCTACATCTGTGGTTGGAGTCGTTGTATCGATAACACTGTAAGCTGACCCCAATGTAGTTGGGAAAAGTCTAGGCAGATGATTACTATTTTAATTAAGATAAAAGAGAAATATTTTCTGAACTATTTATTGTTATGATAAACGTGACAAAGCTGGTAGCCATTATGACTTTGAACAAGCGGACGCGCGGTACTTTTATTTTGACATTAAGGGTCTCTTAGTAATAATAATGTGATAAATATTTTTATAGTCATACATATTTCTGCCCAGCGGTCACACTCGCGTTTACGACTGTGAATATAAAAACAATCTAGTTTTGGCCCTTTTGGCACAATTACGAACTAAAATTAAATACCTTCACCTTGTCTCATTTTACATGTAAACTTTGTTTGTGTTTTTTTATCGTATTTAATAAAAAAAAAGTGTATATAAAAAAATATATTATTGGTTCACTTTAATACCTACTACAAACCTAAACATTTTTGTTGTGAGAATAAAAATAAATCTGCGTGAATTTTCAGCCATTTGACTAGACTGGCTGAAAATGTAGACACTAGGCATCTTTATATCTATCTATCTACTGAGGTTCGCAAAGAAACTCTTATGAGTTCTCGTCGTGTTTTCCTTGATCTCATCGTTTGAAGCGATTTTATTGTGGTCTAAGTTTGTTAATTCCATTTCCAAAAGTAGAACCTAAGATTAAAAATATATATATAGATATGATTATTTTTTTCCGAGAAATTGTAAACTCGACAAATCATAAAAAAAACAGTAATGTTTTCAAATAATAGGTTGTCAATCAGCATTTTAAGGCTATACGTGCGTTACGTTGCTAACCGTACTATTCAAAGGTAACTAACTGGTTTCCCTCATTTGACTATCTCAATTTAATGTGAGATGGTAATCACCTGATCGGCTCTTAATTTAGTATTCGCTTCCAGATCATATCGGTTTATTTTGAAAGAAAATAAGCAACAACTTCAAAGTGGACGTACTAAGTATGGCCGAGAATGAAATTGTTTGTCCGCACTCGCAAAACATTCAAAACAGACCAATATAACTAAAAATCCGTTAAATAAGCAATCCGCTTTAAACACACCTCTAAAGTTCTTAAAAAAAAAACGAATAAATTCAAATTTTCGAACGGATTATCCCGTCAAAAAAGTGACATGCGAGCATCCGAATTAAACCGGCCGAAAGCGGTGGTCGAAGAAAAAAACGTGCAAAAGTATCAAAGAAAACCGCAGACCGAGGCGTCAATCTTGCAGATTTTCAGTAAAAAAAAAGAAAATAAAAAAAATAACGAGGTAGGTTATTATTGCTGTCTCGTGTCTGTATTGGTAGCTCAGTGTGAGATCCGAACGCACCGCGCGCGCGCGCTCCCGCCATCGCGCCATTTCCAATTTACCACCACCGGCACCGTAGACACGAGTCCCACTAGAAAAAAAAACAATCGAACTATTGACGATTATTGATCGATTATCGATATTAGGTATTTCAGTGCGTGTGTGACTGCCAGTGTTGTGTTGTGTTCTTTTTTTGAAATGCAAAGGTGACTAGTTTTACTTTTTTTAATAATTAAGTATTAGTATCAGTGTTGTACTATTAATGGTTTGCTGATTACCGACGCGAGAATGCGCGAGTTTTGGTAAGTATCAAGTTTATCCATAATTACGTATTGCTCTACATTTTTATCTGTTCATTTTTAATTGTGTGAATCACAAAACAGTGTGATTACAGTTCGCAGGCGACATATCTATGAATAGAACGCATCCATTCTGCTGATACATTCGATCGGCTGAAATAAAAAAAGTTCGTGGTGTAGGTAGTGGGTATGCCAACGACGATAAGTTTTAAATTCTGTTTTAGAAAGTTTGATTGGAAATGTCTTGTGAATATCATCATGGTCTTGTTATACAAGACATTTATGTTAATTAGTTTTATAGTCGTGTTGTAGGATGGGATACATTGATCAATCCACCTTGAATTGTAGTACTTTTCTTTTCTGAAAATCTGATCAGTTTCCTGTGGCAAGCTTCTAGCGACGTTATATATCACTTCGCAACTACAGAAATTAAACGTAACATACCCTTTCATTATTTAAAAGACAAAATATATTAACAGAAAAATATCCAAAAGTTTTCAAAAGTTCAATTGGAATTAAAAGGTTTTGGAACGAAAAGAAACAAAAAGAGAACTTTATAATAGAATAAAGAGAGATAACAAAACAAAAATCTAGTTTAAAATGATTCTCAAATGTCATGCTTGAACACACATGACGCTTATGACATCTCTTGAAATGAAACTAGCTCTCTAAGTCACCGTCAATACTAACACATTTCACATGAAATTGTTCAGCAAATGAATGTCAAATGTTACGAGTGGAACGCCATAAAGTCACGCGACTGTAACACCTACAAGGTATAGGAGAAAGCGATTGTATTCTGTCATCATTCGGAAATATTTTATGCTAGACTGGCAAGCGAACTTCGTATCGCCATTTTTTTTACATACCTTGTCCTGACAATGTCATCCGCCTGCCCTTATCCTAATTTATTTGGGGTCTACGCAGCGTTTCTTCTTGCATACTTCTCTATCCGCCGTCATCTCACTAGTTATATCTCCTTTCTAGCCATTTCATCTTTCACACAATCCATCCATCGTTTCTTTGGTCTACAAAACTTTAAGGAAAAAATAAAAATTCAAGTCATTTATTTCAATTAGACCATCTTACAGGCACTTTTGAATTGTCAAATAATGATGAGTCTGTCAGTTAGTCATAATGGAATAGTTGAAGCTATTTGCCTGTCCCTAAGCGTAGATTCCTATGGAGAAGAACGGGCAGGAAATTCCATGGCTACTTCCTCTCCCTCTATAGCAATCCACATTCATCCTCAAAACTTTCCTCACAGCATGTTCCTCATTCCTCCGCATAACATATATACGATAACAGCTTGTCCTGACAATAACGAATACAAAAACAAAGCATTATCGAAATTGGTGCAGTCGTTCGGAAGGTATGCGCGTACATACTACAATACATTTAGGCGAATGCTCAAGTAACTACACGCACCTTAATAAAAAGTATCCTGTGGCCTTTCCTAGCTTTCAATCTATCTTTCACACCAAATTTCAGCTGGATCCAACCGTATCCCCGTGATTGTGTACAGATAGACAGATGAAACAGAGTTAGTAGCTTTCGTCCATAAAAAAGATTAAACTATTTTTATATAAAATTAGCTTTCCGTCAGTGGCTTCGCCCACGTGGGCTATACATCTCCAACAAATATCATTATATTTTAGCCTATATATACAAAAACTTGACAAATTATATACTTAAACCTTCCTCCTGAATCACTCTGTCTATTTAAAAAAAACTGCATCAAAATCCTTTGTTGTCCCTTTTTTAGACATCTAAGCATACATAGGGACAGACAGCGGGAACCGACTTTTTTTATACTATGTATTGATTCCGCAGGTAAATAGTACTTCATTTTGAAATATATTATGGGCTTGTAATATGTACAAAGCTAAGCTTTGGGAGACTGTCGCTTCGCCTTGGATTCGTCCTTTTTTTTTTCAATTCAAATCATTTATTTTAACTAGACTATTTACAGGCACTTTTGAATTGTCAAAGAGTCATAAGTCTGTCAGTTTGTCGAAAAGAAAGTTGAAGCCTTAAGATTACACGCATAAAAGCAAAACTACTGGGAAGTTATTTAATAAAATTGCGGAAGTATAAAATTGGCGCCAGTGACGGAAAAAATGAGAGAAAATTGTTTATCATGAATGCACATTTAATGACAGAAGACCAGACAACAGATGATAGAAATGAAACTCAGTTGGTAGGTAAGCATTGAATGTGTATGGATGGAAAGATCGTATGGGATCGCGATGGGCATGTGCGGACCAAAGAAAAGATGGACGAATTGTGTGAAAGAAGAAACTCATGATGGCTGTCAAGATATGAATTTGTTTCTTCTAGGTAGAGAATCATAGGCTAGGAATACATAATAGTCACGAATTAAAACAAATAGGAACAGGAATACAGACTAGATCTTATAAAATAATGAAAACATTTTTTTATACAAATTATGGAAATTCATTAATTCATAGATCGATTAAAAAAAGCACTGGTAATTGACTGCATAATTACATTTAAATATATAATTTATTATGTAAATTGCTCATTTAAATGTAAAGTAACCACTACCGTATGCAAAATTCATTTGTACAGTTTGCAGGGCAAATAAAAACTTTCTTAGGAATACAATTAGGGCCAAACAAACTGAACTCGACATATTATTTGTTTAAAGTTAGTTGCATTTGTTGGACACAGATTATAAAATACCATCAAATATTTTAAGAAATTAAATGTTTTCAAATGTCGTGGCTAAGTAACAGCCGCACGGACTGATCGATCAGTTAAGCTGCGATCGAGGTTGAGGTGCGCTTGGCGCGGTCGGTCCGTGGATGGATGACCATCTATATCATAACGAAACTCCTCTGTGCCTCGGAAAGCACGTTAAGCTATTGATCCCGGCTGTCATTTGTAGATCTTTGACAGTCGTTACGGGTAACCAGAAGCCAGAAAGTCTGACAACCAGTCTTACCAAGGGGTATCGTGTTATCCCGTAACTGGGTTGTGGAGGTCAGAAAGGCAGTCACTCAATGTAAAACTAGACCCCAATATAGTTGGAAAAAGGCTAGGCAGATGATGAGTAGAATGTTTTCAAATTATTTAACATTAAAACTATATTTTTTAATTAGATGGCCAGATCCTCAAATAAAAACGCTCCAACTTACAAAAAATACACAAAATGGCGTCAAACGTCTAAAATGGAATGACGTGTCTCAGAGATTGACAGTTGACATATTAGTATTATGATGATTGTAAATTAATTTTCACAAGTTGTTAAAGAGTTTCTCCCGGTTGAAAATATAAAATAATTGTTTTTAGAAATGCAGACATTGTTAAGTTTTATTTGTAAACATAAATGATAATTAGCCTTAGCCTTCTAATTCCACTTCACTTTCACTAATCATGTCTGTCGGCATTTTCAAAGGCAAAACGAGCTCTTAGACAATTTCACTTAATGTTGAAAACATTGACATTGCAAATATTTTCATATTTGATATGATAACACACGATAAACCATAAACCTTCCAGCTTTTATATTTTTTTATAATAAAATAAATAGTACAAGATTAGGTAAGGAAAATATAGATCAACGGTAATTTGCGAAATCAAATATTGATTTAAGCTGTCCAAACAGACGAATGTATAATTATTTTGCTCGCCAGTGTACAAGTTGCATCTTATCTAGTACTAGATAGTAGGGACAAATGTTTGCTTTAGAGAAATGTGTAAACAATTAATTTTGCATTAAGTCCTTTCTCTTAGACTTTATTAAGTGCCTTGAGCATTTCATTCGATGATCTTTGCCAAGCCCGCTTATGGAATTATACCGTTTGTTTCTTTTAATATGGGTCGTTTTTCAACGATCTCTTCATCCTATAGAAGCAATCTTCACTAGGGGTAAGAAATATTCTAAATTCGAAAATGTCTCTTGTTTATTTGTTACGCTTTCACGGGAAACCGGCTGAAACGATTGGGATGAAACTTGGTATGGAGATAGGTTGAAACTTAAGGAAGGATATAGGGTAGTTTTTATCCTGGTGCGTGTATTACTTTCTTCAGTTTTATGGCTTACAGAGCGGGAATGAACTGGTGCTATACATTCCAATTTAACTCTGTTTGTTTGGTACTTTTTTACGGCAAAACGCCTGAACTTATTTACATGAAATTTGATATGGAGTTGGCTTGAAACCTGAGGAAGGACATAGTTTTTCGGAGTACGTGATTTAGTTTCTTCAAGATCCGGGTTAAACCACGGGCAACAGCTTACACTAACATCGTATTTTGAACGCCAAAAATCTCCATAGCCTCATTCAAATGATATTTTAGATAATGCACATCACTTGTTGACATTACTAAGACTATTCAATACCTCAGTATTCCCAAGAACCGTGTTCCACAGATCTGTGTAGTTATTTAAATTATAATTAGGCTATAAACGCATGCACCGCGTCCAAAGAAACTGGTTTACGCAAATAAAGTTCAAGTTAACTTAAAGCGTTTAATTGCTTACCGACTGACGGTTTCAAAACTATGTAGTTGGAATTATGTAATTACCAATAAGATTTTCTAATTAGTAGCGAGTACTAAAATAGTTGATTTGTAGTTTTGTAGTTTTTAATTGCTTTTCTAACTTGATTATGGTGTCGTGGTCGTTAGGTATGAGATTGGAACTTTCTTTGAGAGATAGCTGTGTTTAACTGTTAGAGAGGTCGAATCTGTGACAGGCATTTTTTTAGAATCATCAAATGACTCCCGCTTTGGGCGGCGAAGGACGAAGTGTCAGACTGTTACAGTCTTCCTTATAAAAAACCTGTAATCTAAAGCTTAACCATTGATAAATGATATTTATTTTGCAAATCTATACTTACTAATATAATAAAGCTGAAGAGTTTGTTTGTTTGAACGCGCTAATCTCAAGAACTATTGGTACGATTTGAAAAATTCTTTCAGTGTTAGATAGCCTATTTATTGAGGAAGGCTATAGGCTATATATCATCATGCTAAAACTAATAGGAGCGGAGCACCACTATTCCACGCGGACGAAGTCGCGGGCAGAAGCTACTAGGTTATATAATAACACTTTTACACTTCAATTACTTTTTTAAAGCTATAGATGAGGCATTTCTTACCTAATCTTTACTTAACGTCGTAATCCAGAATTAAGCTACTAACTTAAGTTCGGATTAACACTAAACGGCATTTGATAGTTTGCTATTCCATTGCTAAGCAGAAGAGTATCACGTGTCTGAATTTCGGAGGCGGTTGAAGTGGTTGCCTATTCGGCAGCGTCGAGATACTCACATTCTTTCTTTTCTCTTTGCTCTTCTACACAATCCTAACTCTCCAACTTATCTTCGGGAACGCTTTGAATTTCTGGTGCCTAGAGGGAAACCTTGTCGCTCTTCTTTGTCGCTTCTTCTTCGTGTCCCTCCCCATGCTTCGAGTCGTTATGATGGATCTTTCACTGTTCGCGCTGTACGACTTTGGAATTCTCTTCCTCACACTATACGCGATAGCCCATCGCTAGATGTTTTCAAGAGACGAATTAGGGAGCATTTCTTTTCAAGATGACCTGTATGTATGTAGGTATGTATTTATATGTATATATTTAATTTATATTTATATTATGTATCGTTATTTAATTTATATTTATATTATGTATCGTTATTTAATTTATATTTATGTCGTTGTTTGTAATTTAAATTAAGTAGGTATTTATTCGATATTACGTAGTATTTATTTTATAAAGTACTGTTGCGCACTATTATGTGTACCCATACCAAATCTCTCTATCGCTCAAAGGTTTGCTGTTAGAGAACCCAATTCTGGGTTAAGCTCGCCGTTGTATACAGACTATCTGGATCAAATTTATTAAAATGTTGTTTGTGTGCAATAAAGAATAATAATAATAATAAAGAGTAAGTAAGATGGTTACTGATTAAAACCCATCCATGTTCCTTCCTCCGCCTTTGCGTTCCAGGGTAGGTTCCGCGGTGGCTCTATCGAATAATACTGCAGCCCATCTTAGATAGGTAGCATCCTACCTTCGAGTATGAATGAAAATATGATAGCTTTTGAACTGACCCATAGACTTTCAGATTTCAGCATTTTTAACTTAGGTTTTGACCGATAGTGATGGGCAATGTAGATGGCAAGTGACCGAGAGGGCGCAGCCCTTTTTTTCGGATGGAAAATCATCAAATGACTTCTCCCATCGTGGGTAGATTTTTTGTTTAAACCTACCCCTGAAAAAGAGGCGCGTGCGGTGTTTAATAAGGCCCAAGTTCACATACAAGTTAACAGTCCGATCATCTAAAACAGTTGTTTACCATACATACATACCTACTTCCAATTTCAAAGGGTACCTACCACTAAAATTTGCTTAAAATTTTAATTCTTAAATCAGTGGATTACCAACCCGAGTTTTAATAAGAAGTGGGTAACACGAATATTCTCGCTTCTTGGTTAAAAAACCTTTTTATTTTAACGGGCCGATTACGACAAGATCTGTCGGTGAACTCCGTCCTAAGTGTCATAGACTTATTGCGATTTGATGCGACTCTTTTCGAAATACCACTTACAATTCCACAAGCAGAATTTGATCAAGGAAATAGTTAATTAAATTCTTAAAGCTCACTTTATTAGTCACCAACACCAATAACGGTGTTAATGAAATATCCGCGGCGTGTTTATGATGCATCGCGGTGCATAGCTTCACATAGCGCGCTCCACATATCAGTCGGCACATCAAAGCTAAGGCCAGGACACACTGAATACTAAATAACACAAAATGATTGGAAGGGAATGTTTCCTGTTATTGTTTTTACGTTGTCTTGTTGAAGTAGGGCTTTGTTTGTAGAAGTGCCGACTTCATGTGTAGTTCGGAATTTTGGGAAGGCGATCACGTATGTGGATGGTGTTACGTTCAATGTGTGTGCGGTTTGAAATTCGGGGAGTGTTCAGGCGAATGAGTTGTGTATGTGTTGTTGTGTCTTTAATATTTTCGATTTGGATAAGCACATAGGTATAATTCGAAGACACGTTTGCCGTAGTGGCTGAGCAATTGGCTGCTGCGCTGCGTGTCGCGAGTTCGATTCCCGCACAGGACAACTAAAATTGTTCCGGGTGCGGGTGTTTGTGCATGTGTAATGTATGTTTGTAAACACACTCACAAAACAGGAGAAAATCTTAATGTGGGCTAAAGTTTTCAAAAACGCGTGACGTCACAAAAATGACGTCGTTCTGAGCTGCCACCGTTCTTTTTGGGATTTAGTATGTTCGTTATGGTTGATAACGTTAACATTGATAGAGAGCCTAAAGCTAAGCTAAGCTAATTAAACTATTAAACATTAAAACATTAATTAAACAGAAATTGAGATTCAAATGTCCACACTTTAATAGTTTGTTCGTGATGCCACTGTCACGATACTTTTCTTGTGTCATGCACCCATTTATACACAGACGGTCGCTGTATACACTGAGTGTAGGTATCATAGTGTAAACCAATCTACACTCATATTATAAAGAGGAAAACTTTGTTTGTTTGTTTGTTTGTAATGAATAGGCTCAAAAACTACTGGACCGATTTTAAAAATTCTTTCACCATTCGAATGCTACATTATCCACGAGTAACATAGGGTAAATTTTATTTTGGAAAAATAGGGTTCCGTAAGATATTTGGGTTTTTCGGACACAAGGTGTAAGAAATCAACCAGAAAAGTTACTTTTTTTGCGTACGCTACTAATCTCAGGAACTACTGGTCCGATTTGAAAATTCTTTCAGTGTTAGATAGCCCATTTATTGTAGAAGGCTATAGGCTATATTTCATCACGCTAAAACCAATAGGAGCGGAGCACCACTATTCCACGCGGGCGAAGTCGCGGGCAGAAGCTAGTCTTAAATATAGCCAAAGTATCACATTATTATGCACCTAAAAATTCTATACTAGAACCCTGAGTGTTATCAGTTCGTATGACCCATAAAAACTTGTCACACTTCGAATTGCTACTTTTGGTTAAATGTTTAAATAGGTTTGTTTTTATCGCCTCCGACAGACAAACATACCATTTGTTCTGATCGAATTTTATCCATAAAAAAATCTTCACACCATCCTAGACACATTCAAAAACTCCGTACAACATATTGAAGATATTTCAATGTCTCACACGACATACGGAAGCGGTTTAGTGCTAAAAAACTGTTTTTAATCCTTAGGGATTATCGTGTGGGGGTCGATTCACCATTGCCACTTCAACTCAAACCTTATTTTTTAATGCTAAGGTTCAAAATATCTTGTAGATATTAGAACAATTCTTCTAGTAGGCCATTGACATTTCTATAATTGCTACAAAGATATGAGAAAGTGGGTAATAACGAATGAAATGTCTCTTTATTAGTCTGCTATGGTTATTTTCTCACAGTTTTTTGGGTATAAACGTTTATCAACCACTAAATGAGATGGGCTTAGGAGTATTAATTAATTATTGCTGTAATTAGAGATATTTAATTTACATAATTATTATTATGGTCATGTTTTTCATATGCTGATTAAATTTTGGGAAGTGGGGTGACGGTGAATTGTGGATGCCATTATAAGCAATCGCTATCATTGTTTTTTCTCAATGCATTGAGCTAACTTCTAATACGAGGAGCTTCTTTAAGCTGCTTATGCGTAGTCCGTCTTGAATTTATCAATATTTCTATGGGATCAACTGGGAAGTATACCCTTGCAAAACAAAAAATATTTTTTCAAATCGGTCCAGCCGTCTTCGAGTACCTAATCGCGTAACAAACATACAAAAATAAACGAATTGAGAACTGATGGCACCGATACTATTTGTACACAAACTGACGGATGGTAGATCTATAGCTGTAGGAAAGGCCGATTCACTTCTATTTCCATACTCTAAGTGACTAAAGAAATGAGAACAAGAGCTCTTTTACAAATGGGTTAGGTTTGCGAGTTGGCTTACAAATTAACTTTAACCTTTCCGATGAATCAGACAGGGGTTAAGTTCTCAACACCACTTTATTACTGCTGAAAGATAAAAAGAAAGCAAGAGGCGTTTTTGAGAGAAACCTTACTAATATTATTAGTGCTAAAGCTTGTTTGTATGTTTGTTACTCTTTATCTCATACTACTAAAAGGATTTGGATGACATATTACCTGCATTAACACATAGGATACTTTATCTCATCTGCCTAGCCTTTTCCCAACTACGTTAGGGTCGGCTTCCAGTCTAACCGGATGCAGCTGAGTATGTGTTTGTGACAACCGTGCGGCTGTCACTTAGCCACGAGCTCCTCCACATTTGTTGAAAACCAGCGTCAGGCACTAGCTGTCTGGCATAATGCTGAACTGGACCTATTTGGCATAACATCTTTAATTTTTGTACCTTTTTTTTTTATTCAATATTGTGATTGTCCTTTGTTGTGTCAATAAAAGTTTTTTCTTTCTCTTTTCTTTCTATCTTTTTCTTTCTTTCACATAGAATAATTTATCTGGGTGTGCGAAATGTTCTTCTTGGGATGCGTGTGTTATTACGGGAAATAGCTAGTACCTACATAGTATTTGCTTAACATTGAAGGAAGGAATATGAATGGGTTTTAGTCAGTAACCGTCTTAATTATAAAGTACGATTAATTTTTAATCTACTCCTCGGCAACGGATTAGCAAAAATCACACTCATAAATGCTGTTTAGCGTTAATCCGAACTTAAAGTAATAGGTTAAGTAAGGATTAGGTGAGAAATGGTTAAACTTCAGATTACATGTTTTTATAAGTAAGGCGGAAAGAGTCGGGTACTTTATCGCGCTTCACCAACAGCGAGAGGACTCATTTGATGCTTTCCCATCCTTAAAAAGTTAGATTTGGCAACTGGCAAATAACACCTACCTTGGCAGTTATCGTGCCTGGAAACGATCCTGACTAAATTCTCTTGACGTTGACTTAATATAAAATACTCCAAAATCTGCTTTAGTAGGTGCTGAAGCCAGATGGCAGATTTCAACGCATAATGTTGGCTTAAACTGTTGCCGAGGTAAAGGCATCTGGGGAGATTAATTGCATTAGTTGTGGCAGTCAATTAGGGTTAACTTAGTGATAATTATTTTTGGACAAGAGAGAGGAAATCAAGAGCTTTTCTTAGTTCATTAACAGCAACACAAGTCATTCAAAGTGGTATGCTTGCGTCCGTGAATGGGTAGTCATTCATTCAATATTGCCTTGAAAATATTAAGGACTTTGATTGTCGTTACTAGCGGAAAAAATACCCTAGAAGGAAAAGATTGGATAGGCAGTCGATATATATTAAAAACATTGGTATTTAAATGCACCAAGTATATTATATAGCTGAGAAAACGCAGTTAATATTGAAAATCGTGCTTGGGTCTCATACTTTAAAAGTAGCTTAAAAAGCGTCTATGCTGGAGGTGCGAACCAAAGCTTGGGCCACTTGGCGAAATTTGCTACCCACCCTTTTTGTTTAAGTTGTCTAGCAGTAGGATAGAGTGAATTAAAAGTTGTTACCAAAGACCTTATACCTCCCCTTCATACAGGGAACAGGGTGTTTAACTATTCCAAAAAAAATATAGGTACCTACGATTATATTAACAAAATAAATTCAATTTAACCAGACCATAGACACCGCTCACTTATACCTATAATCCTCTTTAGTTGCGACATCTATAATTTATGTACCAGTTCATTAGTTTGTGTATGTAAAAGGACATTCATATTTTATAGTATTAGTGTCCTCACCTCAATTCCCGGCCGATGGGCTGTCACACCGCAATAAATATTATGTTAGTAATTAAAGATCTTATTAAATTAATGTCGTGTGGACGCTCGCGGTAAATACAGGTTGTACCTTATGACAGATGCTAAGTAAATGATCAGTAATGTGGGGAGAGTTTAGCTAACTGGAGTCAAAAATGTATTTAGAAATTACTAGCTGTTGCCCACGGTTTCACCCGCGTACCGTGGGTAAAAGTAGCCTAAAACCTTTTCCAGAGTCCCCTCAATCTCCGTACCAAGTTCCAGCCAAATTGATCAAGCCGTTCGTGCTTGTTGCGATGACCAAGGGAAATAGGAATTCATTTTTATATATAAGACTAGCTTCCCGCCAGCGGCTTCGCCCGCGATATTTTAGCTAATGGATACAAAAACTTGACAAATTATATACTAAAACCTTCCTCATTAATCACTCTATCTATTAAAAAAACCGCATCAAAATCCGTTGCGTAGTTGTAAAGATTTAAGCATACATAGGGATATAGGGACAGAGAAAGCGACTTTGTTTTATACTATGTAGTGATGATACATATGAAGATTTTTGGTGATAGGTAGAAGATATTTAGGCCACATGCACGAAAAGCCTTTTTATTTATGTTTTTTTTTACTTCAATCTACTTTCTGATTTGATACCTCTATACGTACTGATAATAACTACATAAAGTACTAAGATAAATAATGAACAATAAACCCCACAATATCCAGATAGAACTTTGCTGCCCCATAAATGGTTCGAAATTGTTTCCAAGGTGTCACATTTAGTAAATCATATTGATAATAGAGCTGTAAAATGGTCATGAGTGTTATTGAACTAGCTGGAGCCAAACAAAGCACTAAGCCAGTGGGTCAGTCAAGCGTTTAGCACTAAACTATATAAATCTCAACATTTCTACTTTCTATTGAAATTTGTTAGTGCTGGTGTAGACGGTTGAATTTTGAAGTCGCTGTATGATTTCGTTTGAAGTCTAAGTCTGCTTTAGTTTGATATGCGTGGGTGTATTCTCTATTGATCTGTATTAGTGGTTAAGTTTTCAAATAGAAAAAGTTTCATCAAAAATATAAAAGAAGATTTTTAACAACCATCATCATCTGCCTAGCCTTTTCCCAACTATGTTGGGGTTGACTTCCAGTCTAAACCGGATACAGCTGAGTACCAGTTTTTTTATAGTATCATAATAGTAGCTGAGTATCAGTCGGTTTTAACAACCTTTGACACTAAAATATGCTTACGTTAAGATTGTAAGAACGTATTACGTACAGCTTAATTATTAATAATGTTATAGCTTTTAAATAATTTTATAAATTACCAATTAACGTTTTCTTTAATTCATTTTCTATTTATATTACACACTCATTCGGTGTACGTAAAATACAGTTGTAATGTTAATTCACGCTGAGACATTTTCATATGCATTAGGTACATGCATTTTTGTTCATGCTTATTTTAAATTGATAGAAAAACCATGCTGTGAATCGGTTAACTTCACACGTTAACTAAAAGTAAATGGTCAGTGACGTGTAATATGAAATATATGCTTAATTGAATAACTCAAATATTAATTTAGGTAGGCAGCATAAAAGTCTGAAGTTATCTTAAAAGAAAATTTATTTAGATATAACACCTGATAATCCGTAGTCCATAGGCCGCCTATGTATCACTGCTGTACATAAAGTTTAAATAAATAAATAAATAAATAAATAATGTAATTATGTAAATTTAATTTGAGTATAACCTTCAAACACAACTTTTAAAGCATTTTAACGGTATGAAATAAATTGAAAAACTTATATATTTATTATTATTATATATATTACTAGCTGCCCGCGACTTCGTCGGCGTGGAATAGTGGTGCTTCGCTCCTATTGGTTTTAGCGTAATGATATATAGCCTATAGCCTTCCTCAATGAATGGGCTATCTAACACTGAAAGAATTTTTCAAATCGTACCAGTAGTTCCTGAGATTAGCGCGTTCAAACAAACAAACTCTTCAGCTTTATTATATTAGTATAGATTTGAACTAAGGCAAGCAAAATAAAATACAGTAAAAAAAAAATCAGTACAACAATATCTTAACAAAATCTTTTTGAAGTCTATAAAACCGTCTACCCGACACTTATTCACACTTATGTACTGACTAGACTATTACAATACGGTATTAAACTGGCGGACACGTGAAGTTTAGAAATGGCCAGTTTACTTGAGTGAAATATTACAATAATATTAATATTTTATAGGAAATTGAATGGTCTTCAGAAGTGTAGTGTAGGGCATTCAAAATGGTTTCGTATATTTTTAAGTGCTTTGCAGTAGTAATGTTTATTGACTCGTGGAGCTGGTGGGTGTTTGCTCAGCTTGCGCTTGAACCACTAGATCTGCTTTATTTCTTTCGTGATCTATTAGTACTTAGGTTTAGTAGTTTGTATTAAGTTTTAGTCTTCTAAATAGAAAAGTAGTGCTGAATTGCTGAGTGTATATTTGAAGTGATATAGGGAAGTAATTATTTTTTTAGTAGTCATTTTGAGGGTTGCATTCACTTGTCACAATACTCAGTGTGCTCATAGACACCATCTGCTTAGACTTTTCTCAACTATTTAGGGCTCGGCTTCCAGTCTAACCGAATGCAGTTGAGTATCCGTGCTTTATATGAAGCGACTGCCTATCTGACCTCCACAACTCAGTTACCGGGTAACACGATAAAGAATGCTCATAAAAATATTTGATAAATATTTTGTTCATCATCATCTGCCTAGCGTTTTCCCAACAATGTTGGGGTCGGCTTCCAGTCTTAACCGGATGCAGCTGAGTACCAGTGTTTTACATGGAGCGACTGCCTATCTGACCTCCACAACCCAGTTACCGGGTAACACGGTACCCCTTGGTAAGACTGGTTGTCAGACTTTTCAGAAATCAGAAATCAGAAATCAGAAATCATTTATTTGTTAAACATAGGTATACATTATACAGGTCTTATATTATAATATTTTGAGCGCTATGTTTTGTCAACAATGACATACAAATTAATTATAAAAGATAAATTACAGTATTAAAATTATTAGGTTATTATTATAATTATCTTAATATTGATGAAATTTCTATACACATATTATTTTTGTTATTTTACAATCTGTTACCAAAGATGAATTATACTATTAAAATTATATTAGGTACATATAATTATTATCTATTAATTTAATTATTATATCTAAATTATTATTATTTTTACAATTCCAGTCAGTTAAAATTGTCATTCAGAAAATCATCTTACGTGTAATAACATTTTTTGAGCAGCAGTTTATGTAATGTAGTCTTGAATTTCTGTTCTGGCATACATTTGATTGTGTCAGGTATTTTATTAAAAACTTGAGGAGCAATACCAAAAAAACTTTTTTTCATCAGTGCTGTTTTACATTTAATATGGCATAATGTGTTGAGGTACTGAGTACGTATTGGCATTTTCTTTACTGTAGCCAGTTTTTCAAACAAATGGGGATTTTTTTTACGAATAATGCTGTTTCGAGTATGTACAAAGCTGGGAGAGGTAAAATATTATATTTTTGAAAATATGGAACACAACTATCAGTATTTTTTAATCCATATATTGCCCGTATACATCTCTTTTGCATTCTAAATACGAGTTCCCGATTTGTTGACTGTCCCCAGAAAATTACACCATAACGTAAGACCGAGGATACTAATCCATGATATGCCGCCAATAGTGCCTCAGTATTGACTTTTTTTGAGAGTTGAAATAGAAGGTAAGCTGACTTGCTTAATCGTTTGCAAACTTCTTCCAGATGTGGCTTCCAAGTCAACTTGCTATCCATAGTAATACCTAAAAATTTTGCAATGCTGGTTTCTTCTATTCTAAAATCATTATATGTGACATGAACTGGGGTTTTTACCTGCCGTTGGTGGAAATGCATAATTTTGGTCTTATTTAGATTTATTACTAAGTTATTATTGTTAAGCCAATTAACTATTTTAGAAAGAGTATTACTGATGTCGGATTGGTAATTATTTGGATTATTGCATTTTATAATGGCCGTGCTGTCATCAGCAAAAAGTACCATTTCGTGGTCTGTTATTTTTGGAAGATCGTTCTGGCTTCTGACTACCCGTAACGACTGTCAAAGATGTGCAAATGACAACCGGGACCAACAGCTTAACCGAGGCACGGAGGAGTCTCGATATGACAAAGATGATCACCCATCCACGGACCGACCGCGCCAAGCAGCTTAACCTTTGATCGGTCGAACCGTGCGGCTGTTACTTGGACACGAGCTTCTTCTTCTGCCTAGCCTTTTCCCAACTATGTTGGGGTCGGCTTCCAGTCTTAACCGGATGCAGCTGAGTACCAGTGTTTTACATGGAGCGACTGCCTATCTGACCTCCACAACCCAGTTACCGGGTAACACGGTACCCCTTGGTAAGACTGGTTGTCAGACTTTCTGGCTTCTGACTACCCGTAACGACTGTCAAAGATGTACAAATGACAACCGGGACCAACAGCTTAACGTGCTTTCCGAGGCACGGAGGAGTCTCGCTATGACAAAGATGGTCACCCATCCACGGACCGACCGCGCCAAGCGCAGCTTAACCTTTGATCGGTCGACCCGTGCGGCTGTTGCTTGGCCACGAGCTCCTCCCCGTTAAATATACCGCCTTGATAAATATTTCGTTGTAGACCTTAATTGTCTTACTAGTGGGAAAAAGTGTTCTTCATGCTCTTCCATCCTTCTTCTCTGGCAAATCTTCGAGGAAGGTGTTACATATTTACCGAGCCAACGAATTGCCGATAACCAGTGCAAAAGCAAATCGGTCAACTAGACTTTTTGTAAGCTACATTATACAACAGTCGTCACGAAGTTAATCCATCTCCGATAGTCAATGCGGCGCATGTCCGAAGCACATTTCTGCAATAATTTACAAAGTACAAGGAAAAATGCACTCACTTAATTATTCAAGAGAACGTGTTGACACTGCTAGATAGCACCATGACGCTATCATTTGCCGTCGATAAAATAAACAATAATGGTATGTGAGATTGACGCATTTTTAACAAGACAAGCTCATGAAATATTCATGGGCCGACTCCCAGAGGATGTACGTAATCACGGAGGAACTCCATAACTGGCATAATTTATATAGGGTTTGCACGAAGGGCGAACTTTTTTAATTCAGTTTTCTTACTTGCTCGTTTTCGCTCGAAATTAATAAACTTTTTATTGGTTGATTTGATTACTAGAGATAGATAGGGACGGGAAATCATCAAATTACTCCCGGTGTGGATGTAGCGGGAGGGAGTGTCAGACTCTTACTGACTAAGACCCATCTTCTTTTCTCTTCTTCCTTTGCCTTTTGTGTTCCAGGGCTACGTAATTCTTTCGATCAATTCCACAGTCCAAGTCTTAGAAGCTTGCGTGTTAGTTCCGTGCTGGTATAAGAATAATTCAAGATAAATGTTCTTTATTCAAATTTGAATTCAAATGTAATCGAACTGATCATAACGGTTTATTAATCGGCCCAGTTATTTCATAGTCATAATTGAAAAATGTTCGATCTATATCTATAATATTTACCACCATTTATTGTAATTTTAGAACAATTTGTATAAGTTCCACACCTTAAGGGCGTTCACTATTAAAACATTCAATAATTTCAGATTTGAGTTATATGCTAGCGATTTATAAATGAAGTTGATTCGGAATATCGAATCAATCGATTCAAATGATTTGAGAGAATAATTTAGCAATCGAGTTATATATTATGAATCGATTTAAAAAATGTGTGTATCGGATAAGATTTTTATGACAATATTATGAGATCTTGAAATTCTTACATCATGACAGTAGATGTTCATCGCGACTATTTATAGCAGAACGACGATTTTCTCTCATATCGTAAAGATCATGGCACCTTTGTAACATTATTTTTTATAATTCCAATGGAGTACAGAAACGCTGATTTATCGAGTATTTTGGCAAGGTACGCTACAGCGCCCCTTCTTCTTCACAGGAAAAATACTTTGGAAGTAGTTAAGGGCATTTTGAGGTTGTCTGCTCATGCCTTCTCTGAATAAGAAGACTTTACCCAGCAGTTGGATAGTGTGTACGCCGATGATGACGTACGATCGATCTCCCACACATGTCTTAAAGCTATGCAACTTATTGGGTTATTTACAGCTTAAAGATTCGGTCGTCTTTACCTCAGCTTAGCACCGTGTTTATTAATAGCAATACCTATAAGATTAATCCAGTACAGTTAATAACTGTGACCTCAATTATGCGGAGCACATAATTTACACGTACCTTTGATTTCTAAAATTATTCGCTTATTGGCAGGCTTGGTTCATATTGCTGTGTGTATACATATTGAGCGCTAGCTAGTTTAGTGCTTATATAAAAGATGTGATGTGGTCTTGGATATCAAAGAAAAGAAAAAGATTAAATAAATACGCGACTGCCACGCCAAAGGGCACACAAGTAATATTTTTAATAGAATTCGGAGGGTCTTAGAATTCGTCGAGTGTTTTTAATTTTTAAATATTTTAGCCCAGCTTTCTTTCAGCTTATGCTACTCGGAGTGAAGCGAGGACTCTAACGATATCTCATACATTTAAATCGGTTCAAGCATTCAGTAGTTATGCTGAAATAAAGAAACTTGTGCTAAAAACATTTTACTCCTTTTCGAGGGCAGTCGTGTAAAAAAAATACGTCATAACATCACGCCTCCTTTCTCCGAGGGCTATGGCAGAGGTACCTTTTAATACGGGTGTATTAAAATTACGGGTGTATTTGCCCAGTTGTGTGTAAGTCCCGTGTAATATTGACCGGTTTTTTTTAGGATTGGAAATCATTAAATGATCCCTCTCACCGCTGGTCTCCGAGTGGGAGTGTCAGGCTCTTACTGACTAAAACCCATCCATGTTCCTTCCTCAGCTCTTTGTATTCCGGGGGCGCGGTATCTCTTTCGAATATCCCGCAGCCCCGGCAGCCGGACTGGTCGACTTCAGACTGAGCGCTGAGATATTCAATACTCAATTCTTTATACCATTACTTATGTAGGTGGTCAAATTATTATCAATAGGTGAACAAACAACAAATTTGATGAATATGGACCCTGTATATGAATACTAGCCGTTTCCCGCGGTTTCACCCGCATTCCCGCGGGAACTACTTCAAGCATCCGGATAAAATTATTTTATTTTTACAGTAACTTTTACAGTTTTCAATCCAACCTTACGAAATTTTATATCAATCGATTCAGCCCACGGGTTCTGCCGTATCCCTGGGCTAAGTATATACATGTATAATTTTATCCACAATCTACCTATATCTATATCTAACGCAGACAGTTGACGGCGATGAGGAAGAATTTTTGACGCCATATTTTAGTTAGGTTTATTTAGAATATTTATAATTTATTTTTTAATTTTTCAAAATAACGCATAAGTAAATAACGCAGACAATGAGATAACTTTAATTTCTTTGAATAGTAAAGCAGCTGAGAATTGGCCATTCACTTCTATTCATTCACTATAGTGGCTTTTGACTAGACTGCTAGAAAATGCCTTATGGTACTAAGTGTGTAGGTAAATAAAATTAACTAAGTACTCAAGAGTCGTGGTGGCCCAGTGGTTAAGGCACCTGCCTCTCGATTACGAGTGTGCGGGTTCGAAACCTGGCAAGTACCAATGTGACTTTTCTAAAGTCATATGTACTTTCTAAGTATATCTTAGATACCACTGACTAACGGTGAAGGAAAAAATCGTGAGGAAACCTGGATTTAAAAAGTCTGAAATCGCCAATCCGCCTTGTGCAAGCGTGGTGATCAATGCTCATGCCTTCTCTGTGTGAGAAGAGGCCTGTGCCCAGCAGTGGGACAATATATTAGGCTGATGATGATGATGAAGTACTCAGGATACCCACGCCTACGTCATGATTGCAAGCTTGTATTATAAAATGATATAAAAAACACTATCAAATAAAAAACCAAACAAATAATGTCTCCCATTTCCTTTCCAGATATTTAAAATTACCTAATGTTTTTTTTTAATATAACATAGAGATCTGATATTTGATTTAGACTTTAGTGCTACAAGATCAAGTTTAGCTCACAACACCTTTATGGCCTAAGGTACTAAAGTAAGGTCTTAAAAAAACGGATCTCACACTGCCACGCTAGGCTTCGATGCGGGGAGCTGCGTTTTTTTGACGTGCGTTTGCGTTTGTATATAAAACACGCGACAACACTAACGCATAGACGCGCGTGTAATACGGGACCTAGCGGTTCATCTGACTTACCAATTTCCTACAAAGATAGTTTTTTTTAAAAATAACCAAAAATACTCTTATTAAATAATGGCGTCAAAAAATTCATCCTCATCGTCGTCAACCGGGAGTGTACCCAAGAGACTGGCAGCATTGCTTTTTTTTGTGTAGTGCATCTCGCAGGTCAACCTAGAAGGTTGTAGACTGCTTAACCGTGGCAGCATTGCAACGTTGGCCACGTTTTTAAATAAAATTATTTATTATTAATTTCGGCAAACATCACGCGGTTGCGACATCATCTCCAAAATGTTTGAAAATGGGCGCGATTCTCTTGACACCATCTAAATTAAATTTAGTCTATAATTCTCTCTTTCCATCAATAAATATAAGAAAGGGATAGCAAACTTTTAACACCTGTCAAATTAGAAAAAAATAATTTTTCCATACAAATTAAACATCACGACGTAACATCTCGACTAAATTAACAAACCTGTACGAACAAAATGTCATCTGTCATTTAATTTGACAGCACTGAATTACTTGCTATCCTCTTCTTGTTTTTCGCAATAGAAAAAGAGCATGATATTTTAAAATTAGTTTAGTCGTGTGTAAGTCAGAATCGGCACCAATGTCAGAAACTTTTTTCATATCTCTTATTGTTGTGATGAATTAATTAAGCTCTTTGACTAGGCGGAGCATGGCGCGTGGTAGTGTGGGATCCGCCTAAGCGACGCAGCTTCAATGGCACTTGCGTTTTACGATACAGTAACGTTAGTTTTCACTGTTGGTTCTAAGAACCGGGTTCAATTTATGTTGCGGTTTTATTAACTGAATGGTTAAACGGTTATCGTTCAAAATATTTCCGCCTGTTAAACTGAACGTGCTTTCAATTAATCGTGCGATTTCGTTAACTTGTATTAATCTAGTTAGTGGTTACGATAGAATTTGGTCGTCAGCTGCTTATAAGGCACACCATCATTTGAATAGGACTTTTACTATTTTAGAAGGAGGTTCTAGTAACAAGAATAGATAAAGTGAGGAATATTAGAGGAAGTTTAAAGATAGCGCCAGTGACAGAAAAAATGAGAGGCCAGCGTTTGTCGTGGAATGGGCATGTAATGAGAAGAGTCGAAACACATGCCACAAAGAGTGAATGTAGATGGATGAAAGGGGAGGGGAAGACCAAGGAAGAGATAGATGGATTGTGTGAAAGTTGATATAAATGAGAAAGGAGTGAATGATAGTATGACTGCTAATAGAGAAGAATGGAATAGAAAACACGTTTTCGCCGACCCCAAATAAATTGGGAACAGGGCAGGAATTAGATGAAGATATTTTAAATGTTGCCCCACACTAAGAATTACTCCTGTATCGTGGGTGCGTTTACAAACATGGCACACATGCACAAACACCCAGAACTGGAATAATGTTAGTTGTCCCATGCGCCAATCGAACCCGCGACACACAGCTTCGCCGCCAATTGCTCAGCCACTATGCCTATCGTGTAAACGTTTTAATAAGTACATAATGAAAGCTAAGACTACTAAGATAGAAAATGAATTAATAATTTTCTCTCGTTACGTTTACGACTGATATATTACTCGTATTTACTGTTATTTTATGATCGGCTTTTAATTAATTAGTATCTAGACTTTTAATGACATTCTTATTGCACTCTGAAGTTGCATTGCTTGATGATATTAATGATAATAGTATCGGTATGAGTGAAGAGTGGTCATTGGATCTCTAAAGAAGGAAAGAAAGAAACATTTATTTCAGGACACGCACAGGAATTAAACACTGAGTAAAAATCAAAGAGTGACAGGTTAGCCTACCTGTACGAGAACGGAAAATTTTCTCTGTTGACTAAGTTTGCGATATTCTAGATTAATTTAGCTGTAAGTCTTCCATGTTGCTTAAATAAATAAATAAATAAAGTGTAGCTTAAATAATAATATATTCAACACTAGCTTTGCGCCAGCGGGGACATTTTTTCTTACACCTTGGGTTACACTATTCAAGTTTTAGTCGGGATCCCTAATTATTTCTGGAAATAAATATACCCTATGAATACACTTCGTAAAGATGTACCTCTCTAATGGTGCGTGTCCTTACCTTCACCACGACCAACAAATCAATCTCTTTTGGTTTATGCCGAAAGCACATTTCATAATGAAGTTCTCATACAATCTAAAATCACTTAGGAAGACATCTGAAAATATTATACACAGAGATACTCTGCAAAATACATAAAGTGACCACGCTTTGTACTCCGTAAAAGGAACTTGAGTTTACCAACAACACTTATGTAAACCAATGTACTGAAGGGCTGATTTCACCAATCAAAAATAATTGTGGTCTTCAAGCTACACTCGGTTAACGTATTTGAGATGACTTTTCTCCATTAAAAACTAAATTCTGGGTTAACTTTCTGAATTAGTCTGAATTTAGAAACTCGTTTCTGGAGTCGTCACGTTGTCGTTTTATTTTAAACTTAGTTTTGAACGGTGAAATCAGCCCTAAGAGTCTCGACACCTCCATTATGGGCACATTATTACATCAAGTGACTCTCAACGATAAATCCACACTTGCTTCCCTTGTTAATTTATTCACAAATCAATGATTCATTGAGTGTTTTCGTTACGAAATTAGACCCACATAGATTTCCTATTTTCGCAACACTCAGTAGACATTGTATAAGTGGCGACTTTATCCGAATACGACTGACTACTGTCGGCGGGTTTCGTTTGCGCAAAACATATTTCGAACAAAATTAATGTTGCAGTCCCATAATTGAATGGCGTTCGATATCGCACCTAAATCCTTTGCAATAATGATGGGTGTGTTCCAATTTTGATTTTGGGAAATGTAAATTTAATTTTGTATACATTTCGCGTGATAGGGGTGATGTTTTGCGAAATTTGGACGTTATTGTTGAAGTTTTAGAGTGTACTTTGGGCTGTTGTATCTTTGTGTCTTTTAACGTAGGTGAAATACCGTGTTGCCTGTATGTATGACAATAATATTTATGAAGGAACATTAAAATAATTGATGAAGAGTTAAAGAGGAGTTATGAATGTGGCCGGCACTTTATAGATGAAACGGTAGCCTCGCCGCGATTGGTCGCTTTGATATATTAGGAAGTGCGGCATTTTATGGTATTGCTCAATTTATTTGTGTGAGCGGTGATGTATCTTCAGATTAATGTGCATTATGAGCTTCGCAGATAATCTAGACAGCTGCTCATTACTGAGATTTCTAAATAAACTTAATTATAATTTAAGCAGTTTATCATGGAAGCAACAGCCCGCGCCGTTCTAGAAAGTTCTATTGAGATTGACACCAGGGTGAACAATAATTTTGTTATAGTACTTTTATTAATGGCTCGAAACCTCTAATGAAAGCTGAAATAAATAGTATTTCAGCTCGAAGTGATTTGAGTAATACCTAAGTGATATGGAGAAGATTATATCTTGATATTCTTCATCATCGTCAGACTGTTTAGTATTCAACCTCTGTGGGACATAGCCTTTCCCTAACGTGTGTCATATTGCCCGATCTTGAGATAGACGCACCCAATCTCAGCCTGCCTTTCGCATGATTGATCTTATTTGATAATTAATTATGAAAACATACTTGTGTCGAATCGGGATTGCTCGATTAGTTTTTCTACAAGCTAAAGATGTTTGTATTTATTTTTTCTCTTTCATCTTCTATTAAGCTTTTTCTCTTTATTTCCAATAATGTTATCGTGGTGTTAGCTGGCGGGTGAGGTTGAAATAAAAACAGCACACTCGTGTAATCTATTGACTTAGTTAAGTATATTTAGGTATAAAAATATTTATATTTTATATATTTATTTTATTTATGTATTCTGATAATGACAGCTTTTATTCTGCTAATGAATCTTCTGCTTCGTGTGATAATAGTTTTAGTTCTCTACCAGATACTCTTGGAGACACTTTGCGGTGTCAGTTTAATCAGGGTAATAATTTTTTTAACGTGTGTCACATTAACGCCCAAAGTGTTCCCAGTCACTACAGTGAACTTTACGAAACATTCATCAACAATAACGTGCATGCTATCTTGATCTCCGAGAGCTGGCTTAAGCCTAATCTTTTGTCTACCTCATATTCTCTTCCTGGTTTTGTTCTCATCCGTAATGATCGTCTTGGGAAGAGAGGGGGTGGGGTGGCAATTTACCTTCGTAGCGACTTTCAACACAAAGTTTTGGCAACTTCCTCTAGTACTTCTGCGACTGCTGAATATGTGTTTTTAGAGGTTTCTATAAAAGGGGTAAAGGTTGTTGTTGGCGTCGTATATTGCCCCCCCTCTGTAGACTACTTCACCGATTTTGAACTGGTATTAGAATCTTTGGGTTCAGAGTATACGCATTACGTCATCATGGGTGATTTTAATACTAACCTTCTTGTACCCGACTCCCCACGATCCCGTAAACTCCTAAACCTCGTTAATTCAGTCGGTATAAGTATCCTACCTCTTCAAGCTACGCATCACAGCTTAACTGGTGATGATACCTGGCTAGATCTTATCCTCACCTCGAACCCTTCCCTTGTCTCCTCTCATGGTCAACATACTGCTCCTGGCTTCTCTCATCATGATTTGATCTTCCTCTCCTATATCCTGAAACCTCCCAAACCCAAGCCTAAGGTTTTGCATAGGCGTTGTTTTGCGCGTATGGATGTGGAGAAGCTACACAAAGATGCCTCTAACGTTGACTGGAAACCCCTGATGGAAGCCGACACGGTTGATGAAAAAGTTTCCATTTTTAACTGTGAGTTAAACAGGTTGTTTGATGTCCATGCTCCTCTGAAGAAAGTAAAGCTGAAACGACTACCGGCGCCTTGGATGACGAGGTTAATTCAGATAGCGATGAGACGAAGGGACCGTGCGTTTCGGAAATACAAAAAATCCCGTACAGATGAGAACTGGGCACAATACAAAACTGCTAGGAATCGGTGTAATTTGATGATACGTAACGCTAAACGCCGCCATATACTTAATCATATCTCATCTTCTTCTTCTGCTGATATCTGGAAGTTTCTAGGAACTCTAGGTATTGGCAAAGCGCAGATTGTAGACCTTCCTAAGATAATTAATTTAGACGACTTGAATAGTCATTTCTCCACTGTATCTGTTTTAGATCGGTTAATCAAATCGGATACTATTAAGTATATATCTGGTCTATTGCCTCCCACTATTAAGCCTTTCAGTTTTTTACCAATCAATGAGGAAGAGATCAAAAAGATAATCCTTTCGATTAAATCAAAAGCGGTAGGTTGCGACAACATTAGTCGCGATATGATTGTCACCGTTTTGGGCCAAATTCTCCCTATTATAACCCACATTATAAACTTCTCCTTTTACTCTGGTACGTTCCCCGCACTGTGGCGAAAAGCCTACGTGCTTCCTCTACCTAAGATTCCTACTCCTACCCTTCCCAGTCACTTTCGTCCAATCTCCATTTTGCCTTTTTTATCAAAAGTGCTTGAAGCTTGTGCTCATAAGCAGTTCACTCACTTCATTCACCAAAATAAGCTTATCAGCCCTTTCCAATCTGGATTTAGGCCTGGTCATAGCACCAGCTCTGCCCTCCTTAAAGTGACTGGCGATATTAGAGCAGGCATGGAGGAGACCAAGCTTACAGTGTTGGTGTTGATTGATTTCTCGAATGCGTTCAATACCGTCAGTCACGAAATCCTGTTATCCATCCTTTCCTATCTCATGGTCTCTTCCCAGGCGATAGATTGGTTTACTTCTTACCTTCAGGATCGCCAGCAGTCAGTACGAGTTGATGATGTGTCATCAAACTGGTGTAAACTGGATGCTGGCGTACCACAAGGCGGTATTCTTTCACCACTCTTGTTTTCAATATTTATAAATCTCCTAACTCCTGAACTTCAGTGTTCGTATCATCTTTATGCTGATGACTTACAGTTATACCGGCACTCAAGCGTCGAAGACTTACCTGCTACGATCGATAGAGTAAATTTTGACTTAGCCGTGTTAAAGAGTTGGTCTGACAGATTTGGAGTCACGGTAAACCCGGGAAAGTGCCAGGCCATAATAGTTGGGAGTTCTCGGAACTTATGCAGAGTGGACATCATCAACTTGCCTCCGGTACAATTTAATGGAATGAATATACCATTTAACTCTGATGTGAAAAACCTTGGGCTGCACATTGATTGCTCTTTTAATTGGCAAACACACATCGCAACTGTCAGTCAAAAGGTTACGGGGATGCTGCGCTACCTTTATCGGTTGAAAAACCTTCTCCCGTCCAACGTAAAAGCGATGCTTGTGCGAACCTTGATCTTTCCCATAATCGACTATGGTGATGTTTGCTACTATGACCTGAATGCAGATTTACTCAATAAACTTGACCGCCTTCTCAATAATTGCATTCGATTCGTTTTTAATCTCCGCAAGTACGATCATGTGTCTTTTTATCGAGATCAACTTAAATGGTTACCGATAAGACAAAGACGAGAGATGAGAGCATTAACTACACTATTTTCTATTCTTTATACTCCTACGTCACCTTCTTACTTAACACCTCACTTCCAATATTTAAGTTCCCAACATGATCGAAATCTGCGTTCCTCAAACAATCGTCTCCTCCATTGCCCTTCTCACCGCACTGACTTTCTTCACTCTTCTTTTTTTATCAAATCTATTCTTTTATGGAACAAGTTGCCCTTGGAAATCAGGATGGCAAATAGCCGTTATACTTTTAAAGTGAAACTTCGTGAGCATATTCACAGGTCATTAGCAGAATTGACACAGCAGTAATTTATTAGTTTTCTTTTAGCTGTATAATATGCATGTATAGTATATATAAATATATGTATAGTATATATAAATATATGTATAGTATATATAAATATATGTATAGTATATATATATATATAGAGAGAGATAGTTAATATATATATAATTTATATGACATATTTATGTTAGAAAATTTATTTTAGTACTCATATTGAGCACCTGCCATTGTCTATTTCTCCACCACCCAAAGGTAGACTGGTAGAGAACGCCTAAGGCGTTAAGTCCGCCATTGTACATAATGTTTGATGTGCAAAAAGTATTATAAATAAAAAAAAATAATAAAAATAAAGATGTAGAAGAGTTTGCATTGTGAGTAGGTAATTTATTTTAGTGTAATTTTGGATAACTTCTTCTTCTTCTTGATCGTTTCCTCATGACTGAGGGACACGTCCCTCAGTCTCAGTCCTCAGTCACTATGGTGTCTCGCCACCATCGTTTTCCAGGCCACCTGATCCTGCGCCAACTGGACGGCTGTCTACAGGGTGGTCCCGGTGGCTTCCTGAGTTGTATCCGTCCATCTCGTCTGCGAGCGTCCTCTGCTGCTTTTCTTCTCAACCGCGCCATTGATTAAGAGTCTTTCTAGACTCTCTGGATCTCTCCTGACGGTGTGTCCGAAAAACTTAAGGACTCTCTCCCGGCAGATGGTAGAAAGGCGCTTCTTTATGTGCAATTCTTTGAGGATTGACTCATTTGTCCGGCGTTCTGTCCACGATATACGGAGCATCTTGCGCCAGCACCACATTTCGAATGCATGATTGATTGGACAACTAACGAGGCGGAAAATCAAATTATTTTTTATTAATTTGAGTAAGTTTTAGTGGCAGCCCTAACTAAACTTACATTAAACGCGTCGTCGGCTATTATCGCGGCATAATTGCGGGTGGCTGCGGGAGGTCCTGCGCTTACTGCAAGCGATTCGCGATTTTAACTAACAGGAAAAATAGTGGTAGAAAACTAGCCATGTCCCGTGGCAGCAACTGCATAATGGGTCTCTACATACTGCATACTGACTCAAATTAGTGACGTGGGAACTACGTAATAAACTGCGAATAAAAATCATTATTATCCTATGTTCTACCCTACTTTTAAATCTAACTTCATACAACTTCAGTTTAGTCGTTTTTAATGATTTCACACTGTCGCAGTAGACAAATTCAGAGACAGACAGATTCATAATGTTAGGACGGTTACCAAAGCTTACTTTTATCTAGACCATTTTAGTGTGTGGTTAGATGAAATATTATATTATATACTAGCTGTTTCCCGCGGTTTCACCCGCATCCCGAGGGAACTACTTAGCGCACCCGGGTAAAAAGTAGCCTATGTTGTTCCTCAGGGTCTATTCTATCTCTGTACCAAATTTCAATTCATTTATATCGGTCCAGTAGTTTTGGCGTGAAAGCGTAACAGACAGATAGACAGACAGACAGACAGAGTTACTTTCGCATTTATAATATTAGTAAGGATTATAGTAAGGATGAATATTACGTGTACTTTAATTTCCCCGTACGAAAACCCAATTTTGTGAATACCTATACTAAAATACATTAGTAAGGCATTCTCATAATCATCATTATCAGCCTATATATTGTCCCACTGCTGGGCACAGGGTTTCATCACCACGCTTGCTCAAGGCGGATTGGGGATATCAGACTTTTTAAGTCTAGGTTTCCTCACGATGTTTTCCTTCACCGTTAGTTATATTCTAGTAATGTGGATCTTGCTCAATCTTTTGAATGAATCCACATTCCCGCTCCCCGCTATCACTATAACCAATTCCTATCAACCTAATAATTACATAGCAAGCCGCTTGCACCGAATTGGAGGGCGCGGAACCGTCAGTTTGTTTTCGCTTAGTTAGCTTATTATACAGCTTGTTCTTGTATGAAAAAATAAAAACAAAAGCCGGTTTTAAACGAGGCAATTTTTCGCACTATATTTAGGTATAGTATCGGATATGAGGTGTGGGGATAAAGGCAGTTTAGATAGGCTTTTAAGTATAGTTTGTGGGGGCTGGTCAGAGTAAATGTTGATAATCTTGCTTGTGCTGTTTGCCTTCTATCAAATTATGTGCGTAGGTATATTTTTATTTGGTACTGTTTTATTATTATCAGCCTGACTACAGGCTAATGGACTGCACCGTGGTTAGGTACTAACCTATCCATAGTACATATCAAGTAATTCGTCAGATGCAAACAAACCAAAGATTTAAAGACTGACGGCGATTTTATTTCGCTCGCTAACTAAGGAAGTAATTTTAACTTGTAAATGAACATTTACAACCACATTTTGCTACGTAAATTGATCTAGTTTTTCTAAGAAAACCACCGCAAGCGAGTTTAATCTACATTAAATATGTTATCTGTAATACGAATCGAAAGTGGCGCATAGATAATATAAATCTACATTATCTTTTTAATGTTACCAGAATTAAAATAAACAAGTCGAATGTACAGATCGGGTACCATTAGCTCACTGAATTTAGCATAAACGAAACGACTAGCACCACAGATTATAAAATAAACATTGATATTGCTACGTCAAAGTGAAACCGACAACACTTCATTTGCAAAACCACATTTAAAAGCTAATCCGAACTAGCAGTCGATTTAAACCAAAACATTGAGACAATCAACGCAAGCGCAATGTCAAACTACATAGAGCGACCAATTAATGTTGATCCTCAAATCCCCTTCTAAACCCCCCTCTGTACATCATTCCCACGATAAATCAGAGAGGCGAGGGAGGTCTCGCCAGTTCAGTCCCATTTCAAACCGCTAAAGAGCTGGCAGCGGTCCAAATGAACTCAAGAAGCATACGATTTATAAAAAATAAATACTAAACAATATATTTTGCAAGTATCAAGATCGCTTCGTTTGAATAAATTAATTGTGTTCCGAGCCGATTTCTAGGAAATAGTGTTGTAATTATAAAAATAGTGACATCGGACGTGGAATTTGTGTTTTACGTGTGTCACTAGGAATAATGTGATTATATCTGTCTGTTCTGTTACAACAATAGTTCTAATGATGTCGGCTGGGAATTTCATTTCTTTTTCTGGTGTTATACTTAGTTTTTTATCGTGGTTTGTGTTTACTTAGCGTTCTTCCAGCGGGTCATAAAATGGCTAATCTTTTCAGCTGTTGTACGATTAAGGAACGAAACAGATTTCGTCAACATCTGTTATTGGAAATATTATTCTAGGGATGGAAAATCATCAAATGAGGCCTCCTGCAGTGGTTGGAGCGGGAGGAAGTGTCAAACTCTTACTGACCCAAACCCATCCATGGTCTTTCCTTCGCTGAGCCAGTAGCATAAAAAGCCCCATAATAATAATACTTGATATGATCCAGCTTGTCCCTAGTTATCCTCCCCAGTGATGCTCTAGGCCGAGGTTCGTTTCCCACTAGGGGGAGCCTTTAGCGCGCAGTCATTTAGTATTAAATTTAGTTGTAAGCCTAGGCCTTAATTTAATTAGGACCTCGCCACATTGTCCGGTTAAGCAAGTCGAATGCCTAACCCTGCAAGAGGTCATGTAGAAAAAAAACTCTCCCGCAACAATAATCCCGCATTCCTGGAAACATAAAATGAATCGTAATTTAGGGAGAAAGTGTAGATTATGGTTTTCTAGCCATTTATTCATGTTTATTTTTACGCCAAACTTGAAACTATTCATTGTACTCGTATTGGTCGCTATTAAATTTACAAGCAACCTGTCTGAGCATTAGGTAGGTACCTACACCTATTTATTATATCAAACAAAAAAACTTCATTTTTTTAATAATAAGAATTTTACCAAAAGTCCTTATCGATGCGGTAGGTCAGCGTAATAAATTGATTTCGTCATTGCAAATACGTAATATATGCGGACGCGATCAAGATGCTGGAGGAATTCGTGTCGTTATTACAAAAATTATAGCGGTATCAATAAATAAGAGGCGGTTTCAAAGAAACTGAGATCTTTGATAATACTCCGGTATTTAAAATTATCTATATACATATATTAATATCTATACATATAAAACGCTTTGTCCTGAATGACTGACGGATCAACGCACAGCCTAAACCGCTGATCATAGACACCTGAAACTTGGAAGGTGTGTTCATTGTATGACGTAGGCGTCCGATAGGAAAGGGTTTTCCGAAATTCATCCCCTAAAGGGGTGAAATAGGGGTTGAAAGTTTGTATGAAACTTTGTCATTTTTAATTTGAATTCATATAGCGCACGTAGAATAGCCACTGGAGGTAAGCTAGTATTAAATAGATAGTAGCTGTTTCTCGCGGTTTCATCTTTAACCAGTTGTACCTACTTTACGCTTTGTTTCAATCTATATTTGTACGAAATTTTATCTAAATTTGTTAAGTCGTTTTGGCGTGAAAGCGTTACAGACAGACAGAAAGATAGCGTTACTTTCTGAGTATATTGTAATCATACTATTGTAAACTTACTTGTATTTTATACGTCTATCGGACATATCCTGTTCGGATACATTGAAGTCATTACAAACATCCTAATATCTCTTTAATTTATTACAGCACATATATATTGTTCCTCTAATAGAGAAACCACAAACATAATATATGTTTTGACGTAAAAAATATATAGAACAGCCATGTTTCAGTAGAAAAAACACGTGTCTACCATTTATCATATTATTTGCCTTTGAAGTTAGATTCCTTTAAACCCACTCTTATGTACACTAGCTTTCCACCCGCGACTTCGCCCACGAATACAAATTAAAAATGTCAAAGCTTCATACAAACTTTCATGCCCTATTCCAACCCTTTGGGGGATGAATTTAGAAAAATGTCTTCTTAGTGCACACTTACGTCATTTTGTGCAAAACTTTACACTTCTAGCACCAACTGTTTCAGCTACACATGATCGATCAGTCAGCCAGTCAGTTTCCTCTTTTTAGGGTTCCGTAGTCCGACAAGGAACCCTTATAGTTTCGCCATGTCCGTCAGTCTGTCTGTCTGTCTGTCCGCGGCATAGCTCCGAGGTTCTTGTTACTAGGAAGCTGAAATTTAGTATGAATATGAATATTGATCACGCCGAGAAAGTGGAAAAAAAAACTTTTAAAAATATTTTTTTAGGGTAGCTCCCAAACACGTAAAGTGGGGATGAATATTTTTTTTCTCGCGTACCCCTCCGTGTGGGGTATCGTTAGATAGGTCTTCTAAAAATATTATGGGTGTGTCAAGACCATTTTTCGGTTAAGCGAGCCATTTGCGAAATATCTAGATTTTAAGTGAAAATTTTTGTTCGATATGAGTTACCCCCCCCCTAACTTTTGAATGGCTGTACCTAGAAATGTGAAAAAAATCACAGACGTAGCACATGTAATGAACTTACAAGGAAAACTATCATGGCTAAGTAGGCTTAACCGTTTACAGAGTTATAGTCGACTAACTAAGACCTACTACGGAACCCTACTGCGCATAGCCCGACACGCACTTGGCCGGTTTTTTTATATAGACCACTAGCTTTCCGCCGCTAGCTTCGCCCGCGTGGGCTATACAAATTCAAATTAAAGATGTACCGCTCGACCGATTTTGTGCAAACTTCACATAAACCATCTACTAAATAGTCCGAACAAAGCCTAAACATTTGGTTTGGATAGGTGAGCCCGTTCTTGAGTTATAAAATTACAACGAAAAGTGGCATTGATTTTTATATACATACATATAGATAGAAGGTAAGGTCTGAAATCGCGAATCTACCTTGAGCAAGCGTAGTGATCAATCGTGCCTTATCTGTACGAGAAGATGACTTTACCCAATAGTGGGATGGTAAATATGACAATGAAAGAAGCTTACGAAAATTGGTTCAGTCATTCCAGAGATTACCACCTACATAATGTACAAACAAACTACTTCTTAAGTATATGAGAAATAAAAATTAAAGTTTTTTAGCGTTCTGTGATGTTATAAAGTAGTAACATTTAAAACAAAAAAAATGGTGACGGCATTATTCTCTCACGACATAATCAATGAATGATGACAAATTAATACACAAAATTCTTTATTTTTTAATAACCATAAATATAATGAGATTAAAATATAACGATGTTTTGTAATTGATTAAAATTTAAGACTCAGCTTCCAACAGAACGGTTCTAAGAATCTGTCGATACGAAATTATGATAATTGCCACTGTTTTTATAATTATGCACATATTTATATTATGTTCATGTAATAAGTTAAACATGTTTATTGGTTTGAAATACTTTGGAATTCTTTTTTTATGAGAGTTCATTATTGTGTCAAGTTAATATTATATTTATTTATATATAATTTATAATTTTTATTGTAAGAAAAAAAATACTCTGTGTTTCAAATTGCCCGGATTATATTCAACTTTGGAATCTGAAAAAATGAAGATGTCGTTGTGTGTGTATGTTGTATGTTGTGTGTATGTTCAAAGCTGTCAAAAATATAAACAGCCAGTAACATTTCGAATCAATTAAAAAACTAGACCTGTGCTTATTGCTAGATTTGGTTACCCACGATGTATTTTGCTAAAAATATCTAGATAAAAAGAAGAAAGAAAGAAATAAAATGCGTTTAATTACGTGATTGGACACACATACATATACAAACCAAAACTACTGATACATAAGGGGGTAGTATGCGTCACAAACACAGATACATATTAAATGCTTTGTCCTGAATGACTGACGGATCAACGCATTATAAAAACCGCTGATCGTAGAGACCTGAAACTTGGAGAGTGTTATTTGTAAAGGATTTTTGCGAAATTCTACCACTGAGGTGGTGAAAAAAGGGGGAAAGTTTGTATGAAACTCTGTAATTTTTAATTTGAATTCGTATAGCCCACGCGGGGAAGTCACTGGCGAAAAGCTAGTAATTAATATTTTAAATGCGTGAGTTTGTTTGATGTAATATACACCACGGCTAGTTTAATACCTATGTCTAATCTTTGTAATCAGATCAAGCTCGTATATCAGGATTAGCTGAAGTTTACCACACCCAATTACTTCATCTAGCAAGTACACCCTACCGCACAAGTTTCGTTGACATACGACACCACTTGCCTATATTTCACGCACCCACTGCGTTGCGAACCTACACGTACCGACTTACCGTAAGAAGAAAGGGCGTAACTACCCTTTTTTCGATATTGCGTTAAGTACATTATTTGGAATTAGGAAAAGATTCTGATTACGTTCTGAACTCAAAATCGAAAAAAAAAAACGTTAGTTACGCCCTTTTTTATATGATGACAGTACAGGCCTTATCGAACAACTCAATCTAAGGAAATCAAGTCATTTCAATGTAGATGCAGCCGTATTCCAGTTTGTGAGGTAAAGTATCAAAATTCATAAGGTGTTAGCCGATGTTAATCTGTTTAATAAGTATTTTGATACTTTGATACTATCGGCTTAGAGGGAACAGTTTCATTTAGTGCTAGTTTTATGAGGAGTGTCTAGTAATGGTGTTATTATGGAAGAATGAAAGAAAAATGTGTTGTGTTAGAATAGTGGGTCAAAGTTTACTGTTATTCTGACACTGGGTTCAGATGATCAGTCGTGGGTTGCTGTTAAGTCTGATTTATGTCGTGTTTAAAAAACTGTCTTGAGATCGGAGCGGGATTCCTTCAAATTTCGTTTTATGTTTATACCATTTTCATCCACACCTCGAGAAAACTTCTTCGTGGACCTGGATAAAAAGTAGCCTATGTGGTAATCCAGGTTATAAGCTATGTGTGTACCTAATTTCATCCAAATCCGTTCAGTAGTTTTTGCGTGAAAGAGTAACAAACATAGGTACATACTGTAGGGAATGCGTACACAACGATGGAGGTATCTATACTAATATTATAAAGAGGAAAGATTTGTTTGTTTGTTTGTAGGGTTTTAACTCAAAAAGTACAGGACCGATTTTTAAAATTCTTTCCCGTTAGAAAGCTACATCTTTACGAATTGTCATAGGCTATATTTATTTCCAGAAATAATTAGGAATCCCTACTAAAACTTGAATAATGTAACCCAAAGTGTATAAAAAAATGTCCACGCGGGCGAAGCCGCGGGCAGAAAGCTAGTCGTTAATATAAATCAAAGAGAACTTTGAAGACTTTAGTTTCATTTCGTGATCGGATTACATCGTAATAGATAAAAATCTGCTATCTACCTTTTTCTTCATATTCCAAGTTCAAATATTTGTGTGGCCGGTCACGGGAGGAGCTCGTGGCTAAGTAACAGCTGCCCGGATCGTTCGATGAAAGGTTACGCTTGGCGCGGTCGGTCCGTGGATGGGTGACCATTTATAACATACCGAAACTCCTCCGTGCCTCGGAAAGCACGTTAAGCTGTTGGTCCGGCTGTCATTTGTAGATCTTTGACAGTCGTTAGGGGTAGTCAGAAGCCAGAAAGTCAGACAACCAGTCTTTCAAGGGGTATCATGTTACCCGGTAAAACTAGGTTGGTAAAAAGCTAGGCAGATGATGTGTGGCCAATTCATACATACCATCCTCAAAAATTTCGCATTTATTATTTTAACAGGATTTGCATGCAACCTATTCTTTGAAATATTTTAGCATTATTTTTAAATAAGTTCTTATTTACTAATATGAAATGATGAGTTGATTTGTCAGTATGAAGGATTTTGAACGAACGAATCTCTACTTGTAGTTTTGCGTTCAGAATTATCCTCACAATCACCGCGTTCTAACTTGATATCGTTCAATTACAAACCCTGTAATCACTACATAAACGTTCAAATTACATAGCTTCCAGTTCAATTACTAAAATTATCTCTAAATCACCAAGTCTAATACATTCTTTCACCAAATTACGGGTTGCAAAACAAGACAAACTTATTGACTTGTCGACCGTACGGTGCGCACGACAAAACATGACTTACGATCTACGAGTAACAAGAATCGATTCTAATAAAGAAATACAAGAGTGAACGATCAACATTCGTATTGTATCGAGCGGCAACACAGTCGCGGAAACTAACGATTTTGAAACAATCGATACAGGCTTGCATTTCGTTCGTAATCGTATTTCATAACGTCACCCTGTGCGGGTAATGTGGCTGCGTTCGTATAGCGGCTGCGTTTAGTTTATTTAGTCATCTTGACTCGGTTTTATTTTTAATGAGATGCGATTTTATACAGCGTTCGTGCTTACGGATTCATTAAAGAAGTATTTATCGAATACAATTGCTTTGCCTTGAGTTGATCTTTATTATTTTATTTTTTATTTAAATTCGTATATAGGAAAATCTACAAATGTTTTTTTTTGTATGCTAGAAAGTATTTTCTTTTTATTGTTTGTCTACATGCCAAAATTCTAACTATCCTAATCCTTACTTAGCAAAAGTGAGTTTGTTACGCTTTTACGGTAAAACGGCTAAACCGATATGAATATAATTTGGTACGCAGACAGATGGGACCCTGCAGCCGGTTATACGTATGGATATATTTAGTAGCTACCTCGGGACGCGTTTACAATAAAAATAGTTTCATTACATATTTCTTATTTACATCGATAATATTTTTTGTATCTTCAACAAGACTTTATTTATTAATACACTAGCTTCTGCCCGCGACTTCGTCCGCGCGGAATAGTAACTTTAGGCTATCGCTAACTTTAACCCCCGATTTTGAAACATTCTTTATTGATGTTCCGCTCCTATTGATTTTAGCGTGATGATATATAGCCTATCTAACACTGAAAGATTTTTTTTATATCGGTCCCGTAGTTCCTGAGATTAGCGCGTTCAAACAAACAAACAAACTCTTCAGCTTTATTATATTAGTATAGATAAAGATTTAATCACATCTGTACGGAGTCTAACCGTATTTAGATATCTCGCCAAAGAACATCTAGTTTCAAGTCCAGAACTAGTAGAAATGTGTTTACCTACATTGTGACTACACAGCCCGCGGCTGCGGCCGCGTTTAAAATGTCCACTACAAACCTAGCTTTAGTTTCGATAGTTTATTTTGCAGAACTCCCCCAGGTGTCCGGACTGTTCCCACAATTTATAGCTTCCGTGTTACGAAGACAAATAAATTCCTACTGTTTTCTTGTTAGTCCTTTAAAATAAATATTATCATCGTACGTTCTATTTCCTTTTGTGATATTTGAGCCTTGTTTAAATTGTGAGTATTATCCTCAATGTTGGTTGAGTAGTGTGCTTCGGATTGATGATGTGTTGTCGACCGACAAATGGTGGTGTAAACATTGTGGGGATTACGTGGTAACTTGCTAGCCGATATGTTCCAGCTAAGTCTGTTGGGGCCAGTCCTGTCATTAGCGCAGGACTGGCGTAAAGATGATTTGACTATGTGCTTTCTCGTTAAGGCTGATTCTTAATACTTTGCGGACTGTGTGTTTTAAACATATAATCGAAATAAATGATTTTATTCCACATTAGACCATAACGTTTCTCAAGATTAAAGCAAAAAATAAATTGATAAACTACATTATTTCGTTAATGGAATTTGCGCTGCTCGTCACATTCATGTGAAATTCTTGTAGATACAATATTTTGATGGAGAAGATTTGATTAAACTATACTGTTATCTATATATGTCACTGGCCATTAATACTGACATTAAAAAATATGCCATATTCTTTTATCAAAATTGAATTTCAAACTATTACGTCAAAAGGTCGTTCACCCTCAACAACTTGTACTAATCAACTAGTTTTCTATCACCAAAATGTTATCTCCCACATCTTATGGACGCATTAATAAGTCAGATATTGTACGGGAGACTTTCACCAAATACTAATTACGTAGATACAGTATCGAATAATAAAGTGTAGTGTTTATTAGACGATTTTTATACGTACGTAGGGTTATAGTTGATTTTATTAAGATGTTTATGAGTACGGACGTTTTGGTAGAAGATTACATGATGATTTAGTAAAAAGATTGTTAGAATCTAATACTTAGTACTTATTTTTTTTTCAAGGATTCACTTTTTTATTTTCATTATAATGTCTTGCATAACCTTATTACTTCCATATTCATTAAGATGAATAAAAAAAATCAAAAATTCTGGTAACTAGATGACACCTATTTATTAAATTTCAAAAATTGCTAAATAGTAATATACTTTCTTAAATCCATCTTAAACCCAAAATGTATTAGTTTCCAAATAGCTCGATAAGATTATTTTGTATAAGTACTGTTCACACTTCAATAGTTTGTGATGCCACTGTCGCGACACTCTTTTCGTGTCACAACCACAACAAATGTCCCACACCCGTACACTCACAGACACTCACTGTACACAATATTGGCCGGTTGCACTAAACTTTTTATCATTTATACTTTTACGAATTTCACGAAACATGATATAAATAAATGTAAATCAAATATAAATAAATAAATAACATACCTACTTTGAAAGTGTTTCTATATTATCAATAGATCAGTTATAATAATTAAGTAAACAACATTATATCGTAAGCATTTAAACGAAAAACATATAATAATAGCAAATATTTAATTTATCCTCTATTTTGACTGATCTTGAATGAAAGTTCTTTCATTTTACGTATTAGTAACCACATATTTTTTGGTGCAACTGGGTGTAAGTTATACTGTGTGTAGTATCGTAGTGTAAACCTACCTTTAATATATAGTAAGCATGTCACCCGGTTATCTGAAGTTTATGTAACTATTATTAGAGACCACATAATCTGCATGCATGTTCAATAAACAGATAATGTTAGCGGCCGCCTCGATACCTGCGCGGGCGCAGCGTCGCGACCTAAACTGGTATTAAATAATTGATCCATTAACATATATGCTTGGTAGAGATTAATCTGTAGATGTGGCAGATGGAATAAATATAGATATTGTACAAATATGTTATTTTACTAGCTTTCACTTGCGGATTCGTCTGCGAAGAGCCAAGTTTACTTCTTGTCCAACCCCGGATTGGTAATCAACCGTTTTAGAAATAAAAAACCCAATTGATCAGTGCCGGATTTATATTTTTTATGAGTGTAGGCCACTTTATTTCCGCCGCCCATGTACCTTCCTAAAATAATAATTTTACATTTGTAGTAAGGAAAAAACTAAAGTTACATAAAAAAAACCGGCCAAGTGCGAGTCGCTATCTTGTTTTTTTTTCAACCACATAATTAAGTTTGTTTACAATTATATATTTAAAAAACATGTTAATTATAGGGAATAATATTTTTAAATAAATGGTAACTAAAACAAAATTTGTCAAATAAGGCCCAGGCGCGGATCCAGGATAGTAAAATATATAGAGCGCGACCGAAGCGAGCGTGAATTTTTGTAGGGATTTCAGCGGCTGCGGACATTTTGTAACATGATAATATTTTTCAATAAGTAGTAACAAATACAGAGTTTTAAAACAAATACCTGCGTAATCGATAGTAATGATAATGACAATTTTTTTTTGGAATGTTTATAATAGGGAATAATATTTTGAAATAAATGGTAACTAAAACAGAGTTTGCAAAGAAATACAAAGATCCACGTAACCGAAAGCGCGAGCGAAGCGAGCGCGAATTTTTTTTAGCATGTTTATTATTGAAATAAATGGTAACTAAAACAAAGTTTGCAAAGATACATAAAGACCCACTAATCGAAAGCGCGAGCGAAGCGAGCGCGAATTTTTTTTAGCATGATAGGGAACATGTTTCAATAAATTGTATCGAACAGAACGTAATCTGAAAATTAAAATAGGTAATATACGTAATCAGGAGCGCGGGCGCGAACTTTTTTTTAACATGTTAATTATATTTTTTTTTAAATTGTAACGAAAACAGATTCTGAAAAGAAATAAGAATACGCGAGAGATATAAAAAACGCGAGCGAAAACAATGAAAAATTCTTCGACATCCAGGCTATCATTCTGTGTAGGTTTATGCAAACTACTCAAAATTTTTACTTTGTACAGAACAGAAAACAAGCGCTCCACGGACGCCCCAATAAAAATGTTGAATCTGTGACGTCCATAGCAACCAAAATTTGGGCGCCTGCTTTATGAGACGCTTAGCATACGTCTAAGACTGGCTTGCAACATAGCTCACTAAATGCAAGAATTGGTAGAAAAATATACTCACCTAAAAATGTTAAGACAGGGAGGCCTATGTTCAACAGTGGACCAATGTAAAATAGGCTGATAATGCTGATATTTATGACATCTTCTCTATCTTAACTAGGTAAAACAATAGTTTGAAAGGGACAAAAATATGTAATATATACGTATATTTGATTTATAATAAAGGGGGCAAGTCGGTAGTAGTTGTAATGAGGTTGTGGGTATGATGTCAAAACTTTCCCCATGTCACATGTCGGGGCTCCCATACCCCCGGATCATTGATACAGCTGATAGCGCGGTAGCTACGCCCCTGGTGGTTACGTTGAGCTACTGCTGCCCGCCCCCCGCTCTCATCCAACACTCACGCAGTAATATAGATAAAATAGGTACAATAACGTAACAGTAGGTACCTAGGATTAATAATTTTCGATAGGAATGAGTTTCTTTAGGGATTTGACTTATTAGTATAAAAAACCATGAGAAAACCAGTGAACTTGTTTGACATTTATCCTCTGAAATCGAGTGCCCGTCCTCTGAAATCTGCCGCCCCTAAGACGCTGCCGCCCCTAGGCCGCGGCCTATACGGCCTATTGACAAATCCAGGACTGCAATTGATAAGGTATCCATCGTAAGACAGAAGTTTGAATCTATGGTAAACAGCTGTTTTGAGTTGATCGTACTGTTACCTTGTCGGTGAACTTGGGCCTAAATTATGCTCAGATCCGATAAAAAAATATTTTTACTATCATTTCAGGTTATAAACTATCTGCGTAATAAATTTCATCCAAATCCTTTCAGCCACTTTCGCGTGAAAGAGTAGCTAATATTTCAATATCCAAACTTTCACATTTGTCACTTTCACAATTGAAAATCGATCATAGAACATTTTGCTTTTTCCAAGAACTAAAATCAAATGGATTTCGGTAAACCCAATATAATACTTAAATTATTTATTACACCGTGATATTGCCATTTCTCGATAAATTGATTTGAATTTCTCGTGGTGGATTTTGTTTTCCATATTCTGTAGGTAATTCTCTATTAGCGGATAGCAATAGTGATAGATGTAATATTCTTTATTGTACAACATTGGACAACAACACAGAAAAATACAAACAAAATGGTAGCAGTACAATAGGCGGTCTTATCGCTAAGACCAATTTCTTACAGACATCCTTTGGATGGAGTCAAATTGTTAAATAATAAATAACGATGATGATGACGATGATACTACTTTTTCTAATAGAGAACCTTTTTCATTGTATCCAGATATTAAAATCAAACCTTTTTCTATAAGACAACTTTTTTTTAAGACGTTTAATCATCAAATGACTCGATCCGTTGCTGGCGGAGTGGGAGGAAGTGTCAGACTCTTTCTGACTAAACCTCATCCATGTTTTTTTACGTTTCGGGGCCGCGGTAAGTCTTTCGAACATCCCGCAGCTCCTTGGAGAGCTGCGAGCCTTTTTTTTTGACGGGGGGATATCCTCATGGACGAACCTGGCCGGGAACAGTGCCGGACTCTTACCGGCTAAAACCACCCCGGTGTCACTTCTGTCACTGCTCATGCGCACGGGGCCGCGGGTATCCAGATTCTTCTACAGCCCCGCGCTGAGCTCCTGGTGGCCTACTCTAACTCACCGAAACTTCAGAACGACCGAGAATAGCGATCTGATGCTCTGTACAAATGCGAAATACGATCTGATGCTCTGTACAAAGAGGGATGTAGGTACTTATACTACCCATATATAACAATTATTTAAACCTTACCGCCCTAAAATTCACAACGAAAAAATCCGAATTTCAATCGAATCTTCGTTTTCGTGGAGTTGAGGCCCCTGATCTTTAAGATAACTTTATAAGAACTTCTTGATAAGTATGAATAGGTGATGCAAACTGCAGTTTTTAAATTGAATTGTTGCATATACCTATTTGCTTGTTGTCAAGGCATGTCTCTCTCAGTACTAATATGACTGCTTACAACAATGGCTTCCTTATAAAGGCTACTAGGTAAAGTACGGACAGGTTACAAGCCATTGTTTGACTGAAATAGCATGCAACTGGAGGGTACGTTTTGGGGGCTGTCTTTTGTAACTTGTGTCTAAAATTGCCTACTGAATATGATATTTTGTATGCTTTAATTGCAATTGGTAATATTTCTGAAATTATTAATTATTTCGTGTTTTTTTTTTATATTCTCAAGAGTAAAAAGTACAGCTGTTAATTAAAGAGACTGTTAGATTAAATTTGCTAGATATAATTATTTCAGAAATAAATCCTTACTATTTGTTAGTTACGATTTCTCGATAAAAACGCTGAAAGGATTCGGATGAAAGTAGATAGAAATACTAGGGAAGGATATTTTTATCCGATATTTTTTTCTGAAAGCACCAAAAAAGTACTCATCAGCTGCCGAGCCTTTTCCCAACTATGTCGGGGTCGGCTCCAGTCCAAACCGGATGCAGCTGAATACCAGTGTTTGAGGACCTGAGTACCGAAAAAATACTGTTAATTGTAAATAATTTCTTATTATTTTAATTGATCATTTGGCATTTCTATCTTATTTGCCTACTCTATGGCCACCTTGATTAGGTCCCGCTTAATGTGCAATGTGATGCATATATTTAATTACTCGTTAACATTAATATTAATACAAATAGATGAGGTGCTGTAAAAGGAATAACGTTTTTGTACACTGATAATTAAAAATAGGACTTCGATTGTAAATGGATTCTATAATTAAAATAATCACTTAACATTTTATTCCAAAGGATTTTCATTCTTATAAATAAAAACAGAAGGTTCAAAATTTAGGAATATTGTGAGAGTCATTTCAATTGCTTTAAAATGAGTGATGGCGAGACTTTTAAGGTCCTGGTTTCAAATTGGAAAAAGGATAAGTACATTCGAAATGGTGTTCTTTAGAATTCTTTAGAATCTTTATTCCCAACTTCTTTATGAAAAACAGGGGTGATATTGTTTGTGTGTAAATACTGACACGTGCATGGTTACAGCTGCAACGTTCCGCACATCGGAGCGTGGTGCAAGGCAGTGTGTGATCCACCTAATAGTTCTGTCACAGATAAAAGGTTTGCAATATCACTCCTTCATAGATTTTTCTCACTCACACACTCGAACAGCGACAGCAAAAACATCACAGAACGAATTTTGACTTACCTTGGAATCCAGATTACAATTGTATCCTCTTTAATACCCACATGACATCAGATTTACACATTTTAAAGCTGACATCTTGACTTTTTACCGGTGCTACCAACACATAAATTATTGGGTCATAAAATAATAATCCATATTAACGAGCCTGACTATATTTAACTGGTTGGCTCACGATGGAACTGGCCAATCAGGTACTGTGGACGGGTCATTGTTGACGCCATTTGCTTCGGAGTTATTGATTGGCTCTGATGCTGTGTTGGTAGGATGGTGGTGATTGGTAGTCGTGATTGTTAATTCATATTATTACGTATCAGGTAAATGCGTCAATGGTTTTAGATATTTACTATCTGTAGCAATTGATTTTAACAAAATCATAAACTATTTTGATCTAATTTCCCATTCATGTAAATAAAATGGCATTAAATGATCAATGGTGATGTCTAGAGGATAAAATTGATATAAATGCGCCATCCTTACGCCATTTTGTTTTTGTAGCAGAATTAGAACAAAATTGATAACGACTTTGTTTACATTTCTCTTTAAATCAATTGGAACAAACTATATTACTCATATAGCTTGACATTTAGTTGTTAGCACGACAATTCGAGCTACATTATACCTTCTCATTTTTTGGCTTTTCTATCTGATACAACTTGGTGTATAAAACTTTTCGTCACTTCATGTTGGTTTTGAAAACTTTGAGTAGGTACATTTAAGTAAATAGTTCGTTTTTTTGCATTTGTATTTAGGCCACAAAAACAGCGTATTGAGTATGAGTGTAGATCGACAAAAGGGGAGGGGAAGACCAAAGAAAAGATGGATGGATTATGTGAATGTTGATATGAAAGAGAAGAGAGTGAATGATAGTTTGACAGCTTATAGAGAAGAATGGAAGCGAAAACCATATTGCGCTGACCCCAAATAAATTAGAAACAAGGATCAAGAAGAAGAAGTTGATTATTTTAAGTTTTCAAACTTTTGGGTTACCCTTAACCTTTTAGGTGTTAAACTCAAAACTCAAATGTTTTTATTTCAAATAGGTCTTTGCAGGCACTTATAAAACGTCAAGCTAGTTGCACGGTTCCAAGGAGTGGGTCTAATGGAGAAGAACCGGCAAGAAACTCCATAGACACTCTTTTCAAAAGGAAATGTTAGATATTAGTTGGTGCTTTCCCTCCCCTGAGTCATTGAATATTTCGCTGACTTTTTCTAAATTCCTTTGTCGAATGATTCCTTTTATTGAGAAACTTCTGTAAGCCGAATAAGCATTATGGTGAGAATTGATGGTATCGACTCAATTGGACGTAACACGTGATAAACAACTGACAAGCTATATTTTTCTCCCATTCCCATCTTTAAGAGCAATATTTTTAATATACGTGTTACTTATTGAGTTATTAGCATATAGCTCGGTTATTAGTGCCTTATCGCGATCAAGCGGAGAAAGTAAGAATTATGGTGGTTCCATGGGAGCTTATGGGTGTTTGTCACGGAAATCGACTGTATATTAAGTTGCAAATGTATTCGAAACATTGTTGAAGGGTCGAGGCCTTGAGGGCAATAGAATAAAACTCCAATATTAATAAATATCAGGGTATGCAAAACAGCAAATTGAATGCAGTTTTATTAAAAGATAGTTTGATGTAATACGTTAAAGAAATGAATGCATTGGTACAGAATCTAAAACTAAATACTCTATTGAGGATAGACCACAACAAAGCATGCGTAGTATTATTTAAAAATTTCATTCTCTTATTTCAGTTTTTATAAGATCTACAAGAACTTGCTCCCGTCTTTGCATTCTTTATGAAACAGCGTGAAAATTTGAACAGGTAAATACAATAAAATGGCGTCCGATGGTTAAGTAATAAACCGGCAAAAAGCCATGTTTCTCCAATGTGAACAAAATCGAATAATGTTCATTGATATTTTTCAACAAAATATCAATATGATATCCAATCATAACAGCAATATCCGATAGACGATTGTTGATTTGATCCATCGATAGTGTTTGTTGAAACATCGTATTCGAAAGAATAATCGGTAACAATGGTTTGTTTACAATCTCGCGATTAGTGCAGCGTGTTTAGGATTTCTTTTGACTGTATTGTACGTTCGAAAATTCATTGTGACCCTGTTCTCATACATGTGTTACAGATTGCTTTTATTTTTCAATGCTCTGATATAATAAGGCTCTTTGTAATCCTAAGGAAAATCCGTTGAGCACCTTGTATGACTACTCAACTATAGTCTAGATACCAATAGATTTTACGAAAAATATAAATTAAATCATAACGTATTTTGTTCAAATTTTCTCATTTCATTTCAATTTTCATAAATGAAATGGCATTAAATGATGAATGATGATATTTAGAGCAAGAAATTTACATAAATGCGCCATCCGTACGCCATTTTTTTTGTGGTAGCCTTAGATCAAAGTAGGTTACGACTTTGTTTACAATTTTCGTTTAGATCTAGAATGGACTTAAATCGAAGGCAAATGAGTTAAAGTCCCTCACTCATAGTACGTACTAAACAAGGAAAATGAGTTCACAATGAAATCCATAACTAAGTACTAACAAATAAAGTGAAGTTCTAGATCCTTCTTTAAAAAAAATATGAATGATAGATGCTAATATTAAACCACGTTATAAATACCGAATAGGCTTTCCTGTTCTCACTTTAGGGATCATGTTTTAGAAACTCATTGAGAGATTATAAATATGACACAAATCGAAGGGTTCTACAGTACAATACAGTTGAAATCACGTGAAATATGAGGCAAATGCAAGATCACATTTGTTGCATAGGTTTTTAATGAAGCGTGAAGAGGACATTCTGTTAGGTTCACAATAACATCAAAAGGGATCAAAGCAGGAATGAATAATCCCATAAACATGCATTTAGATGCACGGGTTTACAAACACAATATCCAAGTATTGAACATGGTAGGGTTACGAACGATTAACAGCGATGGAACAGGAACAAATCCAAAATAAATACGAAAAATTTATGCGGTATTCATATTTGAAGTGCGTATATGTTGCTTTCACAAAGCGCAGTTAAAAATGATTTTCCTTAAATACTCACACCGGTGAGGTAACACGAGTCAGTGTTTTTGCCCTTTGCATTTCTCATTAGACCTCTCATTGAGGACTTGTCTATCTCTTTCATTTAACCAAACAAAGAAAGGGACGACAAATTTTCCCAGCTCTTCGACGTGTTCGGCGTTAATAAAATTAAAAAGAGTGAAGTAAAAGCAAATTGGCAAAAGGTTTTTTTCCAATTTGTAAGGATTTTGCCGAAGTGTTTTATAACTTGGCAGTCATTGTTCCGATTTTAATAATGAATTTGCTATTGTTTTAAGCTTACTGACCGAAGCGGAGCGGAACCTTAATTCGGTTTGAGGTAAAAATTATAAAAGCTTGTGGTTTGTTGGTAGTAGCAGTGTTATACATGTTAACATTCCGATGTATATTATCGATACCCTTACTAGTAAGAAAAATTATACTGATAAATAAAATCCTTACTAAAATTATAAATGTGAAAGTAATATTGCTAGTCTCTCTGTCTAGAATGCTTTTAAGGTAAAACGAATAAACTGATTTAGATGAAATATAGGTTTGGAGATAGATTTATAGGTGGGGAAGGAAGACGAATAGTTATTAATAGTAGTATCATAGGGGAAGGAAAAACCACAGGCAATAGCTAGAAAGTAATAAAATAGTACGATACAAGATTTCAGTGACAGAATATTTCGATAATAAAGCTGATTATGATGAAAAAGATGATTCAACTGGTCATAAAGAAGAAATAATTTATATGTTCGCAAGTGATAAATTTCAGATATAAGTTAATTGACAAATATATGTACACGAACATTCAATGAGAAAGATGAATGATCATGACTGATGCCAAGAACTCAGTGGTGCATTTGATGAATTGATATAAATTGCAATGAAAGCTGGCCCTTGCACAAAACGAATTAGTATGTACACTAATATTTGTTATTAGAATAATAACACGTGTCATATTTCTTGAGACTATAATACATTTGATGAGAGGAACCAAGACGTTTGTTTCCTAGGTTTTCATGATAAATTGTAACATTAATTAGACTCTTTATCTCTTCCGTGTCTTTCACATTATTAATCGCTTAATTGTCTCCTTTCTCGTCATCTACTACGTATATATCATTAATTCCAATAAATAACTAGAATTCTCTCTTATCTAACTTATTATATTCTTATCTGTTAGTTTCTTCAAACAACATTTATCACTTCGATCGTTTTTCACTTCATCACCCGAAGCCATTTGGTATCATATTTCTACATTATTTCTCTTGAGACAACATAAACTACAATCGCGATCACTAATGAGATAACAGTCAGTAATCCAGCTAAGTGTATTATAAATAACGATATTCTATTCAAATGTGTGTATTTCTTTGGTAAACCTCTTAACGTGTGGTTACTGATTTGTGGGTGATCATCACGCGATAGTGGACAGTGTAGTCAATTAATTCGTGTAATATTAATTGGTTTATTAAAATCTGCTTCCTGTTCTATGTTATTTTTATGCTTGTCAGGTGTTGACACTGTCGGTTCTACCGCTTTGTTGCCTTTAGAACGTGGTTTTATAATTATCACATTACTAGCTTTTCTTGGCGACTTCGTCTGATTGGACTTCAAATTCGGTCCAGATAACGGGAGAAAAATAAAATTGTACAAAATATCTATTTTGATTATCTTTTATCTTTTTAAGGTTTCTTCGTTCTTTGCGCTTAACTTTGAGGTCTCAAAGTAATTCGTCAGCTGAGCAACCAATTTGTTTGGGAAGTGGTCATTTTTTGCGAATTTTACAAACTCGTAGAACAGTAGTTGCTAGTTTTGGTGGTATAAATCATGTCCCAGATCACACCCCTCGTTCATTCTGTCAGCTTGTATATGTATTAAAGTATTTATTATAATAGTTCTTTTATGTACAGTTAGTAATTAATATGATGTTATAAAGTGCTCGTTTATACAATTTATATACCTTAGATAATAACAAACTGAACTCAGTCACTTCTAAAACGCGACTGTCCTATTTTAGCTACGGACCACACGGCAAACTTTACTGTTCCATAAAATAAATCATTAGCTCCGCTAAGTATAGAACTAGTTTGAGCCTAGACCACGAAACAACAATAATTGTGACCTACATCGGCCGTGAAATTAGTTTGGCGGGTACACGACACTATATTGCGTGGAATAGTTTACAGTAATGTCTTTGTTTAATTACAGGAAATATTTTGAGGAGTACAGGCAATTGTAGTTTACATTTAAACAATATGCAATATATAAACTTATTTTTAAATTCAATTTAATTTCTTTGATTAATTTATCGACGTATTCAATTCTTTGATTGTTCGACATCACTGCCTTTTACATACCCACTTTGTCTGTTTATTAAGCATTTGAGCTGCTCATAGATTAGGTTCTTTATGAATTCTATAATATGAATTTTCTTATCCTTCACTTACCCTAAACAATCGTAAAAACAAGAGACATTAAATATTCTTAGATTCAAGTGAAGCTAAATTAATGACTGTAAACTTAAATTCTAAAATGCAGTTCTACAATTACATGAAATACCTAAACAGTATCAAAGTGCGGGGAAACCCGTCCTATTGCCAAACACAGATACAGTTGTGTGTACGTTGACGTCGATTCGTTGGCACAGATTCGGTGGCGGTGGTCTTCGAACATTTCGAGACAGTTTACGAGCTCATTACGGCGTCTGAGCCCCGTCACCACTCTCAGTCTCGCACCTTACTATATTACTACATGACACGCTGTGGACGTTGGCGACATGAAAGAAATAATGAACAGCTAGCAAGAGATAAATGTTTAACTTTTTTGTTTCTATGCAACTTTTGATAGTTATAATAAATGCAAAATTAGCTTAGTCTGTTTGTCTGTCTGCTAAGCTTGCAAAGTTAAATCGTAGAGATTAATTGTAATCTAGGAAAGGACATGAAATATTTTTATCCAGATGCAGTACGTAATTCTCTCAGGATACGAGTAAATACTGGAGTAATAACTAATATAAAATAAACGATTATGAAATTCACGTATATTTTACTATGAGACTACAAAAGTGATCAAACATTTATTCTCGATCATCCCTTTGCCCACAAGGATCTTAATGCACTGTTTCAGAGTGCAATAATTTATATCGACCATGACTTTGATAAATTCGAAGACGAAATTGCTCGGAGAAAGAATTTTTATTAAACACAAAGAACTCTTAAGCTTTATTAAGAGATACATCAGTCTCTAATTAAAAGGATAGCGTGGAAACCGACCACGAATCCTTTATTCTGTGCGTCCAATTAAATAGGCGCGAAAAGATTAATAACGTTCAAGATGTACACAATGTGTTAGATAATATTCCTTTGTATTCTATCTTAAGTTATTCGTAACATATGAAGTCATTTCGGTAACCAAAATGTTTCTCTCTACATTGACAATATTAACATCAAAGCATTTTCTCACTTTAACATTTAAATTGCATTTGCAAATTGTCACCTCGCATCATAATTTAATTATCAACACACGTTACATTTCCAATTCTAAGAAAATCAACATAAACTTTGAAAAATATGATGTTAAAAACCTCTAAATCAACATTAGTGGTAATAAATTTTTCATCAAATTATATTTTGAGTTCTCAAACTTTCACCGCCTCTGCAGTTTACAGTTTTTTGCACGGAGCGTCTGGAGGACTTTCCAATGATAAATTAGACATTTAATAATTTTTATATGGATCATTAATTATGTTGTTGTTTGGAAAAAAAATGTTAATATAATCTGGTGAAATCCAGAGATGTCTTACACATGTGAGAGAGCTGTAAAAGATTTTTCACGTGAAATAAATTTAAATGAGGCGTTGGTTGTGCCATTTCACGCTCAAGTAACCAGAATTGTTTCATTAGTCTAGATTGCTGTCTGGATCAATAATAAAAACAGTGTTTTTGACCTGTGAAGCAAATGTGACATTTGTCGGTGAGCGAGTCTCAAGAAATCTTATTGTAATCGTTTGAGACTTTCTTGCTGTTGATACCTATATTATTTTTACTATTAATTAACTTCAATGGAAGATAACAACCTAGGATCATAATGATTACTATTACACTAATGTGATTAATTAAATTGATCTTTATACTTTGGGGTAGATAGATTTTCCAAAAGTCGAAAGTATGTATTTACAGTACCAGGAAAAACATTTTTGATCATAGTACCTATACAAAAAATAATATTTTTACGTAGCTCTTAAAAAAGAGTAACGATGTTTTCGAATATAATAAGATCCACTTTGATCCGCGATGTCAAACAACGAAATATCTTGCGATACAGAAATATCTCCGTCGCCACCGGCGCCGCGGTATTTTTCGCGTACGATACAATTTGGCAGATACTCACGTCAATATGTTACACTCATGTTCACCTTTGTCTGGTTGCATGATGCAAGTGTATAAAAAATAACGCGAGGAATTTTTTTTGCTGTAAGAGTCACGCCATCTCCGAGTGTCGCACTGGACCAGTAGACAAAACAAAATAAAAGCATCGATTTATCAAATACTTTGTGGCGATTTAAAAAAAAAACGTAGTGTTGAACGATTTTATGCTTGCAATCTTTTTAACGTGCATTTTGTACGTAATAAAATTAAAGTGGACCAATAATGCCCCCTTGTGGTGTACCCTTATAATTGTTTTATAAGAATATGTTACTTAGATTTTATGCAGGCAATTAAAATATTCCCTTTATCTAAGAATCGTAACGTAATATCAATAAAAAATATCTTCGATCTAAGAATTTATATTTTCAAAAAATATATCTTAACTTTATCGGAAGCTCTTGAGAGAATGATAGTGATTAATTATGGTCATTAACATATTTAAATATATATAATGTTGTTATCTTGATAAGATCGCTATTTAAAATAACAAAAACTTCCTGTATTATTATATTAAAGCAATTATATCTGAACAAAAGTTATTTTGGAAGCCAGACGACGGCGGCGCTTACCAAAATAATAAACATTCATAAATCGTCTTCCACAACGAGAGTAAATGCCGTCTTTACAGACTAATTGAAATAAAGTGCACGCGAAAAATGCTTTCAACCGACATAAGTAATATGGAACGTTTTCGCTTTAATATATGAAATGATATATTTTTCAGATTCAAAAGAACTCTGGACCGTTTTGACGTATTGTCGGCGTAATTAGGAGTTATGGTCGGTTAAGGCTGTGTACTCACTGGAAGCTGGTTGGTTTATTCCTTGGGTCATTTAAAGAATATTTATTATTTTATTGCAGCAATTTAAATTGCATTGATAGTACGATGGCTTTTTATACAAGACATTCAGTTAGATATGAAAATGGCTAGACAATTTACCTAGAGAAAAATAACATTATTTCAAATAATTTACAACTGTTTGACCGTTTAGTTTAGTTGGCAACGCATGTTCACGGTGTGTATCTGTCCTAAGAGACAATGCTACGATAATAAAGTTGGTTTACGACATATTTATAAAAAACTTTTTAAGTGCCTTCTTTTGATTTATTGTGTGAATAATGGGCCTCGCACGACGCTTGCCTACAGTTTCTTGGTAAAGTCTTATTGCGTGAATATATGTACCTAAATACGTTTAGACATCTTTTGCACCTTGAAGTTCATGTCTGCCAATTTTCTTAAATGGTCGTCTCATTCAAGTAAGTATTCTAATAAGATTGGGTTATCTAACATTCTACAAATGATCGCCAATTTATATTCCACGAAAATGAAATGTTAATTTGCAGTTATACCACGAGGGCAGTGCAAATTACCAATTAACCTTTGTCGTGCTAATAAATATTAATAACAGGATTTTATTCATTAATTCATGTACGGAGATATCATTTACCGGCACAGCAATAACTTTAAATGTGGCAATTATTTGTACTTTATTTCGTGCAGACACATCTTATAGAATAGACACGACACACATTTTTCGACTAAGATCCATCTTCGACACGCTTATTAACTTCATTCTTGTTCTAATTAAATAACAACAAATTGATACCTAGATATTGTGGGTCACTGATATTGAAATTATTTCCGTTCATCTTGACAGGTCCTCCTTGTTGGTACGCACATCTGAGTACTCAGCATATACATTATTCAGTCTAAATGAAGTTAAAAAAAAATAGACTTGAAGTTGATAATCATCATTGCAAAATTTTGGTGACGTATTATCAGTTTTGTCATTATCTAAGAAGGAATCAATATTAAATTTTACTAGTACATCAAGTATATTATGTTTAACAACAGTATATTGAGGGGAATTACTCACGATGTTATTACGAGTGGTTTCAACTTGTACTTGTTGGACCTTTTGCTTTTAAGTCGACACCGCATTAAGACTACAGAGTGTACTAATTAAATTGTACTAATTCATGAGTGTTTTAATGCCTTGCTTTGTCTGGTGAAGGGAATTTTAATTGCATTATAGAAATCTACGTTGGCATTTATAACAAATTAACTCTTGGGTCTAACTATGTAAGAGCTGAAAGGTTCTTTACTTGTCCAATCATATTTTATGCTTGATAAATTATTACAGCATTCAAATCAAAATGTAATAACATAACTTTAAACAACTAAATTGCATATTTCTACGTTTCACTCAGGAAGGGAAAGCAAAAATATTGTTACTTGAATAATTTACGATTTGATTTACAAAATGAATTTAATATAGAAATAATATGAGACAAGTCATTTGAAACAGAAATGGAATAACAACGTAGGAACATTTATTTAGAACCAGAAATGGTTATCATTTGCAGCCAAATGTTTTGTCATACCCACTGCTTATCATTTGCTTGTGGTGAATATTACCTGTTTTTCAATCTTGCAACCTATATATAGACTCCATTAGTATCATTTATTCCACGTGGACACCCACAGTATTGTAGTAATACTGATTATGTAAGAATTTATATAGTTTACGCACTGGCGTAATTGTAGCAATGAAGAACACTGGTCTGCCTTCGCAGGTACCTAACAAATGTTCAATATATCATGTGTTTTATTAGTTGTAAATTATAATTTGTCAGGTTTGTTTCTCACGGCCTAATGAGTAATGGTTTTATTTTGAATCTGAACTGTCAAGATAATGAAGATGTATTTTAGTTTTGTAACATGTAGGTACACCTTTAGCAGAGTTCATCAAACGGTTATTGTATTTTTTTTGTCGTCTTTGGTCATTTTAAATGCTTCAAAATTTTCCACTGCAATGGATTCCGAGATCGCCTGTGCTATGAGAAAGTACTCAAAATGATAACAATTTATGATTTTATAAATGAAAGTTTAAGAGACTTTCACGCCAAAAATTACTTAATGGATTTGGACGAAATTTGGTACACACATTGCTTATAACCTGGATTAATACATAGGGTAGTCTTTATTTAGGTTCGCGTAGAATATCCTACAGGATGCGGGTGAAACCGTGGGAAAGGCTAGTATAGAATAATGCTGGCAAATCCTCATCTTAGTATGCTATCTTATCCGATAATGTGCTCTGTCATAATACTCACACAACGTCTCTCAAATTAACATCTATCATGATGTTAATTGCATTGAATACTATTAACAAGATTTCTGTATAATTAATTTCTCTAACTGATAGCTTTGTTAAGTGTTTGATTACAACTCCTAAATGGTTATATGCAATAACCGGCGTTGCTTATTTTAATTTAATGTTTAATTTTGTTATTGGCACCTCGTTCATTAGTACTTGCGTTGATTAGTTCTTTGGTATCTTAACTATGCTTGTATTCTTGATTATTCATTGGAAAATTTATCTTAAATTAATCATGACAATTTGCATCATCGTCTTGACGGTTGAATCGTCGTTCATTCCTTTTATTTATCTCATTGAAATCGATCCTGTTGTTTGCCATTATTATTGCATAAATCTGAATACAGACGTAAATCATAATGCGGTTCTAAGTTACACAAGTATTTACGTCCTATAGTATTATCAAATCAGGGCGGTCTCAAAGTTCTTGCAAATAACTTGATGCATAAAGGAAATCCTATTACATGCAACAAATTAACATTCATAGCTTGTTCACTATTAACATTATTGCAAAATTATCGTACAACTGTAAAATTTGCATAAGTCAGCAAAATCAGATCTGTTTATAGATTGTATGGACCGTCACTTGCCGCATAATTTGATAATTGTATGACTTCGTGAATGTCAAATGATGTGATCGCTGCGTTAGGTTCATTGGGACCTAGTTTTGGCTAATTAGCAGCATATTCTTCAAGGTAAATGATTTAGGTAGGTATCTTATGGTTTGATAAATGTTTTATTTTATTCGATTTTTTGTTCTTTTATGTTAACATCAACTTGGTTTGGATTTAATCTTGTAGTTATTGGTTCAGTTTATTATAAACTCCTTATGATATTACTATTTTTTCTAATTTTTCTCATCTTAAAATGAAACTTATCTTTCTTTTATACTTACATTGCTAGATTAGTATTCCCAATTCTATCCGGGTTAAAATCTTAATAGCAACAATTATGAACACCGATTCTAATTCAAATAATCAAAGTGTCCAATAAATCATGTTCGTTGAAAACATTAAAGGTTGTCAGCTAAGGTTCTGTGTACACAAGCGAAACATGTTCGATTCCGTGTGGTGACATTGTTCTGACTGTAATTGGTAGCAGTCGCTTTTGTTATATTTATGAGGTCCATAGTTGGTAACTATTGGCAATACTTCTCATTTTGCTGGCTACATTTTGAAAGTAGGTATCCAAAGAATTTATTAATGATTGCTAATTTAAACTGCGTTTCCTTAACCGATGTCATGATCTTGACACGACAATTTAGGCATGAAAAATTACATCTTACTTCATATTTAATTATTCATCATCATCAGCCTATATATTGTTCCACGGCTAGGCACAGGCCGTTGCCCAGCCGTGGGATAGACTGATGATGATAGTCATAAATAGAACACAGTACCTACTAAGAAGAATAAATTGAACGGTAAAATTTTACTTAATTTTAAAAATGTATTCGTTCGTAATGTAGCAGTTCTTACTTTTACTGAACACAAACAAAAACCTTTCCCATAAACTATAACAATGGCTACATTAATGTCGACACAAAACGCTAAAGCTCAATCCAAATTTCTAACGCACACAATTTATGGGTACATTACAAACCCTACTGGCTTTGCCCCCGACCTCGGCCACTTCCGCAAATAAATCGCCCTCCACAAAACGAAAACACTAAACATTCTCATACAAATCAATGAAGGTAAATGCTACCTGTAAAATAATAGTCGCTTTACGATCTTAAAGCAAAACCTATGCAATAAAAATAATGCCAAGCATTGAATATCGATTCAATAGAATTTATGATGTACTAATAAGGAAACCGTGTCGATTGAAATTATTGTACCGTTTTCATTGCTGCTTAAGAAGGGATAGGTGATGGCTTCTTGTATAGCCGTATTGGGTAATGTATTTTAAGAGTAATTGAATCATAATTTCGCCCTTTACAAGAACCTGGTATATGACCTTAGAAAGTGAACCGATCAGCAAGGAAATGACTTGTGATGATATAATATGACAGTTGTTTAAGAAAGCTGTCATATCTGAAGTATAGTACGGCTTTCCGCAATAAAACTATAGCACCCGACTGTACCGTGTTCGCTTGATATACAGCACTAGCACCCAGTCGCACCAAAAAATATCAGTTTACTTCAACGTGAAACAGAAGAACTGTCATTCAAGGTCTATCAAAATGGAGGATAACATTTAGTAATTTTACTATTATTTTATGTTTTTTTTCTAAATATTCATGATATAATTATGTTTACTTAATTATTATATCCATGTATTGATAAAAAATATGTTAATTATTGATATCATGTTTTGTGATATTCGTGAAAGGATAAATGATAAAAAGTTTGGTGCAAGCGGCTGTAGATCTTTCAAAGAGAGGTGATCTAAAGAGGGTCACACACTAACACGCGCCACTCCTCGGTCCGCGGGGCTTTGACTGAAAGTACTTCATTTTGTTCATAAAACAGGCGTAGTGCAACACACTGACAACGCATCAACGCACGTGGTTGCAGACCATGCGCAGATTACGAAATTACGAGCCCTTGGTGATGTGTGATCAGCTTTAGACTTAATAATTAGAAGAAAACTGACAATATTAGACTGTAAATAGTTTTCAATTTTTATTGAAGAATGGTAACTTGTGTCCTTGGTGAAGTTCATTGAAGCAGGGATACCTGTTTTGAATTTAACTCCAGACATAAAAAGATTCTCTCTAAACTGAACCTTATATAAAAATTACATACCGTGCATTGCTTAAATTAGCCCATCTCAGTGAGTTTGATAATACGCAAAGTTTGTAAGAACCAGCAGAATCCACGTAACTAGAAACACGTGTAATAGTAGTTTACTACGGAATTAGGTAAATGAATAAATACGGCAGCGGTAACACAAACTCTCGGACATCCATTGAAAGTCTCTCTTTAACCAAAGATTAAAATGTGCAGATGCGTTATTTGAACATAATATGGTATGGAAGCGTAACAGAACGGTTGTCTTTGCTTGAATATGGTTACTTAATCTGTAAAGAGATGACAAAAGGTAAACAAATAAATAATAGTTTTCTTAGTTGACTGTTATAACCGAAATTTGAGCTGCTATTTCATGTGAAATTATAGAAGTAGATTCTTTCATTAAATGTTTGCTTGGGTTTAGTTTAAAGCTCATATTAAGAATTAAAATTACAAAAATATCTGTTTGAGTTTGAACTCAATCTAGTATTTATAATCGATTTTGTTTTAAAATAAGAATCTATTTAGTTCTTAAATACAACAAAATCACACAGAAGGGTTCTCAAAATAGGCATAAACCCTCAAATTCCGCATCGCATCTCTTCCCCGAATCAATCTTTCCTCAAATACCGCGCAGGCGCATTGCATCCATATTTCAATCAGGCCCGATCTACCGACATGTATTTACAAGACGTTTTAAAGCCAGCTCTATTTTGGACATGTTCAATCCGGGTGCTTATTTGGGCTGTTTGTTTTCATATTGAGAAACAGTGATCTGTTCCATTTATGCACTGTGTTGGTTTAATTCTAACGTTATCAGATACTTCTTGTGTTGGTTCTGTTACTTTATTAATGAGATCTTCAAAATTAGGACATTGATTAATTGCTTGTTTAGAAGAATTTGTGGCTTTACTTGGTGGTATTACTTTATTTTTCATGCCCTAAAAACGCTTGAACATTCCAGCCCAGTCAGATCTTTGTTAAGAAATCAAGATGCGTTAAGAGTTTTGTTCTGTTGAATTCAAAGCAATAGGATGCAAGAATTCCATGTATGTGAATAAATTACTTTTATAACCTAGAAAAGGTTCCAAAAGGTCATAACAAAATGTTCAAAAACAGAAATATAACTAACATAATTGTTTCTAAAAAATCCCTCCACTCTGTATTTTCCGAAAAACAAAGTGACTAGTACTAAATAGTTAGAAACTCAAAAGTCATTTATTTGCATAGAAATCAATTTACACGTGATACGAAAAACTGTTAAGGTGACGTTAGATTAGATAGAATTTGCTACACGATGTTGATGCAATGGCACTAAACCTTATGTTACTGTCAATCGCAAACACTTCTAAGGTGCTGAGTTTAATGCAAGAAAATCTTTAGCCAAAGTAATTTTTTATGATAGTAGCTATTCTAAAGATGCATTGTACATTTTTGGAGGAAAGTTGAAAATCGAGCTCTGTGGCGTGCCATGGAAGAGACCTATGGCCAGCAGTGGAATGAAATGGGTTGACTTGATGATGATGATTGTAAACTTTTGTTTCAATACACTGTTTGATACTAATAGGCAAAAGATGATATTAAAGGAGCTGCACTCTCAGCAGAAAAGCTTTTGATGTTGTTTTGATAACATAAAAGGATGTCGAAGGATCGAAAGTGAAGAGTAGTAGTAGCAAGTATCGACTAGCAATACCTTTTGAGAGTGGGGCTCGTAATATTAGTGACGCATCTGATTCAATCTTTATCTAACCTATTCTTATTATTTAGCTAATGAAGGACAATTATGCATATTCTACCTTAGCACAAAACGTTTCCGACTTCGCATCCATAAAATATTTATCGTCATTTCAAAGATTTATAGTCTGTATTCAGCAGTTATGACACGGATTGTCATGTTTACAGTTTAAGTCATAAAATAACCAATGACATAATAATTAGATAATTAACTACTTTAACGACCATTATTTTCTCACAATAAGACGTCTCTACATATAATGATCACTATGAATTAACTATTGGCAAATACAGCTTTATTTATGGTTGCTATTCTGAGTGAAAACTACATCTTCTCCGTCGTACGAGCTTATTACTCCAGCCTGGGTCTTAAATTAAGTCAAATTTCCGCATCTATGACAAGAAGTGTTTAGCTTAGCAATATTATGTTTATTGTCGACTGCATCACTGCTAGTGGTCGCTACATCAACTCATGAGCATAAGGTCTTGGATTTGATTTCCGTGATGGATAACGTGTTATTGGCTCTACCTAGTCAATTGTCATGGACTCGCTCGGACTATATGAGATATATGTAAGTGTATCTATAGGTATACCTCAAATTAATTCTTCATGATAAACCTGCGTGATTTTATATTATATTTTAATAGTTTTCACAAGACATCTTCATAGATTTTAAGATAGTGACATTATTATTTGCACCGATTATGCTAAAATTACAGTGACATCTTGCCAACTGATCGACAATCTACAACTACAAATTAATGACATGTGCATCCCTAAATACATGATACGCATTTAGTAATACCAAATCTATTGTGGTACATATTGTTTCTAAGAAGGAGAACGCTGCAATAAATCTAGCCACGACACATGTAATTAATGTTTATGTGTTTGTTGGTGGTCTAACGTTAATATAAATCTTATCCCAATGATGTAATAAATTATTTCTATCATTTATTACCGTGCCGATTTGGGTGCGATGGAAAACAGTGTGTCGGGCTGTCATTCCGAGGAAGTTAGTACGATACAATTGTGGGTCATTCTGGAGCTCAGTATACAACTTCTGATTTATCGATAGGGATATTGATAGACAGAGCGTAGGATCAAATGTAACTATAGATTTGACGAGTGAAGTTTATAAACTATTTGATGCTATGAAACTAAAATCTCTTAATCTGCAGCTAATTGATACTGTTGAAGTTGAAAATGAAGTTAACAAAGAAAATATAAAAACTAAGATAACACTCCTAGGCAAAATTGTAACAATAGCTCTTATTGAAGAATAATCCGCAATTCGTTGTACCGCGTTCCTAACTGACAGATCGTTAGCCACGGAAGCACGTTTCCCTGTTGCAGTGTGAATTCAAAACATAAACAGATTACGAAATCAATAAATCATTGACAGCCACTGCCGGATACGATCATAATAGCTAACACATGTTATTAAATAAATATCAAGCAAATGCAATACGTGGATTGCATTGGACATTGTTTTGATCAAGTTATTTATTGTAGCTGGTAATAATTCATGGAATTTAGGGAATTTGAACTTTAAATAGAGTGCAAATAAGTTTTAATACGTAGACAGAAGCTAATTTTGTTATGTCAAGAAGTATATTTGTTCCTACAATTACTGTATTTTAATTGTAAGCTGTAGATGAAAATTATTTTCAAGCATGAATATTCGGATACAGAAGATACATATATAATTGTACTGAAATCGAACTTACTACAAGCAACCTAGAAGCTAATCTTGTTCAGTCATTGTACCAATTCTGCAATCATCTTGTCTTCTATTATTAATTAGTGTTTCGAGAGTAAAGAACATACAGTGGCAAAATTTTCAGCATATAATTCATTGATTACAGTTTCACCATAGTTTCAGCTCATCAACATGTTTTAAATTAAGTAATTTTAAAATCATCCAAATTAATAAAATTAATTTTATTGATACAAATAAAAATAAATTTGGCTTTAAAAGTAACATTTCTATCCCTAATATTCAAAGTGGAGATGCAAATGTTCAGTATTAAGATCTTGAAGTTCAACTTGTTTACGTTTGATGGTGACCATAAAATATTTTACGGATTTCGTAATAGATTTGGAAGTTGGTGAGTCATTGACATTGATCCTATTATTGTAACAAATCATGGTTTCATGATTTTGAGATTATTGAAACTTCTCGCGGATGAGTTGCAAAACGGGACACATGTAAATTAAACACTTAGCTTAATTCCATTTTGATGTGAGAAAACGTAAACAAAAGTTTTAAAGCTGAGGTTCTAGTAGTTAAGCCTACAAATTATGATTAAAAAAAAACATGATAATGAAGGTTAAAAAGTCATGAGGTCTGACACGTGTAAGATTATTCTTTATAAAAATTCTATACGTTCTATTCATGGTAATCTTATGGCACCTATTTTTGTACCAGTACAAGAACATCAACTTGCATGAATAACTACACAACAACGAATCTAGGTTTATTGGTTAACTCCTTAAACGTTTTTAAGTGTATCAAAGTATTATTATCATTCCAAGTATTCACCTTTAAAGGCTGAGTATACAAAGCGATACGTTTGGGTAGTTCAATCATCTCCAGCATCTTGTTCTGCCTCTTTGTTTGGACTCTGTCAGTTCCGCTCGCTCCTTAATGGTTTGACTGAAAGATTTGTTTACTAACTGGTGAGCCTCGCTAACAGATCACCACATATTGTTTTCATGTAGTGCTATATCAATAGTGTTAATTTTTGTGATCTGTGTTAAGCTACTAGTTTTATCAACTTTTGTCTAACTGATGGGTTTAACTCTCCCTGGGAATTCAAATGTTGCTTGTTCAAATGGTCTTATTGAAATTATACGCTAACGCTTTTTTTCACTGTATTAAATTAGAAATAATTGAAACACTGAACACAGCTTAGTATTTTACTAAATTATAATTCACCTGCTTGTGAATGTTGAATTTTCAGGCGTGAGTCCATCATATTGTATTTAAATTACCCATAAAGTCATTTAGCACGTAGTATCTGTTTAAAACATTTCGTAAAAGTGTCCAGAAGAATGACAATTTTCTCAACGAAATCTAAGATTCCGCATTTACAGTTAACTTATCACAATCCAAGATCAGTTCTCAGGTCCCAAATACCAAATGGCATCTCATCACCTTAACTTTTAATTGCTACTTAAAGAACTTACTAATTAATCGGTCCTCACTCACCATCACTCCCTTTTCCTAAACATTGTGAAACATTTCTATTGACACCTCGCCTCTTACTTCTGTAATTTCATCATCATTCGCTTTTATTTCAATGGCGTAAGGTTCTTTATCATTTGTATTACGAATGAAGTTAGTGTTATGAAATTTATTAGTTAATATTGACTGTGTTAAATCTCTTAATCAAATCGAACTCGAGTCAGTCATGACTCGGTGCTTCGGTATTTGTTCTAGTAATAACGTTGTGTTTGTGATGTAAATATGAACATTTTTCTTACATAATGGATTTCTGAATTTCTATCGTATAAAAATTAGCACTTGGAATCCATTGTTTAGGAATATCGGGTGGTCGTAACTGTGAATTGAAAAGAGATATTTGAAAGATGAAAATTTTAGAAGACATCTTTTAAAAGTTAGTTTTGTTTTAGAAGCTGATACGAATTAAAATGGACAACGACAGAGTTTCATACAAACTTTGTCCCCGTTTTTCATCTCCTTAGTATAACTTCGGAAAATCTTTTCATATCGAAAGCCTTCGTCATACAAAAAACACATCCACCAAGTTTCAGGTCTCTACGATCAGCGGTTTAGGCTGTGCGTTGATCCGTCAGTCATTCAGGACAAAGCATTTTATATATGTATATGACAACAGCCAATCAACTAACTCGACAAGACGTTTGAAACCAGTATCGAATAAGCTCAAAAACACGGGGTTTATAGGTTAATAGTCGCAAATAAACTGCAGTATTTCATGGTTCTTCTTTGACATGGATATAAAATGAATGAGTATGCTGAAGTTGTAACATTTTACGAGAGACTAACTTACTATGAACAGTTGTGATTTTCCTGACCAACTATCAGTTTTGCTGGCATAGGAACTCTATTTGTTTAGTCATATATGTAGGAACATGCTACTGAGAATAATAATGCTTTGTAAGGAAATGGAGCAAAAATATTCGTCTTTAGATCATCATCATCAGCCTATATATTGGCCCACTGCTAGGCACAAGCCTCTTCTCATACAGAGAAGGCTTGAACATTGATAAGCTCGCTTGCTCAAAGTGGATTGGCGATTTCAGACTTTTAAGTCCAGGTTTCCTCACGATGTTTTCCTTCACCGTTAGCCAGTGACATCTAAGATATATTTAGAAAATACATAATTATGACTTTAGAAAAGTCACATTGGTACTTGCCAAGTTTCGAACCCGCACCCTCGTACACGAGAGGCAGGTAATGTATACTAAAAAAATAAATATATGTAGGATATCTAGTCAAAAACGAAACTAATATTATAAATGCGACAGTGAGTTCGTTTGTTTGTTACGCTTTCACGGTAAAATGGCTGTACCGATTTGGACGAAATATGGTACGAAGATAGAGAGGACCCTGGAGACGGTAATAAGCTACTTTTTATCCGGGGGCGTTAAGTAGTTCCCTAGGGACGGGTAAAACCGTGGGAAATAGTAGTACTTAATTAGTAGAACATAATTTCATCTAAATTTAGAATTTCAGAAAAACCTATATATAAAATTATTATACGTTAATCCGTTTGCATTTCGCAAAAAGAAACATGAACACATCTTTCATCGGAATTGAGATGCAAGCTTGTAAATCAGTTTAGCGTGACGTGTAAACTAAACAGAATAAATCTTTTTTGCCACATAGAATATACATTCAACTTCCATGAATGAAACAGAATATCTATTGCAAAACCAACATGAAACGAAAGGGGTCGCGATGTAAATAATTGTACAAACAAATAAAATGGAGTAGGTGAAAGGCTAGGTACACACTCGATTTGTAAATCTAATCCCGGGAAGAAATAATAATCGATTTAAAAAATAAACCTTATTTTCGTATTTTTTAGGAACGTCTTTAAAATTCTCTGTTTAAAATTATGCTATTAATATTATAAATGCAAAAGTTTGTTACTCTTCACGCAAAAACTACCTAATGGATTATTGGACATAGTTTTTAACCGGGATACTTTTATCCAGGTGCTCGAAGATGTTTCCCCAGGATGAGCAGAATAATCAAAAGATATGAAGTATTTTAATACACGTCCTTGGTCAGTAATACAGTTTCTGCCATAAAATAATAATCCAGAATAAATTACAAGTTTTATTGAAATGCCTTTATCTGTTTTTGCAGCCAACGTTGAAGCTATAAAAATATTGCAAGATCAACCGAATCGCGCACAGATGATACTAAAATACCCTTCCATTCGAATGATCCTTTGATAGCTACAAACTGCAATAAAAGGATAAACAAGTATCTGATTCCCAACACACGGCCGAGTTATATCCCGGTTTACGAGTTCCCTTCAAGACTCCTAATCCCGGATCCGGGTAAGTTTCTCGGTGTAGACTAGACTTTACAACGTTATGAATTATTTCTTTTGATCCTTATGCCGCGGGAATATTATAAAGCACTTGCAAGATTTACGTTTTGTGATATCGTAAATTATGTAAAAAACCGGCCAAGTGCGAGTCGGACTCGCGCACGAAGGGTTCCGTATTCTATAAAAACGGCACAAAAATCATGGCTGTTGTATGGGAGCCCCTCTTAAATATTAATTTTATTTTAATTATTTCTTTTTAAGATTAATGAGAAATATAACTAAATATGCTGTAAATATTTTAAGCGTCTACCTGTTACCGTCATCAATATCCAGCAAAAACGAGCAAAAATTCACGATTGTTGTATGGGAGCCCCCTTAAATATTTAAGTTATTTGTTGTTGTAGTGGCAACAGCAATACATCATATCTGTGAAAATTTCAACTGTCTAACTATCACGGTTCCTGAGATACAGCATGTTGACAGACGGACGGACAGACGGACGGACAGCGGAGTCATAGTAGTAGGGGGACCCTACTTTAACCCTTTCACCACGGAACCTTAAAAACGTAATTTATTATAGTACTGAATACTTCTCGCTGGTATATAAATAGTGCCAATAAAGCTACTTTTTAGTTCCCGAGCGATTTATAAATCATTTTTATGCGATTTTCGCTTAATGTTTACATGTAGTTTATGAAGATGTTATTGAATTATTTATTCTTTTATTTGCCAGACACTTAAAGTTTTTAGTAGTCAGTTTATTGTGTTGTTTTAGAATATGATTAATGATGCTAGTTTTAGAATATTTTGCGAGATTTAAGACGTTATTATTATGCTCATTATGAATGAGGAGTAGATATAAAAATGAAGATTTAGGAGCCATTATGAATTCTGCCAGGGCTGCGGGACGTTCGAAAGAGATACCGGGCCCCCGGAATAGAAAGGGCTGAGGAAGGAACATGGATGGGTTTTAGTCAGTAAGAGTCTGATTCTCTAACTTGCCCCAGTCACAGCGGTAGGTTTCCCATCCCAAAAAAGAGCCATTATGAATGTGGCAAGTTAGGGTCAGGCTGAAGAATGTACTAGGTACTTACGCTATACAATGAATAACTGTAATATTTCCTTACTAGCTGTTTCCCACGGTTTCACGCAGCTGGCTAAAATCTTCCCTATGTCCTTCCTCAAGCTTCAATCTATCTCTATTCCAAATGTCTTCTCAATCGGTTCAGCCGTTTTCGCTAAAATATTAGTAAGGACTAGCATCTGCTCGCGACTTCTTCCGCAAGGACTTCAAATTGGATCCAAAGACCAGGATAAAAAGTATCCTATGTTTTGATACAGATTATAAACTACGTGCGTACTAAGTTTCATCCAAATGTGTTCTGCCGTTTTTGAGATTAGCACGCACAAACACGACTCCTCTATAGATGATGATATATATACATGATACGACGCCTTAAGAAAAAAAAAACTGTAACATATATTCAATGGTAATAATAGGAACAAGAATGTTAATTTAAACATTCGACTTTCAAAGACAGAAGCATATAGATATCAGTACCCAACATAACTTATTCTAAATTTGAACTTAACTCACTACTTAACATTGTAGTTACAACTTAGCACTTCAAGCACTAAGTATACGCCCGCCACCCACAGTCGAGCATCTAAATCTAAACGCAAAACGAAAAGCTTCATCGGTCTTCGATCTATTTTGAATGAATCATTCACTCACCGTTTTAAATGATCTGCGAAGAGCTGCTGAAGTTAGATACGTCATGCTGAGGACCGGGTGTTATGGTACACGTTAAAGGAGGCTTTTGTCCAATAGTGGACAAATACTAAAAAGGTTTAATGATGATACGCAGGTCTTGCCATCTCGGTCCGTAGATAGATGACCACCATATGTCATACCGAGACTCCTCCGCCTTGAGAAGAACGATAAGCTATTGGCCCTGGTTGTCGTTTAGATTTTTGACAGTCGTTATGGGTAGTCAGAAGTCAGAAAGTCTGACAACTATCTTATCAATGGGTATCGTTTTACCCGGTTACTAGGTTGCGGAGGTCAGATAGGCAGTTGTTCTATGTAATAGCCTGGTACTCAGCTGCATACGGTTAGACTGGAAGTCGAGAAAGATTCTAGAGGTAGATCCTATTAATATTATAAATATGAGAGTTAATGAAGATGTATGTAAGTTCGTTAGTCTTTCACGCAAAAAATACTGGTATACAAAAATTAGGTATACACTTAGTTTATAACCTAAATTAACGCATAGGATACACATCTACTCATAATATCTGAAACGTCCCACAAGTCGTGGAATTACGCATATTATGACATAAAAGCGTCGGCTCCCCCAGCGTGTGGTCTAATTTTTTAGGACCCATATCTGTCTGTTTTTTTTTTGTATGGCATCTGGCAGGTCAACCTAGAAGGTTGTCGACTGCTTAACCGGGCTTGCCTGTGAAGTGCCTTAAATGAATTTAGGGCCTTCAGCCAGGGTTTAACTTACAAAACTAAGCGACTACACGCTAAGGGCACCCTCCAGTGGGGTACGGGCCTCGGCTAAGGGCGTCGGGAGGACAACAAGGGACAGGCTGGATTAAGGGACAGGCTGGAATATCTGTCTGTGGATGTAAGAATGGCTATGAGATACCTCGGTCACCTCTCACACCCACATAAATGTACGGTGGGTCTATTTTTAACCACGACCACGCGTTTAATATAGCGACAGTGACTAAAGCGGTATTAAAGATATCTATTACTAAAGGCGTGCGTCAGTTGTTTTTTAGACATAACAATGTTAACTGGGAACATGTCATATCTACTTTTGCATTGATGTCAATAGAATTGAGAGGAAGGTTCTATTGATGGAATTATTTTGTAGAATAAGGATTTTTTTTGGAGAAGTAAAGGAAGTTATAAATTTTTTTTAGGAGCTTTCCACCAGCGGCTTTTACAGAGTTTCTTACAAAATTTGCTCCCCTTTGAGGTAGAATTTCGGAAAATCCTTTCGTATCCGATGCTACATCATACAAAGAATACATCCTTCGAGTTTCAGGTCCCTACAATCAGCGGTTTAGGCTGTGCGGTTTAGGATTGATCTGTCAGTCATTCAGGACAAAGCATTTTATATGTATAGTGTATAGATATTCACAAACTTTGATCCTAAACAATTTTAATTATTCCACTTCATTTATTTATATGTCTACAATAGTTTTGACAATAATAATATATTTAATAGACACTTTTACACAAATATATTTTTATCGTTTCTCACATATAATTATTTGTCAAAACAGACATAAATAAAGTCTTTAATAATCCCAATACTAAATCGATCAACGGAAGCCGTAAACTATTGTATAAACACACCTTTATTTGACACACCGTTGACAGTATATCAAAAACAAAACAACATTTGCGGTTGAGAAAATATTTTTGACAACAAATTTCATTCTTATTGTGTAAGAAATAAGATGGAATGTTTGGAACAAATATTTTCGTTGAATGTAAACGTGAGTTTGTATTAAAATATCAAGAAGGGATAATCCCTAAATATCGATAGTAAAACGGAATTATATCGGTACTGATTTGAAGTAGGCCATAGAATTAGCATGTCGGAGACAAAATCTTGGTTGAGTGCTTTGTGAATTATCGTAAGAATAAGGTGAACGACAGATTTTGAGGTGCTAAGTCTCCTGTTTCGACTTTAATATTTATTTATCTGTTACACAGAACAGTTATTCTGGGGTGTACCACCACGTGTTTTTGCAATCACTATTCAAGTTTGAGAGCGAGACACAGCTACCAACGTCGTATAGCTTCGTCTCTTTTACCTAACGAAAATAATTTTGTTTTGGCACGTCATGGTAAAGCCCTAGGTTCATAACAAAGATGGTATGGAAAACAAAAATGAAATTCAACAATTCGAGAAATCCTTATCGAAAGTACTAGAAACTAATGACGTAAAGACTTGTCAATCTTTAAAGTTTGTGGTCGTTAAAGCAGTAAGTTATGTCTTATCTTGTCACGGAGAGCTCTTGCTATAAATCAGCTGCCTTCACAAGTTTAGGTCCATACAGACGCATATGATTGAGTGGTTACGTATTCACGTTTGCATATTAAGCTTGATTGAGATGGTACACGATGGGAAAAGTTGTTTCCAAAAGAAACCAGTATTTTTCATAATATTTTGCATCATTGTACTAATGCACACTACGTGCAAGCATTGATCATCCATCAAATTCATCGCACGCTTTAACTGCTTCGAAAACCTACAAAGTTTTCACTTTATAATTTATCGAATAAGAAATCAATGTTGCAGCTCTAACACATCAAAGACGTGCATCGATACCAATACGGAATCGATTCAAATCGATTGATCAACTCTCGATACACGTACAAAAACAATTTGCAAAACTGAGTTCAATTCGCGCCATCCCGTTGTAAAGCACACGAGACGGAATGACGAATTGTTAAAGGAAAGGCACGGTTTAAATCGTAGTTTAATGTGCAATTTGTATGACTGGTCGCTTTGAAATGAGCCAACACTTTGTGAGCTTCGGACAACACGGAGTCAACTCGCGTAAACTCAAGCAAGTATAACTTTGCACTTACTAAACTACAGTACTTACAAAATTGAATGATATAGTGATTGGTATAAGATTCAAATTTTATAGATCTACGATGAATAGGTGATGAAATTAAGTTTGTAATTTCACAAAGTTGGCGCCACTAGCTTTGCGAGGCGTTGCATGCAACGAGCGCTCATCGACGGCTAAACGGTTATTATCGAATGATCTTTATGACACGCAATGACACAAATGACACGCGGATGTAATTCAATACTGTTCCTTATGAAGTACTCGTGATAAATAGGCAATCAGTGTAACGTGAAGGTGTCTCAATAGCTAAAAGCTCAGACGGTAGACGAAACACTTTGACGCCAATGGCTTGAAAGACTTCTATTTTGCCAAGGAGGAAATTAGGTGATTGAAAGGGATAAAAATTTAATTCCGGTCATCCATTCTCTTTTTTTAAGTATAGAGACCACGAGTAGGCAAACATGGTATAACGGTCTCAAGCGAGATAGTGACGATCTGTGAAAGACTGCAGGTAGAATTTAGATGGCACACATTAGGCGAGATCTATGTCCAATTTTGATGAAGATTATTTTTTTTGCTTGTCTTTTAACTAATCAATTTTTTCACAGATAGTACGATTAAGGTTTCATAACTATCGGCCTATTGGTACGGCACCAGTATTGGTAGTAGAGACGGCACTAGTATTGGTAGTCATGGTTACCCAAGCTAGATTACCTTGAGATTTGTTTGATATTTATTCAACTTTTTTACTCAAATATTGGTTTATTTATCTATGACAGAGAGTAGGTACTGTGTTACCCATTTTGTATGTGCAGGAGATTTACAGAGAGACAGTTGCTTCAAAAAAAATACTGGTATTCAGCTGCATCCATTTTGGTCTTGAAACTGAACTCATTATAGGGAAATGGCTAGGCAGATGATAAAGCAGACAATTATTAGTACTTGTTACCTATCGTTTCCTTCTCTTCCATTTCATAAGACCTTCGATTTGAAGGGATTCTAACAAGCTAGTCGTTTAAGTTTATCTTAACAATCTAACATAATTGCTTCATCTAAAACTAATGCGTTAGTCGTGTCTCTAACCGATATCCCAAGTTTATTGGCATCGCTAGTACGTTCGTAGACCTCGTTAGCTTGTATTTATTTCATTGTAATAGGGCATTCTAGAATACTAGTCGTATTAACATAATGAGAATTGCCTCCTCTTACTACATAACTTGGCTAGCTTATGTCATTTTTCTTCTAGATCTATTTTTTTTAACAATCGTGACATGGTATGTATGAATGTTTGCGAATTCTTCAGTATCCTCAAATTCGTCATTATGATACAAGTCTTAGGAAGGAGCATTAATTAATTTAACTTAGTAAATGTTCTTCTCAATGTCAATGATGATGCTAACGTTTTATGTACGAATCCTTGAAAAACATCTTGAATATATGGTTGCTATTTTAACTGTAGATAATATTAAATTCCTATTTATTAAGGCATAACTCCTTCAGTACTATCTGTTTATATTTATCTGATGGTAATATAATTTATATAATGGTTAATACAATGCCTATAATTTTCCTTTAAATGACATCTACCTACATCTTCATATTACAGTAATTTCCTATTTAATGTATTTAATCCGGTGTTAGTAACTGTTTAGAATTAATATGAAAATAAATAAATAAATAAATAAATGAAACAACTGTTTATTTGTTATTTGGTTGAACTTAAAAGAAATGATTGAGAATCTGAGTATTTAGATCGAAATACTTTAATAGATCGATATGACGGTAGATTCGATATTGGTGTACAAATTGAAACAATGGTATGACTCATCATCATCATAGGATGCCATCTTCCAATGAAGTTGGGCGGTTACTTGGTGAAATCTTTCGCGGTTTTTTGCCGCCTCTTTAAGCTCGCGGTAGCAGAGGCCTATCCGTCCATTCCTGTACATCTTCCATCCACGTCCTCCTCTGTCTGCCGTGAGCTCTTTTTCCTTTAGGTTTTCCCTCCATAATAAGCCTAAGGAACTGGTATTATATGACTCAGCATAGGATGAATAAAAGCGACCTAATAGGTGATAAACATTTTGATTTAGATGCCCAAATATATACGAAGAAGAAAGTATTTGAAATTTTAAAAGAGACAAAAGCTATAGTTCTAGTTATCTCTACAGCTAAGAATTATTTAAAGACTTCCTAATTTCTCACATTAACAAACTAAACACAGGTAAAACGGTATTTAGATCATCTGCAAACTGAGTTATTGAGCGGAGCGTGCCGACCTGTGGTGGTCCAATATTGACACGGCAATCGGCGCGATCAGTCGCATACATATTGCGATAATGCCGCGCCCGTCTAGCCGCCGCGACTCTTTATTTGCTTGTCCGCACGTGTGTAGAATGCTTTATTTTTTTATATTTAATAGATTTATTTGATTGTTGCTTCTTGTTGTTTATTGACCATTAAAGTCGATTGTTGTTTTTTTGTAAAAATAGCCGCCGCGGGTGAGTCAAAGGCTTTATATAAATCTTTAGTGATTTCAAAGTCATTTTGACATCCTAGTGGTGTAATATCGTCGTCTTTCTTAGCATTCTTACGTCTTTAGTATTGATGATGGCTCTTTTGTATGACATATGACAGTTGAGTGATCCATCATTTTCAGTCATGATCATAAGATTTCTTTTAATTTATTGCTAAGTATGAGAACTTTGACCAGTATGTTCATGGTGTGTCGACGTTTATGGTGCTATTCATCCATGTCCGGTATGTCTGATGGCGCCTGAGCCGCAAATCGTTTGGATAACACGAGTTTTACGATACGATTAACTTTAGGAATTTGTCCCCAAAGTAAATTGCAGCTTGTATAATTTAGAAATATTTTGTTGTATGTAAATGTTGAAGCCATCGCTTTTTTACGCGTAAGCTTAGAGTAAATTAAATAGTAAAAAAAACACTGTATTATTACTAAAGTGACAGTGTAAATGATTACAGGATAAAGACACTCTTAAACTAGTGAATATATTTTGAAGTGATTGGCAATTTTACAATTAAGGGTTCCACAATTATTTTTCGAATAATGCCATAAAACCACATTGGTGAAAATAAACAGAAAGAACATTAAGAGGAAAAAAGAGGAAAGCCATCTGATATAACAGACATTTCTAAATCACTAACAGAAATGAAAACAAAATAATGCAAGGAAAATTCCATAGAAGAGAGAGAAAACCTTGAAAATAATACATGTAATTACATGACAACAAATTACAAAACTTTAGTAGGCATAGAAGGCGCCAAAGCGACGGCAAGCGAGTATCCTAATACATGGATATTAAAGACTTACTACATGTTTACTTACATAAAACAGATAAAACTGCCATGTTAAGATAACAAACTTTACCTTCACATAGCTTCAATATATTCTCGATTTCTATAGTTTCTACTATTTTGTATTCTCCACCCTTTAAATTCTAAATTATAATATTCAATTCTTAAGTGAATGAGTACTAATTAATGTTGTGTTCTTTTTCAGATTACATCAAAGCTGAAATGAAGGACAGGATAGGTATGTTGGGAATTTGCAATTTTTTCTTGTCACTCAAACTTATTATTGTAAGAAAGTTTTAAGTTCATTAACTTCAGTAAATACTTGCTGTTTCCCGCGATTTCACCCGCTTCCTAAGAACTACTTCACGCACCTAGATAACAGCTATCATAATATGTCCTTCCCCAAGGTTCAGGCTATCTCCATGCCAAATTTCGTCTAAATACATTCAGCTGTTTCACCGTGAAAACGCAAACAAACGAACTTACTCTGACTTACACGTTCACGGTAAAACGGCCCTGATAGATGTCCCATAGATACTGGAGACGGTTGTAGACTGTTTTTATCCGGGTGCGTTAATTAGTTCCCTCAGATGGGGGTGAAACGAGGGGAATAGCTAGTATCAAAACATTAGCAAATAACCTAAAGACATAGGTTTTTCGGCTTGTTATAATCTTAGTAGTAAGATTTATACTACAAACGTTGATGTCTCACAACTCTATCTCAAATATAGTGTGGAGCAAAAATGTGCTTTAATAAATTATACAAAAAAATAAAAGCCGTTTTGATCAAGATATATAATAATATTTTATTTTCTGTTTTTTACATCATAAATAATTAATACATCATCGTTACATGAAAGGGTTCGTGACACCGCTTAAGCCAGAAGTGATAATATTTTCGAAATAATTACCTCATATTATTTTTACAACGCTTTACTAGACGAATTAAATGTGCTATTTTCTTGTCTAGACAACATTGATATGATATTTATTTCCGTTAATCACCGACGCGGGCGTCCCCTCCAAGCGCACAATGACAAACGCTTGTCTTTGATCATGGGTGATTCTAATGATATACGAGCAATATTGGTAGTTAGAGTAGATATTATTTTAAAATCTGCTCATTTTATAAGAATCAAGAAGGACAGTAGGCGTTTTTATTGTGCTGATTCCGAGTAGACTGATCTCAAGGTATTTTTTGAGGTCCTAAATGGTTCGTATGTAAGTAAAAAACAACCTTCTACCTACGCATTATGTTGTAAAATTGACTGATCTGATCTGCGTTTTAAGCAAATTCATTGTAAGTAGTCTTTAACTTTTTAATTAATTATTACATCTTGACCAGCTCCAAAATTACCACCAGCTGAAGTACCTACATTAAAGATTAAGTGGCAATTATTCCACTGGGTGTGTGTTTTTCAATTTGTTTATTATCCGTGAAGAACTCTAAAAGCTACTCAAGTCTATTTGTTTGCGGTGTCGTTTGTACGGGACACGCTCGTAAAAAAATAATATGTATATACTAAGTATTGACTGGGGCGTTGATGAAATTTGTTTGAATAGTTAAGATTGAGGAACATCAACATCAACTTCAATCTAGTAGTTCATCTACATCAACGTCAAATTGGTTAAAATTTACAGTTTTTATCCAATAAACTATCGGATAATATGTATTATAAAATGTAATCCTATGGTTTTGGTGAAAATTGTTATGAAGTCCTGGGAAATTAATTAAGATTATTTTTAATCAATTTGATGAAATAGTTCCCTCAGTATGTAAGTAAAGCAGCGGGAAATAGCTAGTTACTTATAATGTAACAGTTGAATATGAAAAAGTCTTCACTGAAGAATAATTATATGAAACGAATAGGCTATGATTGGGAAAGTATTAGCAAATCTAATTAAGCCTATTATCAACTCAGAAGCTAACGATGCAGCTGAAAACAATAATAACGAAGAACCAAACAAAGTAGATAAACTCGTTACCTTTAATAGTCTACAGATTCCAGTTAAAACTAAAGACTTCCTTCAACAAATTCCTCTGCTAGTCGATCACTAACTAATGTCTAGTTAATAAACTCAGCCTGGTGAGATAATTGGCCTAAGTCTGGCTCGTTATGCTTCCACAGCTCGCTAATTTACTGGTATTACGCGATTGACTGAGAGACAGGGTGACAATCTTAGAAGTGAGTGGATGGACAAAGAAATATTTGTATTAGATAGTATTGAAGATTAGGAAACGTTTAAATCAGATATACAAAGTGGAAAATGATATGATTCATAATAAGATTTATCTGCCTCATCTGCCTAGCCTTTTCACAACTATGTTGGGGTCGGCTTCCAGTCTAAACCGGATGCAGCTGAGTACCAGTATTTTACATGGAGCGACTACCTATCTGACCTCTACAACCCAGTTACAGGGTAACACGGTACCCCTTGGTAAGACTGGTTGTCAGACTTTCTGGCTTCTGACTACCCGTAACGACTGTCAAAGATGTACAAATGACAACCGGGACCAACAGCTTAACGTGCTTTCCGAGGCACGGAGGAGTCTCGCTATGACAAAGATGGTCACCCATCCACGGACCGACCGCGCCAAGCGCAGCGACCTTTGATCGGTCGAACCGTGCGGCTGTTACTTAGCTACGAGCTCCTCTATCATGATTCATAATCAGATTATAATGTTTTTATTATTAGATCTCATAGTGTAAGAACAGAGTTGTCTGTAGCTTATACCACAATTTGACAAGTGCAAGTCAGTGTTTAAGGCACATGTAAATAATCATAACAGAGCATGAAGAATTATCTAAATGTTTAGTAAAGATAAAAGGCTTTTAATAAAGGTAATCTATGGATTCTGTAGTAGTTATGAGAGCACTAGTTATATTTTTTATATTGTTTCTGATATTATATCGGGACAATTGATAATCTTCTATTAACAATGCGCTTTTCTATTAGGAAAGGCTGAACTAAAACATTAACCAAACAAAGTTCTTTCAGAAAACTTAAAACCTTCCCAAGATACTTGTAATTTTGTGGTCACCATACAAATCCATTCGAAAAGCATTCTCTTCTCAATCCTATATTAACCACACTTCAATAAAGTGTTTCGAGGAACATTTTTGGGAAATCTTAATAAAGATTGAAATTCTAAAATATGCTTGAATTTTACGTTCTTATAAACATGGTAACAAGGTTGAATATTGATTAGCAAGAATTAAAAGAGTTGAAAGAATTGTGTCAAAGGATCGTTTGGATGCCATTTGTCTCTGTCTAATTTCGTTTGATGGTCGTTGATAGACATTGATAACTTCTAAATGACTTTATTTTTGGATCTTAAGCTTCTGTTATTGTTAGAGATGGCAACATTAAGATTCCTGTCTTTTCTCGGATTATTAGCTATTGAAAGGGTTATAAAAAATGTACGGTAACTTAAATTTACTTGAATAACGCTCTTAAAATTTTTGAAATTTTTAGGTATTGACTTCTTAAGAAATAAGTAGTTATATAATAATTGTAATAGTATAATCAATAATGTGTCACTATCACACGCTCATGTGTCACCAATAGTCACCATCTCATTTCATGAAAGTTGTCTCAAAGGAGTTCGTCATCAGTAAGGGGTTCTGCGTGTTGGGTGGTGTTGGCTTTGGCCCCACGTTCGCCTCCATAAGGTCCGGGACTTTGTAGTCCCATGCATGATAGAGGTGTAGAGCATAATCAATATTGAAATAAGTTGTAACATTGAAACATTTCGTAATTACAGTTTTTCATCCATTTATATCATCAACCAGCAGTTTCCCGCAGCTTTGCCCAAGGGAACAATTTCACGAACCCACATAAAAACTATACAATGTCCTTTCTTAGAGTTCAAGCTATTACTACATCATATTTTACCCCAAACACCCGTTTTTCTGTGAAAGAGTAACAGAGAGACAGAATTTATTTCGCGTTTATGATATTAGGAAGGAAGATTATAATCTGCTGTTGGTTCGTCATCAAAAGTATCATACCTAATTATAGTATCAACGTTAAAAACACGTGTGCTATTTCCAATTGAAGATTTCCCACATCCACTCTCTAACTGACCTACCTACTCTTAAATATCACCATCATTTACAACTTAAACTAGCTTATTCATAAAACTATATAGCTTGATTCATAAAATCTCCATTAATTAATTAATTTAAAAATTATACAAAATCCTTATCTGTCTGTCTGACTGTCATGACATAAATAGGTCCACATAAATAAGTTAATTATTGTATTGTGTAGGAAAATACCGTCGTGTAGATCCTGTTTTATAAATTTGAATATGTAATAAAGATTATCAGTTGGTCCGTTCATTCATAATGACCACGCTTGGCGCCATACGTGACGTAGTGTGTGGGGTACCAATGAACGAGATTTAGGTTCGTATTACAGAACAATGCTCAAGTATAAGATTTTTTTATAGATCTTGTATTGAGCACAGATTGGCAGCCATTTGGTGAGTCTTGAGTTAAGTTCTATATTACAGACCTAAGACTCGTTTACTAGTAGATTTCTTTGATTGATTATTGTTCTAGATACTCAATCAAAGGAATCTATGCGTTGGAACAGGCAAATAGCTTAACTTTTTCTTTTTTACTGAAGTCTCATCATACATTGTCAATTTTAGAAGTGCCAATGACCAAATTGAAATTATTCAGGATTAGAATTTTTAATAAATCTTGTCTAATGCACAGTGATAGCTTGGTTGAGTCGAATTTTAACTCAGTATCTATGGTTGAGTGTCATTATTATTTATCTTTTTGTTTTTTTCGTCTACATTCATATATGAGTGAATCCAAAAATGAATGACCATTTTTTATCGGTCGAAATTTTTCATTCTTATGGAAAGTAGGTCGTCCTTGTTTATCAGTTCAGAAAAATAAATGTGTTATTGATCAACATTACACAGTAAAACTGTTTTTAAGATGGTAAGTAATAAAAAGATATATTTATCCACATCTAGTGAAACTGGAAGCCAACCCCAACAACAGGCTAGACTAGACACATGACTTTATTGGGTGTCTACATATTTAACCCACATAACGATAGTAAATTTCGCCTGACTAGTTGACCCATCACAGAAAGAATTTAAAGAAGGTTCCTTGAACACAATTTGAAAGCGACTGAGAAGATGTTAATGGCTGTGTGTTTGTCTCTAATGTAGATAAAACCTACGCAGGTCGTAAAGAACCACTGGAGGTTTAACTAGTATGTGTACGGACCCACAATGGCTTCATTGTGACTTGAAGTGGCCGACTTTGAAAACTGTGTGTAGGAAGGACTTGTTCGTAGTTGTGTTTACTTGTGTGGTTGTTTTTGAAGATTTCTTTTGACATTTCAATTTCAGCAATAGTTTGTAAGTATTGTTGAGAATATTCAGAACATATTATGTTGTCACCCATGTATGTATCTATCGATATTTCTGGTTAATCATGCCTTTTGTTTCTATTTCTCTGAACCAGTTTATAAGCTTCGCTTTAGGGTTTAAACCATGTCTTTACAGAACTTAAATATTTTAATGGTTTACATGTTATTTTACCTATAGGTACATCATTGCCAAAGGAGGTAGGTAGAGATACCGACAGCACTCTCTGCGTTTCCCAAAGAAAACCAAAATAATTGTTTAAGACGACGACTACCGCCAATGACCTTGAGCAAATGGGCGGAGCTTGAGCTTCCCCCCCGCGACCCCGCAATGCACACCGCACGCTTGTCATTTTATATTTTGAAGAACTTTGACGGGTGACCATAATATTATGTAGAGATTCTAAGGACAGTCGCATATTGTATTTTGATATGCATGTCTAAGATATAAAAATAGAAATACAAATAACATCTGTCTGAGTAATACTTCGAAACACTAATTTTAAATTTCCAACCCCCACTGCATACTTCGTTTGCCAGAAAAGCAAAAATATTTTCAATTTCTTTAATCTGCAAAACATATTTATCGATCTGAATTGTTACAAGTTTCAAGTAAAAATTCTGACAACTAGCATTCTTGAATTAATCCGCTGTGAAAGATGGACAGACAGACATACAAAATCGCACCATAGGAGTTAATTTTTAGGCCATATTGGTGTCCATTTTGAGCTCTTCTAACAGAAATGCACGCAAGTTTTTTCATATTTGCATTTTACGACATCTGCTGCTTCTCAAATAACTTCAGCTCATCTTCACTTGTATAGGAAAATCATATTAGTTTTGTAAGGAGAGCCTGGAAGCCAGTTAATTAGTCCGACGTTTCTGATCCATCTGTAAAGTGTCCGACCAAACCTTTGGCATCAGCTTTGGCCAAACCATTAGCTTAAAATTGGCCTAAGTTTTGACACCAGCAGAACTGATATTGAATAATCTATTACGTTTAAAGACCTAAAAGTGAGTGAGACTGTATCACAAATGATGGTTATATTTTAAATAAGCTGCAGGTAGTTTTATTTATATTATTAAGTTGATACACCGAACATATAAGTAAAAAGTCATTGTGGCTTCTTTGCTAAGGCACCTGCATCTCATTTATGAGTATGCAGATTCGAACTTCGAAACCTAGAAATTACGAATCTGACTATTCCAAAGTTTTACATGCACTTTTTTTAGTATAACTTAGACACCATTTTTATAATTATTTTATCAGAAAAACTCACCGCAAAAATTGACAGATTTTTTTATAAAAAGATTATTAAATTGACATGCAGTAGCTCAATTTTCATTTAGTTTTCTTATTACAATTCATCGGAATTCAAACATAACCTTGGAATTGGAAAATGGACGAAATACCATATTAAGAAAAGCATTTAAGAGAAAAATGTACGGAAGTCTAATTATTTCAGAACGTTTGTTTTACAAACTACGGAGAGTTTTTTTAAAATTTAATTCGTATACCAAAAGATATCGAAGAAAACATAAAAAATATTAGAATATGCATCAAGCCTTTATATCAAGCCCTTTCATAATTATGATGACGTAGAAACTACACTTTGTAATTTTAAATTCCATTTTTCCTCGAAAGTAGTATTTTTCTACTTTATCCATTTGCGATATATTTCAACAATTATTCCAAATCGATAAGGTTAGTTATTCCTGAAGTAATTATCAGCTCTGACAGACAGACAGAGAAAGTCGCATCCCATAAGGGTTACTTTTTACTATTTTGGTTCGGAACCTTAAATATACTATTTGAATATATCTTTTTTTTTCATTTTAAGTTCTTCTGTCTTTGACTTCTGGACCAAAAATTAAAGAAGATCAAGTCCTTTTTATTTATCAGGGCTTTAGCCAAAGAATTAAGCGATTGCCTATTAATCGGCTTAGGCCTAGCCAAAAATCGACGTTCTGTCGGATACTATTTGGTGTTGAAAATAAAACATAATAGTGGCATAGTGAAGTAGGACCTTCATTTCTAAAACACTATGCTTCGTCTTATCTTTTAGATTGTGTGTATATAATATTATCCCACATTAGATACCTTGACTAATAGATTAATATGTATATCATATGTGACTGCTTACTTGGCGTTTTTACTAAACTTCGAAAATGGTTGCTATGTAAAGCATCACTACCCAATGTTACCAGTAAAAAACCGGCCAAGTGCGTGTCGGGCCACACGCAGTAGGATTCCGTAGTAGGTCTTAGTTAGTCAACTATAACTATGTAACCGGTGAAGCCTACTTTGCCGTGATAGTTTTCGAAAGTTAGTTTTTTTTATTTTTGAAAGACCTATCTAACGATACCCTACATGAAGGGTTACGCAACAAAAAAAATATTCATCCTCATTTCACGTGTTCGGGAGCTTCACTAAATTATTTTATTTTTTTTATTCATTTTTACCACTTTTTCGGCGTGATCAATACACATATCTATACTAAATTTCAGCTTTCTAGTACCAAGAGCCTCTGAGCTATGCCGCGAACAGAGAGACAGACGGACATTGCGAAACTATAAGGGTTCCTTGTCGGTCTACGGAACCCTAAAAATAAAACTAATGTAACCAATCCAAAATAGAATGGTCTAGCTAAAATAGTCGGACAATACAATACATTTTACACTTTTACATTTTACAATACTCTTTGAATAGCGTAAGCTTATTTTTTTATCATATTTTTTTTCAAATTCGTCTCGTAGCAAAGAAACTCGAACCCAAATTCACGTGTTTAGAAAAATATTTTCATTGGTAATAATTTAGAATAGCGCCACCTTGTTACCCATGGATAAACCGTTTTATTTACAAACTATTAAGTTTTGTTCTAAGATATCATCCCATGCCCTGACTTATAGCTACTATTTCTATAAATTCCAAACTATTAGGAAATATTGTAACATAACATGAAAGAATTTTAATTTTGACGATTATCTCCGACCTACGTGTAAAGTTTAAATGAGGTATGCAATATTCTCGTTTTGAATACGCAATGTATTAAAAGAAATACATATTTAAATCCTAAAGTACATTTAATTATTTAGTAAGTCAATAACAAAATATATTTGTCCTGCCAAATTTAGATACACACATTTTAGATTATGACAGATTATGGATGATTTGGTTTGAAAACATGTTATTCACATCAAAAAAATATTTTATCCGCATGTAGTGCCTTTTCAATGTAATAATTATAATCCACCAGTCATCTTATCACAAATATAATAATTTATTTACATCGTAATGTGCTCGCTCTGAGTGACAGCGTCTACCCGTGACAGTGGTCACAGACGTACTGCCCCCGTCGCCCGGTGGAGCCCCTCCGTAATTTCAACTCAACGTTTTGACAAAAGCACAAAAATTTACGTAAATGTACGATTTAAAAAATATATACGTATACAAAAAGACAGATAATTAACTTTTCTATAAAATGGTACAGGTTTCATTAAAATCCGCTTGATAAATTCTATGTAAAACTCAGTTTTTCTTCTGCGTTAGACCTAACTTCATGGTGTTTTTATACAATGTTATAAATACATAATTAAAAAAAACGTTATACAAAATTATCAAGCATATGCTCTAGTTTAGTATATATACTTTTCAAATCATGAAAGCAAGTCGTTAAAGCGTAATCATTAGCTTTAAAAGGGGCAAAGTCGTATATCGCCGCCTTAAGGAGTCTGTCTGCTACACCGTATCACACTATGATCGTACTAGGAAGATGTCAGAGAAAAAATAGTCTTTGTATTGAAATGTATAAGACTATGCTCACCGTCACCAATCACCGACCAACTCCGGAGCGTGCCATGACCCTCGGAATTTGATGGAGATAATATTTTACACGAGTAGGATACGTTCTGTGTTTTATTCTGTGCTAGATACGGTCATAGCACGGACAGGACATGATAGGTTACGGTGTAGGAGGAGAAGGGTCGTAGGTAAGTAAGAGCCATGTGGATCTATAGATTAGCAAGGTTAAGCTGCGCTAGCCATGGACAGACCAAGGATAAGACCATTTTCTTAACATAGCGAGATCACTCTGTGCCTCGGAGAGCACATAAGACCTCTTCTCAGTCGTGTCAGATTGCGGACCTATTAGACTATGAGAGTGAGGGAATAGAGAGAGTGTACCTGTGTCTGCGCAAGCGCTTGTGCACTATAATATCTCCTGCGTGCCTGAGTAGTCTCGATAGATTGGCCGCTATGACCGAAATTGGTCTAGACATTACAGTGGGCAGACTTTCAAACTTATAACATAAAAAAATAATAGTTTAAAAAAACTAAAAAAACACGCGTTTATTGCTGACCGAACTAAAAAGTAGAAAATAATTTTTAAATAATTCAATTCAGAGTAAAAAGCGTGGGGTGCATTTTCCTATATTTTCATGAGTCTCCTCTCATAAATGGTTGCCAATAGAATAGGTGTAATAATTAAAATATCAAGCACCCCACGCTTAAACTATTATTTATTTTCCATTTTTTAGTTCGGTCAGCAATAAAAGCGTGTTTTTTTTAGTTTTTTTTTTATCGGATTATTGCATTGTCATCGGCCCTTAACACGTGTGCAAAGTTCCAAGTTGATCAGACGTCTAGAAACCAGTGAAAATTAGGTTCAAAGATTCCGTTACATACATACATACAACCCGAGCTAATATAAAAAGCGTGTTAAAAAGATTTTGATTATGTCCTATAATAACTAAAAAGACTACTCGCTACTCTTCTCGCTACAGATGACACTGAACCTCAAAAAAAAGGAAGAATACTAAAACACTAATGAATCTAGAAGACCGGTCGTAATCAGATTAGAGATAACATCGGGTCATCTCAATGATAAGCCGCTAAATATATGCACATACAAACATTTCACATTGCATTATTTTGAATATCATTTGCTAATATATTTTACAAACGGAAAACATGGAAATTTATTGGTTTTACATTGTTTTACAAGATAATAAAGTTTTATAGTACTACTTTTATGGGTTTTACTATAACGTGTAGAAGAATACATTAATTCATCATCATCATCGTCAGCCTATATAATGTCCCACTGCTGGGCACAGGCCTCTTCTCATACAGAGAAGGAATATAATAAATTATAATAAATTATAATAAAATATAAGGAATATAATACATTATTTGGTCACTGATTTTTATTCTAAACTTGATATACATGCATACATCTATTCTCACAAAATTTCGCACCCTAATTCCTAACTAATATTATAAAACGCGAAAGTGAGTTTGTTTGTTACACTTTCATGGTAAAACGACTAAACTCATTTAGATAAAATTTGGTACGGAGATAGATTGGGTGCTGGAGACGGTCATAGGCTGCTTTTTATCCAGGTGCGTTAAGTAATTCCCTCGGGGCGCGGGTAAAACAGCTAGATTATAATTTTAGTTGAAAGTATGATTCTTCCATATCATATTTTTATAGGTATAAGAAATACTGATTAAGTAAAGATATTGAAGAAAATTAATTAGGTAAACCTACGCATTTATGTCTATTCTCCCTTCAAATTCTAAACAGTAAAAACCAATTTGTTTAGTATTTCACAAAGTTTTTGCCATTACCACATTTCAAGTAACTTTATTAGCCCAAACATAGTGTATATATTAGTTCAAATAGCCTATTACCATGGTCTATCGGCATAAATAGTACTATTACTACTCACTCTAATTTCATTCTCATATTTATTGGAGCCATTTTGTCGTAACACACTTACAATGATATTCAAATGTAATACGTATGTTAAGTAAATTACTATCTTAATTCGCTTACAATTGATTATGCTTGACCTTAAAGTTATAAATTGGGATGCTTGAATAGTTTTTATATGGATGCTGTAACTTCTGCCCTTGGCATCATCCGTAATTATATGCATACAAGCTATTTGCACGCGCATCCTGAGAGTACTATTTCTCGCACCTAGATAAAAATATCCTATGTATGTAATACAGATTATAAATTTTGTGTTTCGTCCAAAACCCTTGAGTAGTTTTTGCGTGAATGAATGACAAACATAACTACATTTACAACCTCATAAACTTTCAGTTTCACTTTCAAACGTCATTTTGTACGAAATTACGCGTTACGCATTTTAATATGATGACGTCATATTTTCATCGTTCTATCTTTTTCAAGCTACTACGTTTTAAACGCTTTCAAAAATCGCCAAAGCAAAGCCAAATGCCTATAAATCCCTTCTACATACAAACAAATTTACTTACTTTTAGCGTTTTGAAAAACATTTTTTCCTTTTAATTGCAAGGTAAATTTGGAAGAGTTTCCTAATGTTCTATCTGTCTAATAATTTTGCCAAGACTTTCTAGAACTATATAAACAGCTTACGATCTTTGAACCTAACATATCATCAAGTGTCGAAACTAATTGCAGTGGTCCAGTGATATAAATGCTAAAATTGAACTCTTGTTTAATCGCACCGATCCTTTGGCGAAGTAGTATCTTCAACTCTTGAATATTTATCATTAACTAGTAATAATACTCCATTTATTATGTGAGATTAGACATTTAAACGCACCCAATTTACTGTTTGGTCAAACGATTTAAAGCTCTATTACTAAGGTGACAAGGCAAAAATAGATGCAGAATATATTTGTTATTGTAAATATTATTTTGCTTCCAACGCCATCCTTTTCAGTAGGGTATAAAACTCAAAATCGGTTGAATAAGCTGCAAAAAAGTTTGAAAGTTTTTCTAATCTTATTGTAAGTGAAGTATATGCGTACATGTGCATGGTCTTAAACATTCACTGGTTCCTTTTGATGATCTTTTGATTTGGCTCATTGAGTGCTCACTTCAAATCTATCAACGTTACCCAAATGACTTTGTTTACGTCCAACTTCTATTAAAACATCGGCTACCTGTTCATGTTATACAACACCAATTCGAATTTTAATCTCTACTATTTTATCGATTTCATAGTGCGGCAAATTTAGTTTAACATCGTCAAACGGAAGACTAAAGTATCCAACAGCTATAAGTCCATGGGGGTCACCATTAAACGTTTCCCTACTCATAATATTGTCGGTCGGTAACTCTTTACTTCCCACGGATTTGCTAAGCGGAATTAAGCAATGCTTTACCATAAAATTGTTAAAACCAAAAGCACAATTTGTAGGGAATTATTTACTATTTGTTTATTTTACTATTTATGTACACACATATTGAAACAGAAATCTTTTCCAGCATACCTGTGCTAGGAGAATAGCAATAAAAGAGATGTAGAAAAGTGTGTTAAATTGAAAAGAAATAAATTAACAACACGTTACTTACAATAAATACATAATAGGTATATACATATAAATACATACTTAATATTTATCATAATCTTCTATATCTTCTTCTATCTATCTATACTTATAATAAATCTGTAGAGAGGTAAATTCTGTACTTGAAATATATTTCCAAAATAACTATCAGGGGGTGATTAGGGATCGATACTGATGCCAAAAATGACATCAGTAAAATTTTTGTCTGTCTGTCTGTATAAACTCTATAGAAACAAAAACTACTCGACGGATTTTAACGAAACTTAGCACAATTATTTATCATACTCCTGAGATGGTTATAGTATACTTTTCATCACGCTACAATCAATAGGAGCAGAGCAGTGAAGGGAAATGTTGTCATTTTGTTTAAACGCGCTAATCTCAGGAACCGCTGGTCCGATTTGAAAAATTCTTTCAGTGTTAGATAGTCCATTTATCGAGGAAGGCTATAGGTTATATATTATATCATCACGCTAAGGCCAATAGGAGCGGAGCACCACTATTCCACGCGGTCGAAGTCGCTGGCAGAAGCTAGTAATAAATAAATAAGATGATGAATTATGTGCGAGGCTGAAATGTCTTGTCATTAATATTCACGTACAACAAACGTTTAGAAAAGCATACTTTTTATCTGATTCTTAACACAGATATTTTAGATCAGCACCATCTACCCCAACTAGATACGGGTGAAATACGTATCCACTATTTAGTAAGCATTAGAAGTCTAAATAATTTTAGCAAAGATATTATAAGGCGATGATGCTGATTAGACGAAAACAATTACGAGGTATTCCAGCAAAACTTTAATTGCAAAACATTAAACAATGTTCATTGCGCAGGCGCGGCGGATACACAAGATAGTATAAGTAATGAACTTGTTTATATTTATTGCATCGTTAATAACGAACTTGATGAATTTAATTAGATGCTAAATGTTACCACTGGTTACATAAATATTGTGAGCTTTGAGCCAAATGAGTAATAAAATTGTCTAACGCACCTTATTGCGATGTTACTGAGTTACGAACTTCTGCATGAATGCAAGAAACGTCACAATACTGCCTGTTTACGTCTGCTTCGGAATGGACCTTCTATTTATCGTCACAACTAGTAACCTGTAGAAAACTATCGTATTCTTTTGACACATATAAGACACCAGTGTAACATCTGTGTCCAAAGTTAAAATTGATCAATGACCATTGTAAGCATACCTACGTTGTTACAATGAACTTTAGAATAAAACAAAAAGTCAATAATAATACATCAAAATCAGACGTCAAAATCAAACCCTAAATACACATAAAGACTGCAAGCACAGAAATAATGGAAGGCCCATTCAAAGCATAAACAAAAGTAATAAAACAATACTGATCGATAGCCCGGACGTGCGGAGATGTATTTACCTTTGCAAAATGAACAAAACCTAAACAGGAACGCAGTTAAAAGTTTAACAAACACCGATCTTGGTAGTTACATGCTCATAAATTCTGCGAGAATAATCGATACCGATTGAGATATCTGGATTTTTGGCGATTCGCTCCTCTCCGATGCAATCAAAAGGATGTCTTCTTTAATCGCATTAAAATTAGATGCATTATCCTTTGGCTTTGCTTATTCAAATTCGTCATTTTGGGGTCCTTTATCACTTGTCTGTATTCCAAATTAGGATTCTTTTTATTCAGTTTTGGATTTTGGCACTTCTTCTTAAGGTTTACTTTTGTTTTTCGTTCGTCCAGCCAAAGTTTTTTCTGTTGCTTTTTCTGTTGTTGCAAGGCGGTCTCACACGTCGTGGTCGCGAAGGATTTTGGTAATCATAAATTGAAGAGCAGTAATAGTCAGTTTGTAGATACCCCAAGGGCTCGGAGTGAATGAACTTTGCAAGAGGTCCCAAAACGTTCTGCACTCTTGTGAATGGTTAAAATTGAACATTCGCTTTCTTTTGAAGCGAGTTGAATGGCGAGTTATTATCGACAATTATTCTTTACTCCAATTTGTTCTGACTGAAGTTTTAATATGAGGAAGTATTTACAGATGATGGAGTTATGAGAATAGTGCAGTGATTGCAAGCATTTTTATGACGATTGTGAATAATAAGTAAATTAAGATTTTGAATTGTGATCCAAAAATGATGCATACGAACGAATGATAAATGCGACAAATTGTGAAGCTTGCCACCACCCCTGTCATGACGACCACGACCACACTGCCGAGAATGTGACGACAGAGAAGAAGAACAATGATAAATTAAGTAAGTTGAAAGATAAAAAGAGTATGGATAACACGTGAAAATTAATTTTAACAGGCTCAAGCACCGATACTAGAAATTAACCCAATTAATGCCTTTAAATTACAACCACACTTCATAAATCATACAATCTCTGAACAAGAGTGTAGAACACTCATTAATTGTTTATGGTTTTAATCATAATAAATTGATTATTATTGAACATAATAACAGCAATCATATCCTCTAGCTGTCAGTTTAGATTAAGAAGCGTTAGTACAAACGTTAAGCACTCCATGTAGGCGATCATAAACACCCAAGTACGTGTACTGAACCAATTGACCTCATTAACTTTTTATTACAAAACTAACACGCAATTAAAAATATATATAATTAATTAATTATTTAAGTATGTCGGTTCATTGACATTTAATATCAAAGTTCCAATTTGTTCAAACGCCTGGTTTAGCCGAATTTATCTGTGTCATAAAATTGTCGTAAAACTCGATACTAGCAAAGACAGGCATTTTGTCTATGATAAAAAATGATATTTTACTAGCTTTTTTAGTTGGCATTGCCTGTGTTGTAATCGTAGCTAGATAGATACAGCCTTGTGATTCATTTTCAACTGCTAGACATATAATTTTGTTGATTTCATCAAAAAGGGCTGCGTTTTTACTATTGACTGTAAGACTTTTAGTTTTTATTAAATTACGCACAGAAAACGCGTCGAGGCGCTTTTTTTTGTATATGGCATCTCGCAGGTCAACCTACAAGGTTGTCGACTGCTTGACCGGGTTTGCCAGTAAAATGCCTTAAATGAATTTAGGGCCTCCAGCCAGGGCTTAACTTACAAAACTAAGCGACTACACGCTAAGGGCACCCCCTAGTGAGGTACGGGTCTCGGCTTAGGGCGTCGCTGGGGGAATATATTATGATTATTATAATCGGGAATTTTAAAGCTATAGGCTCAGCTCGCGGACTGGCTCGTCGAGCCAGGGGCGTCAAGGCGCGTGGTGGACAGATCCGTAAAACCGCTTAAGTGAGTCGTATGCAGACAAACATAAATTCAATTGTTTATCTATAAATATTATTCGTAAAAATGCCGACTCTTGAGTATATTATATCGTTATGTTTCCCGATACTATGAGATAGATATTTTCTATTTCATTTAGAGCTTCCAAATGATATTTTAAAAGGTAATAAAATTTATAATTTACACAATATATAAAACGTTTGAATAATTAATAAGGACTATAATACTAATATTATGTATCTAGATAATAATAATATTTAATATTATTATACATGATTTTATTCAGATTTAATTCGTGGCGCCAGATTTAATGAGTTTTGTCTTTTTTGATAATTTTTTTTGAGTAGAATAGATAATATACTATTTTATATAGAATCTAGCGAACTCGGCAGACGTTGTGCTGTCCCAATTTTTTTATACTTTTTTATGGAAACGACGACATCTACTGGGTCCAATTTTTTAATTTTCAAACCATCAAAGGACTCACTCAAATATGCACAAAAAAGGTCATCCAAATCGGTCAAGCCGTTTAGAAGGAGTTGGGTGACAAACACACGTACAGAAGAATTATTATATATATATAAATATTAAAAACATCATACTTATTCGTCCTTACCTGAACCGATTTAGAGGAAATTCGGTAAATGATAGATGGAAACCTGGGAAACTTTTTATCATTTATTTATACTTACACTTACATTTATATATACAACGTGTAAAAAAAATAAGCAATAAAATTTAAGCGGGCTACACATACGGTGATAACAAATCTTTTGCGCCGTATTAGGAACTGGAAATCTTATGGGATCTTATAGTTTTAGAACAAAAAGAAGTTACAGTTTTTGTTAAAAAAAATAGGTTACAGCCCTGAAAATGGGTTAATAAACTCAAATTTATAGATCAATAATGCCGAGTTCGTAAATAAGTTACCTCTTATTTTCTACCTATTCGTCAACTAGCCTAATAAGCCTATTAAAATTTAGTGAAAAAAAAATATGAAAAAAAAGTTAACAGATTTAATAATAAGATTTTGTCAGTAGCATCTATACTTGATATATGTACATACCCTTAAATATTATTGCTTATTTTTTTTGCACGTTGTATATTATAGTTCTGAGAACATCTCAAAACATGATATTATCAATAATTATTTTTAATATTTTTTATGATATCAAAAAATAAATAAAATAATACAAGTAAACATATATGACAAATGTTTAGACGAAAAACAATAAAATAATAGAAAAATTATTACATTTTATCCTTAATTTTGACATGTTGACAGTTCCTCCGTTTCACGTACATAAATATAAGTAACCACACATTTGCAGGTGCAACCAGCTGTTAGTGTATTTATCAACACAAATAATAAAAACAACTGAATTTAAAAGCTCTTATTTTCGAAGAAAAGCTTCTTTGCAGCAAAACACATAGGAAGTGGTGAAGGGCGGGCGTTTCGGGGGCTGTCTTTTGTAAATTTGACAAAAAAATGCTGACTTTCAGCCTAGTTTGAATAAATGTTTTTTTTTATAGGTACTAATAGGTATAAGTACCCGTCAAATAGAGGAGCTCGTGGCTAAGTAACAGCGGGTGGACCGATCAAACGTCGGTCCGTGCGGCTGTTACTTAGCCACGAGCTCTTCTGTCTATTACTTATAATATTCTTCAAAAATAGAAGCAATAGCCTAACCTGGCTTTAATTTTTTGACGGCACGTTTGGCGTAGTGACTGGGTAATTGGCTGTTGCGCTGTGTGTCGCGGGTTCCATACCCGCACGGGACAACTAAAATTGTTCCGGGTCTGGGTGTTTGTGCATGTGTAATGCATATTTGTAAACGCACCCACGATACAGAAGAAAATCTTGGTGTGGTACACTGTTTCCGCTACAGGAACCGAATCTACACTTGCAGTCGCGCGAACCAGACCAACAAGCAATCAAAACATAATGTTATGACTAAAACCCATTTACAACTCTCGTAGATAATCCAAAAATACCACAAAAGCTATCCCAGACACTACAGGAGTCAAAAACTAAGGCAAACAACAATAAAGTATGCAATTTATAGTAATACGCGCTTCGTGTCACTCACCTCGTTGGATTGTCGTAAAAATCTTTATTTTTATCCTACGCTATTGTATTTGTGAGAGAATTTGAGATAACGGAGGCACGTGTTGGTGTAGATGAGAAGTTGGTGTCTTATAGGCACAGACTTGTATTTAAAGTCATCTGTTTTCTCTAGAGGATATAAATTGTGTCAAAAGTAAGTGCAGTGCACCTACTTCGATACCGATTAATCAGTCCGCGTTCTACCTTTTTGGCATGAGACGGCAACGGAAAGAAAGAAAGTTAGACGATTGTGCCCTATCGATCTGTGTATGACGTCACAGAAAGTACTAAGTCCTAAAGTAACACGCTTGGTTTTCACACAAATGACGGTAATAGCATTATGTATTTAGATACATATCTGTGGTTGTAGGTATATTCTGTCTTTTTCCTATTGATAATGTTCAAGAAAGAGGAGCTAAACAAATTATCTTAATGTTTTATTTTATCAATAAAATCACTCCATACAAGATTCGATAAACTGCTACTTAATTGACCATACAAGTAATTACAGCTTATCCGAATCCTAACGCTTTGTTACGCTCTCACGGTAAACGGCTGAACTGATTTCGATGGTATCTGGTACAGAGATAGACGGGACTCTGGAGACGGTTATTGGCTACTTTTTATCCGGGTTTTTATCACTTAGAAGTTCCCTCAGGAAGCGCGCACCCATAAACACAAACAATAATTATTTAAAATTGATAGCACCTTCATCCGAATAAATTGAAAATAGACTAGGAATTAGCAATAAACAAGAACTGGTCTCATATATACATATAAAATGTTTGTCCTGAATGACTGACGGATCAACGCATAACCTAAACCGCTAATCGTAGAGACCTGAAACTTGGAGGGTGTGTTCTTTGTATGACGTAGGCATCCGATAAGAAAGGATTTTCCGAAATTCTACACCTAGGGGTGATCTAAGGGGGTGAAAAAAGGGGGGCAAAGTTTGTATAAAACTCTAATTTGAATTCGTAGGGCCCACGCAGGCGAAGCCGCTGGCGGAAAGCTAGTACATAAATGCTGGATATTGGACAGCTGGACTATTTTATGTCGAAGTCTCAGCCGCAAAATACACCATTTCCATGTGATAATCTTGTTCGCTATTTTATGCGGCTCTCGGTGGTAGACCTCGCCTTACGCTCGAAGTAGGAAGCTGTTATCTGCTGACTTTGCTGGTGTTTCGTCTTTAGTGGTATAAAGATCAAGTTGATATAATTCAGAAGTTATTATATATGTTCTAATAATCAAGTGATTAGTGGTTTTGTGACAGAGTTTTTATGTGAAAAAATTTTGAAGAGGAATTCTCGTACTACGTGTTTTGCTTATTTTTTATTGCAATCGTCTGTCTAGCCAATTCTCCCATTTATATTGGGGTCGTCTTCCAGTCTAACCAGATGCAGAGAACATCCATTGGGTGACTGAGCAATGTAATTGTTTTTATTTGATAAATATTTGCTCTTGATTCTAGTCTAGATCGGAGGTGATATTATCACTTTTAAAACAATTTTCATTCAAAAATTTCTCACGAAAAAAGATAAGCATTTTCGATTCGAACAAGGATCAAAGTACTTTCAAATTTAGAAATTATTCTCATTCGCACGGGCATCGGAATAAACTCGTTAAAGTTTTACGATTGAATTTCGAAAGATTTACACATCGAATGCATTTCCTTTAGATTGTCCGGTTTTTTGATAGATTGGTGGCTATAAAAGGTTGTGTTGGGACAACTTTATAGCTGAATGGTGACATTTCTGGTTTCAAGTGTGAGAATAAGTGAGATTTGCCATTGGCTTTTTACGATATTTTGATAGGCGAATTCTTAGCATAATTGAAAGTGTTCCGTTTGTTTTATTTTACCTGTGTAGTATGGGAAAATGTTCTCGGAATGTCAGTACGGAAACCAGCCCGCCTAAACTTAAAACTAACCTTTAGTAAAAAAAATATTTTTTTAAAATTAAATTATATTATCTAGTTTAACAGATAGGCAGACTTACATGTATGATATTAGTAACGAAAATTCAATGGTAGTCCTAAATTCATTCAGGTCCTTTTTCACCGCTTCTGGTTAAGAACAATCTGGCAGATAAGTCTAACCGGAACTTATCCGGTAATGGTGAAACTGGCTATAAACATTGTCACGCCGTTGGGAAATTTCTCGGTCCCGTAGCCTCATGGCCTTACAAATTATGTACTACATACATAGTCTTATATTGAATGTTCTTGAGAAGGTCGCCATCGAAAAGAGGTATTCATTTGAAACTAACATTTTATTTTCATCATCAACCGAAATATATTGTCCCACTGCTGGGCACAGGCCTCTTCTAATACAAAAAAGGCATGAGCATTGATCACCACGCTTGCTCAAGGCAGATTGACGATTTCAGACTTTTTATGTCCAGGTTTCTTCCCGATGTTTGATAATAATGATTTGTATAACGGTAAAGAATTATGATTATTTTGTAAATTTTAAATCTTCTGGTATATCTACTCATAATAAATTTATTGGACACAACTTTTTTCTTTGGGGCTTAGAAAACGTGGGCTTTGTTTTATATCCAACAGTCTGTTGCTAGCCAACCTCTTATCCCAAAGTAGGTAGACCATACATTTACATACCAAATGTCCGTCTGGCCTAACCGTTCGCGTTTACGACGCGGATTATACAAAACTCTGACCACAATTTGTAAGATTTGTCAAATAAAGACATAAAGTCAATAAATATTTATTGATAACTAACCAATCTATCGTCCAATCAGCTTCGTTCGTTCGACTTCCAAAGATGTTTTATTGGCCCATGGGCCGTTAAAATGTCGCTTGACGCTTATGGAATCCGGTGACAGCTTTTTGTTTCTAAAACCTCTTAAGAATTTTATGTTTAATTCTGACTTTGATAAGCTTAATAATACGAATTATGTATGTCAAATAAGGAAATAATACATTTTATTAAAAAGGATTGGTCAAATATTTGTATTGTATTTTAATTAGTGATTTATATGATAATACGTATGTCTGGTTGCCATATTGATTACCTAAAGGAGATTTTGTAAAAATCGATGTAGATTAACATAGAGAATATTTATTTAACGTTTTATAACCGTATCTATGTATATGTAGAGTCCTTAGCTGATTTCTGAATAATATGTGATGTTATGCTTTACAAAGTAAAGATTGCAGTAGGTTTTATGGGGTTCTATAATATCTCTCAAACCCAAGGAAAAAGGCGTATGTTAATATGTAAGTATGATAATCACGAAAAACTAAAACTTTAAAATTACCGCCAAGTTTTAATCTTTAGGAAACGATCTATACTACCTAACAGTTTGGAGGTATATTTAAAATTATATTTTGACACTACTTAGTCTTCCTATTCTTATCGTGTGGGCTGCAAGTTTTACCAATCTAACAAGCCCTAGTATCAGAGTTTTCACTAATCTGCCTGACGGCCGCTGAAATGGAATTGTAACAACAACTCAATCAACAACCGGGAATCGAACCCCTGTTTACAGCAGTCGCGATATGCGACGAATAGATAGACCAACGAGGCAGTCAAACACTACTTAGTAAAACCTAATTTTCTATTAAAGTAGACAAAAATACTATAATTACTATATTTTTATGTCTTATTCAACCGCCATAGCGTATTTTGTCCGCAAACGACCCAGTAGTGAACAGAGAGGGCGCACTTATGGCGTGATTCATGGGATGCGTAAAAAACACATGCATCGCGGCTATGTTAGACTCTCCGTTCACTAACACGGAACACGAGAAACTTATTAGTTTCTTTAGGGTTCCGTACCGTAAGGCGTGAGAACCCTTATTCGTGAATCTGTCATCTTTGTTTACCTTATAGGTACTTATTATTAAAGGGATGGGAGAATAGGAAATGGGGGTATGAAAAATTGGTGCATAATCTCAGTGTTTCTAGAATTTGCTCTAGAGTGGAGAGCGTTTACAACGACTTAACCCTTGAACTAACCTTCCTAACTAATATTAAAAATGCGATAGTAAGTTTGTTATATTTTCACGGTAAAACGGTTGACCGACTTGGGTGAAATTGGGTATGGACATAGAGGGGAACCTAGACATGGTTCTAGGCTACTTTTTATGGGGGTGTATTAAGTAGTTCTCTGTCAACACAGGCGAAACCACGAGTCAAAAACAGCGAGTGGTATTAACACTGTAAATATTTTTCAATAGCTTCAAATTTGAAGCTGGCAGAGATGTTCACTATCTAGTTATTAAGGCTTTCATCACCAAACCTGCCGCCATCATTAAACTCAAAACGTAAATGGCGTTTAAGGTGCTGATAAAACCAGCACTAAGCTCAAAAAGGTGGAAAACTAGTAGCAAATATAACAGTAATGCAAATATTATTTTCAATTCAATCTTTCAAAATAGGTTTACAATCACTTAAATTGTCAATAAATGTTCTAGCATATATAACAAAACGGTACATCAGACTTCGCTGTAGGATGTAACTAGTTTGGTGGGCAGCCACCCTAAAGATTAACATTAACATCATATCCTCGACCGGTTCGGAGCGAGCGTACTATTTTACGTTCTATGCCTCTGATGTTAGAAGCAACTAGAACTTGGTACTGGTCTTAATGATTAGTAGGTATCTCACAAAACGATGTGAATTCTGAAAAAAATCTAAAGAAGAGAGAAAAAGATCCTCAAAGAAGGGAGAAAAAATGTTTGATGATTTTCTTTCACCTCTAAGAAAAGAAGTAAAAAAAAAAGAGTTGATAGACTTTTTTCTTTCTATCAAGCTCTTGTTTCGATTCCTTGTTTCGATTCCAATGTTTTTTACTAATTTTAATTTGTTTCTTATTGTTTATTTTCTATGTGTATTTTTCTAACGTGTGTGTGCTGACTAGTTTATTATTACCTACTTTATGGATTTTATCTGAAATAAATATTTTATTATTATTATTATTTATCTAAAACCTTATTTGGACTTTTGTGAACGTTTAGACAAAATATTGCCAAATTAGTCCACAAGTAAAGGGCTGAACTGATATAGATAAAATTGGTATCGAGATTAATTATACTAGGAAAGGATAGTTAACATTAACCAATTAAGTTATTATTACTATTTTATTTTAAATTATTAATTTGAGTGCATTTGGCAACACCTCACCCGATGTTGAGTGACGAATTTTATATAAGGCTGTTTTGGGCATACAGCCTGTTCACATTTCCTAGGCTATACCTCTCTTCTATGATCGTCGTAGTAAATGCTATACTATTAGATCGTCACACTGCCAATGACCTAGCCATTGTCTAGATCTTAATGTGAAGTGTGCGGCAGTTTGTTCGCATGTGGGATTATACTGTTCAACTTTATGATCTGTTGCCTAGATCGATTTTATTGAGCTGCGTGGCTTCTTCTTAGATTTTTAATGTTTGTTTTCTATGGCTCGATTTTAACAGTACCAAAAGATTTAGCACTAAGAACTTCTTTGAGCAATATATTTTAAGAAATTAAGCAAAAGTTTTTATTGTAAAGTTTGTGTAATTTTCTCAATTATCTAAAAAATAACAACTGACTAACGTTAAAGGAGAACATCGTGAGAAAATCAGGACTACAAAGTCGGAAATCACTAATCTACCTTGAGCAAGCGTGGTGATCTTTGCTATGAGAAGTCGCCTTTACTCAACAGTGGGATAGTTAATAGGCCGATAGTGATGACGATGATGATCATGATACAACATATTGTAACAACATTATAATTATACACATTGAAAAAGAAACTCTATGAAGTTTCTTGACGGGTTTTACACAAAGAATTTGCACATGCAATGCTGTAGAAAAGGCTTGACTCAGAACCATGCAACTAACATTTGATCCTTTACATAAAAGAGGCCTATATGAAATTAGAATGTTTGAATTTGAAGGTATTATGTGTTAGTTTTGTCTGATGAATTAGATATATATTCATACATCCCTCAATCACTATGAGACGCATGCGATAGATTACAGATCGGTCCCTCTCAGCAAAATGGAGTCCCAGCAGACTAGCGGCTTATTATAGTTACTAGTTCAAAATGGTGATAAATGCTATTATTTCACTGACAGATTGCTTAGTCCATGCCTATTTATCGACACGAAATAATGCCAACAAATAATACTTTCCCTCAGGCGACTAGTACGATATGATAAACAGCTGTTACAATCTAGGTTCCGATTAACTTCAAGTTGACAATTGTTACGAATTTTGAAAGTTGAAAGTCAGCATTTGTAATACAGATAGAACTTTATAGGGCTAGATGTAGAAGGAATCCTATGAAAGTCCTATTTTAAATGTATCATGGATTTTAGTTAGTAAAGTTGTTTGTTTATAAACTTTATAGTTGCAAATATTAGCTTATAAGATACAGGCTTGCCTAGTTTGGGGTTAATGTGTAAAACATATTTTGTGTATTTTTGGAAAAATAAAAATTCTAATTCTAAAATAAGGATATACAAGATCGTGTCAAACTGATTGAATAGCTTTTTTCGTATGGGAAATCATCAAATGTCTCCTCATCTCATCCCCACAGTAGGTGGGGGGAAGGGAGTGCAGATTCTTACTGACTAAAACCCATCCATATTCCTTCCTCAGCCCTTTGCGTTCCGAGAGCGCGGAAACTCTTTTTTGAACATCCCGCAGTCCCGGCTGATTGAATAGCTGAAGTCAAATCAAATAAATTGGAAACACAAAGAACACATTTTAAAAACAAGCCCACGGCTATTTAAACAAACATTCAATTATTTCTAGACAACACAAAGACTGAAGTAATAGACGATTTAGAACAAAGGATAGATGACAGCAAAACACAAGAGTAAAATTTAGTATCTTTTTAACGTTCCTTTTAAATCAAAACCAAAGACCATTAGAGCACTTAAGAAAGTAGTGTTGGCTAACAAACCCTAAACAATGATACAAAGGACACTACAGCTAAAGTAACCAAACATAATTCGTAAACCATTAACGATAATACTGAAAGGAAAATTTCCCATCAAATTTATGATCGAGAACCTCATGAGTCATTCACAACCAGTCTAGCCAGAGATAAGGGGAATGTCCTGTTCCTTATGGCGACTGTAAAAGTTATGGGAGGTATTTTGAGTGTCCCCGTGTCTAACATAACTTAATACAACTGACAGCTTTAGGCTGTGCCTTTGCATGAATAAGGATATAGAATATTGTATGAAAGTCAATGTTTGTGTTATGAATTTTATGGGATTTCCATCACATAAAAATTTATAATAAATACACTTGCTGTTTCCCGCGGTTAATACTGAACTCACCCGAATAAAAAGTAGCTTTTAACTATCTCCAGGATTTCCTCTATCTCCGTACCAAATTTCAACCAAATCAGTTCAACCATTTTACAGTGAAAGCATAACAAACACATATTTATAATATTATAGTCAAGATGACAATGTGAAAAGTAAGACGAATGAACTTTGAAGTAATATTTCTTGAGTTATGAAGCTTTTCAGACTTTCAGTTATTACAGCTCCGCTAGTGTTGAATAGTGAAGCCTAAACTAATCCTAAGGTTGACTGGTAGAGAATGCCTTGTGGCTTAAGTCCGCCTATGTATCACTGCTGTAGGTATATGAAGTTTAAATAAATAAATCAACAGTGTGGGTATTCGAAAATACCTTAAAACAAAAACCTATAATATTCACAGATTATTACGTATTGTATTCTGAAATTTAAGATGACAGGTAATGAATTTATTCATAATAACTAGCTTTCGGCCAGCGGCTTCGCCCGCGTGGCCTATACGAATTCAAATTAAAAACGACAGAGTTTCATACTAAATTTGCCCTTCTTTTTCACACCCTTAGGGTTGGAATTTCGGAAAATCCTTTCTTATCGGCTGCTTACGGCATACAAAGAGCTACCATCAGCGGTTTTGGCTGTGCGTTGATCCGTCAGTCGTGCAGGACAAAGTATTTTATAACTAGCTATTTCCCACGGTTTCACCCGCGTCTTGAGGGAATTACCTACTTCATACACTGATAAAAACTATTTTATGTCCTTTCCCAATGTTCCATATCAAAATTTGTTCTAATGTGTAGTTAGTATCCATCAGCTGGTGTCATTACGGGTTCATGAGATTGTAGGGACACAATATACTGTAAGTAGAGACATACTGCTGACGCAATGTTCAGGCGCGCGCTTGTATTAGCGCGGCGCAGCAGTCGCCTCCCCGCACGCAATCAGTTAGATCGAAATTAGTATATTATTCATTATGTATCTAGTAAGTAAAGAATATAATATTTTATTCATGATATGTTTCCTTTGTATGAGGAGCTCGTGGCTAGGTAACAGCCGCATGGTTTGACACATCAAAGGTTAAGCTGCGCTTGATACCGTGATGACAAATAAATAATGATAAAACCTACTTTCGTATGAGAAGCTCATGGCTAAGTAACAATCGCACGGGTCGATCGATTAAAGGTCGCTTAGCGCGGTCGGTCCGTGGATGGGTGACCATCTATGTCATAGCGAGACTCCTCCGTGCCTCGGAAAGCACGTTAAGCAGTTGGTCCCGGCTGTCGCTCTATGTAAAACACTTGTACTCAGTTAGTCAGCTAGTAACAACATAGTTGGGAAAAGGCTAAGCAGATGATTTATTTATTTTTATTTATTTATTTATTTTGATGATGATAAGTGTCCTTCATTGAAAAGTATTCTGCAAATTGTCCTACCCCTACAAGATATTTCAGCGTCGATAAGCGACTTATCTGCAATGACAATGCATGTGGTAGGCTTTTTGAAAAACTTAACGCTTACCATCACTCAAAAAAATTACGAAACGCTTAAACCATTACACAACATTAACCTTTATACCTAGTAAATAAACTATGAATCGATAAGTACAATAAAAGTATATGTAAATCAACATATGAATATAGAACAAAAACTGTTTTAACATATAAATTATTTTTTAATTCCGCAACACGTTTTTACATATTATAATTTAGAAATGGATAAGGATCTAACAATAAACATGAATGAAATGCAAATCCCGAACAATTTACTATTATATCCCGAGGCGGTACGATCTTATCGTACAAAACCAACTTAAATCTTGCTTTAACAACTTAATAATTATCACTGTAAGCCTGTAGACCACACACAGGCCTTAACAGATGTCCACCCTCGCATTTTGATATACTGACTTGTAATAAGGAACCGGTCTAAGTGGAAGATTAAACTTAATGAAATAGTGAAATCTTTTTTGTTGAATATCGTAATTTTGGTGGTAATGAAGCTGCGTTATCATTAAGAATTATTTGAAGATTAGTGATAGCTTATTGTGGGTCATATAGCCTAAATACTTCCAGTAATTTCATAGGTCATAATTTTTAACAACCAGAATTTTTAACACATGAAAAAGTATTCAGATATCAGTATTTATTTCACCATAAAGAGTATTAATTGTTAACTTACTAATGAGATTAACTAAAGTAAATACCTAAAGTAAATGACAAAATAAAGTACTACATTCGAAATAAAAAAGGTTACAATCAATATTTCCTACACTATACGAGCGCAGCCTATCCGAATGTAGTGTTGTAAATCAGGTGGAATATAAGGAGCAAGCGTGGGCCAAGACAGTTCCCTGCGGCACTCCAAACCAGTAGCGGTACTCCTTTATAGGAAACAACTACTGAATTCTTATTTAAGATACTCACAAAACGAGGGTTGTAATTATCAAGAGTACAATATTCATCTGGTTTTTAATGCGACAGACTTTTATGGGCGCTATCTTTATGTAGTCGATTCATTTGGTGCATGATGTTATAAGAGGCCTGAGATAAGTTGAATTTATTTCGTAATAATAATTTTATTGCAATTAGTATAAGTTGAATGATAAATGTTATTATTTCTCCGAATGCGGTGTCAGTAAGGAGGATATGTCCACTTGGCTTATTTGTGCAAATACCTGACTGATGTTTAGTCAATAATATTAGTATTGACCAGCTACCTCATTACACTAATATTTAGAGCTTGTATATTAAATTAATGTGCATGTTAATACAATGTCCAAAGTATCTTCAATCTACAATTGCGATGTAAATTTCTCTAGATGCTTTAATGGCATCCAAAAGTACTACAGGGTGAATAAATAAATAAATATATTTGGACAATTTCACACAGGCCGAACCGAATTCATTTGTAACTAATAATGACACGGTTGATAATCATCATCAGCCTAAATATTATTCCACTGCTGGGCACAGGCCTCTTCTCATACAGAGAAGGTATGAGCATTGATCACCACGCTTGCTCAAGGCGGATTGGCGATTTCAGACTTTTTAAGTCCAGGTTTCCTCACTATATTTTCCTTCACCATTAGTCAATAACGTCTAAGATATATTTAGAAAGTACATATGACTTTAGAAAAGCCACATTGGTACTTACCAGGTTCCGAACCTGTACACTCGTACACGAGAAGCTGGTGCTTTAACCACTAGGCCACCACGACTTGACACACGGTTGATGAATTAGATGTTAATACATACGCCATTTAATTCTGTTACTCATCTTTGTAGAATCTGTAGAATCCACTTGTAGAATCAAAATAGGTAGACGGATATGTGCCACATAGTAAATAAACTCTGAAAGCTGTGTTAGAACAAGAATTGATGTGCACATTCCGTAGATACATTTCCTCTACGCTACTTTAAACATTTTATAGCCAAAGGACAACTGTAAAAAACACCGAATTCAACAGCGATAAAACTCCAAATGAAATAACTGAAACGTTAGATCATAAAAATACAAATGTAGACAATGGACGAAAAGTAAATTTAGGAGCTGTTAGTGTGATACAAGTGACTATTAAGTGTTTTACGATTGTACATAACATTTAGTGGACGGTACGAACGCGTGGGACGCCGTTTATTATCACAGCGTTGAAGCCATTTGATTTATGCTGTCACTATTTTTGAATACATCTCTTTAAATTTATGATCGTGTTCAAATACTGCTTACGTTTCAGTGGCTTTATATGTGTTTTTAATTTGTTAAAGCGGTTAATTTGCTGTTAAAGTGTTTTTTGTTGGAGCTGCTTTAGTTTAAAAGTGGTTTGAAAGGAATTTCATCGGATTTTATTGAGTTTTATGACTTGATCTAGTTGTAGGATGGAATAAAATGTCTATAAATAACCGCACCCATTTCTTTTGTGAGATTGGCTTTGCTTTTTAGTCATCTTTCTATTCCATCCAATAATTTCATAATAAACGAGTATGGTGTTATCATTTTTAAATAAGATCTCCGATATTAAATTAGGAGCCGCAATAAATACTTTTTGAATGACTCAATTTATTATCTATCTATTGCTATAGCCTTTTAGTTCTTTATCTTATTCTGTATTATACGAATAGGACTTTGCATAAAGATATTATCCTTGTACATTAGCTACACAATGTGTGGTCTTAATACACGAATCAAACTCACGATCCTAACTCTGAAAGCGGACACTTTGCTGTCAACAAATGACAACAGCTAATTGATTTTATGTATTTTAAATTAAGTCGGCGACACTTTAGTTCTTATTCTAAGTAGACCACAGGCAGTTATCGTTAATTTCAGTGTACATTACAATTGCAAACATGATGGTGAAATTGTTGGAAAGCTGAATTGTTCGCCCACTACCAATATTACAATGAGACTATTTACATAATATGATCATGGATTGAAAGGGAATGATAACTGTGACTTATCATCTGATAGATGACGTCGATTTGTTGAGATGTTGGAATCGAAAGGACGATTATTAAAGGTGGCAAAAACAAGACTTCACACACTTCAAGCAAAAAATCATGGGATTTTTTACAGCATATTTTTTTTTAGTTCTGGTTATTAATATAATAATAATTAAGAGTAATCTTCCTTTTAATTCAGATAAACATCATGTAATAAATTCTTAATTTATAGTGAAATAAGTTGTTCCGTCAAATCAGAATTTCCGTCGTGAACCAAAACCGGATCGACTATTTTTAAGACCATTAAATTGGCTGGAAATGAGATTCTCTTCCTATTCGCATATGTAAGATTTAAGTTAATTAATGTAATAGCAGCCATTGTCATTCACATGTATCAGAATGTTTGTAAATTGTCCAAAAAGGAACGGATCAATTCCAACAGCAATAAATGCGAGTATTTGAGAAACTTGGTCCCAGTGATAAGTTCACGGCGAGACAAGATTTTACACTATACATTACAATATAACAATAAGCTGGAGAAATCGTAGTGTATATCAGATAAAAAAAATATTGATCTTTCGAAATATAATTTTCAGCTGTAAAACTATTAATATTTTAATCATAACTGTCGTAATTATGATTAAAATATTAATAGTTTTACGTTTTCTATTTACTGTCTTAAATTTTCCAATCCTTAAAGAAATATATTTTCTGTGGTTATCTGAACTCCATTTAAAACAGCTTTTATTTACGTTATAATTTCCTGTTCCAAAAATTCACAGCGTTCCGAAACCACTTTTAACTTCAACCACAGAACAATCATCGATTACCATAAACAAAGCATGATTAGTTTCACTTTTATCTTTACTGTCTTCATCATCAACCTCAGCTCCATGATTGATTAGCTTAATTACATCGTTATACGCTTCATTAAACCTTTGTATGGCGTCTTTTATTACTTTTGTTTCATTGGAACTCCCACATGATTGACAAAGTTGTATGTTTCAATTGGTTTCTTTGATTAGGATTTTATTTATGAATTGCTTGGTTCCTATTTTGGATGGACTTTATTGGCAAATTAAATAGCTAATTCATACAAAACACTGTGTTGTTATTAGGCGACTAGATTATAACGGCCACATTTGCAAATCATTAACTTTATTGCTGTGTGGTCTGCGGTGAGCAACATGTTTCGTCTATAAAGCGGATAGTGTTTGAAGAAGCAGTTATTATAATGTTATTATTAAACATAGTTGTTAAACTTGTCAATATTTGGGCCCCAATAACATAGTAGACTCCATTCGTGTTAAATTCTATCGTTGTTGAGTTGTCAACTAATATGGGATTTATCATAAATGCAGAATCAAGCTTAATAATTAACATAGTTAAAATAACACATAAAGACGACGACATAAATGATATACGAGTAAAAGAAAATAATGACTCGAATTAGCACTGACCCGAAAATATAATGTTGAACATAAAACATCTCATGAGAAACAAAGGACAGTACACTCCCATAACGATCCACATGCAGATCGGAAGTGCATAGAATTTCGTCAATGTTAATATATCACGACGTAGTTACACCCAGCCGTTGCAGCGCTGTAGACAAATGTGTAGGACAATAGACGTTTCATCTTTTTGTGTCTAGTTTATTTCTGGAGTGTCCAACGAGCCGTGTGCGGTACGGCCGATTTAAGCAATTTGTTTCACGTAGCGACATTTATAATACCCGACATTCATTCTTGTCTATTTTAATATCAGAATTATGGAGAATCTGATTTAGAGTTACAGGTTTACGTATTTTAAGCTGTACGCTAAAATAGCTTTAATATATATGGTTTTAAAGGAAGCTTCTAGCTTTCATCAGTCACATCGCGGAACCGATTCATTATTCTATTATTAATTTGGACTTAGTTAGGAGGTGTTAATTGAACAGATATTTCAATGGACGTTAGATATTTATTCACTTTTTCTTCGAATTCAACCAATCTGTTCTGAGTAATTAACTTTGTCACTATTATTGTATTTCTTTATAACATGTGTTTCTTCTGATGTAACGACATTGACTCTTTAGAGTTGAATGGAAATGAATACAGGAACGAGACGAAATTCTATTGCGATATCAATGTGATCGTAAATAAATCGCATCGCACTCGTATCGTAAACATCAAACAGTATCATGTTATCCTCTTTGATACATTCACTTGTACCTTTTGTTTTCGCATTTTCTTGTTTTGTTGTTATGTAATGTTCTGTAATTGTCTGTATTTAGAGTATGCGCAAGCAAACTTGTACTCTATCGACACTGTATTTGTATAGATTATGGTATTATATTTGCTTGTTTTTAAGGTTGTGCGTTGATCTAGATTCTTTAATTAATTACGTTTAAACTCCTTTGAAGCTGGTGACAATAGAACAAATAGGATTGTATTGCATGTCGGTGTGTTTTACGAAGTGTGAAGAAGGAATTATTAAAGAGTTTGTGGTGAAATGTAGCGTGTGTTAGTAAAACAGACGTTTTAGTACGAGTGGGTTAATAAATTAGTTGGTGCTTGTCGTAAACTGGTATATGTTACGGCGTACTATTTATGAATGAAGTTCTTTTTTATCATGTTTTTATTAAGTTTTTGTGTTGAGTGATTTTATTCTTGTAAGTTCAACTTTTGTGTCATATTTTTGTAGGCAATATTAGTATCATGAATTAGTTAGGTCAATGCGATTCATATTTTACTCTCTATTGATATAGTATTATGATTATTTAAAAGCTCGTGATTTTATATTTTATTAATACAAGATGTGTGAAGTTTCCCTTTATCTAATCCTAAGTAATATTATAAATTTGTGTTAAATTTTATTGTTTGTTAAGCTTTCACGGTAAACCAAAACCGACCTGATGAACCGATTGAGATGAAATTTGCAAAGAGTTAGGACAAGTGTAATAAATGGAACTCTGAAAATGGTTATTGACTTTATACCCAGGTGCGTGAAGTAGTTCCATTAGGAAAGAGATACATAAGTGTATAATGATATTTTTTTTTGCTAATATTGCAGTTTGATTTAGGTATTTATGTATTTGTTGATAATTTGTCTGACTGTAGCTCTCCTTGGTTTATATCTAAAATTTGAAAGATAAGCTTCGACCAATTAATGAAGTATCGTAAGGTAAGATACACTTTCTGAAAAATAAACCAGTCCCCCTTACTTTCAACGATGATAGATTTTTATTGTTGAGTTCGTTGAAATAGCCTTTTATTTCTTTACACAAAGTTAAAATATATTCAACAACCTCTAACCTTGCTTAGACAAAAATCGAAAAACAAAAAGCCCACCTCTCGGAATTAGACCTTACTGAACCTTAAAACAACAGAGACCAGACGATTTGTCTTGATTAGTAGAATCGATTTGCAATCGTTCATAACTTCAGCGGAAATATGATCAAGTGCTCACAAATCAACGCGTTTCGAATGATAGATATAAATCGAAATTATTTATCTCGATTATAGAGTTCGCGGAACTTCGACTCGAGTCCCGACGTGCTGATGGCTGGTGTAAGTGAAATGTTGTGACGTTTAGATGAAGTGGCTGCTACTGAGAATATCATTTGAGTACTTGACTGCTTGATACCAACAGCAAAAAGAGTATTACACTGCGACACTGCTAAGACTAATGTTTTTCATGAGATAGAAAGTTTCCGGTAGTTGGTTAACTATTTTTTACATTTGTAGACTTAGGTATTAGGTACTGTAGCCCGTATAAATGTCCAGGGTTGGTACCATGACGTGTTTTTGTAATCAATATTCTATGGTGCGAGCGAATCACAGCTACGTCGTATAGCACCAACACTTTTTTCATTATTCCTGATTTTACACGTCATGGTAAGGTTATCATATGTTCGAATATTTAGATTAAAAACAACTATCTGTGTGAAAATGATTGAGTTTTGAGACAACGGTTATAGCAGCTAATCATTTGGCTATAGCGCCAACCTTACCTCAAATATCTCAGTCCTCAATTTGTCATATAGCGCTGTCTCTATTGAATTTTAGAAATTCGGATTTCCCAACATCGAAATCTGATGATTTCAAAAAGTCGTAAACTAGATAGCCAAGTAATCTTGTGGTGGCCATAAAAATTATGTAAAACATGAGATCAAAGACTTTCCGTGTAGTAATAAAACGTGGGATTCTGATAGAATAAACACACATGATGTGAAAGTACGTGCTCTTAATTTCTATGCTCTGTTATGATATTTCGAAAGGTTTCCATATAAGGAAAAAAATATGTAAGGTTCGAGTGCCAATATACTCCTCAAAGCATTTAGCCATTGGTAATAGATCAGAGTAAGGACAGGTTTTTTTGGTTTACTTTTTGATTTCAGATTCGAGCTCGCACGTTGATTTTTGACGCCTGTAGCACAACGAAAAAAATAACGTGGAACCACGTGATCTATACGTAAAATCTCCAATGAAATGAATGCTTCGATAAGTGATAGTAGAATATCACAGAATTACATCGTTGAATGGATATTATTTCACTAAATGAAAATGCAATCCTTGAAATGGTATATTTAGAAGATAATATGAGACCAATTGTACATATAGGTACTTGAGAAACTTGAGTTCTAGCCAACAATCCTAATAACCATAATACTGTGCTAATGCATTCTATTAAATTAATGATCTTATCGTTCCTACAAGTTTTAACATTACTAGACAGTTCTGTTTTATTTTATACATGCAAAGGTCAGACAGACGTCTCTTCATCTATAAATCAGAATTTACATTTAGAATTCGTAAGTGGAATGCACTTTTTTCCAACCAGTCTAAAAGATAAAGAAATTTTCATAGGAATGGAATCATAGACACTCTATATGATGAAACAGTTATTATACTACTTAAAATAATAAATATTGATAGCGGTACGCAACAGGTATCGTAAGGATATCATAAATATCCTCAACTAGGTACAGATATTTACATTATTAACAGTACCGGCGGCAGTAAAGACATAACTGACCTTATATCAAATTGTGACCTTATGACAAATGCAAATCCTTGGTTGTACACACGGACTTCAGTAATGGCGAATATTTATGAACGCTTCTAAAGGCAAAACTTGAAAAGGGTAACTTAAGAACTCACACACTATACTTTAGATGATGAAATAGCAAAGGTAATTTCAAATATTGGCCCCTTTAAAACAATAGATGAAATTACAGTTATATAAGATATGTTCAAAATTCAATGACGGATGTCCAAAAAAATTCTTTTTGTTATTCCCAAAAATGTGTTTTCTGTTTTTTCGAATATCAGTGGCATGCGTGGGAAGAAGCCTATGTCCACCGTGGACTTGGCTTATAATGATTATGTATTTTTTGATTCTAATATTGCAACCTCCAGCATGCTGATCAAACACGCTCACCAAACTCGTAGCATCTACGTCAACAAACCATAATGGGGCACCATTTATCTCAGCATTAGGACCACTCGATAAAGCCACTTAGCTAATTTAAGAGCAGTGGTTTTCACACCTAAGGTTACCTAACCCACAGTTAAGCCGCTTATCATGGCTGCTCATAATAACTATCGCGATAAACACCGACAAAGTTTTGATTTATTTTGGTCCGCTATCGATTCTCAGCTCATTATGCGCCTGATCTGGTTAGGTATTGGCGCCAGGCAGGTTTTCAACGATAATTGTGTTATGAAGATCGGACTCCGATAAGTATGGTGTTGTTTAACATATAGCTGGTTGGCTTATCTTTGTAAAGTGTTTGATGGCAAGTGCCGTCTCTTGCCGTGGGTGTGGTAATTGATGATTATAGCGGATTAGGTGATATGAAGCGAAGTATATCTGGATTAGTTACTATTTCTACTCATCTTGTTTCTATTAAGTATGTCACATCAGCTTAAGTCTAGTTTAATTGGCATGATCCACTTTTGTTACTTACATCAGCTACCAGTGCACCTGCATGCTGGATTATAGCCCTCAGATGAATTAAGCTTCAGTTTCAATAGTGGAATCATTATAGGTGTTAAATATTTATCTGCCACCGTAAAAGGTAGGTAACGAGAAACATTTTTCGCACATCAGTCAAAAAAAGAATGTAATTTTAAGATCAGATTGATCCCTTCAAATGTAAGTTCAAAATCACCTTGCAAAATTTTACTTAACCTTATTATCCACAGCACACCTTAATACAATATCTTATCGAGCCTCAAAATACTCATGTCAAAGCCTAAAGCCCAGCCAAACCGCCCAGTTGTCGTTATCAAGATGTGTATATTGTGCCATAACAGGCAAGCCTCGATAATAGTTAATTGTAGCACTACGTTCTCACTACGCACAAGGCTATCGACCGCGACTCGATAACAATACCACTTGGGTAATAATTAAGTGATTTTACTTTTGGTTTCGACAGTTCTTGTTTTAATTAATGTTTTGTCTGAGTATCCTTTGAGATTCTCGATGCTCTGAAGCTTATGCAAATTCGGTACGTTTAATTAAGGGTTTTCTTTAATTATATGTTCTTAGTCTTCTTATTTTTTTACTAAATGTTCATGTAGTTTAGTGTGAAAAAAGGATTGCAAATCATCAGGCCCTGGTTCATCTTCTTAGTTGATTTAAATTATACCTGTTTGAGTATACCATCAATACAATTACTCCTAACAGGAATGCTAGCTTGTTGCTTAAGTTTTTCAGTAAAATAGGTTATAGGGCAGCATTCCATCGATTATTTGTAAGAGCATAAAATAAATGATTTTGTTTTTTTTTAATAACACTTTTTCTTCTCTTGTGTAAAACAATTCCGTCATACCCAAATTCGAGAAACTAGGCGTAACCATTTTAAGAATAGGTTACAAAAACATGAACATCAAAATTTTATTGTCATTCGTATTACCTTTGGGTGCTGGCCAAGTTTAACAAATCCCTATAAAGGTCGGCAAAACAAAATTAACTCCAATAAATAGAGCAACTGATCCCACATCATATTTTCATATTAAACTTTCATAGCAATGAACTAGATTTAGTCTTCGGTCTTGCTTGTTCATTTTCAAAGATAACATTATGCTGTGTCTGTCATAGAGATGCAAAGTCCTCATATAGACCAATTACAGGTTCATGTAAATCGTCAAAATATAAGCTAGGTATTATTACACAAAATAAATTCATGTTTTTTATGCATAACATGGTGGTGCTGCGTGAACCCTTTTTAGTTTTATTAATGAGTATGATAATTTAGTATTTGTGGATTATTGTCTGGCTTACCTTATTCAATTGTTTTTCTTTTATATACTCATAATTAAATACACACGAAAACTCTGATGCTGTAAAACAATACAGGTGGCCATATTACTGATCAGTTCAAGTTAAATTTTGTTATTATTCATTCATTCGATTTCGATTTACTCAAGTAATGTAGTAGCAAGTAGTTCGACGCCTACCAACGAGTGCCATCTGAAGTATACATCGTATCTACAAAGATAACATTATGAACAGATCAACAGAGAACTATATTTTCGTTATAGTTATTATTAATAAATACTGTATAATCCCCGATGTAAATGGTGTTGGCTCATATCCACGCGAACTTTATCACAGAGTGGCGCCAAAGAGTTCGTCTTGAAAGGGAGAATACGTTCAATAAAATGTAGTGTGTACGTGCAAAGATTTTGGTATCCCAGGTAATAAGTTTAAATGAATCCAGTTGTATATAGACAATGGTCAGATACAAGATACTTTTGATTTGATTGTCATTATTGATCACTTTGCAACTATCGATTTAAATCTCGATGATTAATCTCTAAAATTATATCTGTGTTTGCTCTAAATCATCATTTTTTTATCTTTATTTAAATTTTCATCAAATCGATTGTACTCCATATTTTCTTCATCTTAATGTAAATTTAATTTTCATTGCCATTTTTCAATCGGTGTTTTATGACTCCCAAAAGTCAAGGAATCTCGTCTTATAAATAGGTTTAAATTCTGATCTTCCTTCGCAGTTCGTTAACCTTGTACGAAATAGGTTACAATAGCGTGCATTGACATTCAGAAAGTGAAAGCTATAATTTTTGCCAAATGAACATAATTCGTATGATTAGCGGTCGGGCGTCGCAAATTATAACATATTAAGATCTGAGTACACGCGATACACCGACGAGTTTGTAACGCGAATCATGGGGTAGGGTGCGGTGCCTGTAGTAGCGACTTAAACTGATATTCTGATATCAGAATTATATCTACGAACGTCTCATTTTTGTCACTTTCCAATAAGTTATCTAGTCTTGTTAGATCACTTACTCTTAATTTCTCATCAGAGTACTATTTACTTCTTGCATTATTAACATTTGAAGAAGACTATTATGTATTTTTGTTTGTCGTGGTTACGTTCTTGTAAACTATAGGTAGCCGATACAAATTAAATTCTATTATTCAATTAGCTTTGTCAATGTGTTTATATTCTTCGGCATTTAAATTAATTTCACCATTGCTTTTTAATTGTAGTATATTCAACTCTTTTTCTTATTTATTTGTTGTTTCTAGTATTTCTGTCTTTCTTACTATCAGTACAATCGCTGTCACTACAACGGCACCTACAAATCGGACGAGCCGCTGAATGATTGACATAATAGTTGTTTTGACTCAGGTGTCGTGCCCGCGTTTGTTGCTATTTCGTGTTATTCACCACATGTTATCCTTCGTGAATGTTCTGACATTACAATGGACTTATGTAGATTTATTTTGTTTTAAAGTTTGGTGCTTTGTTTGATGGCTACTAAGAAATTGGATGATTTTGATTTAGGACAATTGTGAGTTAACAACGATGATAGATTTATTAAGGTAGGCACTGAATAACTATGCGTAATTAATAAAAATAAAATGCAGGAACAATTATCGTAATAAATGGAAACCAATTAACTACGTAACTAGGATTCGATGATTTGTCACAACGGTTCAATGGAAGGAATTTTCAATGAACAGTTTCAGTAAATTACAGTCACTTGCCAAAACAATACAACAATTACCATAATAGAAACAAACAAAGCTAATTAATTTATATTCCGCGATCGATCTACTATCAAGATACACTCAGTTCGGTGTCAGGTTTCCGAACGTTAGATCAAGGACGCTAGGCATTGTCGACTACGGCATTCGTTGATAGCAGATATTTACGTTAAGACAGTCTGAGGACTGAATTATTATCTGGTTTAATTACATATTATGACTGGTTGTAATAGAGTTGGAACATAGCGTGGAATAAATGAACACACTTGTTATAGTGATTGATGAAAATGTGGGTGCTCTGGCAGAAATTGTAGACTTGAAAGTGTGTGAAACTGTAACTTCATCACTAAACTCTATAGTTGAGTAAAAGATGGATTACACAGACCTAGTAATTGGCCATTTTCCTATACATTTGGAAAAGGTAATGTATTGAAAACAAGAATAATATTTGTAGCTTGATTTTCTACTTACAAAACTACTGTACCTACTGTATCATCTGCCTCTTGGCCTTACCACTAATTTAAGATTATGTCAGCATCTTTTTCTTCTGCCTCATCTTTGATTGTTTGATTTACCACTATTCTTATAACCCTGAGCAGCATACCAAGGAACTACTGTATCTCTTTTATAAAAATGCCCTTAATCTTTCGTAGTATTTTTGTCATCAACATCATCATCGGCCCATTTACTGTCCTACTGCTGGGCACAGGCCTCTTCTCTTACAGAAAAGGCATAAGCATTGATCACCACGCTTGCTTGGTGCAGATTGGTAGTATTTTCATAGGTATATCCGTTTAGAATTATGGTAAGTATTTTCACTTCAGCTTCGGCTGTTCTGTTTTTCATTCATTCCTCATTGAAAATTGTATCTGTAATTGCATATTAGTTTTATCCATATACGGCCAGATAAACGGTCAAGTGCTTATCGTAAAATATTCAGGTAATTAAAATGATTACACAGTAATTACTAATATCTAATACGTGTTGCTTTTGAGCGTAATTATCTTATAAATTTGTTATTAGTCCCAGTAATTGGGACTTTTACAACCAATTTGAAACATGAACGAGTGCTAATGCCTCTTAATTTCAATCTAGCTGCTTTTATTACACACTAAAGATAAGAAATATTTAATGTTTGTGGTAATTTCCTGCGTTTGCGCTATGACACATTTGATTGGCATATTGGTGGCAATGAGTTCGTTTTTTGTAAGCTTAGTAATTTTCTTGTTGGTCTAATAATGTCAAGGTTACAAAGAAAATCTGTGTAAATAGAATTAAATGTTGTTTGTTCGTTATCACTTGAGGACGTTTGAAAATATTTGTGATAGTTTAAATTAGGTTTTTAGGACAAGACGTTTGGAATGACGTTTTGACGAATGGACGTTTCCTTAAAAATTAAAACTGAAAGCATTTTAATGAAAATGGCAAAAGGATCACTTTTATAATACTAAAGTTAACCCCAATTTTTCGGTGGAAAAAGTCGTGATGTTATGCATACTAATATGTGTAGAAAAAACCTAGAAAAATTAGAACAAAAAAAAAATTTATAGAAACAATGTGTTTAAGAGCAACCTTAACAAAATTAATTGTAATTTTTCTTAATTTAAATTCCAAAATTCTAGAACACTCCATTTTACTGTGCCACAAGAATGAAACAAAGGATTTCTCTAATATATCACCATAGCCAAGCTAAACACATCATTCCCATCTCTATTCAACTGCAGCGGTCACGTTCAAATAATTCTATTTTTACGGGTTTCGGGCCCACCTTTTGATATAGCTCACGGGTTGGTATGGCGGCCCTTTGATCTCACACGGTGGCCGCATATAAATCGTAAGTGACAAATTACTGATCAGTACACGGCTCTGTTTGAGCTTTCTTTGTTTCGTAAACGATAAAAATTAATGTATTGCCAGTAATGTAATTTAGAATATTAATTTGTCATTTAGAATATTTTTTGTTTGTATTTTGTAATAGTTTTGTCGTGGGAACGTAAATGTGAGGCGTCGATATTTTATTTAATTGGGTACTTTGTTCGGAAACTGTGATAGTTCAGTAGTTATGACCCCGTCTAACGAGTTGCAGGTCGTGGTTTTGATATTAGGTAGGTGTGCATCTTGATTCGTACAATTAAGATTGATACTAACGAAATTAAATCGGTGGTTATAATAAAACAATTTGTTGTGTTTAATGTCTAAAGGCAATGTTGCATAACATTTGTTGGCTAACTTGTACAAACATACAAATTGTAACAAAAGTTATAAATTGTTAGTGATGTTATACAACAAATTATATTTTTTATTGTATAAAATATAACGCACACCCAAACTAATGGTTATATAATGTTATACGATGTTATACAACGAGTTGAATTAGTGTGGAAGCGTTTATAACATAATATGTTATGCTACAACATGTTGATAATGTTATAATAGAACATTATTGGTATAATGTTACACATAGTTATAAAATGTTAGTGTGCTGCACAATGTTTTATAACATTATACACGTGTAGGCACTTTTAGAAACAAATGACGGTCAAAGATGTATTAACGACAATAGAACCAGTAGCTTATATTAGCTGAATATTGTTTTCCGAGGTCTGAAATAGTCTCGATATGAAAATACCTGCATAGTTACCCATCCATATTTAAGAGGTATTTAAACACTCAAAATCAATACGTTGTCTAATGGCTAAGGGCCAAGTTCACCAACTGATGGTTTCGTAATCGGTCCGTTAAACGAACAGGATTTTTAACCAGGAAGCTGGAATTTTCGTGATACCCACTTCTAGTTCAAACCTGGTGTGGTAATCGACCGTTTCAGGAATAAAAAACCCAAATGATACATTACCCATCGAAAGTAAGAAGTTTGAATTCATGGTAAACAGCTGTTTTAAGTTAATCAGACCGTTATCTTGTCAGTGAACTTGGGCTTTGATTAAATTAATTGGTAAAACAGCAGTAGGTAGGTACAAAGTAAACATACTCAAACAAATGTTATTATTGCGAGGAAAACCAAATAGTTGGAGTCTGTATGTAGTTTATAGTTGTAGACGTATCCACAAAAAGCCGATGCGGGCGCCACCAGCGCGCGCGCATGCCGCACATGTACTCAACATTTTGTAATGAAAATTACTGACTGATAAATTCCTACGTACGAATATTATGTTAATAAATAACACCCCTTCTTTTTTGTCGGGGGTTAAAAACATTTGGTTATTGCAATTGCTTGGGGGAAATATGGATGGATTATTTTAAAAAAACTGATTCAAATTCTTGAGTGAAATATTTGGACAAATTTCATTTGTTTGCTGTAGAAAATAATAATTATAACAATAACATTTTTTTTACTTATTGAAAATAATTGTGTATTTTTTATATAATATTTTTAAAGGTGTGCACGGTACATTTATAATGATTAAATTTTAGAAGGTTGCGTCAAAAATGTTACAAACTCCTGTTAAAATTTACTTTACCCACAATATAAACAGCGAAAGTCACTGACCTTTTTCAGAATGCCAAAGTTATGAAAACAATTTTAATTGTTGAAACTAATTTGTTGGAACGTTGTTTTAATTATAATTCGAGTAAATAGTTAACGTTGCTGTAATAACAATTATTATGTAAATAACTTGTTTCTATGCCGATTTGGCGTCGAAAATCTTAAACAACTTAAGGGTTAGTGCAGACTGATTTGATGACAAAAAAGCTAACCTCACTATAGCTCACTAAGAAAAAGAATTTGTTACCTATAATTTTATGACAATTATAAAAAATGTTTTTTTTTTTAATCAGCACCCGTTAAGTCTCGCTGATTCAATTATAAAGCATACTGAAATGTTCTTTGCAACGCAAAACGCAAAGTATGCTTTATAATTTTTGTTTTTGTTTTGTTTAAACATCAAATTACGACACATATTTCAAGCATTTTATTTTCAAGTATTTATTATTAAAAGTTAAGCCCGATATTCACTAAAGCGTAACATCAACATTGTTGTGTAATATTTAACGTATCAACAGAACTTTGATTGCTTCACATAAATCCGCATTGCTGATAGCATTTATTTGGGCGTAGAACGATACGGTTCAGTTGACAAAGGGCATTGCATTAATAGTTGTAAAACTGTAAAAGAGGCTTGGTTTATTTTATTGTTATATAATTGATTTTATAATGTACGATAGTTATTTTGTGCTTACGATTTTATTTATTATAAAAACAAAATAATCTACTATACAATATAAAATGCTTTGTCCTGAATGACTGACGGATCAACGCACAGCCTAAGCCGTTGATCGTGGAGACCTGAAACTTAGAGGGTGAGTTTAAAGTATTTAGTCTGAAGAATTTTCCGAAATTCTACCCCTAAGGGGGTAAAAAAGGGGGCAAAGTTTGTATGAAACACTGTCATTATTAATTTGAATTCGTATAGCGGACACGGGCGAAGCCGCTGGCGGAAAGTTAGTAACTAATAATATGTGTACAATTTGGAGGCCACGTATTGGCAGACGTAGCGTGAGACGTCCCCCAGCTGGAGGGATCGACGAAGGTCGGAAGAAGGAAGCTAGAAGGTAACTGGGATTGACTGGATAAGGAAGGCGGCGGACCAGGGGGGTTAGACAAGTGGCAAAACGCTAACGCTAACGCTAACGCTCAATGTATGGGAATGACATATAGCTAGTCGTACACGAATGTCATTCCCATACATTGAGCGTTAGCGTTAGCGTTAGCGTTTTGCCACTTGTCTAACCCCCCAGGTGTTGTGGCGTAACTTGAGAGAGGCCTATGACCAGCAGTGAGTTTCAATAGGCTTTTTTTTCGGATGGGACATAATCATATGATCCCTCCCGCCATGGGTGGGGTGGAAGGGAGTATCAGATTCTTACTGACTAAAACCCATCCATGTTCCTTTTTCAGCCCTTTATATTCCGGGGGCGCGGTAACTCTTTCGAATATCACGCAGCCCCGGCAGGCTATGGCCCTGGGGGAATCCAGCAGTGGGCTTCAATAGGCTGAGTATAGTGATAGATTGATTATATAAAATTTACCAAAATGTGATAAATAACATATCTTAAATCTAAATTGACCGCGAAAGTAGTTGCGTGTCCAAACTATCAATAACTGAACAAATGTACTGGCTATTCAGAATATTTAGCCAGTTAGTCATTCAGCGAGAAAATCTAGTTATAGCCAGTGAACATTATTTTTAATGTTTGACTTAATATAATGTACATATGTAAATGGTATTGATGTTGACAATATTTATAAAGGCGCGAACAAATATGTAATGGGATTAGGGATGGCAAAACAACAACGATTTATTATTTTTTCGGATGGGAAATCATCGAATGACCCCTCCCGGCTTGGGTAGGGTGGAAGGGAGTGTCAGACTCTTACTGACCAAAACCCATCCATGTTCCTTCCTCAGCCCTTTATATTCCGGGGGCGCGGTAACCCTTTCGAACATCCCGCAGCCCCGGCAGGATATTATCCATAGATGTGATAGTGAGTTTGTTGTTTGTTACGCTTTCACGTTAAAATGGCTAAACTGATTTGGATGAAATTTGGTATGAAGATAGATGGGATCCGGAAGAAAGGTTATTAGCAAATGTTTATCTAGATGCGTTAAGTAGTTCCCTCAAGACGCGAGTGAAACCGCGAAAAGAGCTATCCTATACCTTCTAATATTATAAAGCTGAAGAGTTTGTTTGCTTGAACGCGCTTATCTCAGGAACTACGGGTCCGATTTGAATTATTTTTTTTCAGTGTTAGATGGTCCATTTATCAAGGAAGGCTATAGGCTATATATCATCACGCTCAGACCAACAGGAGCGGAGCACCACTATTCCACGCGGACGAAGTCGCGGGCAGCGGCAAATAAATTACCAGTTATCTTTGTATACCTTCGACTCTGCAAATAAATCTCCGTCAAATCCATTAAATTAGGAGCTGCAATAACACTTATAATAATTATCGATACAATTGCTTTAATCTCGATATTGTTTCTCGATTTGAAACTAGTATCGGAGAATTCGCACTCGACATTCCGAAGTTGACACCCGGTTATTATTTTACACCTCAAGTCCAGTAGCTAAGTTCAATTTAAACACACTAGATAACTGTCTTAAACTGAATGGTTAACTTTAACCGTGAAATGGGAGCTGGTAGTTAAAATAATTTGTACTGCTAGTTACAATTTGGAGCACTAATTTTAGTTAGATATTTTGGTTTCTGTGTCACCAATTTAACAGATATCAAACTTTGAATTATTTTAATGTTTATCTTATCATTATCAATGAGTTCTTTAGTCCAACAATATTAACTAATATTATTTATTTTTAGGTTTTAGTATCCTATTGCACGGGAATGCCCCCCATTCCTTTTTTTCCACATATCCCAGTCTAGTCCGCACCTAGGCCATTTTCTAGATAGGAGTCCTATGCCTACCTAATCCTAAGTAACACTATAAATGCGAAAATGAATTTGTATGATATGTTTTCATGGTAAAACTGCTGAACCGATTTAGATGAAATTTGGTACAGAGGTAGATGGGACCGAACACACGGTTATCGGTTTTTTAAGCATGCGTTAAGCGATTCCTTCGGGAAGCGGGTGAAAAACATAGTTTTTCATAAAATGTATGCTTACAAAATGCGGATAATGTATTTTTTTGTGAATACATAAGCATGAATAAAACTTAATATTTTTTTTACCGTTTCCTTGTGACAGCCCTACCCGTGTGTGACAGACAGACGGACGGACAGACGTGCGTAGGCGCCGCACGTCGCACGCTTTGACTGCGCGTTCACCTTACCGGTAGAGCTATTTGTTTTACAAAAATGCAGAATTCCTACCGTTTGTGTCAATCAATCGACGACTGCTTACGAGCTAAAATTAAACTGTTTTACTTATATTGAATGCATAATTGCACAGTTCTCCTCGGAATTAATGTGGAATTTATTTCAAATAACTTATGTCTACACTAATATTATAAAGAGGAAAACTTTGTTTGTTTGTTTGTAATGAATAGGCTCAAAAACTACTGGACCGATTTTAAAAATTCTTTCACCACTCGAAAGCTACATTATCCACGAGTAACATAGGCTAAATTTTATTTTGGAAAAAATAGGGTTCCGTAAGATATTTGGGTTTTTTGGACACAAGGTGTAAGAAATCAACCAGAAAAGTTACTTTTTTTGCGTACGCTACTAATCTCAGGAACTACTGGTCCGATTTGAAAATTCTTTCAGTGTTAGATAGCCCATTTATTGAAGAAGGCTATAGGCTTTATTTCATCACGCTAAAACCAATAGGAGCGGAGCACCACTATTCCACGCGGACGAAGTCGCGGGCAGAAGCTAGTCTTGGAATAACTTTAGTCTTTAATTTTTCGTGGAGTTTGTTTATTAGTTGTACCAGAAACTTTCACGTAAACGCCAACAACAATTAACGTTTTGCGAACTTTTAAACACACATGAAAAATCTTTCACTAGCCCTCAAAATGTATTTAAATAATAATTTTAGTAGACAGACAAATAGGAACATTAATAAATTTCAACAGTAATTACTTTAAATTATTTTTGATTAAATATTTAATTTATGACATGTTTAAATATTTTTACAAAATAATATAAAAAATGACATTTAAAATATGGAAATTAAATGTTTAATTATTATTTATTATATATTTATTATTATAATTATAAGAAATAATTAAACAGAAGACATTTTAACTAAGATACAAACGTTCTATTTGAGTCTGGAACAAGATTGAAAAGTCGTTCGAAACTTAGGCTTTTTGTAAGCCCGTATATTACTCCGTATGAGTAATGTACGTTATGTAAAACCTTACTACCGTAACTTTTAAAGTACGCTTTCCCGTTAGATAGTCCTTTATAAAATATGCTACTAGCTGTTTTCAGCAGTTTCGACCGTGTCCTGAGCACTGAAGGCTTCTTCCCGCCTAATTAAAAACTACTATAAGTCCTTTCCTAGATTTCAGTCTAGATATCCATATGCTTCTGATTTGATTCAGTTTTTCCGTGAAAGCTTAACAGACAGACAGACGGATGAAATTACATTCGCTTGTATAATATTAGTAAGAATTATTTTTTGTATATTAATGTGTCATTAATTTGATCTTATTAGAAAAAAAAAATACCAGCATTTTAAATTGCTATAGGTATGATGTTTTTTTTTAAATAAGTTTAGATTAGATTCGCGTATGTATGAAGTCTAGTCCGATGTAAAAATGTGGATAATATTCTCAAACCAATTTCATTCCTGTTTCTACAAGATCGCTATAAGCACAAGTACGTAATAATTCGTAATTTTATTGTTAGTAATCTAGTTTAATGCCAATCGGTATTTATTACAATATTTCAAGCCTATAGAAAACAGTTATGACAACTCAATAATATAGCTGAGTTGTACGTTTATCGTACATTTTATTCATAGAAACCGCAGCCCGTTCACAATTTTATTATCTACAAAAACATCGGATATCTGTATAAGCAAACGAAATTTTCTTGTTAAAAAATTTGTTTATTCCACTCAGGCGCCATTTTGCAAAACAAAACGCGAATAGTAACTCGTTGGAACAATAAAAACCGTTCCGAGGTGTTTTACGATTTTCATAAAATTAAAATTGAGAGAAGTCCATTGAAATGAATCCTTCAAAGCTTGAACGATACTTTTATTTGTTCACGCTTTCAAGGATTCCTTTTGAGATAATCCAATATTGTTGGGAGGACCTTAAAGTGGTGTTCAACCTTTTGTGAAATAAGCTTCAAGTGAAATACCGCGAACTGGGAACTGGGCTTTTGCGCTCTGTCGCTAGTATTGTCATCGACAATTTATTGTTACATATGTAAAGTAAAATTTCTCGGGCGGAGGATTGTTCAAAAGATTTCCCGTGCCCTTGAAACGCAATGGAAAGAACATGGATGGATATTAGTCAGTAAGAGCAACTCGTCTTAGGTCCAGTTGAAACCAGCGTCAGGCACTAGCTGTCTGGCATAGTGCTCAACTGGACCTATTTGGCACAATATTCTTATTATCTTTGTTTTTTTAGATTCCCTAGTGTGATTGTCTTATGTTGTGTCAATAAATGTTTTTTCTTTCTTCTTCCTTTCTTTCTAAGACTCTGACACTTCTTCACTTTCGCTCCGCCGACAGCGGGAGGAGTCATTTGATGATTTCCCATCCCTAAAAAAAGCTTCAGGATATTCTAAAGGTTGAGCGCGGCCCTGAAACGCAATGGCAATGGAAGGAGGGATTTTAGTCAGTACGAATTTAACACTCCTTCTCGGCCCACTCTCGGCAGAAGGAGTTATTTGATGATGGAAAATCATCAAATAAATGATAAAGAACATTTATTTTAGCTGGATTTGAAGAACCCTCCAAACTATAGCAAGTATTCTTCGACCTTAATTGATGATGGCTTCAAAAATATCTTCAAATCAAAAATCATAGGTGACGCCTACTTCACGAGAAAAAAATATTTTGTCGTTCTTTAATCTACTAATTTCTACCATCACACTGTTATAAGTTTTCAAGACTCGCCAATTATACCTCCATGTATTCCACATGCCTTTGATTCTAGAATCTCTCAATATAACTCAAATGAACTTCACAGTAGAAAATTCGAGAACAACACCACAATGTCCCCTCATTATCATACATATATAACAGTCAAGTTTTGATTCAAAACCAGGTCAGCACGTTACGAGCAAAAGTTGAACTATAACATAAATCATAAGCACACATGTACCGACTCACTTCATGTAAATATGCCTAGATTTAAGCTACAGGAGTATATTGAATACCATGAATGTTAGCTGTATTTGTAATCAGCACCCCAATCACTTAAAATGGATATTCAATTGCCATACCCTTCAAAAGGTTTTTTTTCTGTTTTTTTTTTGTATGGCATCTCGCAGGTCAACCTAGAAGGTTGTCGACTGCTTAACCGGGCTTGCCTGTGAAGTGCCTTAAATAAATTTAGGGCCTCCAGACAGGGCTTAACTTACAAAACTAAGCGACTACACGCTAAGGGCACCCCCTAGTGGGGTACGGGGCTCGGCTTAGGGCGTCGCTGGGGGAGGACAGCAAGGGGCAGGCTGGATCAGAATATATTATAGCAGCTCGCGGGCTGGCTCGTCGAGCTAGGGTCGCGAGGGCATGGACAAGGTCGTTGCGACGGACCTCGGCGGCGAGGTCGAGTTTTTTTTTTCTGGTGCCTCACCAACTAGTCAGGGTTGGCAGTCATCTTTGCATATGCTTCCTTGTCTTGGGCAGACTGAAAGAGTTCGGTGTCACTCATAGTCGTCTCATCACTCACTCATGTTGCATAAGCTATTATCCAAAGTTCAAAACCAAAATTCTTCAACTTCGTTTCATTGATTTAAATTTTCTTTTTTTTTGTTTTTTATTCTGCTATCCGTCAGTAGTAGACTATGTTAAAATATGTTGAAGGAGGAGTGGATGTTTCGAAGAGTCAGAATCAGAATTCTAACTCTTGTAAATCAGGCAGTATAATGTTAGCTCTTTTGAGTCTCTTGGTAGAATTTAGCATAAGCAGTAGTTCTTACTAAAAGAGGAGCTCGTGGTAAGTATCAGCTCCACAGTTTGACCGATCAAAGGTTAAGTTGCGCTTGGCACGGTCGATCCGTGGATGGGTCTTGCCTAGCAAGACTCCTCCGTGCCTCGGAAAGCACGTTAAGCTGTTGATCCCGGTTGTCATTTGTACATCTTTGACAGTTGTTACGGGTAGTCAGAAGCCATAAAGTCTGATAACCAGTCTTACCAAAGGGTACCGTGTCACCCGATAACTGGGTTGTGGAGGTCAGATATGCAATTGCTCCATGTAAAACACTGGTACTCAGCTGCATCCAGTTTAGACTGGAAGCCGACCCCTACATAGTTGGGAAAAGGCTAGGCAGATGATGAGTGGTTCTTGCCAATGTATCATTTTATAATTATTTTTGGTGGTGGTGCAGAGTCTAAATCCTCAGGATACCGTTTTGGGTTGTTTAAATGAATTATATTTCTATTTTTAAATTATTTTAGATGGGATAAATTCTTACTGCTTGATAGAAACCTTTACCATCGAAACTATTTGTTTACGAACTTAAATCTCATTGAAAATGTTTTTAAAATGAAACTCCATATTTAAAATCACTCGGATTTCAACCACAACGATGCGTGTGCGCAATAAATATTCATGTTGTGAGCGACTCAGCTGAACCTAGCTCTGTCATAAAACCCGTGACAAATTCATCGGGTGGATATCAAAATTGTAGCTATTTTGCTACAAGTTGCTAGCGGAAGCGATAGCGTGGAGACTTTTTTAATAAACTATTCAAAAATTCAATTCAAAAGTCATTTATTCAAATTAGGTTGAAAATCAGCACTTTTTGAACGTTAAATTTACAAAAGACAGCCCCCAATACGCCCGCCTTCCACCACTTCCTATGTGTTTTTGCTGGTAAGTAGAAGTTGCACAACAAACTCCCCAGCAACACATATCTGTCTGTAAGGTTTGAAAAACCGTTTATACAATATTAATTTAAAAAATAGGTAATTATTATAGATGTTAATCAGCTAGGCTAGCCTTTATCTAAGATATATTAAATAACAAATAACTATTAAAATCAAATCTAAATGACAAAAAAATCTCAACTGATTAAGACTTAGCAATACAGACAGACTACCAAAGACATAATACTAATCATTTATTAATATTATACATTCGAAAGTAACTCGTCTGTCTCCAATGCTTTCACGGGAAAACGGCTGAAACAATTTGGATGATATTTGGTACGGAGATAGAGGGGACCATGGAGACGGGTATGCGCTTCTTTTTATCTGGTTAAGTTTTGTACTTCCACGACGATGAAACGGCACAAACAGTTAGTTTACATTAAACATTGACGGCACGTTTGGCGAAGTGGCTGAGCAATCGGCTGCTGCGCTGCGTGTCGCGGGTTCGATTCCCGCACGGGACAACTAAAATTGTTCCGGGTCTGAGTGTTTGTGCATGTGATATTGAATGTCTGTAAACGCACCCACGACACAGGAGTAATTACTAGTGTGGGGCAACGTTAAAAAAAAAAAAAAACTTTAAAGTTGACTAACTCACGCTCCACTTATAAACTTGTGCCACAGCCGAACTCCCGACCGTTACAATTGAAATACATGCAACTGGGTTTATGCCACCTCGTATAGATTCGCTAGGGAAAACCTTCCGTCTCCTGTTCCTATGACTCAGAGTAACATGTACGAACTTGTTCACATATGAAGACGTTGTTAGGTATATGTTATACCAAGGTCCAAGTTCACTAACAGATGGTTACGTGATCGGCCCATTAAACGAAAGACGTTTTTTAACAAGGAAGCTGGAATTTTCGTGTTATCCACTTCTAGTTCAACCCTGGTTTGGTAATCGACCGTTTTAGGAATAAAAATCTCAAATGTGTTACAATTTCCATCGAAAATTGGAAGTTTGAATTTATGGTAAACAGCTGCTTTTAAGTTAATCGGACCGTTATCTGATCGGTGAACTTGGGCAATAATAAAATTACTAAATAGATTTAAAAAAATATTTTGCATTTCATAGTTCCATTAATGAGGAAGTTTTAATAACATTATGCTCGAATCTCAGTAATTGCTGTGTGAATCGATAGATTATATTGGCGTCGTTGAACTGCACTAGCCGAAGTCAGTCCATGGATGGGTGACCGTTTTTTTAACATAGCGAAAACCTTCGTGCCTCGGAGAGCACGTAAAGCTATCGGTTCCGGCTCCCAGGGGCTGTACCACCACGTGTTTTTACAATCACTATTCAAGTTTGAGAGCGTGACACAGCTACTTATGTCGTATAGCTCTGTCTCTTTTTCATAATGAAAATAATCTTGTTTTGGCACGTCATGGTAAGGCCCCAGATCGTGTCGGATTGCCAACCCGTCAGACTATGAGAGTGAGGGAATAGAGAGTGCACCTGTCTGCGCAAGCACTTGTGCACTATAATATCTTCTGCGTACCTGTCTAGTTTTCAATAGTCCGGTTAAGCAAGTCGAATGCTGTTAGAAGCACCCTACAAGAAGGCATGTAGAAACAAAAAAAACGCTATTCTTTATTGAGATTGGCCGCCGTGACCGAAGTCGTTATAGTAAGATTATTATTGTATTGTATTATAACATTATGACTCCAAGTAGCTGAGGAAAAAGAAAAAAGTACAGGCACGGGTGGAACCTCGTAACACAGCTATGTGTAATAATTGCTGATTGTAGTTCCAATAACATATGTTGCCAAGGCGGTAACAGTCATCTAAACGTGGAAGGCTTGTTTGTGTGAGTGTACATATACCTAGTACTTGTATATACAGTTTATGTTTGTGTGCGTGACACGTGCTCATGTGTATACGTCATCCATTATTAAAATTGTGCATTGTTAGGTTTGGATTATGTAAGTAACCTTGATATGCAAGAAGAAATGAGAACTTAAGCCCAAGTTCACCGACAAGATAAAGGCCCGATTAACTTAAAACAGCTGTTTACGATAAATTCAAATTTCTAACTTTCGATGGGTAACGTATTATTCGAGGTTTTATTCTTGAAACTAAATAATTTCATTTTATTTCGTTACCGGGTAACACGATACCCCTTGGTAAGACTGGCTGTGAGACTTTCTGGCTTCTGACTACCAGTAACGTGTGTCAGTGCTCAATGTGGAATACGTCAAATATACATACATAATTATAATAATGATATGTGTGATATTATGCGGACTAAATAAATATGTGATTTGTCTCCTCAAGACGTATTGGCATGTTTTTTTTTTATATTGTCACAGGCCGGATTAGGTACTCAAATAATGAAGACTTTTAAAAGCTTTTATTTTTTTGTTGTTTTTATTTTATTAGCTAAGCTGGGCAGCTGAGTTGAGCTGAGATTTTTAGGGCTTTTACTTTTACTGATAATTTGTAATTTAACCAGAGGGTAAGAGAAAATCCTAAATAAGCCTAATTTTTACTAATATTAGGCGAGTTTTTTTTGTTTTCTTTTTAATTTTTTACTTGCGTTTTCACTTTAAAACGGCTGAACCGAATAACGTGTTTCTCACGATTAGCCGCGTCTTTAGGTAACTACTAAACGCATCCTGATAAAAAAGCCTATAATAGTCTCCAAGGTCCCAACTATCTCCGTACCAAATTTCACCCAAAACAATTCAACCGTTTTACCGTGAAAGGGTAACAAACAAACTAACTCACTTTCCCATTAATAATAGTACTACGTATTATTACACCAGCTTAGAACAGCTGTAGATATATAGATAGACACACTATTCTGCTGTCAACATTGTGTGTGGCAACTGGTCACAGCCACATAGGTACAAGTGGCTTTACTAACTTACAACTTGTGTAGGACCACAGAATACATAATAGTACAAGTAGGACGAAGAAACAACCGCCTACGCGTCAGCGCCACCCCGTCGATCTTGGATGGTTTAATTCCTAATAATCCGTTTGTAAACTGTTTGTTTACATTTGATTACATTTACATGAATTTATCTCAATGTAAATAAACTCGTTTACTTTGAGCGTAGTGTAATTTTACTAGCTTTTTCTTCGTCCTTAAGGAATTATTGAATTCGACATTTATCCAAATTATCCTTACTTCCTTACTTAATATTATAAATGCGAAAGTAATCCTGTCTGTCTGTCTGTTACGCTTTCACGCCAAAACTACTGGACCGATATAAATGAAATTTGGTACAGAGATAGAATAGACCCTGAGGAACAACATAGGCTACTTTTTACCCGGGTGCGCTAAGTAGTTCCCTCGGGATGCGGGTGAAACCGCGGGAAACAGCTAGTTTACAATATAACAAGAATCGTGAATTATATAATACAAACTATAAAACAAACGAATAATATTTAGAATATTAACAGCTAAGCCACAACCCTAAAATTATTTACAAAAGAACTCGTGAATGTACTTACACAATAATAATAACCAACAAACAGAATGTCTAAAAAAAACTTTGTCTTTTTACAATTTTTTACAATAATAGACTCCGTATTTAAAAGAACAAAGCTCAAAATGGCGTGTCCTGAAGCTTTTACTTAAGATAACAATGATACTAATTAGGTACCCTTGCGCAGGTACTTGGGTTTAAACAGTGATTGTTTGACACCACCGTCTTGACATTACACTTAACACCATAATATTTGACCGCACATTTAAATTTGAATAATGAAATGAACAAAATAATAGTAATTATATGCTTTGACTTTAGAAAAGTTATTGTAATAGGTGCGATTTTTTTTATAGATACTTAATTTACTTTTCATAAATGCCATTAATGACTTGGTCATTTTCATAATCAAATATGATAAAAATTATCAATTGTACTCAATAATTACGGAATAAACCATACTATTATTATACAATATCTATCATTCAATTTCACTTGAACACTTTCTAATACATTAAACTAACTCCTAATTCAGATTTATAACAATCAATTACACTTACGACAAATTTTGACAACAGTACAAGATAACGCTAAAGTACAAGACGCATAAATAATATTATAGCTATCCAAAACTATGATAGATGTGCCTTCAGATCTACGATACAACATTCTAATCGATTAAAATCGCACCTCAACATCGATAACAATACATCACAGTCGATAACAAACGCAGCTTCATCAGTCAAATGCAAAAATCTTTTCAGCGAGCTTTGCCAAGTTCAAGCGCAATAGGCGTGCGCCGGCGCACCGATACGCCAGTATCCGACGCACGCGCAACCCGCAAACACGCACCCATCTACGATCGATACAAATCGATTCAACTACAACATCGATATTCGTAATCGATTATTGTGATATATGTTCAAACACTATTTTTGAAGTGGAGTTTTAATTTGGATTGACTTGTGTTCGAAAAATATTTGAATTCTGATTTTTTTTTATTTTGTGCCAGTGAAAAGTGTTGAGTGAAAATTATTGTTTATGTGTGTTCAGTGTTCGTTGACGTCGTTAACTTTGACAGGTGAGTGGTTACATGTAAAAATTACTGGGAAAATATTTACGTGGCAAGTACCTGTATTTTGCGTGCTTATAACAATTATTAAATGTTTAGTGGACGATTTTTGAAAAAGCATTATATTTTTTCAGTCATCTACTGAACTTCAAATAAAATAAATCTAATAAATTAATCAATTTTCGAAGTAGACTATAACCTACTTCAAGCAAAATACACCGGAAAATTGCAAAATCACACTTCTACATTAAATAATATTCACACTCGATATGACCAAATATGAAATAAATACTTAACCAAATCCGAACCTCATAAGTCAAAGTCGTAATATACGCAAGAACGAATGTACACAGGGTGTTATGTACTATAAAATACATATAATTTCCTCGATACCGCTCGTAAATTATAAATATATAATGGCCTAGTTTACAAAATAACATATTGCCACCGTTTGGTTAGCACCTCGCCTCGGTAACTTTACGTATGTAGTTAAACTTTCGTTAATATGATAAAATTATACGGGTATTTTGTTTATCTTTAGAGCTTAATGAGATTTTGAAAATTTCATAGATCATTGTGACGCCAAAAAGCACAGTCGCTCTTGCCTGTGGTCATTAAATACATTTATGAATAGTAAATGCTGCAATACATTGATGTCAGTTTATCAATGGAAATCAATAACTCTGAAAGTGATACATGGGAAAATAAAATAACACAGTATAAACAATATTTTTTTTTTGGAAAATTTTCAAATGTGAGTTTGAGAGGTAAACTTTTTTTTGCTGACGTTTCATGTTTCAGTTGGGTTCTTCTTTACTTTCAGCTTAAAAACAGAAGATTTAACAATGTCAGAATTCAAGGAGTAGTGAATAACCTATTTGCCTATTTTTCATTGGTTGAAAAATATACGAAGATATATCAGTTATAAGAAACATATAAAAAATATTATAAACTATATTTTAATATTTACGCGAATTTTGTACGCCGATTTAATGTAACTAAAGTTCGCCCACTGGTCGAATTTCGACCATTTTTTTTTAATTTCCTTCTGCACTCCTTCTAAACATGAACTATAAGTGTGCGAAATTTCATATTCCTCCGTCCACGCGATTTTCGTAAAAACTGTGTACCCCCAGTTTTTGCTTATATTAATATATTTTTCTATTCTATTATATTTTATCATTTAATAATTAAACTACCTGAAAACAATAAAATATGATATCCAAATTCTTTTAGCGAGAACATGTCGTCCATATCTTGTAGGTAGCATTAGAAAGCTCATATCCTCGTTTATGTGCTGATATGTAAAGTGCATACTCTTGTTATACTTTCGAATGGAACTGTTATGTAAATCTAGCTTTAAAGTCAGACTTTATATCTGTACTTAAATTAGACTTTGACCTTTGAGTGTGTTGCTTCCCATTTTTTTTTAAATTTTGTACTAGATGGCCAATTGTCTTAGAAAAAGTTTCAGTCTTTTAAATGTAACAAAATTGTTAACTGCAAACAATATACCTACTTGTATCAGCTTTTATTATGGAATAGAATATTTTTGTTACGTACTCCAATCACAATGGCATTGGAAAATAAGTTAGATTTGATAATACACAAGCTTCTCGCTAAAAGCGATCTCTTACAGAAAACCTTTGGATGGGTTTATGAGAGAATTATAATGACACATCGGAGAACAAGATACATAGGATGATACATAAGCGGGCTTTTCGCTAAAAGTGATCTCTTACAGACAACTTTTGGATGAATTTATGAGAGAATTATAAAGTTAGGATTAAATTGCAACTAGATTTCTGATATTTTAACTATAATTGATTTTTAGATTTTACTATTAAATATTCTAAACAAGGCCCTAGCTATCGGTAGTTAGAACTTCAAAGACTGGGACCGCCTTAAAATATGTGCCGTTTGGAGAAGAATTGACTTTTGAATCAAGGCCTTCGTCCAGTAGCCTACCAAGTTTAGTTTAGTTACCTATATAAATAGTTTAGCCTTTTCACCATCGGCTATACTATCCCACCTCCCAAAGGCCCCCCTCATACAGTGAAAGGGTGAGCATTGATCGCTACGCCTGCTCAAAGCGAAATAGTGAGTTCAGACTTTTTAGTCCAAGTTTTCTCACGATATTTTTTAACCGCGAAGCGGGAATTTTCGTCCTATCCACTTCTTGTCCAACCCCGGATTGGTAATCGACCGTTTTAGGAATAAAAAATCTAAATGATAAAGTATCCATCGTAAGACAGAAGTTTAAATTTATGGTAAACTGCTGTTTTGAGTCGATCGGACTGTTATCTTGTCGGTGAAATTGGGCCTAAGACTTTAGAAAAATAACATTGGTACTTGCCAAGTTTGGAGGTTACACAAGATTCAGGAGGTCATGGTGCCTTAAACAAACAAACAAATATATAAATATTATACTCCCAATCCCTTTATCTAGGTCGGCTTTGTACAAGCCTATCCAGACGGCCGATGGAACTGTGTTGGTGTGTCAATAGAGCAACAGTCAAACGACAGCTTTACGGAGTCGATCGATAGTGAACACTATTTCAATATTATAATCAAACCATTTGTCATCGGCGTTCTTAATCCTGGGGCTTTTGTTAGTAAAACTATTATTTATGTAGGGAGCGCGGTGTTAGAGTTGTTTTCGAATTATTGTCGTGTTGGTGTAGTGGTTACAAGCGTGACTTCTGAGCATGATAATCCGGGGTTGGATTCCCAAAGTTTCCAAGTTTCATCTATAGGTACTAGATCCGCCGCCTCCCTGAAAAGCTTAAAAGACAGACAGAGGTACCTACTTTCAAATTTATACTATTAGTATAGATTGCATATTCGATACCACTAACCATTACAACCCTGAAAATCCCATCAATGTTCAATTACTATAGAATTACAAAAACAAAAACATCGCAAATGCGTTGACATCAACTGTATTCCAGTAGGAATAGAGCAATACTGCTTGGCTACAGATATAGATACGGTGGTGATACAGTCAAGTTGTCATTAAATATTACAATTAATTAGGGAAAGAGCTTCATTTTTTAAAAGCATCTCTTATTCACGTGAATTGACCGGGTATGCAGGTCAAATGCTGTAAGGAGCACCCTACAAGAGGACATGTAGAAAAAAAAGTAGTCACGTGACATTAAACGCCAAAGCGCATGACATTAAGGTTTGCAATGACAAATATCTTTCTTACAAAATTAAACGCATCCATTTTTACATAGTATTGTATTCTCTTTACATCCATTCAAAGAAAGAAAAATACTCTGAGACTTCATTTCACTTAATTTGTAAGACAAATAATAAAATGGTCTACACACGTTTCTATGATTACACATTCAGTCGCACCCTCAAATAGACGGAGGCGCGAGATAGTTTCAAGAGCAAAATAACTATAAATCAGTTGTGTGTGCAAGCGCAGCCGCCCAGCGCTGAAATGTTGATGACTTCGTACTGGGGGCACTTCGGCGGTGGTGCGAGACAGTAACTTGTAGCGGCGTGGATGGTAGAAAATTTACATGTGCAATTCGAGTTAATGTTCGGTAAAATTACTTTTTTCTCTTAATTAAATAAGACTTTCATGATGACGGTTAAATATGAAAATATAAACAAAAAAATGCAAATGTAGATTGTTTGTTTAAAGTACAATTTATTTGAACTTTTACTGGAAAGTATTTTTTCAAGATAATAAAACAGTTTTTCTGCATCCGAGATCTAATATTATATTCAATAGTAAAAGTAGTTTTGAACTAAAAGAATTCTAGAAAGAAAAATTCTAGAAAAAAAGACACTACAAATAATAATCTAACAAGAATATTATATTACAAAGATATAGCATAATTTCATACTAATTTGAAGCATATTATACATATTATAATAAAATTCCATGATTTATGCTAATGAAAACCTATAAAGATATAAGATTTATAATTTCATTCAAATTGTTTTATTTTTAACTTTCACCGTTGTTTAGCGGACTAATTCTAATTTATTTGTTAATTAGACTACGTCTAGTGTGACTAATGATGATTTTGTTTAATATAAAAAAAATAAGCACACATATTTTTTAATTCACTCAAGAAAATTTTTGAATATTTCTAAATTGAAAGATACCATACAAAAATGCATGGTGGAAAGTTTATATGGATGTATGTTTGTATGTTTGTTACTCTTTCACGCTAAAACTACTGAACGGATTTGAATGAAATTTGGTACATACATAGTTTAAACTTTGGATTAACATATGGGATACTTTTTACTGAGGTGTTAGTAAGGTATATTTTACAATAGCATGAACACATAAATGTTAATCAATTGAATAATACTAACCACGATTGAAAACGCTTTCGCTTATGTCTTAAGGCAGCTGTTACAAAACCAACTTAGCGACGTAACGACAAAGTTATGTACACTTTGACAAATCTTAAGCAATTACTGTTAACATTGGTAAGATTTTACTTACCACAGACATTATCATGGATTATGTGTCAGAGAAATAGGTACCCACTACAACGCATTCATAATTCTATGATTTTTAAGGGACTGAAAAAGACGTTTTTTAAAAACAAAATAAAAGCATGGTGGACAAGCAATTGGCTTCTATTTCAAGTGTTGATTCGGAAAAAAAATAGTGTGATCAAGAGATTGAATGGTTTTTCGAGTTACATGCTTGGACATTTGTAGGTACCTGAAAAATAATTATGAGTCAAGAAAAGAACTCACAGTTCTGTAAAAATTCTAAATTTGAAGATGTTAAAACAAAAATATTAGGCCAGTGCTTTTAGCCTCTAAAAACGGTAAAAAGTGAATAAAATAATAGTAGGATGAAACCCATTGGAAAAGGAGGAGAATATAATAAAAATGATAGGAAAAATAAATTACGGGCGATCTGAGGTCGGGAAGTGGGGGGAGGGGGGGTTAAAGTTAAAAAAACTCAATTTATCTCAATTTCCAGCAAAACTACAAGTCCTATGAAAAAAAGTTAAATGGCAAAGTTGTAGGTAATAAAAAGATCTACAACTTTTGGATTGACACTTTTTTCACATAACCTCAAAATTTATGTGAAAAATTCAAAAAACCAAGTTTTTGGTTTTTTATTTTTATCTTTTACAATAATTATTTTTTTTCTACGAAATTTGGTAGAAACTTTCCTTTTTATGTCCCAAACACACTGTAATTGATTTGATTTAAAATAATTATTTTTTCACCCTTATTTTAACTCAATATCGAAAAAACACCCCAATTTTCAATCGAAAATTCTCGTGTCAAAATATCACTTTTTTTTTAAAAGTCGGTGGGCTTTTTGTTCGTTGAAATCTCTACTTTCAGATGGTGTAAAAAAATATTAACATTGCTATGGTAAATGTTCTCAGAAAATATGAAGAAACGCTACGAAATAACAGGTAGTAAGGCCTAGACCGGATTTAATTATTTGCGTAGATACCTATTTATTGCTATTTTAAGATAACTTATGTATCTGAGTAACCTACGGAACCTTGGACCTCTCTATGAAATACCTTTTAGCTCATCAAAAGGTATTTCATAGAGAAGTGGGGAGTTGCTAGAAGGGTCTAGGCCTTACTACCCTGTTATTTCGTAGCGTTTCTTTATATTTTCTGGGAACATTACCATAGTAATGCAAATATTTTTTTACACCATCTGAAAGAAGAGATTTCAATGAACAAAAAGACCACCGATTTTTTAAAAAAAAGTGATATTTTGACACGAGAATTTTCGATTGAAAATTAGGGTGCTTTTTCGATATTAAGTCAAAATAAGGGTGAAAAAATAATTATTTTAAATCAAATAAATTACAGTGTGTTTGGGACATAAAAAGGTAAGTTTTCACCCAATTTCGTGGAAAAAAATTAATTATTGAAAAAAATAAAAATAAAAAACCAAAAACTTGTTTTTTTGAATTTTTCACATAAATTTTGAGGTTATGTGAAAAAAGTGTCAATCCAAAAGTTGTAGATCTTTTTATTACCTACAACTTTGCCATTTAACTTTTTTTCATAGGACTTGTAGATTTGCCGGAAATTGTGATAAACCGTTTTTTTAACTTTGATCCCCCCTCCCCCCCACTTCCCGACCTCAGATCGCCCGTAATTTATTTTTCCTATCATTTTTATTATATTCTCCTCCTTTTCCAATGGGTTTCATCCTACTATTATTTATTTTGTTTTCAAAACTTATTGGCACTGGTCTATATAGCTTTTCACTGAATTTATTAACATGCTGATAATTTCTGAGAAATCAGCTTTTTGAACCATTTATTTGTAATTGAATTTCCTAAGAAATTAGTTTATAGTTATTTCATAAGTTCCCTTAAAATCTAAACAAACGACAAACAAAATGAAGCAACACAAAATTTATACGACGTTAAGAAATTGAATTTGCGGCGCAATGCCCCGCTAACTGAATCAATGTAAGTCTTAAATTTCGACGAACAAAGCCGGGGCATACTTGCGAAGTAGCGACCAATTGGTAGTTTGCATAACAGTTGCCCAAAGATATTTGTGTAGTCATATCAGGGTAATAACTATCACATTGTTTGCTCTATCTGTTCCCACAACTGATAAATGTTGACAGTTGAATGAGTTGACTAGGATAATTTGTGCTTCCGTACATTTTTTTGGTGATGTTTCCGTAGGAGGCCGTTCTGTTTTGTCACATTTTGATTTATGAGTTTTGGATATAGCAGTTTTTTTCAAATCCCTCCAATATTGGGTCTAGTTGGTTATTTTCGACCTTCACTTTATAGCTCTTTATTTGCTGTGTACTTTTCTAATTCATGTCCTTTTACATTCTACCATTGCATCATCATCCTTTGTTATATCGCCTACATAAATCAACTCACTAAATTCTTTCGCTTATTGGCTTCTCAGATGTTAAAATTATCATGAAATGCCTATGCGACTTTAAGATTACCATCTATTTCAATAGAATATTTGAAAACTTCATCATTGAAATTTTCTCACTCATATAGATGCAAATTGTCATCTTATACTCTTATGTTACTGATATTTTAAACGCCCACAGCTACTATAGCAGCATTATCACAAATTTGATACTCATCACCTATGACACTACCCTCACCATTATCAATAATATAAACAAAAATAAATATTTATTCAAATTCTTTTTCTATATTGATTTGACTGTATACAGCACGATTTAATGCATTGGACCGGAGGTGGCCATAGGAAATCAATGGTTTTAAAATTAAAAGGCGGTGTTTCACGCCGAATGCTACTTGATATGATAATTCTTGTAATAACGGAAGAACGGTCAATTAGTTTTACGGTTAAGCGGTGGTGTCACAACGCCTGCTTGATTAAGATTGACTTTTGATGAGGGACTAGTTATGGCACTGAGGTTTGTCTGTAGATTGGTTAAAATATCTACGATTCTCTTAGTACACGTTATTTTAATATTTTATGAAATGTGCTGCTCATAATACCCTTGTTTGTAACTTCTGTTATCAATCATTTACGAATAAAAAAGCACGTTAAATATAATGCTGAAAGAGTAATTCTACAAGCCTAATTATATAAATTGAAAATTGTATACATTGTGGTTACGCTAAACTGAGTAAATAGTTTAGCTAGTAGACTAGATAACTAATACCTAACGCTGCTTTTCAACTAGACCTTTTGGTGAGTGGGATAAGTATTAGAAGTTAACAGTATCTTAATAAGTAGATTTATTCTTTTCTTTTTTAAAAGAAGTGTCTATAAAGTCATCTTCACTAACGATTTTTTTACTTCGTTGTTCAATTTTTACTTTCAATCGATAAACAGTTTATGATAGCTTTCTTTTAAATGAAAGCTACCATCCCTTATATACCCAATCGATATTCATCCAATACACAAACAGACACAGAAACACTTTCTACAATATCGTATGGAACCCGCGTATCGAATGGAATGCCACTTAGATTGGCCGGATGCATTTTATGCTTACAAACGGGAACTATGGAAAACGACGACGGGAGCCGCATAGAATGCCATGGACAATAAAATTTATAGCCATTTGGATATCTAAATTTTTATAATTAGCAGCTTTTTAGTTATTGACGCTTCGGTTTTAGTTCTTTTATGTCGGAGCTTGTTTTAATTTATGATAAGAGAAGGAAGTATGCTGAGAGGAGTTCGAAGATGTACTTTCTCTGAATATGTTACTACTTTCAAATCGTTGGTGTAAAATACAGTTGACATTATAAATTAGTGCCATTAAATGGGAAACACTGATATACACAAAGAAACAAGAATAAGAGGTCAGATTTAGTAATAAGCTACACTATCACTAAGAACAGCTAATTTTATCAGATGCTAAGTATTTAGATTATTATATATAATATAAGTATATATATATAATAATCCTCTAAATACTTATATATATATAAGTATTTAGAGGAGCTCGTGGCTAAGTAACAGCCGCACGGTTCGACCGATCAAAGGTTAAGCTGCGCTTGGCGCGGTCGGTCCGTGGATGGGTGACCATCTTTGTCATAGCGAGACTCCTCCGTGCCTCGGAAAGCACGTTAAGCTGTTGGTCCCGGTTGTTATTTGTACATCTTTGACAGTCGTTACGGGTAGTCAGAAGCCAGAAAGTCTGACAACCAGTCTTACCAAGGTGTACCGTGTTCCCCGGTAACTGGGTTGTGGAGGTCAGATAGGCAGTCGCTCCATGTAAAACACTGGTACTCAGCTGCATCCGGTTGAAGACTGGAAGCCGACCCTAACATAGTTGGGAAAAAGGCTAGGCAGATGATGATGATGCTAAGTATTTAGATCCTAGAATAAGGAGAATATGGCTGAACTGAAACTAATCTCATTTTGAAATGATTCTGGTAAGGATGAGACAAAAACTAAATATAACCTCGGATTGTACTAAAAATACGTAATAGGTTTTAATATAATTATAAATGTTAACTGTTTTTTAAGTATACAAATGTTCTGATAACTAATTAGGAAGAGCTACTATATTAAAGTTATACTAATTATTATGCATTAGTTTTGTTTGAGTATCTTTTAAAACCTTTTATCTATATTTCTCAATTTCCTGATGTTTTTAATGATCTGAGATCAAAAAACCCAGAAGCCGCTTCTGTTAAAAGTGCACTTAATTGAAAATAAAAAATCAATAACATTTAAATTTGTTCCAATTAACAATATGATTATTTCCAATATCACCTTTTTAATAATGCTAATCACAGAAGTGAACCATATGGAAACAAAAACGGCAATAATATAAGAATTGACCAAGCCGATATACAAATGATAATTATAAAACTAATGTTGACAATCTTAATATTGATCAATGTTAGGATAAAATAAATGATTGCTAAACCAAATAGTGTGAACAAAATCCTAAAGCAACAGCACATACTCCAAGTAATTCCTATCAGAAATAGTGAGAAACAACATCTTCCATATTTACTTACTGCAGGCTATTTAAGGCACGCGCCTGCGTCTAAGTTATGTGACATCATGTAATATTTTCATTGTAAGAGCTTTTAAATCAACCCGTGGAAGGACAGGGCTGACACTAAGAATTGTACAATTTTGTTGATGCAAAAGCTTAATTATTTTGGTTTACAAATTAAATGTTGCATCTTCTTGCAGATAGGCTGCACGTTTATCGTCTTTTTGGATTTTTCTATGATCAAGTTCTAAATGCAAATGGAGGAGCTCGTGGTTAAGCAACAGCCGCACGGTACACCGATCAAAGGTTAAGCTGCACTTGGCGCGGTCGGTCCGTGGATGGGTGACCACCTTTGTCATAGCGAGACTCATCCGTGCCTCGGAAAGCACGATAAACTGTTGGTCCCGGTTGTCATTTGTACATCTTTGACAGTCGTTACGGGTAGTCAGAAGCCAGAAAGTCTGACAACCAGTCTTACCAAGGGGTACCGTGTTACCCGGTAACTGGGTTGTGGAGGTCAGATAGGCAGTCGCTCCATGTAAAACACTGGTACTCAGCTGCATCCGGTTAAGACTGGAAGCCGACCCCAACATAGTTGGGAAAAGGCTATGCAGATGATGAAGTTCTAAATGCAAATCAACAGGGTTAAAGAATATTGACGTAACGTCTATGTCTTTAAGTAGAAGTGACACTTTAGTTTGAATGGGTTCACTATGATCATTGGAATGTTCTTTCACGAATGATGAAGACAAATTACAAGTTGTTGAACATGATGTCATAGTCACACATTGCATTTCGAGCATCAATACAACTACATTTAGCAGGCACGTGCAAGACTTGAAAATCACTGCAATCAAGTTTATAAATAGTACTTAACTAGATGGCGTCACGTCGGTTATAATTATCACAGTAACCCTTTAGTTGACTCTCATAACTTTGAGTAGTGCCAACCACCGTTGGTTCAAACAATTTATGTTGTACCCTTAATGTTTATAAAGGAAATTATTATGTATTATCTATTTCGCAATCATTAATGATTATATCTTTGCTTATTGTTGGACGTAGGTTTAGAATATGTCTCTTTGGATTTTTTTCTACCAAGATGACCTTAGTTCTACAATATGATGTTTCTTGTTCCTTATATTAAAGTATTTTGTCATCTTCGTTCTTATTTACACACATTTTAACAACTTGACGTTTGTAATTTTCTGCATTCTGAACAAAAATGACTAAATTCAAAAATATCTTCCCAACCCTACTATATTTAGTACCAGTGTTTCTCATTGACTAATTTATTGTTATGTGTTACTAAGCTACCTTAATATTTTATAACAATTGACCATAACTGTTTATAAGGGACATTTCATTTCAGTTGTGATACAGAATGGCATTAGACATTATGGATTTATTCATTTATTCATTCATATTCAGCCATGCCTTTATTGTTAATGGTTTTCTTTTTATTTATAATATCTGTTATAGTATTCGCTGTTACTTTTTAGATATTAATAAAAGTTATACCTACGGTAAAATGGGTTTGTATTTTATTATAAAGTTCAAAGTTCTCAAAATTATTAATAAAACTATTCCCGAAGTATAGATCTTCTGCAATAGTTGTAATATGTAGGTAGCTGATGTAATGTGGATGTAACAGATGTTGACTATTAACAATTTGCCTCTTTACATCCTTTTACATCAAAGGTTAGTTTTAATCCTTACTTCCTCCCACTTTTAGTGTTTATAAAGTTTACGATTGAATTAATCAGCTATTTAACCAATAAGTACATATTTAAGACCCAATATAATTTTATGTTATGACACTTCTCAACAACGCTTGACCTAAATATGGTAGTGGTTAATACTTCGATATTAGATTTACGGAACGTCATAAACACTTAATCTGCACAATTATCGCATAGATATATTGATATTTCACTTAAAATATTATGAAATAAATTTAAATGACGATCGATAGATAAGATTTTATTGTGATAATAAAATTGTGTCAAGTAAGGTTGAAACTTGATGGAGATTCAAATAACGTTACTTTTCAAAATCCAAAATATCAGGCTTAACTTAATTTCGATTCTGTGAGAGTTGACAAAGAAAAAACGGCTGGCCCTTTTACACGTGCAACTGTATCTGCAAATAAACAGTAAATCCCTCACCACTGGGCTGCCATAAAAACCCTTACCTTCAACCTCTGGCCGGAACAATAAATAACTTTTTTATTTTCACTTCATTCCATAATTGTTTACTTAGTAACAGAACGTTCGTGCCACAGGGCGCGTGTGAGGTCTTTGGGCCTTTCTTATATTTGCACGCTACAATTCTTTGTATCCATCGACCGAATTAGAACGACTTTTTTCATTCCCAATATCGGTATGAATGGTTAACAATGTGTTGTAAAAAGCATTTTTATTCATTGAAATCTAAGCTTGATTGTTACAGCGGTATGTACAAAGAGAGCAAAAGCTCTTGTTGTGACGTCAACTCTGTTATGGTTATTCGTGATACAATTGCCCGCCTTTTTCATGCCTCAATTACTAGCTACAAATCTTCTGATATTGATCTTCCTACTCACACACCCTTGTATTCATATACATATAGTTTGAAATAGATTCTGTCATCCGCGTTCATTTGAGTAATATTCAATTCAAGAAAATATTATGTGAATAATTTGAATACCTGATATCAAATATCATCTGTTTATCATTATAAAATGTGAATTAGAAGTATTTTTTAATTCAAACATTTAACATATTTTATAGATATTAGGGCGTTCTTAGGAGGTATTTGTCCCACTGTAAAGGCTTAACTTAACCAAAATGTTGCACAATAATGTATCTTCAACAAAGTTTTCGACCGGTAGTCACTACGCTTACAAACGAGGCCAATAGTAAAGACGATGTGAAGAATAAAAAGTAGCACAAACAAATCATAAACCTTCTCTCTACACACAAAGTGACAGAGGAACAAATGAGTGTTACCATAACAGTTCTAATCGATACGACTCGTGAGGTCCAATCGATTAGGTTTATAAATAAAATATCAAAACCAACCGATTGGGTTTATAAATCGAATAAATTTTCAATTAGCCGCCGGCTTTGGGTAATGGGTTACCATTTATATGGATTAATATCTCGTGACACGGCGATGAGTTTCGAAATCATCGTAAACTTTTGTCGTTTAGGTTTGCATTCGTGGCTATCAGATTTGCTTGTTTCTGCATAATTTGTAATAGGTATCTAATCCTAAAATATCGACTTGTTTGTGTGACAAGTAATATTTTTTATATGTAATGGAACAACGTTTTGCATAAAAAATAACACATTATAGGGACACTTCAGTAGTTGTTTTGTTTCGACCTCTTAAGCCATGATTTTCGAAAATATTACTTTGGATTTATAGCAGGGTAACTTTTTAGCATCAGTTTACCACTACTTCTGCAGCACTAGTTGGTCGCAATTCAAATATTTTACGTCCCCATTGTTGTTCCCATAGCCCTCCCGCTTCTAAGAAATTGACACGTCAGACTCCAAACATTTGGGTTTTCTTAGAAAGGTGTGGTTTTTGAATACCGACACTTTGTTCCAATACCGGCAGAATTTAATTTGAATGAACATTACACCAATTTATGTGTGAAACACTTTTGCTATACGTGACTTCTTGCTTAAGTTTAGACTTTAAAGAGCAAACATAAAAGGAAAGTAAACTGCTGAACTCACGATGAAATACAAGTACTATAATATACTTTCAAAAAAATTATCATCAGGGAAGAAAATTTAATCACCTAAACAAGTAATTCAAAGTAACATTGAACGCTTTCTTGTAATATTAATGTTGTCTAATGAACTCATACTAAAAGCTCAACACGCAATCATGAGATAGCCTTATCAAATGAAGATATTGGAAAGAGAAATTCAAATTACCCATGCATCAATATGGTAATAGTAATCCACCCATTTCAGCCCTCATTACTAGAACCGTCAGAGCTAGAAAGTAAACTAATACTCCTTCGTAACGTTTGCTTAAAAGGGACCGACATTTAACCTCATTTATATTGGAAACCCTTGGTGCGTTGCCTAATTTGTCCAGAGGTTTCTATTCCAAAGTGGCGTAATTAACTTTATCTATATGAATATTGTTAAGTCCAACATGTTTTACATTTGTTTTGTCACTTAGTGCACTAGATTTGTCACTATCAATTTCTGTTTCTAATTGTTTGGTTTGCTTTCAATTGAAATTGTTCAATGGCATACAAAGACGCCGCACTTTTGAATAATGTATAACTATCTAAGAATTAGTTTGGTTGTGAATGCCATTGTGTAACTTAAAACATTAATGTGATTAATTCTTGAGTAAAATTTAGGCTTATTGGGTATAAATGGATAAATATATAAATAGTTATATGGAATAGGTTAACTAACCATTCAATGCATTTCACTAAACAAGCAATTTTTAGAACAATGGAATTTGCGTCTTCAAACACCTCTCTGTTTTTTAAGATTTTTATGATGGCGCCACTAAATCTATTGTCTACTACCAGTCCAGCATTTAAAACAGCAGTTGTATGATGAATAATTTCTAATTGTAAACCCTTCTATTCACCACCTAAAATAATACATTCTGTCTTCCCAAAATCGTTGGCGCCACTAAACAAAGAAAAAAAAGCTCTCGAACATTGTCCATTCGTATCAGATCTCTAAGTGGTCCTTGGAAGCGTGAATGATCTTGTACGTGAAAAAAAAGGATGCCAATCGGTATGTCAAGAAGCTTGAACAATACATGACAGTAACATGACACCAAAGGGATGGTGCACGTGACACAGTTACTGATTTTTTTGTCCGTGGACATGTTCGAAGAAATGTAGGTGAATACCCTTTTTCGTCCTCTTTAGTGGTTATGTCTAATTTCCGGACTTAAAATTTATTTGATTCTAATAGATACAAATTGTATCCGGCTACTTTATTACAGAAATAGGTATCTGTAGGCTATTTAAATATCAGGTGTTCTGAGATAAGCTCACGTGTTTAGATTCTACGGCATTTAGGTGTCAATAGTTTCCAAAATCCATGTTATTCAAATTAAAGCAGTTACTCTAGTTATTAAGTTGTCAATTCGTTGTACTGTCCATATTTATCATTCAATGCCTTTGTCATAATTTATCATTTAGTTAAAAGGTCTTAGTGGGAGGTTATTACTCATAGTCAAGTAAAGCAGTGTTGCTGTTGAAGTCGTGAATGTTTTTTCAGCTATTAATAAAGTTGATAAACTGTCAAGAGTGGAATCGACATCTGAACACATGTGTTTCATAAAAAAGTGGAGTGATAAGTTTTAGCATCGACTAAAACATAATAACTCCAAAGAAAAATTCTGAATCATCCATTTGTAACTCACCACTTAAAAAAATATACAGATCCTTCCATTGTCATTTGTTGGTTTACTTGTTTTATCTCAGCTAAAGTGTTTTTCTGTGCTCCGTACAAAGGATCACAATATTTGCCACTTGAAGCAACACTAAGTTCACGCCCTCGATCTGTCATACTCACATTAACTTTTTCAGACACTGCCACCAAAGAAGGCAGACCATCTAACATCAAAGGCATACAGTCGACAATTCCAAAGCATCAGAAGCTGTAAGTAAAAATTAAATGGTGTCTTATCTTTTGTTGACAGTATTGAGTGATCGCTTTATGTTAAAAAGTGAGCTGTATCAAAGAAGACCGCGTTGCGTGTACTTTAAATGCCTTCGTTTAAAATGTGATTAATTTCAGTAAGTGTGAGGCTGTCTATTGTCGGTTTTGGAAATAAGCCAATGTCGCAGCCGATTTTCTTAGTGAGTACATAAAAATATCAAATGACTGAAGATGGAAATTAGATATATACTTCGCTCTGTATCAATCAGCCTCTGTCTTAATTATAATGGGAAAATTAGATACCAATACATTATTACATTTTTAATACGATTTTATTAACAAGACATGATCAATAACAGCATCAATGATAATAAAACTAGCCAAGAATTTAATTACAACTTGAAGTATCAATTTACTGCAGATAACCATGGATGATATAATGAAATAGCCAAGATTCCTCGTCTCTCATCCACAATCGAAGTAACGAGTTCAATGATTTTCCATACATAAGTTATGAAGCAAGATTACTAGTTTCCAAGCAATTAACTAGATACAACAACATAACTATGAAATCGAAAGCTTTTCTTGGAGATTTGCATAAACAGGAACTGGTCTTTAATACAAAAACATTCGATAATGATCCTTACTGTAAAAGAATAAGAGTTTGCTTATGTGGAATGGGTCGTAAAATATATTATTGTAAAAATTCTCAAGGTTTGCCCGTTGGCGCCTCCAAGAGTCCTTGACTTGGTGGCAATGCTTGACAGCCCTTGAATGCCGAGAAATGCGTAAGAGGTAGAAGTAGGAACAAAAAAATAACATATTTTTTGCTATTCATGACTAATGGTATGTTAAACTTCTATTTCTGATTATTCCGGTCCAGTAATAATAGATAAAAATATTTTGTGTTATTGAGCATCATTTAATTGTAATGGGGTCATCATTCATTTGTTATTTATTCGATTTCGAGATGAACATTCTTATATGAATTTGTTTAGCAACAAAATTATTATTTTGCCCTTGTGAGGCCATTGTCTTGAGATTTAATGTGGGTTGCCTCCTAGATATTTCCATTTCAAAATAGCTTTTGTCAGAAATTATTGATATTAAATGTGCAATTATCTTAACTGCTATCATGCGAGGTTGAATGTGTGGTTCTGATATTTATTCGCATGTATATGTAATCAACAGTTAGGATCAGAAATAAATTGTTAAAAGTTCAAGAACAAAATGCTACTTTGTTTGACATTCCTAGAGTTATTTATGCATGTTACATTCGTACATGCATGTTGGCCTTATTTTACAGTTAAGCTTTTCAAGTAGGCTTTTTGAATTGGAATTTTGTTGCATTAGATTACCAAATTGGCCATTAGAGTTAGAAAAATACATTAACATGAACATTTCCTTCATTAAACATGTGTTGCGCAACACAACTATCTAGCTCATGAATTGTATCGATTTCTTTATCCATCAAACCGATAACTTCTATATACGGGACTATATTATTAACCAGTGTAAGTACAACTTTGTCTTTTGCTCTATTGATCTGTATGGTGTTGAAATTAGAGTCCAAAATTGTCATGCAGTGGATCCGTATGAATGGTCTTTCTTCGATCGCCGGAGGAATTTGCGTGGGTTCATAGCTTGTTTTCTTTGACTTTTCGCTTCATTAAGTGTTTGTATACACGCATTGGATACACTGTCGTACACATGATGAATGCTTGCTCAATATAAATCCCATAAGTCTTTGTTATGGGAAACGTTATTGTTCAATTTACTCATCATTCTTTGTTGAAATGTCTTCAAAAGGCGATGGTTATTACCATACGTTATAGCTACTAACACTTTGACCAAATAATTTTCAATCTTTAGATTTGCTATCAATGGCAAAGTTGTCATAATCTTTTTAAAGATAATGTTTATTGGGACTTTGAAAAATCATAGTGTGTGACGGTAATTATTACAAATACTGCAGTATTGCATATGCAGATTTCGCATAAAGTAATGTGCGAATGTTATGCTCATCTACATATTGGCTATGTGTCGGCTATTGATTTCAATAAGGTCATGTTCAGATGCCACATTGGCCTATTTCCCACCATATTATTTACAGGATCTGTATGATAAAATATTGTGATATTGTCGTTAAGTTTTCTTTTTTTATTCATTATGATTGGCTGTATTAAAGATAACACAGCACAAGACAACACAGTTAACAAGAGTTACATATATAGTTTATTTTATTCACTGTCAATTTTTTGTATTACAATGATCACTTCTTGAGTATGTTATAATTATTTTTACTTAATATTATATAAGTTGCATGGCCTCATCACTTAGATGACGCGATAAACCGTTATAAATAGTGCCATTTATATTTAGGATACTCATTATAATTAAGTCGGTTAAAAAGCAGAGTTAGTAAGTTGCTCCTAATAAAATAAATAAGTAATGAGTAATGTATCTTTCATCAATTTTAAAATATAGTATTAAATTGATCACATGCAAATGTTATTTTTAAACAACAACTTCATGAATTTCAATAGCTTCTAGTTTTTATTTACACATTACAACATCTTCTTAGTGTAAACATAAACGTATTCTGGGTTCCATATCACATCACATATTTACATTTTACAAGTCACCCACCGCCTATCATATCGTATTTATCATTAACCTTTTACCGTACACAACTTTTTACCAATTCGTAACTCTAAACCGAGCTTCCTTCAAAGATAGTGCGGTGACATTTCACAACACTATTATCCAGATTACATTATCGATATCATTTAAGTATCGATATTTCGTAACGTTTTCTGTTATCGGGCAATCGATAACCTTTATTCTGCCTTCCGCGGTGACAACTACAAGACTTGGGGGAAAGTAAGATATTGTGCCGTAAGCTTCTAATGGAGTTATACAAGTTTTGGTTTGAGTATTTAAAATAACAAGCTTACATTTTAGAAGCTAGTATTCGTATAATGGTTGTAATAGGACATTAAGAACTGATGTCTTCCTGTAATAGCTAATTAGCTGGCAACTTTTCTGCTTGCACATAAGTCATGGTGACAGCAAATGACTAGATGATTGCAATCAGCATTATTGCGTCAGCCAAGCGTTAAATTTGCAAAAAAATAGTCCGCTCCCAGTTACCAGATTTGCATAACATACATAATGGTACATACCATGTCAGAAGCCGTCAGGCGGATTTGAGAATACTCTGACACTAAGGCTTGTTAGGTTAGTAAACCCTACATCCCACACGATAACAGTTTTTGGTCCCTCGCCTCTTGGGTTATTAACATTGGTTATTAAATAATCCATTATATTACGGCCTTCTTCTTTCGTATCGGTTTCACTATTTACTATCCTAACAAGTCCTAGTATCTGAGTTTTCTCAAATCCACCTGACGGCCTCTAACATAAAATTATAACAACAACTGCTATCAAGATAGCAGCCGGAGTTGGTGCAACGCCGACAATTACCTAACTCGGAGCTCTTTGCGAAATGTTTAAAAACTCACAAAGCGATGTCAGCCCGACCCGAGAATCGAACCCGATACCAATGAAAAAATCATGTTATGGTAGCATAAAATACATAGTTGAAGTGACGCCAATCGGGTTTGGCTGTTCCAGACCACTGGGAGAACATTTGTCTGAAATTGATCCTGGATAATTGATTCAGTTGGTGTAATTGTCAAGGCCGTTTCGATTTGAACTAAAATAAATAGTTTCTCTTACATTTCTAGACAAAAATCGATATCTCAATAATTTGCGTAACAGACATATTTCAGCTGAGTACTGTAACACGAGCTGAACTCACGATTTAATTACACATAATTATCTCATCTCCATCTGTTGGTCTGTTAACATTACTGCGAAACAGGCTTTATAATTGGCAGTATTAATCACAGTACTGTCCTTATCTTTGTACTAACTGAATAATAACATCACGACCTGCAATTTTATGTTCAGACATTTATAACCTAGTTGCAGTCAGTTGTAAGACAATTGTAAAACGTTTAGTATTGTGTTAGTAAGCCTTATTAGGCTCGTGGCCAACTCATCAAGTAGTCAAGCAGTCTTTGTCGCGGTTCGTTACTGGACGGGTGGCCATTCAACGCAACTGATCAATTCTTCGTCGCAACAAACATTTTACCCGTGGACCTAGCACGAATCATCTTTGAAAAAGTACTTCTTACGTACTATTTATTTAAGTTGATAAGTTTAATCATATCTTTGGATGCTGCAAATTGTTACTTATGCATTTAATTTTTTTTTTCTTTGGTATGATGTTTGTATTTGTGTTTCGAAAATCACTTACAGTTACATTACTGCGTTCGTGTTAGGCCCCTGGGGCCTTACCATGACGTGCCAAAACAAGATTATTTTCGTTATGAAAAAGAGACGGAGCTATAGGACGTTAGTAGCTGTCGTTAGTGATTGCAAAAACACGTGGTGGTACAGCCCCTGATCCGTGAATCTAAACGCTTTTTACGCTTACTAGCCGCTGTTGTGATTACCTACTAAACTAATGAAGTAGATTAGCTACATTCACAAATAAGAAGCAAGTAAATCCCCCTACATACATACTACTGATATAAGCATTTGTAAGTGACCAACCGTTGACTTCCGAGAACTTTTTCGTCAGATCTCATGTTCGTATTCGTAGACATAACATAATGAAGGGGCTTTTGGACGTCAAATTTCTTTAGTAGTCGGGTGACAAGGTGACACCGCCTCGCATTCTGAACAGTCTTAATAATAAACCAGTGAGCTAATAATTAATTGAACAAGTTTTATGGCTATACTTAAAGAGTGCCTAAGGAAACTATTATTACGCCCACGCTGTTCGGAGGCTGTCCTAAGGTACGGCTTTAAACTGGAATAAATAGCCTTAATTTTTAACATTAATATTCTTGTTTGTAGTTGCTAGGATTATTAGAAAAAAAATACGATATGTCTAGTCTGAAGTCATCTAAAATGTCTGATTATGACGTGGCTTAAAAAGTCTTGATTTTAAGGTCTAAGGACTTCCATTTTTCTTTTGAAAGTCTTTAATTGATCGCAAGAATTTTATTAATATCATTCCATCAATTCTTCAGTTATCATCTATCTTGTTAATTATTTATTTTTATTTCGACCGAAAAGACCATCTTAATACACTTCTTCGATACTAAAAATTGGTCCTTCTAGTCTTAAGTCCTTTCCTGGAACGTTCCGGGTGTGGTCTGATCTATTAGCAGGCGGGTGATAAGTAGCTCTTGTTCTTTATTGAGAGCCTGACACGTGTGTGCGAAGGTAAAGGGTATAAGGTTCATGTAGACCACACTGTGTCATCGCAAAAACTTGTAGGTACTACATAGTGTTATGTGACTGAGTGTTCAATCTTGGTCTTAAAAACTTATTAATTTTAATAATGACGACTGATCAGAACTGATCATGAACTTTTGGCTTGACTTTTGAAAATGATTTGTTCTAAATAACTGACGGATAAGCCGCTGATCGTAGAGATCTGAAACTGGAGGGTGTGTTCTTTGTACGACGTAGGCATTCGATAAGAAAGGATCTTCTGAAATTCTATTCCTAAGGGGGTGAAAAAGGAGGCAAAGTTTGCATGACACTCTGTCATTTGATTTCGTATAACCCACGCGGGTGAAGCCACTAGCGGAAAGCTAGTGATATATAATAGATGGGACCCTAGCGACTGTTATAGGCTGACGCAAAAATCAATTTTAATCACGTCCCGAGGAACAAATCCACACACTCGAATACAAACTTAAATGAAAATCGTTTGTAGCATAACAATCTCATATTCGCATTTATCATCATCATCATCAGCCTATATATTGTCCCACTGGCCTGTGCACACTATATTGTGCACAGGCCTCTTCTCATGCAGAGAAGGCATGAGCATTGATCACCACGCTTGTTCAAGGCGGATTGGCGATTTCAGACTTGAAAGTCCAGGTTTTCTCACGCCGTTTTTCCTTCACCGTTAGTCAGTGACTTCTAAGATAAACTTAGAAAGTACATACGACTTTAGAAAAGTCATATTGGTACTTGCCAGGTTTCGAAGCCGCACTCTCGAACATGAGAGGCAGGTGCCGTAACCACTAGGCCACCACGACTTCTTACTTATAATACTACTTACGATAATAATCGTCACTCACATACGTCCCCTTTCAGCGTGTTTCCAGTAGTAAAAACAAAACAAACATCACCTAACTGCCTTAAGGATTTCCCACGCTAATGTCTATACAATGTGTGTATTGACACTGACACTTATGTGTCTCAGTGTCACGACACCATTGTCACTTCATCACGTACATCTCTAAGTATTTGTGATAACAAAAGTTACGGAAATTGTGACTATATTGTTTTATGCTTGCACACGACGGGGTAAACAGCTATTTTATATATTATTGCATTATTATAAAGAGGTGTTCGCGAATGGAGATAGTGTTTTGTTCGTACGGTGATCAATGCTCGCTTTTCTTTTGTTTTAGACTCATGATTTAGCTTTGTGCTGAAACAGTTTATACGTATGTAATTAGCTGTTTTTCTGGTCTCATCTGCATTGAATAAAAACTACTGTGTTGGCTAATTGACCCATATTACTAGTCAGTACATAAAATTTGATGATACGTTTGGCCTAGTGGCTGAGCAATTGGCTGCTGTGCTGCGTGTCGCGGGTTCGATTCCCGTAGGGGACAACTAAAATTGTTCCGTATCTAGGTGTTTGTGCATGTGTAATGTATGATTGTAAACGCACCCACGATACAGGAGCATTTCATAGTGTAGCGCAAAGTATTTTTTACGATAAAGTACTAAATCATAGCTCCTATTAAATTCTTATTGGACTCCATAATCTCAGCTCAGAATATACGCAAATACGAATTATTGGCTTAAGAGACATTAAATCATAACCTATTGGAATAGGTCGTTGAAGCTGAGGCATGTTTCCTATGAGTTATTACCGCTGGTTTAACCATTGTTAACTGTTCCAGTAACTGCAAGATAATGTTCAAGAAGTATTAACATTCCAGATATTACACAATAAATTTCACAAAAAATGTAAACAAAGTCGTAACATATTTTGTTCTAATTCTGCCACAGAAATTAACAAAATGGCGTGGCACATTTTTTATGTCAATTTCATGCTCTAAACATCATCATTGGCAATAGCAAAATGGCAATAGCCATTTTATTTATCCATGTTAGAAAATGAGAACAAAATAAGTTATAATTTTGTTAATATTTTTCGTAAAATTAATTGTTACAAACTACAGCTATGTTACTTGTCTGCCTTTGGATTTAAACGCATCCATACAGCGCTTATGTTTTTCGCCGAGAGCGACTTAAAATAATTTAAATTCAAACTAGCCTGAAAATAGTAGTTTGAATAAATTATTTTTAAATCCAAATCAGTTCAGCTAGTTTACCGTGAAAACGTAACAAATAAACAAACTCAGTTTTGCATTTTTGTAATATTAGTTAAGGTACAATTTTTTTATTATCCAGAATTTCTTCTAACAAAGTAGCAATACAAAAACAGGCATGAATCATTCACAGTTCTGCCCATTCCCACGGTACAATACCTCAATACTATTTACACTCCACCTGACCCAGAGGTCCTTAACCCCTCCTTATGTAATGTTAATACGTTGACAGGTAACATCTGTCTGTCCGTATGTCACTTTGTTCCCCACAGATTTGCATATAAATAAAGGGCAGTGGGAGTTTGCACGCTGAACAAATAGCCAAAGGTTTTGTTTGGCTTATTTTTCATCTGCATGTGTTATGTTTGAAATCACTGGCTGATTTTAAGGAGGCACGGAATATTATTGTACAGAAGTACCAATTATTTAAAAAAAAAATACGTTGCCTCACACCAGGAATTTCTCCTGTATCGTGGGTGCGCTTACAAACATATATTACACATGCACAAACACCCAGACCCGGAACAATTTTAGTTGTCCCGTGCGGGAATCGAACCCGCGAGACGCAGCACAGCAGCCAATTGCAGCATCTACGCCAAAGGTGCCGTCTCTTATATTTTCTTACTTCATGGCAAAATGTACCCCCATCTTCCCACCAAAATGTTCACTCCTTTCTCTGTATTGCCTTGTTCAGCCAATTTGTCCTAAATGCATTCAGGTCATCTCACCAGCGTTTTCTTGACCTATCTCGGACGTCACCTACCGCTTACCCCGTCGTCCCTATGCATTACTTATTATTAAATAATTAGTGTTATCTTAAGCATAACAAAAAAAAAAAAACAAATCAGGAAGAACAATGGGAAATACCTACAACGTGTCTGTCGACATGAAACCTCATTTCAGTGGCTGATCAAGACAAATGTCTACGGTGAAGGTAAATAATGCTGCTTTGTGTGCTTTCATTTTGTCTCCTCTCCATCATCAACATCATGTTTTATGGAAGACGTAAACTCCTGAATGTATGTGTGGACATACTTGTCGTTCAGAAAATGCGATCTTTTACAAAAGATCACACTGAAGACTTGTTCATTATAGGACCAGTAATTAACGCTATCCATTAGATAATTTTATAACTATTAGATTAGTATGAGCCCTAATAGCGTGAAAAATTTGCTTTGCTCTAAACACTGCAAAGGGCATGGTGAAATACGAAGTAAGTATATATAAGAAGATAGCTTTCCGCCCGCAGCTTCGCCCTCGTTTTCATTTTTTTACACCTTGGGTTACACATTATACAAGTTTTAGTAGGGATCCCCAATTATTTCTGGAAATAAATATAGCCTATGACACGTCGTAAAGATGTAACTTTCTAACGGTGAAAGAATTTTTAAAATCGGTCCAGTAGTCTTTGAGTTAAAACCCTACTAACCAACAAACAAATCTTTCCTCTTTATAATATTAGTATAGAATAGTGTTCTAAGTATATCTTAGACGTCACTGAATAACGGTGAAGGAAAACATTGTGAGGAAACCATGCCTTCTCTGTATGAGAAGAGGCCGGTGCCCAGCAGTGGGACAATATATAGGCTGATGAACAGTGTTCTTAAACCATTATCTCAAAGCCATACTGTCTTTGTTTGACAAACCTTATGACAGCTTTAGCCATTATTATCCCGACTTGACCTTCTGGTATTTATTCAAATGATAATCGTAACAATATATATTGTGTCAACTGGTTATTGTACCGCGGAAGTAAATGTCAATTGATGGATGGGTTGCCATGCCTCTGCTTAATAGAAACGTTAACGATTTGAAGTACTGTCTTCAGATGACAATGGATGACAGCTGATGTATGTGCATGTTTGTGAAACAATGGAATGGCTGTTTCAAAGGTTTCCTCCCGATGTTATTGAAACAGGTGCGAAATTGTTTTTCATTTGTTTTGCAGTTGCATGCAACTCTTTTGCTTTGAAACCGCATGTTACTCGTATTTATACAAGAAACTTATATTTATGAAGGGGTATTACTTTTTATTTTGCTTGTTTCTATGTAGGGGGTAAAATGTTTTTTTTCATATTTTTTCTTTCAGTAATTAAAGCTACGATATTCTTGAATGTTAAATATTCATACAAAACTCGTGGGTGCATTTTTAAGATTGTGTCTATGTTATAAGTTATAGCGTAGATATAGTATAGTTATGTTATCCAAGTTCACCGACAAGATAACAGTCCGATCAACTCAAAACAGCTGTTTACCATACATTCAAACTTTTGTCTTACGAGGGATACTCATTTGGGTTTTTTATTCCTAAAACGGTCGATTACCAATCCCGGGTTGAACAAGAAGTGGAAAACACGAAAATTCCCGCTTCGTGGTTAAAAAACGATTTCATTTAACAGGCCAATTAGGTAACCATCTAACGGTGAATTTGGCCCTAAATACTCGCTATAAACTCAGTTTAAGCCATTGCTGGTCCTTCAGCGAAATCTAGCTTTTACATAACTTTTGATATTCCTGATCCTCCTTCTTTGATCCTTTTGAAATTTTGATGCTTTCATTCAAAAAGATTTTAATTATTAAAAGTATTATTAAGTTATAGAAACGTCGTGAATTTTTGTGTAAAATAAAAAATCTTGTGCTGATGTTTACTGGGCCCATCATTATCGTTAGCCTGTTTTATACTGGCCCACTGTTGGACATACGCTTCCCTAACATGTGGCCTATCGTCCGGGGCACCCTTATTACATACCTACATGTATATCAATGTGTCGTAACCATTTATGTAACGCATTGCACCTCCACGAGTAGAGTGCACGACACGAGGAACACCGGGATTGGTTCACAACTAGTGGAAACTGGAAAACTCTACTGTGATCAGTCGCCCATCCACTAGGATTGTTTAGTGACACAGGTGAATATTACTTTTCTTTAAAAAAGAACATTTTGTTTCTTTATTGGTGAATATAATAATAAATAGGTCGCTATTTTTTTAATTGTTACTAAAAATTAAGACATAAAAATTGTTTAGTCATTGTAAGCGTCTATAGATGAAACCTTAACTCACATAAATAATTCTGTATAATACATTTAGGCCAGTTATGACCTAAATTTTATATGAATATGACAGTCAAAATATATATATTCTCGTCAAGTTACAAAATTAATATAATAATAACAGTATCTTTTAAAAACGGCCCATAGTAATAAGGCCCGAGTTCACCGAAAGGTAACGGTCCGATCAACTGAAAACAGCTGTTTAGCATAAATTCAAACTTCAACCATACGATGGATAACCTATCATTTGGGTTTTTTAATCCTTAAACGGTCGATTACCAAGCCAGGGTTGAACAAGAAGTTGACAACACGAAAATTCCCGCTTCGTGGTTAAAAAACGTTTTTCGTTTAATGGGCCGATTATATAGCCATCTGTCGGTGAATTTGGCTCTAAAAGTAGAAGAGCAAAGTACATAGCAAATAGATAACACAATCTGCAATTACGATCATTGTTGAAAGCACGAATTTGTATAAGCAATTAATTGGACTGCTAAAATATTGCGACAGATATAGAAATAACAGAGTACGAAACAGTTAGATCATCATTACGACACGTAATCTAATTAATTATTAAAAATAGATTACGAACAGCAAATTCTTTTAACAAATTAATCGATTACCCGTTATCTGCAAGTAATTATTCCTAGAAAACTGTTTATTTGTGCAGGCACACCAACATTTTATATGAGTTGTAGTTAAATCTGCGTTCCTGTACTTAGTCGTTATTGACAAAGAAATTGTAATACACTCGCATACAACTAAACTAACAAAAACAGTGCGAAAAATAATGTTCTAACTTTAATATTTAGATTAAAAAAAAATATTAAATTAATATACAAATAGATAAAAAAGATAAAGTATTTTAATAATATTTTGATTCTTATACTGGCAACATTGCTACTCTTACTATTACATTTTGTAAGAAAAAATATGGTAAAGATTAATACTTTAAATTGTAGCTTTGCCATTCTATTATAGAACTATCTCAAATTATGGCTCAAACTACACATGTACACCCAACATTTATATTTGAACAATGAGGTGCACCAAATCAATCTTTGGGCATATGTTAAAAAGTATTACGATAATATCGTCATCTAATAACTTAGAAATCAGACCGGTTGTCTAACTAAACCTAATTAACAGCCATCAATTAATGCATCTCAAATTAATGAACACATTATACATTTTAGGTATATGTATAATTATTAAACAATTCAACTACCTAATGGGTGTGGTAACATTACTCAATTCTTGCTAGAAATATTTTTATTTTATCACAATCTGAACTAAGTACCTAATTGTACTAAAAACAAAGAAATGATGATTCAGAAGTTTTAAATACATTCTTTCATTACGTCACCTGATAGTGTAATTACCTATTGTAATAAGTAAGAACAGTTCGTTATTATATGTTATCAAGTGCCTATTAGTCGATATATTCAAAGGTGATGCAACTTAAAGAAACTATGGTATAACCACGTGTTTCAGATTGATTGTCTGGAATGTGGTTAAAATTTCAGTCGGCAAAGTGGATATTAAATAAATATCTTTACTTTTTTTTTTTCGATTTAAAGAAATACATGTAAATATTATAATTATAATATAAATTATAAGAAAATGCTGTTAAAAATGCCTACTGTTTTTGTGTAAAAAGAATACTGTTTTTTTTCTAAGAACATTTTTTTTCTTCAAAATAAACATTCCAGGTCATTAAATAATAAATCAATCTAGAAATCATAACAATTGTAAAATTCTTTCTCCAACTGAATTAATATCGAAATATTACTAAACCATCTTTGGATGGGTGACTATAACCTCTGCGAAGGTTAAAGAAATTGCTCAGTCAGTGCACCCAGTGTTGTTTTTACACGAGGAAAATCACTGCAAATCGTAAGTCCGTACCGGATAAAACCTCAATTTATAACCGTCAACTACATACTCGTACATATACTAAATAATTTGTAAGTTTGTTTGTAAAGGGTAATTTCTGAAACGACTGAACCGATTTCAGAAATCATTTCACTGATAGATAGCTGATTTGCCTCAGAGTACTAACTAATATTATTAATGTGAATGCAAGTTTGTTTGTTAAGTTTTCACGGTAAAACGGCTGAACCAATTTAGATTACATTTGGTATGTAGATAGATGGAACCCTGAGTACGAATAGAAGCTACTTTAACAGTATGTAGCTTTTAATATTTATCCCATCATGTCTCTTAACTGTTCTCACCATTTAAACCTTCCCTATACTACGACAACCATTTCAAAACCAAAATCTGCTAATTCGGCCCAGCCGTTCTCGAGTTTTAGCGAGACTAACTAACAGATATCAATTCATATATATGTATATTTATAAATATAGATAAATTAAATTATTCATCTTCACCAGTAAAACTCTTTGTAATAAGCTTATTTCCACTGATGAAACCCACAGCGCGTTTGTTATGTGGTTCTAGATTATTCAGTTGCATTATAATATTCTCATCGTGCAAAATCTCTTTACGCAACTGCCAAAGAAGTAATGTTTCGTTTTCTCCATTCAAGAGTTTCTCTAGGGTCGCAACCAAAAAAGAAAACCCATACAAAGTCAAACCATAAGACTTTATCTGTCTATCTGTGCGTCTGTAAAAGCAGCTTATTTCAGACAACTAGTAATATTATCGAGTTCAACATTTATTCGTTTCTTTTTATTCGATATAGGTTTGCTTTTGATTCTAGTCTTGGTCAGAGGTGACAGAGACAAAGTCGACGATGGAGCGAGCTTACCCAGAAGTCTGTTCACTCTAACTCTGAAGAGATTAGGGTTAAATGCGTTCTGGAACACAGACGCAGGTAGAGAGTTCCACTCCTTAAGGTTACGTTGCCTAAGACTTCTGTGTTGTTACAAACTGTGGGTGCTGCAAAAGATAATCAGGGGATTATGTCATGCGGGTAGGTGGCTGCATCTATCTTGTCGCTGATAACATCATAAGAGAATCTAGTTTGCTTAATGACTACGGAAACTAAGTGACTTGCGTATCGCGATTTGCAGAATCAGAAAATATTAGATGACTATAAAATAGTGCCATCAAACGCTTCGATGGCTGTACCTTTCTCTATTTTCATTATTAGCCTTTTTAATACTAATCTATTATTGGCCATAGTTCTCGCCTAAGATATGCCATGTCACCCGGTGTTTAGCTAGACTTGTTCAAATTCTGCAGCTTTTCGCTGATCAACTCTACCCGGCCTCCAGCTAGGGCGTCCTACTCAGTCAAGTCTAAAAATGAACCAACACGTAAAGATATGTTAGCATAGCATGGTAAGACAATGCCCGCACTGAGATCCAAACTGCAATAGGAACAATATATATCATCATTTATTTAAAAGAAAGTATTTACATTATTTACCTTACGAAAAATAAAAAAAAAAGTAAATATATTCTAATATAAATCTAACTAAAATATTGCGTCAAAAAATTCTTCCTCATCGCCGTCAACTGGAAGTGTACCCAAGAGGCTGGCGGCATTGCCACGTTGGATGGCAATGCTTAGCCTTTGGCCAAAGTAAAAGCCAGCCTTTGGGTCACGGGAAGTGTCAACAAGCCGCTTCGCTAATTCTTTAAAAAGAAGGTGGGCACTCGGACCCCACGACCCTAGAGTTTCAACCCCAAACGGCTCAAAAATATAGTTACCAATAAGGTTACTATACTTTCGCCGCTTGAGGTTCTCCGCAGCCGCAGCAGCGGAGCCAACGCAGCACGCAGAGCTAGCAAGGTGGGATGGCGCAAGAGTATCGACACAGGTTGCGTCCCACACTAAAGGCCTACCCATCTTCCATGGAAATAATGACATACCGTCTGGTCTCTTGCCATCGTCACGTGCCAAGCCATTTGGTTCTAATACAGCTGGAACGCCGACGGCAACAAGAGCACGACGGATGATGTCATTTATATTTGCGTGCCGCGCGATACGGCCCGCGCTTCGGCTGCATGACAGGCCGTGGTGACCGAGGCTGTTGACAGCTTCGCCACAGTGGCAGCGATGAGGAGAGCAGCATGGCGCGCCCAGACGCAGGCAAACAGCAAGGCGGAAAGTAGTGTCATCAAACATGGTGCCTATGTTTGATGACGGAAGTGCTTGAAGCCAAAGACCCGATTCCCATGCACCCACAGCCAGCAGGCGTGCTCGCTCGGCAGAAGTAATTGATGAATCGATTAAATTCTTTTGAATTACTCTGCAGAGCGGCTCATCCCACTGTCTTTGGGAGGATGGGTTGGCGGGTAGATCAGAGTTCGGGCAGGTGATTTTCCAGGTATCTATAGCCTCAGTCAAACACGGTAGTCAAACTGCAATAGCCTAATAACCTTGAAAAGACTCGGTCAAGCTCACAAGTATATAGTAGATAGACCAGTATGTTTACAACCAAAAGACGTAAGAAGACGACTGTCACGGCCCGCGAAAAACGACACGACTTGCCATAACCCTTTACTAACAAAATAATTCTGCACATACATTAATTCTAGTTTCTGATGATATCTATAAAATTTACGGCCCAACCACAGTGCAAAGGCGAACTAGTGAATAAACGGACATAATGTAACTGATACTCAGATCTAACTCGAGATTATTTTAATGAAGGTTTTGTTGGATTTAATCAAATCAAATGACGGCAATCTGTCGTTATTTCTTGATTACGTAAACGATAGTATCTTGAGATGATTGACTAACTGGTTTGAGGTTAGGAGGATGTGTATCTCTGCTCTTTGCAATTGGTTCTCCATAAATATTGTAAAATACAAAATTCTGATTATTTACTTCAACTAGACCTTTACATGCACTTTTGATTGTCATAGGATGATAAATCTGTCAGTTAGTCATAATGGAATAGTTCGAGCTATTTGCCCTTTCCAAAGCGTACATTTCTAAGGAGAAGAACGGACTATAAACCCAATGGTTACTCTTTTTAAATAATTTATCTCTCTAGTTCTGTTCGAATTGTCACACCCTTGACTAAACCTCACCCATGTTCCTTCCTTTGCCCTTTGCATGGCAACTCTTTCCAATCCAATCCCGAAGACCACAAAGCTTTAAGCAAGATCTAAATTAACAAGTGCATAAGAAAATATCTCAAGCTCTCACATTTTACCTCACAAATTACAAAATCAAAGCACTAGCTTCCAAACCTAAACTAAACAGCGTGAATTTATATAACAGTATTTTTGAATAACAACCTCGTACGTCTAGTTAGACTGACAGACTGGATAGCTTGTTAGAACCCCGACGCAAATTATAGCGAGGGCATGGGGTAATAAGCCGGGAGTAAACGCAATCTACAGATTTGAATATAGAAATTAACACATGTTAATGGCCGGTACTTGGTTTTGCATGAAGCGTGTTGAACCTGCTTAATCTCTTTGTAAGTTGTTAAGCAAGTAGTGTTGTGTAAAAATAGACTATTTTTTGGGAATGGTAAATTATCCACTGTGGGTAGAGTGGGAGGAAATGTCAGACTCCTAATGACTAAAATATATCCCAGCTCCTTCCTTCGCCCTTTGAATATCGGAGTCTCGGTAACTCTTTCGAAAAATTAAGCAATCTTGGGGAGATATTAAAGATCTTATGGTGCGGTTATTGCAAATTTTCAAATTCCGATATTGTCTTTAAATCATCAATACGCTATTGTGAAGTATATATCCAGGAACTGGAACCAGAGGTCTCATCAACCTCCTAATTAGCAAAATGGCTACCTTGATTTAACTTTTGTGTTTTTGTGTATATGTATAATCATTGTTCGCTGTATCCGTTTTAAGAAATTACTACTAAAAACATTTGCATGATGCATTGTTATACCAATGTCAGATACACAATCTATCAGATAACAGTCGTATTAAACACAAGCCCGTGATAGGTACTCCAGGATCTAACACAGAAAAGTCCAAGATACTGTGCGTATATCAGAAGGTCGTTTCAAAATGAACACTCAGACTCTTGGTTAATGAAACTTGTTCCCAATAGGATAAGGTTCATTTTTGTTTTTATTTTGAAATGACTTTTAAATACTTTATTTTGAAACAAATAAAAACCAATATCAGCCTCTTAAAACTTTCTAAAATAGGTCACGTTAATAAAGGTGTACTAGCACAGCGACAATTTCATACAAAATCTTCATGCGTTGCGACACCACCGCTCGAGATGGCAGCCAGCCATTAACTTAGCTAATTACCACATTAAAGCAGTTTAGTGGTCATAATTGAGCTATTATCACACCCAAAGTGTTTGGATATCGTTAAAGCAGCATTATTAGTTTGATTTTAATCAAAGGATGAGTGGGGTTTTAACGGTAGATACTAAAGCGATAGAAGTACATACTAAAAATTACGGGAAAAAACTTTTTTATGGGTATCTTAAAGGAAATATTGTAAGCAATGGTATTCAATTAAATAATTTAATAGACTGTCTATTAGTGTTTTTTACAGAAAGCTTTTCACTACTGTAATTGTTCATTTGATTTATTGTCACTTCGTTATTTTTTGATAATGATAGATAGTTTAATGATAACTGGTTCTCGCGGTTTTATCTGCGTCCTGAGAGAACTGCTAGCTAGGATCCCATCTATATACAAACCAAATTTCATCCAAATCGGCCACTTTTCCATGCGTAACAAACAGACTAACTGACTTTTGCATTTAGGTATAATATTAATGCTGCGGGACTTTCGAAAGAGATACCGTGTCCCCGGACTAGAAAGGGCTGAGGAAGGAACATGGATGGGTATTAGTCAGTAAGAGTCTGATACTCCCTCTCGCCCTACTTACGGGGGTCATTTCATGATTTCTAATCCGAAAAAAAAAATATTGGCATAAATAGCACCTATAACATCAATTATTATGTACTTACATAAATAACTACAATATACTGCTAAACCCGTTAGATCTTCTTAAACTATTAAATAGTTTTCTAAATCCCACCAGAACAAACATTTTGATAAGAACCATTAGATTGAAACATCTAACTCCATTTTGATTACATCATTTTTATGACGTAGCTGAGATCCTTTAAAATATTACCAATACTTAACACACGTCGGTAGAACATGAAAAACCCGTTAATATCGCTATAAACCCATGATGACCATAAATAAGCGCCGTAATTATGGGAATCGATAAAACAATCGATTGCATTCGATCCGATCGTCGGGACGATTTGGGATCGTAAATCGATGGTTACAAATAGGTTCCTTTATTGCTTAATTATCCTTTTAAGGATTTAATTATGTTTTCATAGTGATTGGAATGTAGGGATGTGTGTCAGCTGGTTTTAGAAATATAGGAGTACTGTGTGTTTCAAAATGGAAAATAAATTATTGAAATATTTTGCTACTTAGAAATTATTTGGTTAGTAAATGAAAATGTTTGTATTATTTTTCGAAGGTTTCTTTAATTAGGAGCAGTTTTTTATCGGATTTTAGAATCATCATCATCAGCTTTACAATTGTCCCACTGCTAGGCACAGGCCTCTACTAATACTACTCCAGGTTTCCTCACGATGTTTTTCTTTCACCGTTGGTCAGTCTGAAATATGACAGAAAGTACATATGACTTCAGAAAAGTCACGATCGTACTTGCCAGGTTTCGAACCCGCACACTCGTACACGAAATACTGGTGCCTTTTACAAGGCTACCACCTAGAATATAGGGATCGTATAAAGAATAATAGTGTAAATCAGACAAAATTCATATTGTAGACCATAATATTATGATATATTGTATAATTCTCCATCAACATTTTCATTTATAAGCACCTAGTCTTAACACTGTCAAGCTCTTTGACAGTCCATGGAGGCGATAATTAAAACACCATTGCCCATAAAAAACGCGCTTGTACTAATAAAATATCTTTCATTCATCCCAAGTGTCATGGGGCCTCAATCCATCTACCAAATGTATAGCACCCTAATAACAATTTTAACACGAACCCCTTGGAACTATGAGAACTTGAGTAATTATAGCTCTACGGTCAAGTGTGAAACGCGATAATAAGGGAAGCGACCATTTTTATTGATCTACACAATATTTAATTTGATTATGACCTAGTCGATAGATCGCGGTATTCGAGTGAATGTGGATGCAGAGGGTTCGAAATTTGAAATGATTCCTCGTTTTGACGTGGAAATAGTACCAAAAGAAGTGACTAACCAATACTGCTAACGATATCTACTACGATATTACTCACAAAATATCAGCAAAGTCGTCATGTATCTGTCATACAAAGAAAAAACACTATATTTTATATTATTTAGGATTTAAAAGTGTCATTTTCAGAATTCCGTGAAATTCTATATAAAGAAAGTATCATTCTAAAATGCTTAATACAATCTACCCGGTGTTATTATATACGAATTCAAAGGGCGCTTCTAGTAGGTATTGATATAGCGACAATCTGTTAAGTTTCAAATCATCAAGCATTGCTTCGTAGAGTGGCTCTTGAATAACTTAAGCAATGTTTTTGCTTCCCACGTCTGTCGAATGCATTATTGTAAATATTATGACTACTGGTGCGTCGCATGGCTCTTTCTGTTCCATGTTATGAATTTTATTTCCTTGTTCGTATTAATACAATCGGTTTTGTATTCTTTGCATTGAACGATTCCTACATGTCGTCCATTAATTTCATGTATACGTGCAGATTTAGTCTACTAAATCAGTAATATTATTTCTACTAATAATCAATAGAATATATTAATCTGGTGCTACTTGAAGATATTCTGGGATGATGAATATTTACACGATACAAAAATAAGACAAAAGTTAGGCATCAAAATATTTATCCGCATCGCTGACATCGGGAATCGTGCCCAAAAGGCTTGGATGGTAAATACTTAAGTATCTTCTTTTCACAGCTTAATTCTATATTCAAACATGTAAACTGATACAAAGTGTAAATTGAAGATAGATACATTTATTAAATTGATACAATCATAAAAATATTTCATAAAAATAAATAATCATAGTTTATAGCAAACCTATCAACGCATTTACTGAGAACAGAACCTAATTCACTCTCAACACCGTAATAACATTAGTTGAATTTCAAATATGGGATGACAAGCTATTAAAACACTTTGTCACTTCTATGATTTCTAGACTAACATGGAAGCGAAGGAAACTAATTTACCACATAATTGCAAAAGCTAACCAGAACACTTCATGATTAATCCTAGCTCTAATAACTAGTTGCGAGCGCCTTGCGTAACGTGGCGCCTATAAGTGTTTTCTTATTAGTATAATAAATTGATGCTATGATTGGCAACCATTTATTATTTTAAATAAATTCAACGTAAATATCATGTGAACTATACGCCAGTTTGTTTGTATTTAATGTATTTTTCTTAGTAACTTTCTCATCTCCTCGTTCATTTCCTGGATGCAGGACTTTCAGCGAAATCATGAGATTTACTGCTTAAGGAAATACAACTGCAATTATAATTAATTGGGATATCGTAGCTTATACGTACCATTTGGTATATTGGTAATAACTTTTCAGTAAAATCTTGAACCGAGTATCATATCTATGCTTGCTAGGTAGATATAGAATTATTCAATCTCTTGGATGCATTAAATTTTAAATTAATATCTTAGTATCAAATACAACACAAGACACAATTAATTCATGACACCAAGAAGAATGAAATTTATTCAAATCAAGGTTAAAATTATCACGTTTGTTCCTTATTGATCATTGAACAAAATATTAATTTTGGCAGCTGATATATCAAATTAAATAACAGAATTAATATGTTGGAAACACACCACATTTACTGGTTAGAATTTTAAACAAGTAAAGTCTGTTCAAGCCTAGTGTAAATACTTGTCGACGTCAATGTTGATATGTCGTTCGGCGCTAACGAAGTTTTTGTACGTGCCTATTAGTATGAGCGTGAAGAATGCTAATCCAATGGGCTGGCGTAAGACAAACTGGCAGGCTGTCAGCACACCGCCCTACATTGCGATTAGTAACAAGTATATTACATTTTAAGTGCCGTCTTCGGAAATGAGGTCATTCCAGATATTCCCGTGGGAGTCGTATTAGGCATTTTGGGTATTGGGGTTATTGAAAAGCAGGATCTTGTTTGTCATTGACAACTGATAGGTAGCTTGACTGACTAAGCGTGATTGAGCGAATTGAGGTTTCCTTTGATATAGATTTAGTTTTGCTATGATGATTGGTATGATCAATTAAGTGTATCTTCTTAATGACAATGCTCAAAAATATTCAGTAGTCTCTCAGATTACCAATTTTTATATCCAATAGAGATGTCTATTCAATCTGTTTGACTATAGTTTCACCTGCATTTTCAATTTTAGTCAGTCCAATGAAAAAAACTATTGCTTTATTTAATCTCACAATCCTAACATGTGTACCGTTCTTAGCAATCAGTGTACCAGACTACTGTGCACTCACCAGCCCTTTACTTTAGTCCTTCACATTCACACGAAACAAAACGCAACATATTAATCCTAACAATTCGCTTATCAATCACACTCATTATACGATACCTAATTCGATAGCGCTCGGAATTTAGAAACTAATTGATTAAATTAACATCAAAGGTTTAATTAATGGTGGATTTATATGCTCGTTGGCTACAATTTCCATGTCAGTATGGTAATATGGGGATTCTAGTGATGTTTTCAGATGTCATATTTTAGACTCGGTGTGAAGGGTTACGTAATTACTGAGTTAACCCGTAGATAAATCACATCCCAGATTGAGCTTTCTACAGATTTCCTTCCTATTTTAACTCATAAAGAAATATGTTATGTCGATGCCAATTACATAAATAAGTATCTTAGCTGATCATTTCTAATTACGTTCCTTCAATTTTCAGTTTTACGATTGTTATTCCAGTGCAAAAACTACTTAGTTAATTGACCATTTGAAGAGCTAGAATTGAAATGAGAAATTATCCAAGAAGAGCTAAATTAATTTAATGTTCAAAGACTTTATTACGTTCTACATCAAAAATCGTAGTAATTTTTTCCATAAGTCGTTTAATTTATAACGCGCCATATAAAACGATGCGGGAAAGAAGCTTAAAAACCATAAGCCACCCATGACGAATCCCAAGCTCTAAGTCATAAAAGTTGACCCACAACAATGCATTATTTACCATTATATATCGGCAGGGCGACACACAGGCTAATCACAAATATAAACATCACGCTAACGTAGGTGTAAAAGCGGATAGCAGCAACAACTTTGTTTGGATACAACACTAAAGCTACCAAAAACTTGACAATGAAATTGTATGGGCCAATATTGACCCTTGCGGTACGCCTGCGTTCCCACGATGTCCTGACAAAATTTCTCATGAAATAAACTTCTTTAATGTTGAATGTAACACTAGAGGGCGCCTGCTCCTCAATATGAAGGGTAAACAAATTGCAGAACAAATATTTAATCTGATTATTCGGATACTCGGCTGCCTGTGGGTTACAAAGGCGGCTTTTAGATCACAAAAGACGTGGTAATTGAATTGGATTTTTGTGTAATCGCTGACCACTTTTGATCCTTGTTTAACATCTTTACTGGTCCGTGTTGGGAGGTGGAGTCGCTTTTTGGTTATGGATTTACTTCTGGTTTATGAGTCTAGTCATCAAATTTATTTCTCTTGCCATAATTCGGAGTGTTTGCACTTTCTACTTCATAAAACGAAATTTTAACTAGAACTTTCTTGGGTCATTGTTCTCTTAATATGTATATATTTTACCCACCAGCCTATTTAGGAAATCTAGTTTAAATAACAGCAGGGCGCTTGATACTACTACAGCTACACACTAGTTGCTAGACTCACTTGGATATATCAGTTAAGTAAGGGATGTACTTCTTGGCACTTAATAGAAGTTATATGTAAAGACTAGGAAAACAAGGATAGGGAAACTAAAACTGAAAATGAAGTTTGTACAAATAGTGGTAAGGTAATAATTCAATGTGCGAAGCAGTTAACATACAAAAAAATATATTCACTAGGTAGGATAGATATTCATAGAAACTGCAACTGCCTCCATTGCGTTCTACCAGCTACTGATCTTGTCTCATGATGTCCTAGTAGTAAGGTACTTATATAAAAAAAATATTCTTTTTGACTTCGTATGTTGATAAACGTTGTTAATATTATAAAGCCAATGCATCATACTCAAACGCCCCATAGAGAACAAATGTATATTTGTATAAGATTAAATCCATCGTTTGTAGTTACTTTATCCATATGATTTATGAATGCCATGCACTTGACGTTTGCATTTAAGTATAATTATCACAAATCATAATGTTTGAATTGCATTTACTGTACAAGTTTGTATGGCTCAGGAGTGATATTTTGTTTAATGGACTTGAAAAGACCTATCTACACCATACAGAAAGCTCAAATCAATTTTGGATCGAAAAATTGCTGTCTTCAAAGTTCAAATTCCTTTAAAACTCTTCCTGTATATAATGTAAACGATGATTAACTTTTTGAACATTATGTGCTTTATGATTCTAGTGTTAAAGTTGTTATTGCAGTGACTAGAAAAGTAAAGGTGGTACAACATTGCAAGAGCTCCTGCTGCGTTGTTTGTTACAGTTGTCAGTGAAGTAATTTAAATTTATCAGTTATGGTTACGTGAAGGTTCCCATTTTGATTCCGACGAATTTGCCAAATAGGTTTTCATGGTGGTACAGTATCGCACGGCGGATTAACGGCCACAACAGTAATTAACTATCTACTAAATATATTGTAAGAGAGGAGCTCGTGGCTAAGTAACAGCCGCACGGTTCGATCGATCAAAGGTTAAGCTGCGCTTGGCGCGGTCGGTCCGTGGGTGGGTGACCATCTATGTCATAGCGAGACTCCTCCGTGCCTCGGAAAGCACGTTAAGCTGTTGGTCCCGGTTGTCATTTGTACATCTTTGACAGTCGTTACGGGTAGTCAGAAGCCAGAAAGTCTGACAACCAGTCTTACCAAGGGGTATCGTGTTACCCGGTAACTGGGTTGTGGAGGTCAGATAGGCAGTCGCTCCATGTAAAACACTGGTACTCAGCTGCATCCGGTCTAGACTGGAAGCCGACCCCAAGATAGTTGGGAAAAGGCTAGGCAGATGATAAATATATTGTAAGGATAATGATGAATGTACCTTAAATGATATGTAATAAGCCAGTAGAAATGACATGCCACCCAACTAGGCAAATAGTAGTCCTGAAGAGGTTTTCCCTACGTCGGTAAAATGTTACTAGTATTTTGTATGATCTAGCCTGAAGCCTGGCACCTCATGATGATAATAGCAAAACCCTATCAAATGAGCTTGAGTCTATAGACATAACTGATAATATGAATAGGTTCACATTTCAGAAATGGGACAGACATGTTTAAATTGCCAAATTCTCGTCCATTAATATTCCTGTTTTAAATCCAGGTGATATAAATACGATGAAAACAGAATAAGTAGGTCAGTATGGTACAATTAATTCGAAAGATAGTTTCGGAAATTATCTAACTACCAAATTAAATGACATATATTCCCATTATAATAACTTGTGCAAATTCTTCAGTGAGTGCCACGTGTATTGCGGAAACATAATCCAGCGTCAGACCCGTCAGTATTTACAAGACTTGGCAACGAGTTTGTAAACTCACTTATGAAGTGTCAAAACCCAATTTCAATTTCGTATGCTGTGCTAGGAATATGCGCAATAATGTATGAAGATGATTTGATTACGTTGTACGATCTTAATGAATTTCTTTCAGATGTAATCTTATTTGCTAATGATTTCCTAGAATAAAGGATTTTCTGAGAATCTCCTTAATTGGCATTAGTCTATAGTAACGTTTGTTTCTAAAATGAAGATTTTATACATACACAATTAATATTATATTTCTACGTTGTATATTCCATGCCTTCTAATCTTGTAGTCTAGTCTAGATGATTTAGAGTCGAGTAAGTTACACCATTTACAACTTAGTCGTGGCTGACCGATTTTTATGATCTTTGATTTGAGGAATTGTTGGATTCGTCTTTTTTATCCAAACACGGCAGAAAAATCACGAAAAAAGTACTAAATTTGCCGGGTCAGCTAGATCTAACGTTGTTGCTTTGGGCTTATTTTTTTGAATATACATATTGGTTATATTCATCCTTTTCTTTTTAAGTTATTGATTTTTATCAATCTATTCCTCTATCTTTTTATATCGTGTCATACCACTTTCATTAGTTCTACTTTTATGGAACTTGTATCTAAAATTATACTAGCTAAAACCTTGTTACGTTGTTGACTAAATAATTACCAACAAAATTCTGTACCCGCATTAAATAACACACGTAGTATTACATATTTCATCTCGTTTACAGGTGGGCCATTTGGCGTCCTTAACCAAGGAAGCTTGTTAGGTGTCAAACGATTATATCTGGGACTCGAGTCACGATTTCGGATTATAATAAACAGAATATCCATCTAAGGAGTTAGAACTAGTGTTGATTTCGCTTTTAGCTTTATAAGACGAATATACGGCTGTCAGAGTAACGGGGCAAGAAGGATTTAATGATGCAATCCAGAATTATGATTCTCGATAGCCGTAATATATGACTCGATTAAAAATTCCATGTAACAGTACTAAAAGACCTTTAATGTCTGTCTAATTTGGAATTAATAACTAATAGTTGAAGAACTATATTGATATTCTCTTTAAGCATATTAAACGCTTTATAACTTCCTCATTCCTTTTATTTTCCAATACCTATCATTGCAGTCATTGGTCCTTATTGACCAATAAATTACTGCACAAAGAATGTGAAATGATGACGATATACATCATTAACATCCTATTAAAACCTATTGTTACAAATAACAAATATTTCTTCTTGTTTCAGATACATCACAAACGCTTGACCTCTTACGAAGAACAAAATTACAAAGGTACCTATCATTAACTACTTGTTAGAATCATTATTACCAATCATTGTTTTGGCATTGAATGCAGAAAATAAAAATATTGCAAATGTCAAATCGATCAACATAAATCTCTATGAAATTTCAATAAAAAGTAATGATAACGGTCGGAAGAATTGTTTTTATGAAACTATGAATGACTTGTTTACTGTTGCCAATTTAGACGTAGATCGATGAAATGGCTATGAAACGGGGAGTGCGAAGTCATGATTTGTAAGTCCCTCATCAATATTGATCTGATAGACAAATTAGCAACTTAATTAATAATGGTATTCCCCCACTTTTTGAGAGATTGTGGTAAAAGTTATTTTTAATAATTTCCATCTCTGACGTTTTTATATTTCAAAATTCCTGTGAAACTCGAAACTCAATCCGATCAAAGTCAATTATGACTTTGGAATTCTCAACATCCATTACAATAATAACAGTGCCATGACTGAACCTGTTAACAGTCGATGACAAACGACGTTAACGTCGTTGTTAATTTGTCTCTGCTTCTTTTTTCTTTTCTTTAGATCGAGCACTTTCATTGAGACAGACGGCCGCTTTCTTCACATCTCAATTTAGATTTTTAAACGGCTTTACTTATTGTGACGATTCACTTTGAAGCTTTTAAGTGATTATTATTAATGTCTCGTGATAGGTTTTTGGCTTTCGTTTTTGTTTTTTTTTTGTTATCTTTAGAACTTGCGCCGAAAGGTATATATACTTGTAGATTATGACTTGGATTAATATATAGGCAAGCAAATTTTTCTTCTCAAAAATCTTTATTTTGAGACCTTGTCTTGAGTGCCAGCAGCTTAGGATTTCTTTAATAACTTTAATAAACCAGTATTTCTAGTGAAATAATACAGTATATTGAACTCATAGAAGCAATATCTGCGATATGAATGATGTAGTTTAAGAAACCCATAGCTATTAATTCAACAAACCTGATCTAACAGATAACCTAACCCATATATGGGGCCGAATCAACTGAATGTCAGTACAAATTGCGATCGCCATACTGCCATGTAAAGCACGTAATGAATTGTTAATTGTTCTAAATGGTCGTTGTATGACATGATTATTGCCGAGCAGATAAGATCTGTGATTGACTCTACTTTGCATTGAGTTCGCCAAATGTCTTGACATTTATTTTGACATTTCATAAATGTTACGTAGCTTGCTTTATTGACGGAGAAGAAACATTTAAAAAATATACGTTGTTTTATGTTTCACAAGCCGATTTCAATTTCTTGTTTAAAGTAAGAGATTTTAATAAAATAATCAGAACTATAGGATAATTATATAGTACTATAGGTTCTGTTAAATCTTCTGATATATAAATTATAAAACTGATAAATATTGAATCCCCCTATAAAGAGTTATCTAATAATGTGCATGGTAACGAGAACAGAAACAGTTTCTGTATGCAAATCAGAACCCGGCAGGCTGCCGTTAAAACGCTGCGAAAAGATCTATGGTGGTCACGCGAAGATATAGGAATGACACTCTCGACTACATAGTAAATAATTTATAGAAATTTGAAATTTAGGGGCTTAAGGATCTAGCATTTACAATTGTTTTTCCATATCTAATATGTAAAAGAGAGAGTTGATAACAGAGATGACATGACATTTCATGATTTGAGAACATAATGTGGCCGCCAGTAGGTATGACTAGTTTTATCTTGATTGGATTATAGTTTGCTGACTTAGAGCCAAGTTCACCAACAGCTGGTTGCCTAATCGGCCCGTTAAGCAAAATCGTTTTTTAACTAGGAAACTGGAATTTTCATGTTACCCACTTCTAGTTCAACCTTGGTTTGGTAATCAACTGTTTCAGTAATAAAAATCTCAAATAATATGATACCTATTGAAAGTTGGAAGTTTGAATTTATGGTAAACAGCTGTTTTAAGTTAATCGGACCGTTATCTTGTCGGTGAACTTGGGCCTTACTGTAACTTTAAACAACCCACCTTCAATGAATGATGCAAAAGACAATTCATTTCTAATAGGAACAAATGTAGAAAAGGATAGCAAACTAGTTAACATTTTAGAAAGAATAAATGTTAGGTAAATACAAATACTCTTTTTCCATTTAAAGTTTCTTGGTTAATTCATGATAGTACGTGAATAATAACAAATGAGTGTCGCCAGTTCATTTATAGGCACTTTGAACTTCATTGTACCATTGTCAAGTACATTTCTCCAATTCACAGGTCAAGTTTAACCAACTATTTTGATTGGTGCAAATTGGCGCCAATGTTTCAAACCGTTCTGTCATCTTCTATCAACGAAACAAAATTGTATTTACCAATGATAAATATTGTGCTTTTAAATTAGGACTTTATCATAAAGAGATATGGTTGTGTTTGATAATATTTCTTTTTTTGTGAGTAAATTTAAGTTTGTTTACCGTTATTGTATCTGATTATCGCTCTGTATCATAGATCTGTCATTAAAAGGTACTTCGTCATATGATATTTATAGGTAGTTGGTCGGTAGCGAATTTACGTTCCGATTATATATTCAGCAAATAAGTGCTTTGACTGACAGATTTAAGACTTCATAGAAGTGCCGGTAAATATTCTCAGATATAACCGGACATATTTTTTGTGCGATTTATTTATTGACTACTGTCATAAGACATGAATGGGGCATGAATTTGTAGGTCTGTTTGGACGTCATAGTGTATGATAGACGAAGACTTTATTACTAATTATTTTTTTTTATATTAAAGCGTAGCATATTCTTTGCCATACATTCTATTTTTTTACACATTTTATTCTTTGTCGATTGTATGTTGATACTAGTTGTTTCTCACGGTTTCACCCGTATTTGAAGGTAACTACTTTGTGCACCTGGATGAAAAGTATCCTATATGTAAGTCCAAGTTATAAATAAGGTGTGTACCTACCAAATTTCATCCAAATACAAAATACAACCTAATGGTTTTTGCGTGAAAGAGTAATATATACGTACATACATCCTCACAAACTTCTGCAATTTTAATATTTGTAAGATAATATTGTAAATACGAATAGTTGGATTATATTAAATTAGAACTTTAATGATTTAGAAATATAGAATGTCGAAGGAAAAGTAGCAAAAAATGATAATAGAAATATAGCTCAAAAAATGTATGATAATCAACAGTGTCTTCATCTTAATGAATTCCAAAATACCGAAAAAGATATTAAACACACAAATGCAGCTAACTACTCTAATAAAGTTGTGGTAATTAAACGTTTCGCTAAGTTAATAGAATAACAGGCGCTAGCGAGCAATTAACCATGATTGATAGCTCGACAGTTCACAAACACGGCAAAATTGCCGCTCAACCATGTCGAGCCTGTCATATGATTCATAGACTTGATTTTCAATTAAATTTATTGAGCTTAGCTTCAGGCTTTGGGTGAAGGATATGATTAGCTCTTTTCCTAGCTGTAATGTGGTGAGTGGCTATTTACTTGGCAAGTTGAGCTTTATTAATTTGTTTAACTGACAGTTCAATTCTAACTTGCTAGTTTTTGCGCGTTTCAGTTCAGAGTCTTGGCAAATTGCAGCGTTGAAAGGCAACATCATAAACTACACGAACATTTTTATTATTCCAGATTCAGATTCATTATTTGAATTGCTTTTAGCTTTTTAGGTTTCAAATATAAAACTTATCAAATCCGACCTACCACAGGCATCATAATTTTCATTAAGAATCTCACAAGTGTTGGAATGAAAGCTTTCAGTTACTAAACTTTGCCCTTGAGTGGGACCCACCGCAGCTACTGCATCATCATAATTTTCTTTTTATTATTGACCTATATCTGGAGAACATTTTGCATGCCATACTTTACTCGCATTATCACTTACGTTTTGCTTCGCGCATCCAATTCTCGCATCACGTTTATTGGCTATAAATCGCGAGACGGCGCGCTCTGAAAGAAATCGTCTGCGGTCGTTACTGTTTAAGTGAATACGTGCGGGTTCACACTGATGGACAATGATGAATGCTGTGTTTACTTGCAGTAAGAGTCTAAAATTTCTTAACGGTCAAAACTGTTACTCATAACATTGAAATACTTCAGTATTTCTATTTATATCATCAAGAATGTCTCGATGACAAATCATAAGCGCCAACCTTTATAAACCTAAATTTCATAAAGTTACAGATTCGTAAAACGTAAAGTTACAACTTAAAAATAGATAAGTATAAAACTGTCTGATTTTGCCATTATTTTTCATTTTACGTATTACGGTATTCGATTAGACACCTAATTTTAGGCCAGCTTTATACGAATTATAACTATCAATCAACGGGCTCTAGTTCCATTTTCAAAGTAAAACCATATATTTTCTTTCGTGATTTGAAGCTACCAAAAAATTACCTGCATTATATTTTCTATCTGCATTCGTACGTGTGTACCGGGTTGTAGTCGTCACTCGTCGTCCATTCGGTGGTAGGTAGAGATCGCGGCCGGTGGTCGAGCACGCTTGTCGATAAATCCGACCATGTCATGTTCAGCAGCCACATTTTTATTATTCATCACCTCGCGATCTTTTTCCTTTTTATTTTTTATCTTTAAGACTCCCGCGGTTTTCATTCAATTTATTACATCGATGAGCTCTTTCTTGTTCATAAATTTTCTTTGAAGTTTTTTTTAGGCTTGCGTTTATTAATCTTGTCTAGAAGGTCTTCATTGGATTACAGTGCGTCTTGTTCATCGATTTCTTTATTCATGATTATTTTGTTGTTTGTAGTGGCATTGGTTTTTACATTTTGCTAAAATTTTGGTTAGATTTTAGATCTTATATGACTTTTGTCCTCGAAGGTTTGACAAAGGTTACATTGTTAACATTATTAACCATATCATGTTTAAGTTATCATAATCCAATAGCAAGCCTACTGCCATCATCTGGGCTCATTCAGGCTGTTGCTGAAAATCCCTTATTGAAAAACCTGACTACATTCTGCCCTAACACGGCATTTGAACCTAGACACTTACACTCAGCAGTAACACTTATGATCAGTTCACAAGGTGATCTTATAAGCATAAAAGACATAACACTAACAAAAGCATTACCTTAAAACAAATCTATTTCCACATTGAAAACTTTATTCCCCCATTTAATCCCCCCATAACTTTCCCTGTAACAACGGTTCAGTATACCGCACGACTTCCTACTTATGCGGCCCTGGTCGTAATCATGTGCAAACGGCTAAACAATCAACACTTGCCTGTCTAAACTAGGAAAGCAGAGTTTTAGACACAACAAGAGCAATACTGGGGCTATTTTTAAACCCCGCTCACGTCGTGCGAGTCAAAACATTGTTTAATTTTAAACTCGTGATTAGCGATTGTGATCGTGTAGGTGGCTGTTGATTTAGCAACTGTATGTCGCTCTGGTAGCTTGTGTAATGAAAGTTCTTTGGTACCTATGCTAATTGTTTAGACATCTGGTTTGAAAAATCGAACTTAGAAAAATTAGACGCAAATTAAAATGTTTTTTGATTCGAAGATATTGAAAGATATAATAAAATCCATTACCTATGTTTTTCTTTTCAATACTGAATTGTCATATTAAATATTATAATTATTTTGACAAGCTTTTTCATCTCTATACAACAATGTACCGACATTTTTTACAACAACTAAATCTAATATAAAAATATCTCACTACACATAATTTAGTCTCATTGTTTTCATTGTGTATCCAGCAACGGCATAGATTATATTTTTCATACCTGTAATAAATCGATTTCTATCGATATCGATAGAGGAAGGGCATAAGACGCTGGATTAAATGTGTAAAAGACAACGCGGCTAGTATGAGATGACGGCTGATAGAGATCTAAGAAAGCGAAAGCCATGCCTTATATCGATACTTCCTCAACGTTAAAGGCTAAAACCAGAAGTTCTTTTATCTTTCTGTTTCCAATCAAACCTTTCATAGTAAAATACTAGCTTTCCGCCAGCGGCTTCGCCTTCAAGTGCTATGCTAATTCAAATTAAAAATGACAGAGTTTTATACAAACTTTGCTCCCTTTTTTCACCCTCTTAGGGGTAGAATTTTTGGAAAATCCTTTCTAAGCCTACGTCATAAGAAGAACACGCCCTCCAAGTTTCGTTTAGGCTATATCCCTATTATAGTATCCGTTAGTCATTCAGGATAAAGCATTTTATATAGCTTTTGCACCTTTAAACACAATAACAATCATAATAATAACGTGTTCCAAATAGTAACAGTTGTACCTACGAGCAAAGTTGCACCCATTTCTAACATAATTTACGACTTGCACTGAAATGTACATGCACTTTCTTGTAGTAACATTATAATTTTCGCTGTAGTTGTTATTGTATTAACAACTAGTTGATTCCCGTGGTTCTGCCCGCGTTCTGAAGGAACTTATATAGGCACCTTGGTTAAAAGTAGGCTATAATCGTCTTTAGGGTCCCATCAATCTACATGCCTAATTTTATGTACAGCCGTTCAGTAGACAAACAAACTCATATTACTTAGGATAAGAGGGTACTCCAATATATACATATAAAATGCTTTGTCCTGAATGACTGACGGATCAACTCACAGCCTAAACGAAACTTGGAGGGTGTGTTCTTTGTATGGCGTGGGCATCCGATACAAAGGATTTTCCGAAATTTAACTCCTAAGGGGGTGAAAAAGGGGGGCAAAGTTTGTATAAAACTCTGACATTTTTAATTTGAATTCGCATAGCCCACCAGGGCAAAGTCGCTGGCGGAAAGCTAGTTACGAATAAAACAATCATATTGTAAAGGTATGTCCATAAATCGTTTTGAACAGACTATACAAGCTACACGGACTATACAAGGCATACACGTCGGTCCACCTGTAAAGGCTCGTAATCCACGCGATTGCCATCTGGGAGTGCCTCCTCTCGGTTCGTTCTAGATAACGTACTATTAGACAGAAAAGTGTTAAGGATTAATGGTTATTTTATTTCAGTTATTAAGGCCCAAGTTCACCGACTGATGGTTACCTAATCGGCCCGTTAAATAATAACGTTTTTTAACAACGAAACACGAATTTTCGTGTTAGTGGATAACACGAAAATTCGTGTTTAGTTGTTAAAACTTGTTCTTGACCAACCCGGATTGGTAATCATCGTAAGACAAAAGATTGAATTTATGGTTAACAGCTGTTTTGAGTTGATCGGACTGTTACCTTGTCGGTGAACTTGGGCCTAAGTTAAATTGTATTGGTATAGTAGTATTTTTGGTGATTTTGCCAAATAAACAGGTGTATTTTATCAAGGACTTTTTAAGTAGCAATCTTAGCATTCCTGCAATGTCGCCCGCACTATGAAAAAACTATCTTTTACCTGTTTAAAGAGGTAACCTGTTTGTTCATCAAGGTTGTAAACTATGTGTGTACCAAATTTTATCCAAATCCATTCAGTAGTTTTTTCGTGAAAGAGTAATAAAGATTCTTTCTATTGCACAGACTTTAGCATTTAATTTATTTTTTAATTTTTTATTTAGGTTAGTAAGAATAAGAATGTAATTCGATTACCTACGTCGTTACCACTACTATACAAGACTAATAACTAAATTTATTTACAAAAATACAAATTATTTTTCTCGATTAATTATTCTGAGTAATATTTTCTGTAATATACAGAAAACTTATCCGTCTCAATCTCAGAAACTCTTTTACAGTTGGTACCACTTGTGTGCCTCTCTGTACTTACAAGATCAAGATGCGAGTCCGAGTGTATTCAGCTCGATGTCTCAATTAAACGTTTTTATTGGCCAATTTGCGGTACACAGCGACAGAAGAAAAAAATGGCAGTCGTTTATAATCTCGCTTTTTAAAATATTAATACGATTCAAATTCATGTAGGTTACGTTTTTGTAGATAGTATGCTTGATATAGGTTTAATAATATGAGTGCTATGAATACGGCGTTCTTGTTGATGACCCAGTTTTTGTAAGTAAAAAAATATATTTTTAACCGACTTAATAGGAGGAGGTTCTCAATTCGACTGTATATTTTTTATGTTTGTACCTCATAACTTTCGACTGGGTGAATCAATTTTTCTTTTTTTATTAGAAAGCTGACCTTCCCGTTTGGTCCCATTTAAATTTTATCAACATCGGTTCAGCCATTTTATAAATGTATTAAAAATAACGGTTTATCTCTACTTGCACATACGCCAAATACTTAGCTGATTTGATTATTCACGCTTATTGCAACCTTAAAAAGTGGTGTGTTTATATTATGATAACAAGATCGAGTCACTGAAAAGCGAAAAAATAAATAAAAATAAAACCGACTTCCAAAAGAAACTGATAATTAAAAAATAAATTTTATGTAAACGCTTATCGACCAAAACATATCACTCTAGAAGTCGGTGGCGAAATACTAAAAATAGTAACTTACAAAACACCGACTTCTAGAGCGATGTTTTGGTCGATAAGCGTTTAAATAAAATTTATTTTTTACTTTTCAGTTTTTTTTTGGAAGTCGGTAAACGAATAATCCTTAAAAACATTGTAGTTTAGTACTATAGTCTAAACCAATTGATTTTACGAAAATGTAAACAAATTCATAACCTATTTTGTTCTAATTAAACCGAGGGGTATCATGTTACCTGGTTATGAGTTTTGGAAGTCACATATGCAGCTGCTTCAATGTAAAACTCTAGTACTTAGCTGCATCCTGTTACATTGAAGCCGACCCCAATATAGGAAAAGGCTAGGCAGATGAAGTCTACCTTGCAGTACACGGCAGCCTTATTCCTACGCCTATTGTACTGCGATAGTTCCATAGATATTGTAAGTTTAGAAGAAAATTATGTAGTCAAAACTAATGTTAATTCATTCGCCTTGTAGTGTCAATGGAGCGTTCGACAAGCCATTCAAATAAACGGTCAAGGTATTAATTCTTCCCAGTATTTGCGCACGCCAGTGTAAATAAGAACCGACATGGCGGCAGGGCAATGCCCATATTTTAGACAATAACATTAAACTTGGCTAAATAAATTTATATTTGTCCAAGTTAAATACCTATTTGTATGGTAATAGACATGTCTGGTGTTAAATAAGCTTAAATAGGTAACAGTCATTTGTTGTGGTATTGGTATTTCGTTTTGGCACTCTAAGGCCCAAGTTCACCGACAAGATAACAGTCCGATTAACTAAAACAGCTGCTTACAGAAAATTCAAATTTTCAAGTTTCGAAGAGTAACACTATCTTTTGAGCTTTTTATTCCTAAAACAGTCGATTACTCTAGTTTAAACAAGTGGGTTTAAAGAAGTGGGTAACACGAAAATTCTCGCTTCGTAGTTAAAAAACGTTTTTGTTTAACGGGCCGATTACTTAACCATCTGTCGGTGAACTTGGCCCTAAAACTTGGGCGACGTAACTTCAGTCTATCTCGTCCGTGTTTTCGCAAAATAAAAAGATTCTATTTCACCAATAATGTGCACATAGAAAGACAGACAAATATAACTAACGGCTATGTTCAATTACTTATCTAACCGAAGATTTTCTGACTTGGAATAGAATTTTCACATAAGGTCCAAGCAAATCTTTTATTTTTCGGATGGGAAATCATCAAATGACCCCTCCCGCCGTGGGTTTGACGGAAGGGAGTGTCAGACTTACTGACTAAAACCCATCCATGTTCCTTCCTCAGCCCTTTGTATTCCAGGGGCGCGGTATCTCTTTCGTAGATATTACTAAGTTAAGTACGGACTAGACGTAGTTAGGACATTTAGATATCGCCTATTTGTTTCAACTCGTAGAGGCTATTTATTTTCATACAAGAACTCGAACTTTCGATATTTTAACAACAGATCTATGTCCAAGCATATAAGAGTTGCGTTTCGAACTTTACTTTTTGTATACAAATGGGTACATCTTTTTGTCCGGCTCATATATTAACTCCACACTCGTCGTACACAAACCCCACACACAAAGTCAGCACATTAATTGTTGAAGTAATCAGTTTTACTGTTAAAACTAATAAGTTTTAGAATAAATATCTCACACTGCATGAAGTGTGTTATTTTCTAAGCAAACAATTAAAATTCTAACACAACAATAGCAGTAAAAACTTCACCATTCAAAAACCTCATAACGTTCTCCACTACAAACACAAAAGATCAATATTTCGCGTCTAAATAAAAAATCCCTGCAAATTCTTAGCTAAAGAACATTAAAATCCAATAAAACCCTTACCTCATTACCTTGACACCCATTTCCTGGCTCGTACGACATGAAAGGGGCTATAACTAACATACCATACACTCCAATACGGCCCTGGCCAACAAACAACCAGGATATTTACAAGCCTGTAAACTTGGATAGACAATTTGACCTTATCATGGCGAGCTGACGTTTATTCCTAGTAAATAACTAAAGTTTATGCTAGACCACACTTGAGTTTTTATTGTTAATTTTTGTTTGGAATTTGTGGGGGATATGAGAGACTACTTACAAAGTAAGTTAGGTCATTGTTTTATGCCGAGTCGGGTTGATTAAGTTAAAAGTTTTAACCAGTGAAAAGTCATCATCCGCCTGCCCTTATCCCAATTTATTTGGGGTTGGCGCAGCATGTTTTCTTCTTCCATACTTCTCTATCTGCCGTCATCTCACTAGTAACATCCTTTCTAGCCATATCATCTTTCACACAATCTATCCATCGTTTTTTTGGTCTAACCAGTGAAAAGGTTTTTCCAAAAAAACATCTTGACTTCATCTTCCCGAATAAAAAAAAACACCTTCAATTAACAAAAAAGGCAAATAATAAAAAAAATCACCTCTATTTTGTTTTATTCTCTCGATAACTTATACAACACACTAGGGCTTTTTTTACTTTTACTAAAGTAAAGTAAGCGTTACCAAATATTTTCCAAGTACTTTATTGACATGAACAAGTATTAGATAACTGTAAAATTAATCTTAGTTTCTAGATCAGTGTCTATTCAGTACACCCAAAATTCCAGTGCCCAAAAGACCTAGTGTCAAATTTTCACAATTACATCAAAAACTCCTAGAATATTCTAGAAACAAGCTCAAGTTAATACCTCAAGAAAAATCTTAACATCCCAACTGAAAAAACATAGGTAAGCAAAGTTCTATCTAATAGAGGTGTGTTAGCGTGGTGTGTGGTGTTGAATAGCCATAATAAACGACGATAATAGCTAGCTACTAGCAAGACATGTGTTTAAGACTTTTTGCTTCACACAAGTTATTATCTGCGTGGTAGGTAAGTTGAAGTTCTAGCGTTGTAGACCAGTGCTTTTAACTTTTGAAAACAAAAAAAATAATAGTAGGATGAAACCCATTGGAAAAGGAGGAGAATACAATAAAAATGACAGGAAAAATAAATTACGGGCGATCTGAGGTCGGGAAGTGGGGGGAGGGGGGGTTAAAGTTAAAAAAACGGTTTATCTCAATTTCCGGCAAAACTACAAGTCCTATGAAAAAAAGTTAAATGGCAAAGTTGTAGGTAATAAAAAGATCTACAACTTTTGGATTGACACTTTTTTCACATAACCTCAAAATGTATGTGAAAAATTAAAAAAACCAAGCTTTTGGTTTTTTATTTTTATATTTTACAATAATTAATTTTTTATCACGAAATTTGGTGAAAACTTACCTTTTTATGTCCCAAACACACTGTAATTTATTTGATTTATAATAATTATTTTTTCACCCTTATTTTGACTTAATATCGAAAAAACACCCTAACTTTCAATCGAAAATTCTCGTGTCAAAATATCACTTTTTTTTTAAAACTCGGTAGTCTTTTTGTTCTTTAAAATCTCTACTTTCAGATGGTATAAAAAAATATTTACATTGCTATGGTAAATGTTCTCAGAAAATATAAAGAAACGCTACGAAATAACAGTTAGCAAGGCCAAGATCCTTCTAGCAACTCCCCACTTCTCTATGAAATACCTTTTGATCAGCTAAAAGGTATTTCATAGGGAGGTCCGAGGTTCCGTAGGTCACTCAGATACATAAGTTATCTTAAAATAGCAATAAATAGGCATCTACGCAAAAAAATTAAGCCGGTCTAGGCCTTACTACCTGTTATTTTGTAGCGTTTCTTTATATTTTCTGAGAACATTTACCATAGCAATGTAAATATTTTTTTATACCATCTGAAAGTAGAGATTTCAAAGAACAAAAAGACTACCGACTTTTAAAAAAAAAGTTATATTTTGACACGAGAATTTTCGATTGAAAATTAGGGTTTTTTTCCGATATTAAGTCAAAATAAGGGTGAAAAAATAATCATTTTAAATCAAATAAATTACAGTGTGTTTGGGACATAAAAAGGTAAGTTTTCACCAAATTTCGTGATAAAAAATTAATTATTGTAAAAGATAAAAATAAAAAACCAAAAACTTGGTTTTTTGATTTTTTCACATAAATTTTGAGGTTATGTGAAAAAGTGTCAATCCAAAAGTTGTAGATCTTTTTATTACCTACAACTTTGCCATTTAACTTTTTTTCATAGGACTTGTAGTTTTGTCGGAAATTTAGATAAACCGTTTTTTTAACTTTAACCCCCCCTCCCCCCCACTTCCCGACCTCAGATCGCCCGTAATTTATTTTTCCTATCATTTTTATTGTATTCTCCTCCTTTTCCAATGGGTTTCATCCTACTATTATTTAATTCACTTTTTACCGTTTTTAGAGGCTAAAAGCACTGGCCTATTGTTTTTTATTGTAGGTAGTTAATTTAGATGCTAGGTGGTACATTTTTTTTCCTTTACTTTTTTTTTCGGATGGGATATCATCAAATGACCCCTCCCGCCCTGGACGAAGCGGTGGCAGTGTCCCTCATACTGACTAAAACCCATCCATGTTCATTCCTCAGCCCATTAGGTTACGGGGTGCGGTAATTCTTTCGAACATTCCGCAGCATACTAGGTGGTACTTGGATTTGCATGTTGTTTAAGCCAGAATGAAGGGTTAGGATGACAAAGAAGCTGTGGATGAGTTTTGTATAAGATAAGAATGGAAGGGTAAAAATAATATTATCTATACACACTTTTTTTTCGTGATTTTTTTTCACAATTACTGGTATCAGCCAGGGATGACGGCTTTTCGTTCCCTCCCAGGCAAGGGGGTGTAACACCACCAACGGCCTGACTCCTAAGTTGTGATTTTTTTAAAAACACCCAAGGAATTAGATACGAAGGATTTTCGACTCTTGAATTATTCAATGAAATAATCTGCATAGTTTCATGATTTACGTAATTCTGAACTTCCGTAACTACTTAAGTCTTTAAGTTATGTGGTGTGGTAGTATCAATCTTTCAGTTAATGGCCATCACAAATTACACTGGTTACATAATCGAGTTCTGTTTTCTGTTGTTCTGAATAAGTGACATTCTCTAGCTAGAAAGGAATTCTTTTAGTCATCTGGGGTAAATGGTATTCAAAACCAACCTAGGTTTCGTCCTGAGGTCGTGCCTGTGAAATATAATCCTACTAATATTAAAATCTTTAAAGTTTGTAAGAATGTATTGATGTAAGTTTGTTAATCTTTCACGCAAAAATTACTGAATGGATTTTGAAGAAATTTGGTACTTTTTTTTCTATGGCATCTTGCAGGTCAACGTAGAAGGTTGTCGACTGCTAAACCGGGCTTGCCTGTGTAGTGCCATAAATGAATTTAGGGCCTCCAGCCAGGGCTTAACTTACAAAACTAAGCGACTACACGCTAAGGGCACCCCCTACTGGGATAGGGCTTCGGCTTAGGGCGTCGCTGGAGGAGGATAAAATTTGGTACACGGGTAGTATATAATATGGATTAATACATAAGATGAGTCATTTCTTCGGGACGCGGGTGAAACCGCTGAAAAAAGCTAGTACAAAATAATCTAAAGCGAGCCAGGTACCAATTTCGTCACATACAGCCACAAAAACCCTATAAACTTCAGAGGTTTCATTACACCTTTAAAAACCACGCAATCAACTTTAATATCTGTGGCATCGCTGTTCGAAAAATATACTTTTTAAATGTCGTTCTTTTTTCTATTTTCAAATATGACACGAGAGAGCATGAAGGTTCGCAATTGGCAATAACCTCCTTTATTACTAAAGGAAGAATGGCGTTGTAAAATTGTAATTGCTACCACCATGCCCTGCTGTGGTTTATTAGTTGCTTTTAAATAATAATCCTCGCTTAATACAACTCTTTTACGACCAAGCAGAAATCCTTTTATTGTTAACTTTTGCTAGCATTTAGACGTGTGAAGATCTACTCGAAATGTGACATGTCATTTTAAAACTTATTTTGAGCAAAGTAGGGTCGGTTTTAAAGTTTTTAAGATATATTTCAGCGTCTGACTATTGTGTTCGTTAATCAGCAGGGTCAACAGAAAGTTAATTTAAAGTCCGTGTGTTTTTTAGGGTTCCGTAGCCAAATGGCAAAAACGGAACCCTTATAGATTCGTCATGTCTGTCTGTCTGTCTGTCCGTCCGTCCGTATGTCACAGCCATTTTTTTCCGAAACTATAAGAACTATACTGTTGAAATTTGGTAAGTAGATGTATTCTGTGAACCGCTTTAAGATTTTGACACATAAATAGAAAAAAAGCAAAAAATTTTGGGGGTCCCCATACTTAGAACTGAAACTCAAAAAAATTTTTTTCATCAAATCCATACGTGTGGGGTATCTATGGATAGGTCTTGAAAAATGATATTGAGGTTTCTAATATAATTTTTTTCTAAACTGAATAGTTTGCGAGAGAGGCACTTCCAAAGTGGTAAAATCTGTGTCCCCCCCCCCCTGTAACTTCTAAAATAAATGAATGATAAATCTAAAAAAAATATATGATGTAGATTACCATGCAAACTTTCATTGAAAATTGGTTTGAACGAGATCTAGCGGGTAGTTTTTAAGTAATCAGCAATTTTCCTCTACAAACAAACTTAATTATGCGGTCGGAAAAAAACAAGATAATTGCGACTTTATTGCGTATTTTTTCTTTCCAATGGTCGGAACCCTCGGTGCGCGAGTCCGACTCGCACTTGGCCGGTTTTTTTTTATTTCTGCTATTAGTCGCGAAATAGTTTGGTTAGTAATTTATTTGATCTTGCATTATAGTGCAAACAAATATAAAGATTTAATATTTTTCAGATTTGGGCTCAATTAATAAGGTCGATCCAGGCAGTACATGGTTCATAAACAAAATTAATGCTAATTAAATATCCATAGTAGAACCCTAATTAGCGCAGCCCGTAATAAAGTGTGTAAAGATTTTATGAATTCGAAAATGACTCTGTGTCTGTCTGTTACGCTTTCACGATTAAACGGCTGAACCGATTCAGATAAAATTTGGAATGAAGATAGATATAAACCAATATGGAAGTAGTTCTCTTAGGACGCAAGTGAAGCCAAGGGACTCTGCTAAATTTATTATCTGCCTGACTTTTTGAATTTAACAACTAACTGTCTTACTAATAAAAAACCTGTAATCTGAAGTTTAACCATTTCTCACCTAATCCTTACTTAACGCCGTAAACCAGGATTAACCAACACGTAATTTTTACTTAACGTTGTAATCCATTAAGCTATAATACTAACTTAAGTTCGGATTAACGTTAAACATTATTTTTCTATGAGTAAGGTATTTGCTAATCAGGCATGTGATGAGGAGGAATGAGGAGGAATGGGCATGTGATGAGGAGGAATGAGGATCATGTAGTGAGAAAGGTTTTGGACATGAATATGGATGGATATAGAGGAAGGGGACGACCGAAGAAACGATGAATGGATTGTGTGAAGGTTGATATGATTAGAATGAATGTTACTGGCGGGATGACGGCAGATAGAAGAGTATGGAAGAAGAAAACATGCTGCGCCGACCCCAAATAAAATTGGGATAAGGGCAGGAGGATGATGATGATGATGGTATTTGCTAATCTATTGCTAAGCACTAGATTAAAAATAAATCGAACTTTATAAGTAAGACGGTTAATGCATGTGTGTGATTTTTCTACTCCTCCACTGTTTTTTTTCATTACCTTGGCGTTTTCTGGTGGTCGCCACTAATTTGATTCTGGCTTTCAAGAGTTGCAGTGGTAGGGAATAGTGTGGCGGGCTTGTAAAAAAAAACTTGATGTATGTTAAGGGCTAGTGCCCTACAAAAGACTAATAAATACAATTTTACAAAGTACGTACAGTTAAAATGACAACCAATATAACATTTTAACAACATTCCTGTTAAACGCAACGGTACATCCGCGCACAAAAGTCGGTATAACCCGTCATTACTGCGCCGCAAAATTTTATGCATATTCAATGTAACGAAAACGGAAGCATTATTACAAACTTGACATGTACAACCGAGTACAAAACGAGAAACGTTTATATTATTGACGAACAAATTGCAGCTGTTTGGAGTACAAGATTGATGGATTAGGGTTGAACTTCGAAACTCTGTCCTTATATGTACCGAAATATTTGCTTCAGAATAATAATAATATTATATTGAATTTATTTTCAGATATATTTATTAAATCTATTAATTTTGGTTAGAAGAAAAAAAATAGGTATTTTTAGGTTCAACAGTCTATTAATGCATGCTTTATGAAAGAGACAGAATATAAAAAATCTACCAGGTCACCATATAGACGTATAAACACGCCTTTTCTAAATAACTTTAAACACGCTATAGGTTTTATATCGATATTCTAGGAACTAAGTAAATATTAACATAATATAGGCAATGACGAAAAATATACAATATTTTTTTACAAGAAGAATACAAAAAAAACAAATATTAATACATATAAAACAAGTTATAGTACAATAGTAAGTAATAAAAAATAAATTAAAAACAAAAACTATTTCTTATCAAATTCTCAATGAAAGATCGCGCCATAATTCACACCTACACTCGCAAAGCACTTCGTGCGCGATCACCCAAAGCGCTCCATATAAGGCAGCACACATAACTCTGCTTTCACAGCGTGCGCCTGCGCATGTATGGACGGCGCACGCCAAACGATTTATTCTCTCACACTTTAACACCGAATAATCAATTTTTATATGAAATCGTAATTTACTTTGCAATTTTACACCTCTTTTTTGATGGTTTATATTGAAAAATATAATTATGTATATTGTATGGTTGTACATTTAAGGCTGTATAATATACTAGCTTTTAGCCAGCGACTACACCCGCGTGGGCTATACAAATTCAATATGAAAATGACAGAGTTTCATACAAACTTTGCCCCCTTTTTTCACCCCTTTAATGGAAGAATTTCGGAAAATCCTTTCTTATCGGATGCCTACGGTATACAAAGAATACACCCTCCAAGTTTCAGGTCTCTACGATCAGCGGTTTAGGATGTGCGTTGATCCGTCAGTCATTCAGGACAGAGCATTTTATTTGTATAGATATAGTTGCTTGCTTTCTTCGGTACTTTGTTTCATAAACTTATTATAATAAGATGAGATCCGATAATTTTTGTTAAATTTTATTATAGTTTAATCGTAGATTAGGTTAGGTTTATTAATATAGGTAGGTTTCAGTATTATTTTTAACTTTTTAGTGCTTTTCGGGTTTTTTGAAGTCGGTTTTTTTTTTGCAAAATTTTTTTTATTTATAAGTTTTTAGTGACATATTTTTAATCTTATAAAATATGGGTAGGCCAGGTAAAGATGCTTCTCGTATGAGAAAACGGCGTTGAACTGAAACGAAATCCACGGCCGCGCATCTCGCATCCATCTTTAAAATATTTAATGAAAAAATTAACAAACTCACTAGTTGCCCCTAGGATTTTCGAAAATTGCCCTGGGCTTCTCTGGGATGCCATCATCAGATCTTGGTTTCCTTATCATGGGACCATTTGGTAAGTATACCCTTTCCAACAAAAAAATAATTTTACAAATCGGTTGGCAAACGACAGAGTTATGCGCGAACAAACATAAAAAAAATACAAACATCCGAATTGATAACCTCCTTTGTTAGAAGTCGGTTAAAAATAATATAATAAGAAAAGAAAAAGACTAACGTTATTCAAATAAGTCCTTTAGTATTTAATAAATTATTTCGTATTTACTAATTAAATTGTCCTTTCAATAAAACTGCGTTTCTTACAAGCAAAGGGTTTGGTCAAAACCTTTTAATAAATTATTTCGTATTTTCAAACAATTTAAATAAATAACAAAATAATTTAATTGCCTAACACAGTTTATTAGTTAATAATTATAATAAACATGGAAACTTTATTATTCTTACGAAACATTGATTTAATATACTAGTTGTTAGTATAGTCTTAATGAAGTTAAGAGTAATTTTATTCACACTAATTACTAAGGTCTTTCGATAGACTGTCATCATAAACATCGGGCCTCTCGATGTTAAACCATCTAACCAAATTCCAACTTTAAAATTATGAGAGTAGAATTCAGAATGGAATGTCGTTTGAGTAAGCTTTTAAGAATTTGCATGATAGCGTTTGAGCTTTTTCAATATGATGAATTATCGTTTTTAGAATAAGGCTGCGTGGATAGTCGAGTCAATTTATTATCGATGAATGCATTCACGGTAGTTTTAATGTCTTTCTTATATTGGATAAACATACTTAAATTAAGTACATCGTCATAACAATAAAGTTTTTTACAATTTTGATAAATCGGCATCATCTGTATAGTTATTAAATCAAACATGTGAAGTATTCAAAGATAAAGCTCGTTTGACATTAAAAAAGGGAATTTAAAAAATTAACTCAAGAAATATAAAATTAGATTTCTGCTCTGATTGATCCTAAGAATGGGTACCTATATTCCATTCAAAAACCGTTTTTCATTACGTTTACATTAGTTAATTCGTGCTAGGCCCACTAAACCACCTTTTTCCCGCTCTAAGCTAACCTCCTCTATAAGTGACCTAAATCCAGCTATTCAATATCGACGTGCTCACATGACCAGACATGTCAACACGGTCAAGGGCAAGTCAGGTCAACCTGAATGACTCATTGAGAGATTCACACGGGCGGTCACGAGCCACGCCACTCGTCGACCCATTAACTGGGCTCTTCCGTGTTCTGGAGACCTTTGCAGACCAAAGAATGTATAGAGAAGATGGGTAAATGATACAAGGAAATAAATTACACTATCTCGAATAGCCAAGAAAAATATATATTTATGCCAGCATCCTTCGTGCACCTAAATAAACAATATAAACTTTTTGTGAACTAATTTTCAAACAAATCTATTCAGTAGTGATTGCATTAAAGAGTAATAAACAACAAAACATACTCAAAAACCTTCGCATTTTATTATTAGTAGAAATAGGATTCATTATTTAGCCGCTTAAGACCCAAATATTTTGTATTACTGTGGTATTATTTTCACAAAAGTGACAATGTTACGACGAAGGCAAGGTTTCTGCAAGAACCACCACACTTATAGTGTTCTTTTTCTGATTGCTTGATGATGAATCCATCCTAAAATATATAGGATGAATTCATTCATTGTGATTTTCTTTGTTATTAAAAAAATAAAACCGACTTCCAAAAAAGAAAAGTAAAAAATAAATTTTATTTAAACGCTTATCGACCAAAACATCGCTCTAGAAGTCGATGTCTTGTTGATGTTTAAGTCCGTTATTCCACACTAGATTTTTACTATATCAATCCGTAAAAATGTTTCAACAAATTTAATCAAATTCGTCGTGCATTTGATTAAAAGCACGTCTATAAGTTCTTAAGTCTATAATTTTGATCCATCTTCATAGCCGCGGCTTGTGGGTCGATAGCACCGCCTATCTCTGGATCCATCGGGTTCCCGCTAAGCAACCAATCCACATTGCCATCGGATGCAACAGCGCGCAGCATCGTCTGAAAACTATATCAATGTCACATTCTCTGACCTTGGAGATTTGCTTTTAATGAAGATTATCACAAATTATAGTATTTAGTAGTTAGGAATGATAGAAAAAACCAAAACAAACAAAAAAAAAAATATTCCGACATCCAACATCTTTAATTGAGGAAAGCTTTTACTAAATAAATTGTATTAAAAAAGAAAATAATCAATCATACAACTCACTCATTTTCTAGTAATATCGTCATAAGGAACTGCGACAGCTGCCTTGTTGGTCTAGTGATCACGAACGCGACTGTTGTAAGCGGAGTCTTGGGTAAGATACCAAAGTTAGACAAAATCGCTTTATAGGTTTTTAAAAAAATCACAAAGCAGCCCAAATCATTTTGTGGGTTTATTTTTATTTCAAAATGCAGCCCAAAGTTAGGTACTTGGTGGTGTTGCCTGGGCACTTTAAGCCATTGTCTCCGGATGCTATTCATAGCATTTGATTAGATTCATAGCAGTTGTTACAATTAAGCTGTCAAGTGGGTTTGAGAAAACTCTGACACCAGCTTATTGAGTTAGTAAACCAACAGCTCACATGATAAGAATAAGATTGTAAGTAGAAGACCATAAAAGAACAAAGAGAAATGCAAAAAATAACGAATGTCATAAGTACTGAAACAAAACATATATCCTAGGATTCGTAGTTCAAAAATTAAGTAAGAATAACCGCAAACCACTAGTTCAGGAAGCACTAGATACTAAGCTGCTGAATACCAATAACAACAAGCAATTTGCAGATAGATCTGTTATGAAAGAGTTCGTCTAAGGAAGTACTACTGACCTATTCGAGATTAAATCAACGGGTCACAGTGGGGGAATCTGGAATCCTCATCATCAACATTGGTCCACTGTTGGACATGGGCCACCTCCTTTGTTGAATACCTATCTTAATCACGGGGATAAAAGACTTTACAAGGTCTACCATTTCGAAGTTTGATTATTTAGAAGTTAATAATCAGTGATATTTTTATTCCAGAAATGAAAGATTATTTGAGCATTCTTCAATAATACTATGATTAATATTTAACCTAGCTATTATTCAGCTTCTTTTGAAAATGACTAAATGTCATCCAATTGAAAGAACTGAGTGGTTGCTAGATAATTTATTAGAGTAGTTTCTTAGAAGTTTTACATGTACTCATATGGGTTAAAAGCTGATATTAAAAGTGACAAACTACTGACCTACATATATTGAGTGATTTATTGAGATTACAATGACGTTCTTTATGAAGAACCAATAAATGTACCATATTAAAATGGCATGTCAGTGGTTCATATAGAAATCCTTGAAGAAAAGTATGTAACAGCAGCTAAAGGCACACACTAAGACAGAGGTGCTTCCACAAAAAATGACATATTCCACCTTTTCCCGCGTTTCATCTTGAAGGAATTATTTAATTCACCCAGGCACAAAATATTACATGTAACATAACAAGGAGATAGTAACTTGGAGAAGACCTTAGATTTCAATCTTTTTCCATACCAAATGTCGTCTAAATATATTCAGCAGTTTATCCGTGAAAGAGCAACAGACATACAAAGATACTTTCACTTGTTTTTATTAAGGATAGTAAGGAATAACCAATTTAAAATGAAGCAATATCCATCAATACTATTTCGTGTACAAAGCCCTAAAAAGCTTCATATTCAGCCTTCGAAGGCGAACCACAAAATCTGCCTATCAGGTTTTCCTTTACTTTGATTAATAGAAACAAGAATGCTAATGTTTTGCGTATCTAGGAGCAAAATAGTTCGCTCTGTTTATATTACGATATGATAAATGGCTTCTTTAGGAATGCAGCGGATTATCTCCGTGGTCAGGAGTGGATTGATGGTGAGGATGACGCCATCAGCTAAGCTGGCCCTTTTGTGGTTGGCTGCTATGTAGGCGATGAGGAGTGGCAACGTCCGTAGGCATGGATCGTAAAACTGTGATGTGAATTATTAGCATAATTAAGGATGTGGATAAAATCAACGGATTAGGTTGTGAATGGACTGTCGTAAGACTAAAAAGTCTTGGTCATAGTTTTATTTTTAACGGCAATAGAATGATCAGACTTAATTAAATGTGCCTAACTAAAGAATGAGTACCTACTTATTTCATTCAAATTTTCGTGTCTCATGTGCAATTTTAAACTTCCCAAGTTATTTAAGAATGTCTTTTAAATCAACAAAAGTTATATTGACTGCGTAACAATTTCCCTTGCCACATAAAATACCCGAAACACAAATTTCAAACATGATTCCTAATCTAAACAAAATACCAGCTGTCACCGCCCTTATCCCGAACACCAATCCATCAGATTTGCAACCCGACTAATCCAACAAACATCTCGATCGTGGGTGGACATTGGATAAAGCGATTATTATATTATAAATGTAAATAATCGATTAGCATGCGCCGGCGCCGCCCGAGCCGCGTCACTTGCACGCGGCGCCTGCGACGGCGTCAGCGAACCTATTAAAGGTATGCCTTCAGCTGCATGTGTGGTCTTGGGTAAGAATAGACTGGAAATTATAAGAAAAAAATGAAAAATTATAGATTTTAATTAAAAGCATGAGTAATAATTGCATTTCATAGGCCTTAGATTGAGGCCTCCAAAACCCACCCCTTAAGACAACTGTCTAGCTGGCGAATCAAGGGATCGTCACTACTCAGAAAATCGTATAATGAATACAAAAATAACTAGAAGAGGCTTGTGCATACTTTTGAGAACAATCCTGATTCTAATGCATACATATTCGAAGATTATTGTGATAAAAATTCTCAGTAGTGAAGTAAAGCCTGGAACAAAAGTGCACTTGGAATCCACTTAATAATTCTATTGCCATAGTTCTCTATATAGACCTCCCATTAGATCGCTTTTAAGAACCGCACCCGACTCCTCAACTAATTAATATTTGGCTTACGAATCACTTTGTACTAAGTTTGTACGTGCAATCACTGTCATACATACTAACTAGCTAATCAAAACTCGCTGTATTCTACAGCCCTAACGTATCGATAAGATCGGTGTCGTGTCAATCGATCCCGCTTATCGAATCGATCGATTGATTTCATTTATAATTTGTTTCAAATTGCTTTTCAGTTAACGTTCTATTAAACGTTATTTGCATGCGTATCGTTCTTGCCAAACAAGTGAATATGTCATTAAAAATGTTGACCAGTTCTGTTTTATTTATAAGAAAATAAATCAACGTCCATTAACCTGGTTTTTGATTGGAAATTGGTTAAAATTGTCGTTTTAGTTAAACGGTGACATAATGAACTTTTAATAAAGATGAGGATTGGTTAGGTATTGGGTTTATAAAAGGCAATACAATTAGACCAAGTGGGTGTTTTGATTGAGCAATTTTATCTAATAGATGAATTACTTACAATTGACTAACGTCAATCGTGTACCCTACAGCTACTGATCAAGTAAACTGCACTTGAACGAAGCATCAGAAAGCGCTTTTCCTTCGATAAAAAAGCGCTTCCTTTCTTATGTGACATGATGAAGTGATGTGTGATTTAGAATGTAGCTCGCTAACTGCTTCCCTCAATTTAGCTGCGTCCTGAGGGAATAAATTCACGCACTTGGATATAAAGCAGCCTAAAACCGCCTGAAGATGAGGACCATCTATTTATCTCCATATCAAATATCTAAATTTGCCGAGAAAGCGTAACAACCATCATCATCTTCCTAGCCTTTTCCCAACTATGTTGGGGTCGACTTCCAGTCTAAACCGTATGCAGCTGAGTGCCAGTGTTTACATGGAGCGGCTGCTATTGGACCTCTACAAACCAGTTACCGGGTTACACGATACCTCTTGGTAAAACTAGTTGTCAGACTTTCTGGCTTCTGACTACCCGTAACGACTGACAAAGATTTACAAATGACAACCGGGACCAACAGCTTAACGTGCTTTGCGAAGCACGGAGGAGTCTCACTATGACATAGATGGTCACCAATCTACGGACCGACCGTGCCAAGCGCAGCTTAACCGTTGATCAGTCGAAACAAACAAATTTGTAAGTTAGAAATACAATTTTTAACCAAGCTGCTTTCGAGCAAATTTATATAAAGTACGCAATTTGTAGGATATGTATATATAATAATTACGTAGGTATCGCTTGTCACGGTCCAAACTGCATTTATAATCACTTAAAGCAATGTTTTAAAATCGTGTAACTTTGCACTAGTGACTAAGTTGTCACATTAATCATGTCGACTTAAGTTTTCATAGTCGTTTATAAAGTGACGAATCATATCTAAAGCTGTAAGTATACTTAGGAACTTTTTTATTCTCAAACTTTATTTTCCGAAAGTCTGACAACCAGTATTACCAAGTGGTATCGTGTTACCCGGTAACTGGGGTCGTGGAGGTCTGATAAGCACTTAGGCAGTCACTCCATGTAAAACACTGGTACTTAGATGCATCCGAATCCTTACTTCCTTACTAATATTATAAATGTGAAAGTAACTCTGTCTGTCTGTCTGTCTATTACGCTTTCACGCCAAAACTACTGAACCGATATAAATGAAATTTGGTACAGAGATAGAATAGACCCTGAGGAACAACATAGGCTACTTTTTACCCGGGTGCGCTAAGTAGTTCCCTCGGGATGCGGGTGAAACCGCGGGAAATAGCTAGTAGTCTATAATTGCTTGCAGTATCGTCTGAATTATCTCTTCAAATGCATGTTACGTTATGCTTTTGTTCAGACCAGTGGAAACGTGCCTTTAGTCAATATTATTGTTCATAAAAATAGAATCAAAGTCTGAATAAACAATGATATTGCCAGTATCTTAATAGTGCTATCTTTTTCTAGAAAAATAATGCTAACATATTGGTTTTTTCTTATAGGCTATTAATTTACGTGTTCTTTGATTGGATTTTTTGTTAATGGATTCCTAATACAGTCAAATAGGTAACCCATTTTTCAGCGACTTAAGAGGACTATATTCCGACGAAAAGTATAATATTCTTTTCCTTAAAGTTTTAAATTATATTCTGCGACTTAAAGTCGCTCACACACCAATCTTGCGTCAGTAATATCGCACAATCGCTTCGTTTAAACAATTCCTAAACCATTTCAATAGATTATCAATTCAATACTGATAATTATAATTGCATCAGTCGTTCTATCATGATTCATTAGTTTCAAGTAAGGACTGGCGCCGTTCATTGGTCGGTAGTACATACAATATTATTTGCACTCGTTTTACTAATATTATGTACTATATATATTTGTATATAAGACTAATTTTCTGCCGGTGGCTTCAACCGCGTGGGCTACACGAATTCAAACTAGAAATGACAGAGTTGCCCCCCTTTTTCACCCCCTTAGGGGTAGAATTTCGGTAAATCCTTTCTTATCGGATGCCTCCGTCATACAAGGAACACATCCTCCAAGTTTCAGGTCTCTACAATCAGCGGTTAAGGCTGTTCGTTGATCCTTCAGTAATTCAGGACAAATAATTTTATATGTTTAGATATCACTGACTAATGGTGAAGGAAAAACATCGTGAGGAAACCTGGGGTTAAAAAGTGTGAAATCACCAATCCGCCTTGAGCAAGCGTGGTGATCAATGCTCATGCCTTCTCTGTATGAGAGGAGGCCTGAGCTCAGCAGTGGGACTAATTAAACACCTGTCCTGTAGCCTATTGTATATTTTTCAGTTTACAGAGTTTCCCAACACACAGTTTCAACGTTGATTTAGAGATAAATGTATACAATCCTACAGACAACAAATGCTTTAACAATATCTCATACAAATTGAACGGCGTAAGGCTCCATTGAGGTAGTTTATCAGCTACCGGTATTAGCAATGCGGTCCGGCCTTATCCTTCGCACAATCGTCTTGACGCGCAGAGCGATACCCGGCCGACAGAATAGACATTTAGAATTGATCGGCCTTGTTGGACGTTAACGATAGTGTAGGTCGGCTTTTTTTTTTCTTTTTTTTCTAAATTAAATATGCGATTTTCGTTTGTTATGGTCAGATTATGAGGGGTTTTTAAACTTGCAGCGGCGGTTGATTTCCGATATATCTCCGCATATCTAGGAATGGGTCCTGACGAAAGAATACCTCAAACATTTTTGTTTTTGAGTCCAATATGGAATAAATATATTTTTATTTCATTCTATTCTACATATCGACATTTCCAACCCAATTAATATAATATCTCCTGAACGATTTCGGTCACGCCGGCCAATCCCAATGAAGACTAGCAAGGTACGCAGAAGATATTATAGTGCGCTTGTGCAGACACAGGTGTCACTCTCTTTTCCCTCACTCTTACGACAGGTGCAAGACCGACAGCGTTACATGCTCTCCAAGGCACGAAGGCGTTTGGCTTTATTAACAAAACGGTCACCCATCCATGAACTGACCGCGGCTAGCGCAGCTTAACCTTGCTAATCTATCGATACGCATGGTTCTTACTTAGCTACAAGCCCCTCAAACTGCCAGCCTAAATTTGTGACCCCATGTCGTGCTTACACCGACGCTAACAGATCGTTCATTACAACTGATGGCCGTCCTTGCCCCCCCCCCCCTGTCTTGTCCACAAATCAGAGCAATGGCTAACACTAAATTGTCACGGCGGCTAACGTCCTGTTAACTGCATTGCTGATTATTCTAATTTCAAATTAACAACTGATCTAGATTCTAGAGTCATTTCTAGGTGTTGTGGTTTGAGATATACATTAGTATTTGATAAACTTTGTTTATTTTGAGGGTTAAATGTTACAGAAAAAATGGCATTATGATAGGATAAGTATTTCTACATGTGACTGTGTTTTTCAATAACAATATAGGCCCCGTAATTTCTTAAACAGGCTCTCAGAAGAAATATCTAAACAAATTCAGGCCATAGTCTTTTTTACAATCTAGAAAGTTACCCTCACCTGCCTAGCCTTTTTTTTATATTTGGGTCGGCTTCTAGTCTAACTGGATACAGCTAAGTTCCAGTATTTTACTGCCATCTGACCTCCACAACACGATACACACATACACGACAACACGATAGTGTTGTCCGGTAGCTCAAGGGGTATCCCCCTTGGTCATAGTAGTCATAATCATTGGTCATAGTCTCTTTTAAAGTCCAGACAATCTGGAAATAAAATAGTGAGTCATAATTATATAGTGTAGGTTTAAATGTGTGCGACAACGGATTCTTTTTTTCGGATGAGAGATCATCAAATGACGAATGAATGGTGGAGCGAAAGAGAGTGTCAGACTCTTACTGACTTCTTTAGAGCTTTGCCTTTCGGGGGCCCGGTAACTCTTTCGAACATCTCGCGTTCTTAACGTCTTTTAACGGAATAATTAGATATTTAATAACATCATTAGCCTATATATTGTCCCACTCCCGGGCACAGGCCTCTTTTCAAACAGAGAAGGCTTGAGCATTGATCACCACGCTTGCTCAAGGCGGATTGGCGATTTCAGACTTTTTAAGTCGTGGTGGCCTAGTGGTTAAAGCACTAGTGCCTCTCGTGTATGAGGGTGCGGGTTTGAAACCTGGCAAGTACCAATATGAATTGAATTTTCTAAGTCATATGTACTTTCTAAGTATATTTAAGATGTCACTGACTAACGGTGAAGGAAAATATCGAGAAGATATTTAATAACTCAAATTATTTTATCATTTATTTTTATTTAAGAAAGACCTACTTCCCAGCGGTCCGTTACCGACCCGACATTCGAACACCTTGTACCCACAGTTAGTGTTGACCTCCAACACCAGAGATACCACGGTATCGCAAACGTGTTAACAAGAAGTTTCAGAGTCACAGTCTAACAAAATATGTAGTTGAATACCGCCACGTATCTCAGCCGCGCGACAGATATATGAGGGCGGAACAACACTCTACAACAGCGGTCGGCAACCCGCGGCCCGCGGGCCGCATGCGGCCCGCGGACGTCTGACTTGCGGCCCGCGAATGTTTGGTAAAAAAGTTATTACCAAAATATAAAATACTAATAAGAGTAAAATTAGTTTCATTAGTCAGTGTCTCTAAGCTACTGTTGTTAGTATTTTGCCACCGACTCATGAATTAATGAAATACGCTGGATGTATGGCTGTAAAAAACCGGCCAAGTGCGTGTCGGGCACGGCAAAAAAAATTTTAAGCTCCCAAACACGTAAAGTAGGAATGATTTTTTTTTGCGTTTCCCTTCGTATGTTTTATCATTGGATAGGTCTTTCAAAAATATAATGAGTGTGTCAAGACCATTTTTCGGTTAACTGGGTCATTTGCGAAATATCTAGTTTTTAAATGCTAATTTTTGTTCGATACAAGCACCCCCCTCCCTCTAACTTTTCAATGGCTAGAAATGTGAAAATGTGTGTTCACAAACGTAGCACATGTAATCCACTAACAAGGAAAATTATCACGGCTTAGTAGGCGTAACCGGCAGGGCCATAGGGCCAAGGGGGCCATGGCCCGGGGCGGCAGGCTGCGAGGGGCGGCGAGGTTCCATTTTTTTTAATTCGATCATCCTATCATATTGGCCTAATTATTGTGATCCCAAAAAAAAAATTGCGCTCGCTACGCTCGCGCCTTCAACTAATCTTATTTAATTTTTGCTACAATTTTGAGTTCTTTACTCCAAACCTTATTATGCAAGAAACAAAAACAACTCAATAGTATATTTTTTATTGTGATTCTACAAAAAAAAACACTCACGCTTCGCTCGCGCCTTCAACTATTTTTATTTTATTTAGTTTTTGCCACAATTTTGAAATTTTTACTCCAAACATTATCATGCAACAAAAAATTAACATCCAACAAAAAAATCAACATCCAACAAAAAAATCGCGCTCGCTTCGCTCGCGCCTTTAACTCTTCTTTTTTCTTTTCACATTTAGTTTTTGCTACAATTTATAGATCTTTACTCAAAACGTTATCATGCAACAAACAAAAACAACTCAAAAGTGAAAAAAAAACTGTTTTGCAAAAATAAAACCGGTGCAAACATCGTTCTAAAAGTCGGTGTCTCCAAACGTTATTGTTTTGTGTGTGTGTTTCGCCACCAACGTCAAGAACGACCTATTAGTTAGGTTCTATTTTTCCATTTTTGTTAATGGGGCGGCAAAGCTAACTGGCCCGTGGCGCTAAATCTTTAAATACGCCTCTGGTAACCGGTTACAGAGTTATACTCGTCTAACTAAGACCTACTACGGAACCCTAGTGCACGAGACCCGACTCGCACTTGGCCGGTTTTTCTATGGGAAATTATACGTAGGTATATCAGGTAGAATCTAGGGTAATATCACAAGTGCGGCCCGCCTATAGTTTATTTTGCTACCTTGTGGCCCTTGCTTGCCAAAAGGTTGCCGACCGCTGCTCTACAAGATAAGGGAGTGGCTCAGAACCACTGCAATGCTACGTAAGTTACGTAAAGAGGAGAAAAAACGCTGCGGTTCTGCGGCGTTTTTTATTTAAAATATATTTTATAAATTAAAAAAAAAATGATATTTTTTTGACAATCACACAATTAATACATCCCTACATTATAAGAATAATAAAGAAAATTAAGTTATATATAGATAAAAATCTATAACGTGATGGGTTCTCAAATTGTAAGGCGTTTTATTGAAAGGCATTCACGTGATAAGAGAATAAAACGCTGTGTTTTCTTTGAATAAATAGAATATATAGATCAGGCAATTCTGATAAAGTACACATTCACTGAATGAAACATTTAAAATAAAAAGTAGCAGAAAATATAATTAAAAATGTAACAATTTTTTGCTTTTAGATTTTTTTAATAAAGTGTCCAAAACTTGGGACTATGAGAGACAGAACGTGAGAACAAAAATCCAAACTAATAAGCCAATATGATATGATTTGTTACACTTTAACATATCGTCTCAAATGATTTGAGTAGAATTTGGACAAAACCAAGGATGAAACTTTTTATCCGAGCGCGTAGTTCCTTCAGACGTAGAAAATGTCTAAACTTATTTATGGGTGGGATCCTGGATACGGATAATATACTATATCTCACGTGGAAGCGTGAAATAATTCTGCTAATTAGCACAACATAAAAAATAAGACATTCAAATATTTTAGCGCCCACCCGCGCCGTTTTAGACGCCCAGTGCGTGCACCACCGAACAACCAAGTCCGCTGCATTTGGTTAACGAACAACCGATCTAGATGACCATAAACCAACAGCTTCGTTAGTTACGTCGCTTTGCAGCATTATCTACAATAATAATATGTTGTATTGTGTTCACGGAGTGTTTACATAAATGGCTGATTTATTTGTGAACACTTTCTCTGTGATGGAAAAAGGGAAAGATGAGGATTCTAAAGTGCCAGAAGTATAATGGCAAGTTATATTATAGAAGTTTTTGGTTGTTTTAAATGAGCTTCTGGTCATTAAACAATGAATTTTAGGGCTTATTTTCCGGCTGACATCTTCGATTGTAGTTGATACCTAACACCTTGTGTTTAAAAAAAACGTTGCCCCACACTAGGAATTCCTCCTGTATCATGCAGAAAAACCCAGACCCGGATCAATTTTAGTTGTCCCGTGCGAGAATCAAGCCCAATTGCTCAGCCACTACGCCAAACGTTCCCTCAAATTACTAAAGATGATTTCGAAATTTTACCACCCTCCACTTGGTAAATCTTAGCGTTTATTCCAAAGACACGGTGAGTGTCGAAAAATAGTAAAATTAAAAGGGAATATACCGTTTTGTTAATTAAATGTTTTTATTGATTTACTTGTCTCTATTATATTAGATACAACTAGCTTTTCGCCAGCAGCTTCGCCCGCGTGAGCTATACGAATTCAAATTAAAAATAACAGAGTTTCATACAAACTTTACTCCTTTTTTCACCGCCTCAGGGGTAGAATTTCGGAAAACCCTTTATTATCGTTATCGTAGTATAGTATCCTATCGGATGCCTACGTCATACAAAGAACACCTTACAAGTTTCAGGGTTCTACGATCAGCGGTTTAGGCTGTGCATTGATCCGTCAGTCATTTAGAACAAAGCATTTTATATGTATTACAAATGTATGATTATTATTATCCCATATTTACGGAACTGATTACTAATTCACAATATGTGAAGATTATCGAATGTAAATCAAAGCACAACATCGTAGGCGCCACTACACTCGCCACTACTTCAGACATACGGCAATCAGCGGCGTGACGTTAATTATTGATGTCGAGAGGTTGATTAGTGTAGTAAGTGGCAGACTAGATAAAGCCATGTGCGAGTATGTAAAGTTAATTGTGCTGTTGGTACTCGTAGAGTAATTAGAATTGTTTCTAGTAAAAGCAGGAACTGTGATCTGTTTACGCGTCGCTTTAAAACCAAAATCTGCTATTGTTTACCCTTTAAAAAAACCGTGTGCGTCTCGGGACGCTCGACAGAAGTGGTAACTTCAACTAATCTAAGTTGAACTATTTAATATTGAAATTGTTGAACTTGAGAAAAGCTTAGCTTATTACCTACTTAAATTTTATGTATAATGTGAGGAAAGGTTGTTTATTAATAAAATCTTTCAGACATAGTGGCGCTGTAGCGCGTTACGTTATGAAGCGGTTTACCCTCTCAAAAGAAGTTATCACTTCAAAAAAACATTTTTGAAATTGTACCACCATCAGAGTTAAAGACATATAGGAAGTGACAATAAAATAAAAAAGTCACTGGTCATTAAGATACTAACACAACAAGAAACCACAAATTAATCAGCAAGCCTATAAATTAAATTAAGTGGTACTTAAAAAACATCTAAAAATGTAATGCAGAAGCATTAATTTTATGTCCAGTACAAATAAAAATTCTGTAAAACACCGTTGGCTTGAAAGTTTTGGGATTCCGTAGAAAAGAATTACAAGAAATAAAGTTACAAATGTGTTATCTACTTGAAAGAAATTTCATGACTATAGTAATTGAATTGAGTTTTTTTACTACTAGCTTCTGCCCGCGACTTCGTCCGCGGTATAGTGGTGCTCCGCTCCTATCGGTTTTAGCGTGATGATATATTGCCTTCCTCAATTAATGGGCTACCTAACACTGAAATAATTTTCCAAATTGTACCAGTAGTTCCTGAGATTAGCGCGTTCAAATAAACAAACTCTTCAGCTTTATTATATTAAGTATAGATATAGTATCGATTAATCCTTGCTCTATTTAATTAAGCATTAAAGAATTAATTTATTTTTAGGGTAAAGATTTTACATTCAAAATAACGAAATTTTTAGCACATAAAATAGCTTTAAGCTTGTGAGTGCTATAAGAAAATATTCTGGAAGAGGAAAGCATTACAAACCGACTGATGTCTACATACTATACTTATTAGTATTTACATTACCTAGTACTAAGACAATACTACAATCGATTAATTCCGAACACTTTTTTTACATAACCATTTACACTAACCGTCGTAAATGTCCAACTTGAACTAAGTCCCACCAAAGTAATATAAATGTCAAATAAAAAGATAACCATTTCACATCTTCCAGCCACTTAATGTTTCTATTTAATGATGGGAAATTATGCATTCAAATTTTTGGGCAGCCATTAGGGAAAATATTATTATCGTGAACCAATTACAGACCCCCAACAGTTCATTCCATCTCACACCTGACCACTAAAAATAAATGTGCAAAAGTTGTCGCTAGTTTTATTACGGCGACCATTAAATAATTCATTAGTACAACGACCAATCATAAATCAGGAAAGTACGACAGCACGCGTGCAGTGTTTTGTAACAGCCAATCACGTTGTGGCATTTCTTACGACTGCAATACAAATTGGTTGATTTAAACACCTTTGATGTATATCAGCAATTAATTGTAAAAGATAGGTACAGAGATTGATATGGGATAAAAACAGTAATTAAACGTAATTTTAATGATGCGTCGTAGAATGTGGTTGTTTTAATGTTTAATTAATGAGTGTCTTGATTAATTGATGTTCGCTTAGAATATAGAATTAAATAAAGCCTTTAAAGAGATGGGAAATAAAGTTCCTAACAGACAGGTTTTCAACCAAGACCATTAAATCATTTTCATTGATTGAACAGCTTTTCAAAAGTTGCAAAATCACTTACACGTCAATATCTTGTTTTAGAAAAGCTCTGGCTCTAGCATTTTCTGACTACCCCTGAGAAGAAATGTCGAAGGAAAAACAGGGTTCTCTTTTTTCCACACAATATAAAGAATTAAATGATATTAATGTCCCTGTACTCACAACCCAATTACCAGGTAACAGAATACCTACCTCTTAGTAAGACAGGTTGTCAGAATTTCAGGCTTCTCTGCTCAGACCCATAATGATTGTCAAAGATCTACAAATGATAAATGGCTTAACGTGCTTTCCGAGGCCCATCCACAGACCGATGATGCCTTTGATAGATCGAACCGCGCTGCTTTTACTTAGCCACGAGCTTCTCTGATATTATACAAATTAGCTATAAAATTATTAAAGGTAATTTTATCATCAACAAATTAAAAGCGAATAAGTTTGCAAATAAGTACTTGCTCAATAACGATGGTTCTAAGAGGTAATCGTCGAAGCTGACACAGCTCACGGTTGATTACGATCTAAAGCCCGACACACCAGCTACTGCATGCAACATGACGCCAACACGCATTGTAAGTAATAATTTAATTAATCACACTTCTATTCACGTAATAAAATATTCTTAAGCGTGAAGATTCGCTTATTGTGAAGGTTATTTGTCACCGTTTAAAATCTTTAGAGACAATTTTCCGCGGTTTAGATGGGTTGAGTTTGTTTTCCTAACAGTACGTAAATATCGATATAATGGTTTTTTTTTGGTAAGACGCCAAAATAGGTAAACTAGAAGTTTCGGTGACGTCATATATATATTTTTTTCTGGTGTGAAATCATCAAATGATCCCTCCCGCCGTCAGTGAAAGTCTGCACTCCCTTCCGCCCCACCCAGGGCGGAAGGGAGTGCAGACTTTCACTGACTAACCCTCATCACTGACCCATCTATATTCCTTCCTCAGCCCTTTGTATTCCGGGGCGCGGTATCTCTTTCGAACTTCCCGCAACCCCGGCAGGCTATGGCCCCAGGTGGGGGGCGCGTCAACGAAGCTGACATTTTTTGAGGCGCGCGTAGAACACGAACGCACCGTCGATGCTGGTCTGGTCCTTGCCGGACGGCGAGCCACCAGCTCACCGTTCGCAGCGCCTACGGTGGCCGAGAGTCGTCTCGCAACTCCCGTCGCTCGTGGTGTCTCCCGTGGCGGCTGGGGCGTAAGGCCTGTCGCTCCCTCACGCGTCCTGCCGCCTCCTTCACCAGCATTACTGCTTCGTAGAAGGAGGCGACGGCGTCCCATTCCGTCTCGCTCCGGACCATGGCCTAAACCAGTGGATGTCATATCAATAAGTCATAAATATTTATAATTATTTATAAGACCCTAGAGACAGTTATAATTTAGTTTGGTTCCTTTTTCCTAATGGTGAACCCTTTGATTGTTACCAAATAAAAATGTCACAAGGCAATAGACATTTTCATTATATTCGTTCTCTACTAATAATAATTAAATTAAAAACTCCCTACGCAAAAATGCATTCCATAATTTTGGAAAAGAGCTGATACTTTTACACTGTTAAAACGATATTAACCAAACATATCTAAGAACCACCGCAAGAAAACTGGCTTTCAAATGAAAAAAAACCGCATCGAAATCGAGCCAATAGTTTGAGAGCTACGATGCCACAAACAGATACACACACAGACAGACATCGACGTCAAACTTATAACACCTCTCTTTTTGCGTCGGGGGTTAAAAATATGATAGATAACTCTTTACCTTAATAAAATACGGAAAACTGGTAAAATCTTTTTTAAACTTAGTATACGTAATAATCAGGTCATGCTTAATCATTCGTTTTTTAATTTACCAACACTACAGTTAATGACACAAATAAATCTAATTTGGCAACACCGAAACAACTTGTTTTCTTTTAATAGACCAACGAACCTAATTTTCTATCGAACTCTATGATTAATAGTCATAATATAATCATAAATCATATTAATCGATTCGGTTCATTGATTATTTGCGAAGCAAAAAGGAGGGTTATGATTTTTATTATTTTATTCCTCTGACAAGGAGTGTGAGTACTGACTTACTCTTCTCCTGAAATCACACTAGATTTTGGCAGAAATTGGTGAAGACTATCATGAAGTGTATCTTGGTGGTGATTCCATTTTTTGGGACGAAGTTTCTCTATCTAATGCGGCTTGCGGTAGGAGGTAAATGGGAAAAAACGTCACGTAAGGATAAAGCGTTTTGCTTTCTCCATCTTCTTCTATTATAATACAAGTGTGTTCTTGCGAGTATCAAGATGCAAGCAGTCAAGCATTATGCTCCCAACTGCACACCTTTTTGTCAGAATATATCTAATTGAACCCCAAAACTATCTGTAGCAGGTTCAATAATAAACGCTATTATAACAGAATAACGACTACATTAGTAAATAAGAGACCCACACAAGTGTGGATTGATCCTATACTTAGTATAACGCACTCACTTCATTCCTAAGTCAACATATTTTGCATATGGACTCCGAAAGGGAAGGGTTCGGAATGATTTATTACGGATATTATTAATAATGTTCCAGCCATTTTGCCAAAGATTTATACACATTGAAGCCTAATGGTATTCGGTGAAATATTAATAGTAAATGGAATATTTGATTCATTTGGGTCAGATTTTAATTAAATTAAGATTGCGCTGAAGACGGCGTAGGGTACTGAGAATGAGTAAGACGTATCACGTGACAGGTTTAGTAGAAACCACTACTGAAATTGACGCACGAAGTTCACAGGTCAATGTTTGTAATATGGCTACGTAAAACTTCGTTGAATTCTCAAAGAAAATTATTTTTCAATTAATTCAACAGGCGTCGCCATTGGCAGATATCATTGCAAAGAATTTAACATTGATAAAATACATACTTATGTATAACTGACCTGTTCCCAAGTATTTGGTGATCGGTGCAACATTTTTTATTCCAATTCATCTCTTCTGCACGTCTTCTCTAAATTTATGTCCTCTTAGTAGTATCGTCCACCTTGGAAAAAAACTAACAATTAGAGTTTACTCTCTATTGTCTCTCTCAAAACAGAATTTTCATAGATATTCGGGTCATGACTTGTAAAGCGTCTAAATACTATTTCTTTTTATACATCATCATCTTCGTCCTGACTTTGTCCGAAAATATTTGGTGTTGGAACACCATATTTAATTCACTGCCCATGCTACAAAGATTCTGTCTGACATCTATCCTCCTTCATCCCAAGAGTGTTGGAGATGGTAATCGCATCATCATCATCATCATCGGTATCATAGCTCTATTTATTCATTTTCTTCTGTTCCACCTATCGTTAATATGCCTTTGAGTCGGATTCTATCTGAGGTCAAGTGGGACTAAGCTAGTGCATTTAAACAGTGGCAACATGGAAAAATCCGTTTAGTTTTCAAGTAATCCCGAACCGGTCGGGTGCTGCCTACAATAAATTTCACTCTTGCTGAAACCAGTCCGGCCGACTCTTATGCAACGGCCGATGTTTACCGCTTCACTCAAATTAGCTGCTTGACCTCTAGTAATTAGCTTTTAAAGGTAAATGAGATGTGATGAGGGAGAACTAGGATTAATTTTTTTTGGTTGTAAGGATTTTTTTAGAAAATGTTCCGTGTATTCACCCAAACCAATGATGATTGGATTCCAATAGGGAAGCTAACACCAAAAAATTAAGAGTTTTATTTGATAATTTTCAGTTAAATACTTTGATCAGAAAAAAAGAACTGAGTCATGAAATTATTAAAAACAATCTAACAAAAAAAACAGGACTCAACAACAAATTGAAAGCTAAACGAAGACACTTTCGAAGTGTAGGTAAAACGGTGTAATAGGTTCTTTAGGGTTTTTAAGAACCTCGGATCCTCATATTAACATCACAACAGCGGCAGTTATTACTCGCCCTAAGCATATTAAAAACTGGCATTCCTCAAAAAAATTTAACTTCTCAAAATTTTGTAAAATTAGATCATCCTTTCTGCTAATTAAATTCTTGAACTAAAATTAACAATAGCGGGAACAATATAGTTAGTAAACAAATTCTTTACGTAATCTTCTTTCATTATGAAGTATGCAATTACGTAAAGATACCTTTAAAGTATTAATTACTCCGTGTAATTAACATAGGTATCTAATAGTCGACATGCGATAAATCAATACGGTAACTTTATTTGCAGAGATTTATTTTTAGACTCACGATAACTAAGTATACGGCGCGGTCGGTCTTAGCTATTTTCACATGTCTTCGTTCGTGGTTTGACAGTTAGGTTTTAAGAGTAAACAGCGTTTAGGCTCTGCTCTGTAGAGAGCGATAGTTCGGTGGGATTGTCTTTATTAGCGACTAGCGACTCGCTAAAAGAGGAGGTAAAGGAAAGGACCTATTTTTGTAGGGATGGAAACATTCTAAGACTGTGGTAACTCTTTCGAATAATCCTGCAGCCCCAGCAGGCACGTCAACTATACTGACATGTAACACAGATGACACTCGACACGGTCCTTAGCGGACGGCGAGCCACCAATTTCTAACCGTCCGCAGGCCTGCGCTAACAGTGGCCGGGAGTCGTCTCACGGCTACCAACGCTTGTGACGTCTCCCGCGGTGGCTAGGGTGTGAAGTTTGCCCTTTCCTCAGGCAGCCCGCCACCTCCCTCTCCAACATGACTGCTTCGCAGAAGGAGGTGACTGTTTTTCATTCCCTCTCGCTCCGAACCATGGCAGAATGCAAGGGGTCGTCGCCGCCGATCGCTACTACGAGGACACGGTGGTGATCCCCATTTAGCAGATCTATGCCACGTCTGTAAATTCGATTACGCTAGCCAATGACATCTGAATATCCGCCGCCGCTCACGCCTGCGTTATACTATTTAGCATGACCCTTATTTGTTCATACACATTACACGGATACAATGAAGACAACTTCCGTATGACTTGTGAGTAAGCACTGCGTAGAAATTCTTCGCGAATTATTTAGTTATAGTATCTGAACGTTGGTAGAAGTTTACTTGTCAATTTAACTGATAACATTTTTCAGTTTTGACAGTAAGTACTCAACAAACATACCTACGAACTTGATCGTCGTGGCCTAAAGAGAAGCGTGGTAAAAACTTAGTGGACTAGTGGTTATGGCACAGACCTGCATCTCGTGTACAAGTGTACCAATGTGACTTCTCTAAAGTCAAATGTTTATGTACTTTTTAAGTGTATTTGAGACACCACTGACCAACGGTGAAGGAATGCATCCTGGACTAAAATAAAGTCTGATATTGCCAATCCACCTTGAGCAATGCTCAGTTGAGCATGCCTTCTATGTATGAGAAGAGACCTTTACCCAACAGTGGGATAATAAATATGGCGATTATGACGTGCTCAAGGCAGATTGGCGATTTCATTCATATTTTTCATTAGTTCAGATTTAAGTGGTATCTGAAGTGAACTTGGGCATAAACTTTGAAAAACTGACATTGGTTTCAAAACAGTAATCCCGTTTTTGAAAAGCTAGCGCTGTGTGGCCTAGTGGTTAAGGCACCTGCTTCTCGTGTACGAGTGTGCGGGTTCGAAACCTGGCAAGTACCAATGTGATTTTCCTAAAGTCATTATGTACTTTCTAAGTATATCTTAGACGTCACTGACTAACGGTGAAGGAAAACATCATGAGGAAACCTGGACTTAAGTCTGAAATCGCCAATCCGCCTTGAGCAAGCGTGGTGATCAATGCTCATGCCTTCTTTGTGTGAGAAGAGGCCTGTGTCCAGCAGTGGGACAATATATAGGCTGATGATGATAGCGCTTCGACCTCCGCCATTTTGAAAATACTCTGTGTAACTGGTATCTAAGGAACTGTAAATTAAATTAAAGTATTTCTATCTGATGTTCAAACAGATTTTCTCCAAAAATAGTATCTACAATTAACATCAGCTCACAAGGATGTTGAAGTTCATCGCCACTAGATCCGTTTGCTGTCAAACATTGTAACATAACCAAATGCTTACGTCACTCTTCTATATCAGTCAATTATGTTTGTTCATCTGTTTGTCATGCATCATCACTAATTAAAGGATTTATCGGCCAATGTTTATCTGGTTAGTTCCGTTGATTTTGCTCGCGACTTATAAGCTTATTAAGTACTTGATATTTCCTTCGCCTTCTGAAAAACTATTCCCTGTAACCAAATAAAAACTCCCTGTGTCCTTCCCCCAGTTCTCCGTCTATATTCATACCAAATTGTATCTAAACTGGTACAGCCGTTTTACCGTGGGAGTGTTATAGAGTTATTTTCGCAATTATAACATTACTAGCGGTTACCCGAGGGAATGCACCTGGATAAAAAGTAGCATATCACAATCTCCTAGGTCTCCCAGATTTCAATCTATCTCCATACCAAATTTCATCAAAATCGGTGACAGACAGACAGAATTACATTCACATTTATAATATTAGTAACGATTTATTTTATTACGTTTGTAACTTTATTGTTACATGCGAAATACGTCATTGATGTGCTAAACAGATTACAAAATACGTTGTAAAATTCATAACGAGTTGTGTTTTTACTCAACAACAAATAAACATCTTTAACTGGGGATGATCTTTGACGCAATTTAGTGCCACCATGAAATAATATCTATTAACTGATCGTATACACGTATACCAGACAATAATACAGCATTATTTAATAACTGCTCCATTAGTCTAGCGGTTGCATAATGCGACTGCTCTGTATGTGGTTTCGGGTTCTATTCATGGGTCGGGCCAAAATCGCTTTGTGGGTTTTTTTAGATTTCACAAAGCAGCCCAAAGCCAGGAAGATGGTGGGGTTACACGTCCGTACCTGGGAGGGCACGTTAAGCCTTCCCAGTGCTACCTTGATAGCAGTCGTCATTATAATTCCATGTCAAAAGCGTTCGTATCGACCTCGCCGCCGAGATCCATCGCGACGACCTTGTCCCTGCCTCCCGACCCTGAGCCGGCCTGCGAGCTGAGCTAATAACTTTAAAATTCCCGATTATAATAATCATATATATTCTGATCCAGCCTGTCCCTTGCTGTCCTCCCCCAGCGACGCCCTAAGCCGAGGCCCGTACCCCACGAGGGGGTGCCCTTAGCGTGTAGTCGCTTAGTTTTGTAAGTTAAGCCCTGGCTGGAGGCCCTAAATTCATTTAAAGCACTTCACAGGCAAGCCCGGTTAAGCAGTCGACAACCTTCTAGGTTGACATGCGCGATGCCATTCAAAAAAAAACAAAAGCCTTCAGACAGATTTGAGAAAACTCTGACGCTAGGGCTTGTGACCGTTAGGTTGGAAAAACCTGCAGTCCCCACGACAAGAAGAAGAATACTTATTAAACAGATAACAGAGAACTAAAATCCGTTTTGTTTTATCCGAGGAATGAGGAACATGCTGTGAGGAAAGTTCTGAGCATGAATGTGGATGACTATAGAGGTAGAGGAAGACCAAAAAAACGATGGATGGATTGTGTGAAAGATGATATGGCTAGAAAGGATGTTACTAGTGAGATGACTGCAGATAGAGAAGCATGGAAGAAGAAGACATGCTGCGCCGACCCCAAATTATTTGGGATAAGGGCAGGCGGATGATGATGAAAATGGCTCCAACGAGGGGGCCTACTCTTACTCACCGAAACGAAACTTCGGAATGACCGAGAATAGACGATAACTTTTTTTGTGGTGCGGTAAGGTGCGATTTGATGCTCTGTACTAATTGGAATGTACTTATACTATCCATATATAATAACTGTTTGAACCTTACTGCCCTAAAGTTAACAAGGAAAGGTTCCGAATTTCAAACGAAACTTCGTTTTCGTTGAGTTAGAGCTGAGTAAGCTCTCATTTGGTAGGTTACGACTGAAAATATCTTGCCATTACCCGATCCCTGAGTCAGGTCAATCCTATTTACCGTATTACATCTGCCCTCGCTCAAGGATTGACATTGAATGATACATGAAGTTCATTTATCTCTAGAACCAGTAAAAGTCAGTAGTATGCGAGAGAGACAAGATTTATGAAATTGCTGTGTGTGTGTCGGTTTGTCTACCTGGATGAGACGCGTGGTTTGAAACGTGACTTTGTATTCTTCGCTGTATTTCTGAAGCTGAAAGTTGGAATACCAAAAGTTTATCTTCTTGAATATAAAAGTTCGTTAGTCTTGATAAAACTCGAGAACGACTGGGCCGATGAAGCTGATTTTAAAATGTTTGTCGTAGACCAGGGAAGGTTTAAACGGTGAGAAAAGTTAGTATAGATGTAGGTGATACGAAGTTCTCCAGGTCATTTAGTATACAATAAGATGTCAGATTACAGGGCGCATAAATAAATAAGTATGTTATGTACCTACCTTATGTACCTATATTCCCATAAATATAGGTTCTAAGTAACAATATAGATGTTTACAACAGAACTTAAACTATTACAGCTGGAAAAATTAAAAAAAAAATAGAATTAAAAAAAAACTAGTGACTATAAGGGCGTCAAAAAACTCCTTCTCATCGCAGTTAACCAGGAGCGTACCCAAGAGTCTAAATTAGTTTACCGTTTGCCACTCTTTCATTTTATAAACAGTTCTTTCTTGTATATAATTATTACATTACCTATTTCTTATATTATTCTTGTATATAAAAATCAGTACACTTCACATAACATTATCATGTTTATTGCAAATAATTTACGCATGACGTGTTCTTAAATCCTGCTAAGATGCAAATGAAATAGTAGGATGACCTAACCAAATTCTGCTTAAAGTATAACTTGAACAGAAAAAATATTTCTGATTACGCTATCGTACTTATCAATTATTCATCAAAGAAATATTTTAACTCCACAGTCTTGGCGCCGCAGTTATCTAGCTATAATCAGTATCATATCCTGTGACGTAAGCCGTCGGAGGCGCGACAAATGACGTCACAGATGAGATTTCCAAGATAATTACGCAAATACTGGACTTTGAGCGCGAATATACAGCGTTATCAGACAAAAAATGATGACGATGCAAAATTTCTTGTAAAAACTGGTTTACGGGAAAATATTGCTGTTTTTTTTCAGTATGGTGTACTTCTAGGGATATAGGTACTAGTTTTTCAAAGAATTTTCGGTTCGGTTTCCGAATTTATGAATCAGCTATCCGTCTTTTAAACATTTGACGGTATAATTTATTACTGACGAAAAAAAAAATCGTTTTGGTAAATTATGTTCCGTTGAAACAGCAGAAATGTGTGATCTCTTTAATTAGTTTCTTTAGCAATTTTGTAACATTATTCGATAGAAGGCATCTAAATCATATATCTATACTTTTACAAACAATTCCATTCATAATCCGTTAATTAAAGATACATAGACATTCTTATTAAAATCAATTTACCCATTCAATGCTAATGTGCATCTTATTCCCATTTATTCAAAAGCTATTTTTTATTACAATCCGTATCATCCACAAAGACAGCCATGGGAGGGGCTTGTCTCATTTGCGAGCTTTTGCGCATGCGCTCTTGTCACTACTTTGGCGCCATCTTTGTTTCGCCCTTACTAGCAATTTTATTGCTCCTCCCTTCTACGAAACCCACATGAAAATATCTTGTAGGTATTAAAATGTAGTGGAGGAAAGTTCTCAAGCCCGGTTAAGCGGTCGACAAGCTTCTAGGTTGACCTGCGAGATGCCATACACAAAAAAAAGGTGAAAAGTTCGCCTTATTTTCAGTATAAAAGGCAAACCTATAGGTAGCTATAAAATATTTCCGTCGACATAAATTCAGACTCCGTTGTGCCATCAAGAAATTTTACATGAAAGACCCAGATAGGTATGGCTCGACCCAGGATATCAGGTTCCGAAGTACTAGACCAACAAGACTATCACTGTATAATCATGCGGCATCCAACAACTTCATCATTGTCTACTGATAAGAAAAATAACTTTCATTTATTTATTGAGGGACAATAAAGATCTGTAATCCTAACTAATATTTTAAATGTGAAAGTGAGTTTGTTATTCACGGTAAAACTGCTGTACAGATGGGGCCTGGAGATGACTATAGGCTACTATTTGTCTGGGTGGCCAACATTATCTGGGGAATTTGTTGCGCTACTTCTTCTTCCCAACAAAAACACATAGGAAGAGGTGAAAGGCGGGCATTTTGAAGGCTCTCTTTTGTAAATTTGGCATTCAAAAAGTGCTGATTTTCAGCCTAGTTTTTATAAATGTCTTTTGAATTTTGAAAAGATCTTGCCTGAAGCGTAAGAGGCATTTGATTGGTTGTATATTTTTACTACAGACCCATCTCTTTCGCATTTAGACTCCTTATTTATTGATACATTGGTCTTCAGGTGCGCGATGCCGTCGCGACGGTGGTAGAGCACCGGAGGGCGGCCGGATGCGGCCCGCGCGTGCCCGTCCGCCCGCCGCCTCCGTCACTTAGCGCCGCCCGCGCTCTCGCCGCGCTGCGACTATGCGCATGGCAAGCGCCCTGGCCACTCTGCTCGCGGTAAGTTGGTATTTTACATCTTTATATACCTACTATATGTACCTAAGTCTTTGTTTTTTTTTTATTGTAGTATGTAATAATGTAAAGTACTGCACTATTGTGTTAGGAAATCGTGATGATAGCGTATGTGTGGTGGTAAATAAAATAAATAAATCGACACTGTCGTAGAACAAAGTCAGATGTAATAATTCAATTAAATTGTGATTTTTTCAAAATCAGCTTCAATTAAGCATTATCTATCAATATAAGCAAGAAAAATAATATATATTTAGTACTTTCCGAGATATTAAAACGAACAAAGTTGTATTTCAAATACTTTTTTAATTAATTAAGATTTTGTATATTTTTTATTCTTACACCTGTTAAACATGTAATGCGAGTCTAGTTTAAGCTGGATTGTTACACTTAATGTTATCTTTTTCTTTTTTGGTAGCAGTGTTGTAGTGTGTTCACACTTTTTCTTTTTTCCAATTTGTTTTTAGAAGTGATGACTTTTAATTGGCTGTCAGACAAATTAACTATTTTTTATTCTGTTTGTTTTAGCTGTTAGTCATCCATAGTAATTAAATAAATAAATAAATACTATATTATCCGAAAATTGTGAACTCAAAACTTTAAAGTTCTCTTGTTAAGTAGCTATTTTGTAGATTCGACTTTGTTCTACGACAGTGTCGAAATTCATAAAACAAAGACGAGTAAGTCCAAATTTAAAACAAAAGAACGGCTGGACAGATATTTGATTTGCTGGATTTGTTTCCGCCCAGAAGAAGCACATTATAATATTGGAAAAATTCACCAAAAAAAATATTAGGATGAGGTGGTAAGAAGTTTGCCGAGCCGGTTAGTAGTATGTATAAGTGGTAGGTGGTTCCTGCCTCTGGACTAGATGTAACTTAGCTCATGTTTATGAAAGTAAGGAGGTTTAAAAATGAATTTATAGTATTTAGAATAAAGGAATATAAATAAGCGACATTTATTATTCTACCTTTTCAAATATTGTGGTACAAATTGATGAAAATTTCATACGAGTATTTTACTTATATTGAGTGCCATAAAATTACTTTTAAATAAACTTATACCATGCCAAAAGTATCATGAAGTACTGACAATTAATCTGGGTGGGTGATTTTTATTTTTTCATTTCTACCATAGATGAGGGTACCACAACTGTATGTATGGTAAGCGCCCGCTTACGGTGAGTTATATTCTACAACTGCCGGATACGGCCCGTTAGCTGGCCCACGTGGCTTTGTGCCAATTGTGGAGCCGTGGTCCTGTCTGTTAGCGTGATGAACGCCCCGGACCCCGCCTTTGTCTCTCAGACTGGGATCATCGCCCATCACCCTGTATAACGGGTGGTACCGACCGAGGATATAAGAGAGAAATATAATTATAGAGATATAACAGCCGCATGGATCGATTGTTCAAAGTTTCAGCTGCGCTTGTTGCGGTCTGTCCATAGTTGGGTGACCATCTATGTCGTACCGAGACTCCTCCGTGCCTCAAATTCAAATTCAAATTCAAAAACGTTTATTGAAATAAGGCTAATTCAATTAGCACTTTTTCACGTCAAAATACATTATGACAGCACCCCAAAATGCCCACCCTTCACTGCTTCCTAGTGTTATGGCTGGAAAGAAGAAGCAGTGATGAACAAACTTCCCAGCAACACAGCTGTCTATTACAGTTTAACTTTATAACTTTATATATATGCCTCGGAAAGCATGTGGATAGGTGACGACCCATGTCGTACCGATACTTCACTGTGCATCAAAAAACACGTTAAGCTGTTCGTCCCAGCTGTCATTTGTAGATTTTTGACAATCTACTGGTATATAGTAAGTCTGACAAGCAGTCTTACCAAGGAGACCATTATATACCCGGATTGGATAGGTCAGATAAGTTGCGTTCCGTGTATAACACTAACACTAAGCTAAATTTGGCTAGACTGGAGGCTCAGATTTGGGCTCAAAGCTAGGCTAATGAATGATGATGACATGACGAATAACTACGTAACATTGCTTTTATTGCCAAATATCAGTAACTTTAGTGGAACATTATTTTAGCAGTACTATATTCAGTATTACTATCAATCTATAGGGACACTCTTTTTGTAAAATAAAAATTGTAGTCAACCTAAGTGGTATCATTCTAATGTAACATAATTTTAAATCTTGCAATATCCAATGTATTTGGGAATCTTCAGGAAACATCATAATAAATTCCGATTATACATATTATCGCACGAGTTTTCTTGGCAATAGTTTTATTTCTCCCGACTCCTAAAGATTATGGCATCATTAATACATAATAGACTATAATATGTATTCCTCAAGAATTAGCTATTAAAGTAATATAGCTATTAAAGCAATATAGCTATTAAACATCCAAAAAATGCCATACTACGTTCAAGCAAAGAACAAACTCTTCACTTTTATTTATCAAAAGTAGATTTAGTTATAGAACCTAAGTAAAATAAAATATTCTATTTTAGTAAAAAAACTAAAACACAAAACATTCCACTTTTAAATCGGAGTGCTCGATACATCGACTAAATCGGAGTAGTGATGTGTATCAATGTCGGTAAATTTGTATTTAATAGGTCAGGCCATCACGAGGTGTCGGGTGTCTGGAGCCAGTGGCGACAGTCGGCTGGCTGGTAATGCTCCATTGTTTTGTATCAACTGTATGTGGCGATAACAAATACCTTGGATTGGGTGTGAAAAAAAAAAAGTTAAATTTATTGAATATTAGAATTCGCATATTCGGATAAAAAGTATCCTATGTTTTAATATAGGTTATAAACTATGTGTGTACCAAATTTTATACAAATCTGTTCAGTAGTTTTTGCGCGAAATAGTAAAATACATAGGTACATCCTCAGAAACTTTAGTATCCAGGAAGAAATATTGTAAGCAGCCGGATACAAAATATCCTAGGAACTTCCCTGTAATTATTAGTAATTATTGAAGTTAACTTCTGTTGAGCGATTTATCGAACCCAGGGCATTAAAAAAAATGTTAAACGGCAACTTCCACTAAGTAACTAAAAGTTGGTTGTTTGTGGTAGTCTGAACTCCATACCGATCAACACTAGGAAAATTTTCTACATTTGCACTGCGGAAAAAAAATATTTACCTATTTAGATCAAAAATTATAAATTTCTGACGCCCTAAAGGTCGTCTTGTTTTAAAAACAATGTCTGACGTGTAAAAGTGTTATTTCATAACTTTTTTGCAAAACAAATAATTAGCATTTAAAGAAAACTTGTATTCTAAGTCGCAGAATGAATAAGTTTTCGTTCGCAATAAAGTTTTACTCAAATTCTTTTTTCAACTTAAGGAAATGTTTGGTTCAAAGTAATGTTAGAGTTACTTAGTAGTTTTTTTCTAACTAAACCTTTAATTTGAATACAAGGAAATTTTACTTAAACTAAAACACAGAATCGATAATATAAAAAATTAAATCGACAATATCCTACACCAAAAAGTTTCATATTACATTTTCCGGGTTTTTACCCCGTCCTCGCGATTTTCATGCTCGCGCCAAATGTGTCTGGCTTCTTATCGTGAAAACGCCTATATGTCGCAATTATTTGGTTAACATCATCCGCTAATACAGCTTATCTCTAAAACTATCAGTATTTTTCATTAGTTCATAAAATACATTTATTACTAGAGGCGATGATGAGCGAAAACTCGATGGAATTCCAATAAAGCGGTTCAGTCTAATCGGACGCTTCATTATGCGGTAGAGGCGCTAACCGTGCAGTATGGAGCAAGTCGCGGGCAACACTAGTCGCTTATAGAGCGCACAACACGCGTCGCACGCTCGAAAATTCGAAAATGGAATCGAAACAGTAATTCTGTTTCGATTTGAAAAAAAAACTTTGCAGCCAGTAATTTAGTGATGTGTTTAATTTATTTAAAAAAGTTCCGTAGTGCGATAAAAGTTTTCAAATGAACGTAGTGACGACTTGTTTTATGTATGATTTATTCAATACATTGGACAAATTTATTTTTGCTCATGGCAATTAAAATGGTGAGTTTCATTTACATATTTATTCAGTTTTATGGTTAGGTGCAGGCAACTTAATGTCACTTTAGTGCGCGGTATTTAAATAGGTTTCTTATCTTCGAATTAATTGCTTTTGAAATTAAATAAAGATTACTTGAGCGGTGTAAGAAACGTTTTCCCAGTAGGACAGACATTGAATGGTCAAAATTTATTAAAATCCATTAGCAAGTAAACGACAATATTTTTCTGTGATCTAAATAAAGAAAAGCCATTGAACTGTAAAACAAAGTTAATTGAAAGGTTTTATTATGTTTCTTTATTACCTACCTGTAAATCGCAATAGGTAAAAGTAATGGTGTGTTTATTATTCTGTATTTTTTTCAAGACAATCGTAAAAATACAATAAAATTATTTTGAACCAACTACACTAGGTACCTACCAGCGAATATTAAAAAAGTTAAAAATTCATGTATAATGTACCGCATAGGACCTACTTACTAAAATACTCGTATAAAATTAAAAATATCGTTCGGAAACCAATAAAGATTTTATGTGTGAACATTTCAATCGTCTATAAAACGCGAACGAAAATCTAGAGCTCAGTTAACACAAACATCAAACAATTTCCTTCTTACCCGTTTAGTGCATAACGCGGAAGTTTTGAAAATAATAAATAATAATAAAAAAAACATAACTACTTTGACAACACTGACTCTGCTTACTAAAATATCGATAGACACATGTCAGTGCTTTTTTCGTGACATTTAAAAAAAATGATCGCATTTTACATTCAGTTTATGATGGTTAGCAAACCTCTTTTTCGTCTTGCATACTGTTTCTACTGTAAAATTCTTCGAAGCCTACCTTTTAAGCCCTATAATTTATGGTATTTTTTTTTCAAAAGATCTAGATCACCGGAAAAAAAACATCTACACGACCAGCTAAATACTGTAAAACGTAGCATATTATTATTACCATGCAAAATAAATTACTTTAACAACTAACCGTGGTAAACATGACGTATTACACACATTACAAAATAAATTAACGATACAATGTTACTTTACCAAGAAAATTATGATGAAAAGCGCCATTTATTAGCGATAAATTCTATTTCATGGTTTAACAGTAGTTTACGCGTGCAGCCAAAGGTCAATGTATCGGCACTCATTGTTGTGGTCATGGAAGAACGCGATAACTCTCAAACGTGGTTCTCGTTAAAACTATTATTAATCGACTAACTTAAAAATTAGAATATATGACACAGGAACAGCACTATGCTTTTATTTTAATCAATAAATCTATGCGCAAAATCCGTTCGAAATTTGATTTTTCTTTTCTGATTAGTCACAATGACATTGCTGAAATTGACATTAACTTTAAGGCGGGAAATAAAATGTCAGTTTCCTTTTTTTTTCTATCAGCGATTTGTTTTTTTTATTCCTTGTATTTATTGTCTTCTATTATTTCGATAACGATTATTTCTAGTATAAGTTACGGTTAATATAACCATTAAATAAATATAAGCATAGGAATAACTAAAGCGAGCTTTTCACTCAGGAAATGTAATGCTATCGTTCCCGGCCATTATCGTAAGGATAAACTGAGAAATGGGTCACGGGAATTTCTATAGGAAACTAACAACCTATCACTCTTGTTATTACTTTGAGGATATCAAGCCAAGTAATGGGGACGATATTTTTTCCTGCTCATTTTAGTAGCATTACTCAATAAAAATCGAAAATAAATGTTGCCATATTTGCTGATTACTAATTCCTGAGAACGGATATGCGGATGGGCCTTGTAACAATTTAGAAGTTTGTACATTTCAAAAGGATATTTAATATTATATATTTTGCCTGTGCCTACCATAGACAGTGTGTCTCATGTTATTTAAACAGACTAACAGCCGGTTGCAACAAAAAATATGCGATTACTGTCATTGAAGATCTGTCAAAATGGAGGACAAAATTGAATAATTTTGCTATTATTTTATGTTTTTCGTCTAAATATGATTATTGTTTAGTTATTATTATAGCTGTTTTGATATCATAAAAAATATTAAGTATGCTAATTATCGATATCATGTTTTATGATATTCGTAAAAGCATAAAATAATAAAAAGTTTGGTGCAATCGGTTTTGTATGCAAAGAATTTCTTTTCGCACTGCATTTAATTGCATTTTATAGCCATGCCTATCCATTTCCCTGAGTAGGTACCTATGCAACGTGATTTGTTTCATAAATGATACAATGTGACTCGATAGACTCGTCTGCCTATTTTCTTTTGTTGTCTGTTAATCCGGTAATTATGTAAATAATAATTAACTATAATTGAAACAACATAGATCGACAGAAGTAAGAAAATGTGTCATAAAAAATTGAAAATCTCGTATTTTTTTAATTGTGATCATTTTAAATTGGCAGGAAGGAACGCTTTACAACTTAAACATATTTTTTAAGTTTAAATAATGAGCAATTATTTTTTTAATTTCCTGATTGATTTGATTGAATTTGTCTATGCGTGTTATTACACATGCCTAAATTAAATGACAAATTAAAAACACAAAGAGTGAGTCTTCATAGTGAAGAAATAATAAAAAAAATGTTTTTTAATGTTCTTAAATTCAAATTTTAAACTTCGAACGCGTGTTCATTTCAGAATTCGATGAAAAATTCTATCGGCAATAAAAAATGGGATCTGCCTAACTTAAAATGCTTTCATAATGTTTTCGATAAATTTTCTGTCGTACTTAGTGCGCAAAATTGACCCTACACAAGGCCTAGAGGTCAGCTCGTATGAATATGGTCTAGCGATAACTGGTCCGAACTAAAACAAATTAGAGACATCGTTGGCGCTCAAAGCCAATGCCATTGTCACAAACCACTACGTGAATGTCCGTATCATTGAAATTATTGTGTTGAGAAATGTAGGTTGTTGTAATAGAATATATTGGAAACTAGCTATTTTTCGCGGTTTCACCCGTAACCTGAGGTAACTAAGTCACGGACTTGGATAAAAACTATGTCCTCCCCCAGGTTTCTATGTTTTTATCTATCGCCATACTAAATTTCATCCAAATCGGTTCAGCTGTAAAAGCGTAACAGACCGACAGAGTTACTTTCGTACTTTTAGTAGCTATGGATACAAACAATCCTTTAATATACTTAAGTAAATGCATATCGATATGATATTTTAACTATTAATAGACAAAATGGTCATTTTTATTTTTTACGAAATGAAAAAAAAAATATCAGTTTAACAATAAATTAAAACCACCATTGGCGGGACAGAAATGGTGATCTTTAAAATGTCATTGTATTTCCCTGTAAAATATGATCTCTTTTATGTAGATCAAAAATGGTAAAATCATAATCACCATCTTTTTTAATCTACCAACACGGCATAACCTTCGAAAACAATATCGTCTCACTTAAAATCCCCTATTCTTTTCATCTCATCAGCTAAGACCTTTGTTACATTGCCTTTATCACATTAATCAAAAGCCATCCACTACTATACATAAACCCAATAATCACCAAAATTTCCATACCCACAACAAAACCTGTAGACCACACGCCAAGCTCAAAAGACCAGTCCTTACAGACCACACATTATTTACTCGCGTACCTAAGCGCCACCAACGCAACGCATACAATTTGTTGATTCCGTTCGGAATTCCGCTCATCCTATTACCAAAGCCCACACTACAATAAACGAAGATAGGAGTCGCACCCGATATATTGCGAATATCTGACGTGTGACCGTGTAGGGACTGGGGTCTTTAGGGCCCGTTCTCGTAACCTACAATGATGTTTGAACCTTAACTTTCTATTTCTTACTGTCTTTGGTAAATTAAGAGGAGCTCGTGGCTAAGTAACAGCCGCATAGTTCAACCATACAGGTTAAGCTGTGCTTGGCGCGGTTGGTCCGTGGATGGATGACCATTTATGTCCTCGCGAGACTCCTCCGTGCTTTCTCCCGGTTGTCATTTATAGATCTTTGACAGTCGTTACGGGTAGCCAGAAAGTCTGACAACCAGTCTTACCAAGGGGTACCGTGTTACCCGGTAACTGAGTTGTAGAGGTCAGCTAGGCAGTCGCTCGATATAAAATACTGGTCTCACTCAGCTGCATCCGGTTCTGATGCGACTAGAAAACGACCCCAACATAGTTGGAAAAAGGCTAGGCAAATGATAACTGTCTTTGGTAAATTACATTTAAACTTAATAAACCAGCTTTCCTACTGTGATTCTTGAATCGTGAATTTTAAAATCATAATTATAATTTTATAGTCAATTATTTCGAGATTCCAAACGAGGTTTTATTCCTTTTAAATTTCTCATTTTTTGAAGTTTAGTTAAATATATCCTATCTATTCGATCTTTGATAATATCGTGGTTTTCTAAGTTTAGCCAGTTATGTCTATCTCCTTCCATTTAAAAGTCCCTTTAGGTGCAATAATATTGAAGAAGAGTTTTTTGTAGACAATACTCGTCTAACGTCCAATTTAAAAAGATAATTCCATCACTTTGTTATTTTTTTTCTACTAATCAAATTGCCGAATTAACTTGCATCAAAATTCAATTCAAAATTAGGCTGAAAATCAGCACCTTTTGAACATCAAATTTACTAAAGACAGCCCCCAAAACGCCCGGCCTTCACCACTTACTATGTGTTTTTGGGAAGAAAAAGTGGCGCAACAAACTCCCCAGCAATCAATCCTAAAAATATCGAAGTTTGAATACAAGGTCTTAGAAGAGTTGCTTTTATATCACGACTAGCTTTTCAGGTCTCAAGAACTTAGTACAAATATAAAACACTATCAATTGCCGTCATTTCTGGCTTTTTCCACAAATAAACGTCTATCTACTAACAATTATTTACGGCTAAATAAAGATACAACATTCATGACCGTCTGATCGATAAGCAAATAATTTGTGAATTAAAATATTTGTGATATCACTATCAACCTTTATGGTCAGATTATCTTTACGTGACACACCCACTTAGCACTATTCAAACTATTAATTAGTAGATAAATCTTTTTTATGTGGCGCTATCAGGATTCTTAAGAAAAATGGTATATTTTGAAAGTGATAAAGTTAGACTGATAGTATTAAAAAATCTTAAAGTCACGTTTTCTTTCTAAAATGGTGTGCAGAAAATACGTAGGTACGTCGTTATTCGGATTAAACAGACAGATGGACATTTTCTTCCCCGTCTTTGCCCTGAATTTTTGCCTGATTCCGTAGCTCAATCTCTTTTGATTTCAACTGTAATACCTTTTAAAAGTTCAATGATATGAATTGCGTTGTTATAGCTATCAATGAGATAAACAATGCTTTTGAAAGGTATGTCAATTGGGTATCAATTTTCTACGTGATTGGGGTGCTGGAAACTTCAGCACTAGGTATATTTTGGTAATGAAACCTCTGTGTTTAGCTTATATTTGCTGCTACAAACTAGGTAATTTTAGAAACGTCCAAATACGTACTGACTGTTGCCCGCGGTTTCACTCGCCTCCCATCGGCACTACTTAACGCACCCTAATAAAAAGTAACCTATAATCGTCCCTAGACTCCTACCTATCTCCATAGCAAATTTCATCCAAATCGAATCAGCCGTTTTACCGCGAAAGCGTTACAAATAAACACTCGCATTTATTAATTAGGATCAGGATTTCGTATTTAAGGGACACGACAACATGACTATGGTATTATTTCGCCACGGCTCGAAGCGTGCGACCCTGTCTGGATAGACGTGCTAATTTATATGGCCGACAATCCTTTTGAATTGAAATTGATTTATGTGACATTACAATCTTGTCGGATTAAACCGGCAGCTTTGTATAGATTAAGCAGCTGGTGTTAAGTTCGTAGTTTTTATTTTTTAATGAATTCCTGGCTATTGAGTTTCTGATAAACTATGATTAATGGGTTTGAACTGTGAAGTGTCAAGTTAAACTGAGATTAACAGGCTGTGGCTAACTTTAGCGTTGATTTTTATTTTTTCAGTGTGGCAGTTTTATTCTGCTATGATTTTATATTAAAACAATATAGTTATAAAGTATTAATAAAACGTATTTTTTTTACTTAAGTTTTATTAAATCGATACGCTTTATACTTTTATATACCTACTTTGATGGTATACCCAAGTATTCAATAACTAAGGTTTACAAAAATACTTTATGTATAGTCTTCAAATAATAATTTAGGATCTCACAACACACACATTAGCTGCAGAACGTTCGAAAGAGATACCGCGCCCCCGGAATCCAAAGGGCTGAGGAAGGAACATGGATGGGTTTTAGTCAGTAAGAGTCTGACACTGCCACCCACCCCACCCACGGCCGTAGGGGTACCTATTTGATGATTTCCTATCCGAAAAAAAAACACATTAATTAATATCACAAAAAAAATATCATTGTTCTTTGTAACAATAAAAAAAAGAATCAAACACAGTATGTACAGAACAAAATCATGTGATATGAATCAGTATAATTTTATGTTTATTATGTTTTTTTATCAAACAATAAACTAAACAGCCAATAAAATGGTATGGTATTTCCTATCACATATAATCATTATCTGATTGCGTATCATCTCGTATGATGTTACACGTATCTAAATTAGGGAAGTAACTAATAGATTAAAATATGTATGTAAAAACCAAGACAAAATTATTTCTTAGAACTGCGATACGATGCCCTTCACTGTAAACAAAAGTTGTTGTTTCGCCCGCGTCCGTAAAGAAGTAATTCAGCGTTAACCGTCTTACTTATAAAAAACTCTTCTCACCTAATCCTTACTTAATATCATAATCCAGGATTAAGCTACTAAATTAAGTTCGGATCAACGCTAAACAGCATTTATGAGTGAGATTTTTTTCTAATCCGTTGCTAAGCCGCAGATTAAAAATTAATCTGACGTTATAAGTAAGACGGTAAATGTCTCCAAGATCCCATCTATCTCCACATCAAATTTCATACAAATCGGTTCAGTCGTTTTACCAAGAAACGTAACAGACAAACAAACTTATTTCCAACTAGTTGCACGAAAAAATATGAAACGCGATAATTGGATTAAAGTCAAAATCCGTCAATAGCAAAATTATTAAGTTTTATCCTCCATTTTGACATATTTTTGAAGACAGATCTTCCATTTTACGTATAAGTAACCTGATTAGTGCTACTTAAACGTCATTTCTAATGAATAATTGAACAGCACACAAATATTTTGATCACCTTGTTACTCATACACATGAATAATGTAATTTTTAACAAAAGGCGCTTAATTATAAATTAATTAACAATGCAATCACTTAGTCATCCATTGACATTCTTTAATCATAGGTAGTAATTAAAACAGTAACAGTATTTGATCAAAGAAAACTATAACATTATCAGTGTGTCATGAATTTTATTTATAATACAATACATCGCGCTTATTTTTCGGTGGGTATCAATAACCTTTAATTATCATAATGAATTACTTACGGTCCTAATATCCTATCACTACATAGTATAAACCATAGTCATTTCCGCTGGCTGTCTGTCCCTATGTATGCCTTTAAAACGACGCAATAGATTTTGATGCAGGTTTTTTTGATAGATAGAGTGATTCAAGAGGAATGTTTTAGTAGATAAATAAATTGTCAAGTTTTTGTATACATTGGCTAAAATATAATGAAATTTCGTTGGAGATGTACCTATAGCCCGCGCGAGCGAAGCCGCTGACGAAAAGCTAGTTAATATTATAAATACGACAGTTCGTGAGTATGTAGGTATGTATGTTTGTATGTTTGTTACTCTTTCACGCAAAAACTACTGAATAAATTTGGATGAAATTTGGTAATCCAGGATAAAGAATTAACACATAGGCTACGTTTTATCCGTGTGCGTGAAGTAGATCCCTCAGGGGCCTTACCATGACGTGCCAAAACAAGATTATTTTCGTTATGAAAAAGAGACGGAGCTATACGACGTTAGTAGCTGTGTCACGCTCTCAAACTTGAATAGTGATTGCAAAAACACGTGGTGGTACAGCCCCAGGACCACGGTCAATAAAAAAATATGATTTTAGCTAGCTAAATATGACCAAAAGATACATTAATGAATAACTGGTTAGTGTACACAAATCAGTGATTTAGGATTGCGTAATATTTTAGTTCTGCTTTAAATGAAGTGTCGTAAAGAGCGATGTTAATTTCCGACATCTTACTTAATTTGACAAAGTAGACAGATTGCTGATTGCATTTAGATAGCCCTGACGAAAAACAACATGTGAAAAGCCGATTGCTAAGCAAACTGTTGTCAAACATTCACAAACGCTGACACATTACTGCAATAGCTCACGAAATCAAGAACGAACTAGTAACCCTGCGCTCAGGAAAGCTGAACCAATATATGTAATTCTAATGGGCAGCGTAAAATCAGTAATAACACGAATTACGTTAAACTCGTAACTGCCATGTGGTTACTTGATAACTTTATTGAACGAAAACTAGAGCTTAAAGCAACTGGTTCCATTTCCTTCTGTATCAGGTCATTCGATTTATTATTAAGTTTGTTGTAATTACTTTTATTAAATTCGCTATCAGCCGTAAGATCTGAAATTAGTTTGAGTTTTATTAGGGAAACATTGTAATGAAAACGCCTGGTAAACTAGACATGCATTACCAAACCTTACGTGATTTGATGAAATCCCATTTCATCTCAAAGATGCTTTTTTTATAGATGAGACATTTTCAAATGACTTTTCCTGCTCTGGGCTCCATCCAATCCAAATCCATCCGCGTTCCTCATCTGTCCTTTACGCTCCTGGGTGACTCTTTACTTATTCGTAGAGGAAGATTAAGTATAGAATTAGGTAGCAAATTGTACTTTACTTTGATAGCATTGTAAAGATCCTTCATGATGTTCTTATGATTGAATTGATTCTAGCTTTGCTTATTTAATTCATCTTAAAACTATTATAGGTATTATCGTTCTTCTTGTAATTCTACTCTGCCTACCTTCTACCAACTTTACACACTCATAATTAAGAATTATTCTACCATAGAAAACAATTTGATCACCAAACCAAGCATTACATACTATATTTTTTGCTGTTTCAATTCCAACAAGTGGGTCAAAAAAACCAATACCCTGGTGGCGGTAATGTCCAACATGAATGATAGTGTTTACACAAACGTTTGACCAAATAACACCAAATCAAAGGGTTCCGTGGTGACCCAATATTTGTAGGAAAGTTTGCCCAACCTGTATGTAGAACATTTCGTTGGACACCTCAGTTCATTGGAGGCCCATTTCCTGTTTGTTTTCGATAAGGGACTGTGTAAACGTTATGTCGGACATGTGGAGGCGTACCGAATGTTTTGGAATTTTTACTTTCGTTTCCTTGCATACTTCAAATATTTGTTAGACTGTGCATCTAGATAAGCTCTAGCTTATCATCTTTGTGCTTTGATTCTTTGTATTTTGTCTCGATTGTTTGCAAAATGTTAGTTTTTAAAGTCTTTTTGTCATCTCTCATTATCTGGGTGGCGATTTTTAATATTGCCGGTCTTTTTGTTTGTAGATTTCTGAAATTCTTTGCCGATAAGTGATTCATTATTAACTTTTGCTATTTTATCTACGATTACTTGACTTTCAACTATGTCTTTATATAGTAGTATATATATAGTATTATATAGTAGTATTATATATATAGTAATTCTTAGATAACATGCAATTTTTGTTTTAAAAAACTTCGTTGTTATTTAATACTTTTACACATTTTTGTATCTGCGTAGTAGCATAGTAATAGTTCACCGGTTACAACCTAAATAACTCCACGGATTTGGCTAAAAGCGTATTAGTTTGTATAACGTATTCACGCTTTACAAACTGAAATGTTAAATAACTGTTTAGTTATTTGCATTTTTGGAAATCCAATACGGCTAACAACTAACTTACTGCCTTGAAATTCGATTAGACACGTTTAAAGTCGCACATATTTTACAGTTAAACAAAATTAACTGTTTCCTTAGTTCCTAGTTTAGTGGTTTCTGCATAATTATATCCTTTATTGTTTGGTGATAAATCTATCTTAGACATTCATAGATCACAATGAAACAATTATAAAGCCAAAATTATTAAAAATATCATGGGACTACCTGTAATTAAAGTATATATTAAACAGAGTTCCAGAAAATCCACCATCATTAAAACAAATTCAATTTTCAAATTAAAATAATAATACCAGGTTATAATAATGTTCACTGCAGAACAGAAGCCTCTTTCATCATAAAGCGAGAGCACTAATAAAAACCCAAAAATTCCACATACTGCCTCGTATTCTACAATCTCCTTCATCTTGAAAACCAGCTTTATCTTTAAAAGTACTGGCTTTCCCATCCTTGATACGAACTTTCCTTTCATCTTCGTAAATAACATTATACCGTTAAAAAGGATTAAATCACTGAAGAAGCTTAAGTCCCTCCTGACGGGTATCAGGCTGATTGTTTGACATTTAATTCTCCACGCCTTCCTTCTTACTCGTTGGATTATTAACTTCGCGAATGACATGCGACATTTCGTTTTTGTATTATTTGTGGCAATTGAAAAGGGTCTGCTTATTTGGGATATGATTGGTTTAAAGTTTGAGAGGTATTGTTTCGGCTTTCAGATTTAGTGAGTCATCGTTCAATTTTAATATTGTATAGCCAGGATTTCATTTTGGAGTTAGTTTAAAATAAAAAAAATTATATAGATAAGTATAAACATTAGAATTTAGCTCACTAGCGCCAATTACACAAATCATCTGATAATCGAGTCCCATTCGAGTACAATCGATATCGATAGAGACGTATCGTTACAATCGATTAAGCGTGGGCTGTCGGTGACATCGGCTCCATCACGATTGCTTTATTTATTGCCTGTTTATATCGTGTTATTGCTTTGTTGATCTTGTGTTAAGGGTCTCCATTCATTGTTTTAGTACAGTTTTGTCTTCATAAAAAGTTGGTTTGACATCTCTATAAAGTTTTATAGCTGCTTTGAATTCCGTTTCAATCCGACCGAATCATTTCTTGTCCCTTGCTTGCTCCAAATAGATCTTATACAAAATAACATCGTCAGCAGCTTTACTGTTGACCAATTCAGAATATCTCTGTACGATTCCGCAAGAAAAATATTATTTTCTTCAAGATGTTTGTACTGTAAATCTTCTACATGTTCAACTATGACTGTAACGTGACGCACAACAAAACGTAAATCATTATACTGTCCAACGTATTCATACAGATTTTCTTCTTCATTACCAACAGTTTACTCATTACGTATTCAAGTGTATTCATTTGATTGTATTAACACGCTTCTTGCTCAATAGGCTCGCATATTCCAAGTTCTTGTCCTTCAGCGCCATCGCTTCTCACGTTCACAACTCAAAAGGATTATTTCCGAATCGGAATGTCTTTAATTCTAATGGAGTGCGAAGCGTGTGCGCAGATCCCGCCGGTGTTGTGTAGGGGTGGCGAGGAGATAGGTGAAAATTAAGTGAATTTGGCACTTTTTCGTCATTTGTAAATTCATCGGTTTTTTTGTGTTCAAAACGGAAACTTTATTTTTATGATTATTTAAACTAAATAAGATTAGTAAAACATTTTTTTACTAATAATATGTTATAGACATCGAGTTAATTAACTTAAACCGTTTATTGAATGGTTTAATATAAGACAAATCTCATTTAGAAACGAGTAGGAGAAATTGTAGTAGATTAAAATCAAATTAGTCCAAAGATTTTTTATTCTTAAATTATTATTTGGACGTGCATAATGGAAGTGTTTCTAAAATGTATTTTAATACTTTTGTGATATGACTCAATATTCTACAAATTTTCTAGTTCATCTTTCCAAACAAGTTTTGGAAAAGATTTTTCTCGCGTGCCAACCTTGCAGCATCCCGCACTTGAGTCGCAAGATATGCTAAAAGCCGCTGCGGCGTGCACTAGCAGATAAAGATATATTAAATACACATTTATTCCCCCAGTGTCAAACCTATCAAGATTTATTACATACCATTTTTAATTTTTCATTATTCAGCACTATTTGTGTCTTATCTGTGGGTTTAAAATCATTATGTGGCGAGTGAATGGCGCGAATAGAAATAGAAATGGTTGATTTGTTTCTTTTTAAATGTAATTTATGTTTTTATGATATGGGATTTAGATTTATTTAAATGTAACGCAAATTAAGATGTGTGCTGTTGTGCTCTGGACACCAAAAAAAATGTTTCAGTTTTTTTCCTTTTGATGGGATATTTTGTTATAATATAATAATCGTAATATTTTCAAAATATGTTATTAAATCATATTGACGATTTATTAAATATTTTTATTATCCACAGTCATATTTCTAGACTTCATTTTCTTAGTTTCATCAATCTCGTATGAAGGTAAGCAAGCATACAGAGCTTTCAATGTGATCCTTTTTGTGTGATTTCTATCTTCTAATCTTCAGTCTAACAGTATCTTTGAATGAATTTATCTTTTATTTGGAATGCAAGTTAACAACTTTCAGTTCCGGTAACATTTTTTTTCTATTATTATATGTTAATGACTTCACCAAGTCTCATTGTTGTTAAGATAACTTCAAAATTTGTATCCTTGGTAAAGAAATCGTAAATTTTATCAGGTCTGACTCATATTTTGACTGACACAATCATCATCAGCCCCATCCCCTAATATGTGCCATACTGACGTAATACCATATTTGCAAGTAACATGTAGAAATTAAAATAAATCCGAAAGCCTTTAAATGTTTTAACGATTTTAAAGTTATCAAAATTGAACTAGAAAATAATCACAGAATTAACATTAAAGAACAATGAGTCAGACCTAAAACTGAATTAAAAGCATTGCCACACTGGATTACAAAACAAATTGTTTTACTTTCTGTCGTAACCACTTCGATACAAAACACATGAAATCGAAAGAGTTAATCTATGTAATTGAGCAATTACAAGTTCAATAGTACGTAACCCTTTAAACAGTTACACCAATTATCACATAAAAGAAATGTCTTCTTTATCGAATTAAATATCGAATGTAACACACCACCGCACAATAGCCCAATAAACATAGGTATCGAGAAACACGTCTGATGACGTCATCCGACACAACAATAACATCATCAATCTAAAGAAACAATCGATTGTCACCGATCGCGTCCGATACTCGTATGTATCGATTACAAACAATCGTTTTAAATTGTTCTATGAGCGGCAAATTAGTTGGCTAATCCTTGATTTATGTTGTCTGTGGGCTGACAATTTGACAGATGTAATTGAAAACACACGTTGAGCACATCTTACTGACGAGGGTTAAATGCCTTTGCCCTTTTATGTTGTAAATGAAAACATGCTGTATCAAATCAGTTATTTTGATTGTTCGCCCACTTATAATTAAAATTACTCATCTTCTATTTTCATGCAAATTTAGGTAATTGAAGAATTATATGCGTATGGATACTTATATTACATTGAAGAGGTCAAATGAGACAGGTTTATTAATTTCCTTAGCTTTAGCAGCAAGGAATAAATTATGATGTTCAAGATTGTATATAATATATTCTCCTAATACATAATATTTATCCACTTCTGCCCACTTGTAGGTAACATTAAACCTATCAGCCACGCCTAGTCCTTAAAACTTCTGTATGTCTATAACAAATCATGCAGAAGAATTTATATCTTACTTAAATACGCTTAAAAGCTTGTTCTGTATGGCATTAATAACATGGTGTATTTTATGGCTGAAGGAGTTCCCATGGCTGTGATTCGAATCAAGCGTTTGAGTCCATTAATTATATTGTTTGACAATCTCTTATGGACACATTATAGTTTATTGTTATTGTAATTAGAGACCTATTTGTGGGCGCCACCGGTGGCTGATGTAATAGAAAATATAAATGATAGTTGAGTGATTGTTGCGTGTATTATTCAGTGGAAATCCTTGAGCTAGGATTAAAGTTACTCTAGGTAATCTAATATACCTATGTCCAAAGCTTTCAGTCGGTCTCCATTGTGAGCTAAAGCTCCAAAAGCGATAACAATGAAAGCCTAGTCTAAGTACTTGTCAAAGGTTAACTAATCAATGTCTAGATTATTGAAATTTGTTGGTTCAACATTGTCTGCCTAGTTTATTATTTTGGGAACCTTATAAAATATAATAAGTTTCAACAAACCTGAAATCCTAATAAAGAAATAGATTCCTACGCATGCTCTAACATGAAATATGTTTACATATTTAACCTCTATACAAGAGTGTCGTTTATTATAGCAAACATACTATGTACCCGCAGATAATCCTAAGTTTTATTGATACGATTTTCCTTATAATATTTAGTAAAACTTAAAATAGAATCCAAATCTTAAATAAAAGTCATCACTTCTACACCTACGTCTTACGAACACACAAGTTGATCTAAAGAAATTATTACATAATCCAAACTACTTTGTTCTACGCTCTAATTTATTTATTTCATTGTATCAGATAAACAAATGAGACTTTTATTACCTAACATCATCTATTGGAGTACATAAAAATTTTACTTTCTCATATTTGCTGCTCTGCTGAAGAATAATAGTCTCTATTTTGTAGAAATTAAGGCCTAGGTTAGGTTTTATTTTAAGTTTGTAATTTTGTTTCCCATTGATTATATTGACTTTAATAGCGTGTTTATTGTCAATTAACCCGAACCTTAGGGCAATATGTTTAGGTACAATGCGCTCTGTTATCTATCCATGTAGGAGTTCGCTTGTGCAACCTTTTATTAGTCATTTAATTTTGAAATGCATTGAGAATTTGTAGCCAATTGTTCGCAGCAGCCTATCGTTTGTTGCGGATTTTTATCGCTTTTCAACAGTTCAGTCGTAATCTGGGTGAGTTTTGGATTTCGCTTTTTCCATTGATTTAACAGATGTGAAGTTGTAACTGTGTAATTTTTCACTCTGAAAAAATTATATATCAAAATATCTTGAATTACGTATAAACAGGAGACATCGTCACCAATCTACTATCCCACTATTAGGTAAAGATCTATTCTCGTATAGAGAAGGCATGAACATTGATCACCTAGCTTGCTCAAGGCGGATTTGCTATTTCAGACTTTTGGTCCTAGCTTCCTCACGATGTTTTCCTTCACCGTTAGTCACTAAAATACACTTAGAAAGTACATTTGTCTTCAGAAAAGTCACATTGATACTTCCTAGTTTATATAAACCGAAATCGATAAACAAAACCATACATTTCTTTATGTCTTCAATTTCCATTGGAATCTTCTGGTATGATATTATATTTCTAAATACGTTTTTAATCCAAATACCTGAACAGTTAACTAATACAATTTATAACAGTGAAGTCACAATTCTAATTAATTATTATAAATCTATAGACCAAATAAACTATTACCATATTTACGACGCACAAAAACATGGAATTCAAATAATTAACTTGATCACTATGGCCAATAAATTAAGTAAATCCCGCTTTCTGCTAATTACAAACTATACCTACTTACCATCTTCATACCAATCTCAAAACACATTGCCATCGAAATATAAACTCTAAACTCATATGAAAAAAGTCTTTTTTGTATTTTAAACAACGGATTGATCTGTTTCGTCATTGTGACATACGTTTGGTTAAGAACATCGTTATGGATCTTCTAAAATAGACAATATGGTACTTAATTCATTATAATCTTAATTTATGAATGAAAATAAGGCTCTTAGTCATATTCTCTTTAAGTGCATTTTGAAAAATCAACCAAAATATTTTGGTGTTATATTTTAGTGCCTTGAGGCATTCCAATGTTACACTAAATCGAAAGCTTACGAAAAATCTATTGATTTTTAGCCAATCTCATTCTTCAATCTAAATGCGTCATTCTACTTCCTTTACGTTGAATAAATATACACCCTCTTAAGTACGTAAAAACATCAATAATCTTTATTCAAGGTGTGTGACCGCTTTTTTCATAAATTATGATAGCAGAACAGTCCTGACGTCATCAGACATTTTAATGTACTCATTAGCATTTCCATTAACAGTAACTATTAATGAATGAATTATTACTTATGTGATTGGCAATCGTTTTTGTAGCCCAGATATAAAATTTTGCGGTTGACCAATAAATCTGTTTGCAGACCGAATTATATTTTATTCATGGCATTACGTAATTAATTGGTGTCATTTCATTTAACCTGTATTTTTTATTCATCTAATCTAATGTCATTATATAGATTAAGTATAATTTATAGCTTTAATTCTATTTAAATGTTAATTTAATTGTTCACTAATGGAAGAAAACGAAAGTGTTGATTCATTCTGATCTAGTAAATAACTGATGGATCTCTTAATTTTGGAAGCTATTGTATGTGTATTATTAATTTAATCATTGCTGAGATTTGTGATCTCAACTTGTTTGTTTATTCCATATTTTTCCTTGGTAACATTTTCAACACAGTTGTTACCTATAAATTCATGGCAGCTTTTTAAATGGAGTATATTTCTAACACAAAGTTTATAGGTAGTATAAGTGAAAAGGCTTATTGGATAACTCGAAGAGGAAAAATCTTTATTAGATTACACGACTCCAAAGAAGCTTTTGTATTCGTAATTATAGTACGATAATTTATATAATGATGACAGGCATCATATTTTAGAAATAATACTAATTGGATGAACCATTTTCATAGTCCAACTATATTTATGTTATTGTATTACCATTTCATTCGAAAGGTCAACATCGTTCAGGTAAATTCTATGTCACCATCACTTAATAAGTCCGAATGTTATTGTAATATGTGGACACTTACGTCTGGCGACAATCGTAAAACATGTGTTAAATTGTCCGGTTAAACCTTGTAAATTGCTACTGTTTCGTAGGGCTGTCAGGTTTCGTCTACTAAAAATGTAGGAGTCGTTTTTTATACGACGTTGTTTTGATGATTTTTGTTGATTTTTAAATGTATGTATTATCAGCCTATATATTGTCCCACTGCTGGGCCTGTGCCTCTTCTCATACGGAGAAGGCATGAGCATTGATCACCACGCTTGCTCAAGGCGGATTGGCGACTTCAGACTTTTTAGGTTCAGGTTTCCTCACGATGTTTTCCTTTACCATTAGTCACATCTAAGATATACTTAGAAAGTACATATGACTATTTAAAAGTCACATTGGTACTTGCCAGTATGAATTATTCCTTTGTATCCGATAAGTCAAAAATACCTCCAACAATAACGGATATTCTAAACCGAGACAACCCTAACACAATATCGATGACACAAATAGATTTAATACAAATGCAATTGTGAATACACTTACATGGACATTTAGGTTAAATAAGCACGTTTGAAATCCAAAACCACGTAAATGCATAGAACATGCAATCACCTATTAGCAGTATATTTAAAAAGTAGCTTCTGCCCGCGACTTCGTCCGCGTGGAATAGTGGTGCTCCGCTCCTATTGGGTTTAGCGTGATGAAATATAGCCTATAGCCTTCTTCAATAAATGGGCTATCTAACACTGAAAGAATTTTCTGAGATTAGTAGCGTACGCAAAAAAAGTAACTTTTCTTGTTGATTTCTTACACCTTGTGTCCGAAAAACCCAAATATCTTACGGAACCCTATTTTTTTCCAAAATAAAATTTAGCCTATGTTACTCGTGGATAATGTAGCTTTTGAATGGTGAAAGAATTTTTAAAATCGGTCCAGTAGTTTTTGAGCATATTCATTACAAACAATTCAAAAATTGGGCCTTGTGAACCATGGAGCTTCTTGCCCGATCTTCTCCATAGGAATCTACGTTTTGAATAGGCTAAATAACAGTCTCATGACTTTTTTTGACAATTCATTGTCATTCATTCATTTGACAATTCAAAAGTGTCTGTAAATAGTCTCATCATCTGCCTTTTCCCAACTATGTTGGGGTCGGCTTCCAGACTAAACTTTATGCAGCTGAGTACCAGTGTTTTACATGGAGCGACTGCCTATCTGACCTCCACAACCCAGTCACGGGGTAACACGATACCCCTTAATAAGACTGGTTATCAGACTTTCTTGCTTCTGACTACCAGTAACGACTTTCAAAATAACAGCTGATTGAAAAATTTATCAGGCCCATCTTTTGCTTTCTTTTATCAATGTTTCTTGAAATATTTATTCTTATAATTAAAGCAGAATTTGTAATTATATCAAAGAGACGTCAAATCCTAATTAATTTTCAGCCTGAAGTTTATGAGGCGCCGTCCTAATTCCATATTGCATACAAAATTCCTGGTATATTTCTTTAGATTGATAGATGTAGGTCGATATGACGTGTACCATATATACGTGGTACGGTCGAATTTGATTAAATAAATAAGTAAGCGATAACACTGCATTTTAATGTTAAGTTTTAAACAAAAAACTTTCTTTGAAATTAACATAACCGTATATTGAAACATTCTTTTATAAAAAATAATCCTTACTATATTATCAATACGAAAGCAACTCAGGCTATCTGCCTGTCTGTCTTTTACGCTTCAAATTAAAACGGCTGGACCGATTGTGATGAAATTTGATATGTAGATACCTTAAACCCTGGAGAAGGACGAAGGATAGTTTTTATCCGAGTGAAACCGCGGGACACAGCCTAGCAAACAATAAACATTTCGTTATTCCAATTTCTTAACCGTAATACATTTCTACAATCAACCGCTCAGATTCAAAATCCAACCCTGCAGTTATAAAAACAAGGTTGACAATCCTATTTGGTTGCACGGCATTAGAGGTGTGAAATAATATTGTAGGAACTGTTGTTTCATAATAATGATACAGTGAACTGAAATTGTGACAGCTGTTGTTAAATATGATGTCTACAAATGTTCGCTATGTGAATTATTCTGTTCTTACACTGTCTAACATGTATCGTATATATGCGCTAATATATCTGTTTTATGTGATACTATCTTTCTGCCAACGGCTTCGCCCGCGTGTTCTATACGAATTCAAATTAAAAATGGCAGTGTTTCATACAAACTTTTCACCCCCTTAGGGGTAGAATTTCGGAAAATCCTTTCCTATCGGATGCCTATGTCATATAAAGAACACATCCACCAAGTTTCAGGTCTCTACGATCAGCGGTTTATTCTGTGCGTTGATCCGTCAGTCATTTAGGACAAAGCATTTTATATGTTTTATAGATTACGACCAAGGTTTAAATTATGGATTTACTTTTCTTAAGAAGGGTTCTGCGGGATGTTCGAAAGAGTTACCGCCCCCGGAACACAAAGGGCTAAGGAAGGAACATGGATAGGTTTTAGTCTGTAAAGTCTTACAATGACCATCGCCCCGTCCACGGCTGGAGGAGTCATCTGATGATTTCCCATCCGAAAAAAGTGATGCTAGGTTATTTTTTTAAGTACGTATATAATCTGTTTCAAGAATTTTGAATGTCCGTCTGTTTTTCAGATTTCTGTAGTCATCAAGAAACCATTATAGTTGTGCTATGTATATCTTTTTTCCGCGGCATAGTTCAGAGGCTCATAGTACTAGAAAGCTGTCATTTAAAGTGGGAAAATATAAAAACGGTAAAGCCTTGTTTGCGTAATATTATACTTACGACATAGATTGTTATAATTTACAGACAATACCAAATAATGTGATTAAGTATCACTACATAGTATAAAACAAAGTCGCTTTCTCTGTCCCTATAGGCTATATCCCTATGTATGCTTAAATCTTTAAAACTACGCAACGGATTTTTATGCGGTTCTTTATAATAGATAGGGTGATTAATGAGGAAGGTTTTCGTATATAATTTGTCAAGTTTTTGTATCCATTAGCTAAAATATCGCGGGCGAAGCCGCTGGCGGGAAGCTAGTTTGATATAAATTATTAAATCATCGCCATTTCCTAAACACAGCTTAGGAATTTAATCTAAAATATCTAATATATTGAACTATTCGAATGGATGTTATCTGATAAATGGATTCTTTTAATAAATTGTTTATTAAATATTTTATCTATTCTAATCATTTTCAGAATCTGAGTACTTAAACATTTTTATATCCGTTTGCAAATTCTTTTAAAATGAATAAGTTTGATTAGAACAGAAAACTGAGTATTTAAAATGTACGAAGGGAGCGTTTCTTTAAGTATGGAGAAGGCTTACCCATGCACTAATAATATACCCTTGCCCTTGTATATAAAAATTATAATATTTTAATACCAAATATGGCGTACGCAACAAAAATAAAAGCAGTTTGTTTTTTAAAACAATTAAAAAAACTTTTACGCGTAACTCGGTAATTTGTAATTACTTCGCCATTATATAAATATACTAATGTTAATAAAGTAATTGATTGTGATTTGTATTAAAATAATTCTTTTAATTTTTTTGGTATACCAATTCTTAGTCAATTCCAGAAATCTACTGATCATACAATGACGTGTAAATCCTGAAACTTATCATCAAAAAAGGAAGTACTTTTTAAAAATTGTGATTTAAAATTTTCCTTTATCTATAGGTAATTCTGTGATTACGCTTTAATAAATAAATGGATTAGTGTTCCTTCTATCTATTTTCAAAATATAGATAACAATCTTTAAGAATTAAAGCCGATCTAGGATGATAATTAATAATTTTAAAGGCGGATAGACACTTGCAAAAATATGTATTTGACTTAAGTCTTACGTCACAGAGATTTCTTTATCGGAATAATCTGCTTCTTGGAGACAAAACTTTATTTTTTAATTTTGTGATTTTTTTAATATTACTATTCTAATCTTCAAACCATCTTAGAGTAAAGTAAGTTTTATCATCACAATGACCATACCCAACATTTTGTACAAGTAGGACAATATTTTCCCGTTGAAAATGCATTATTTTTTCATTTTCTTAATTTTATTATTACGACGCAAGAAAAAAAAACTTCATTTTATGAAACACTTCCTTTCCACCAGCAGCTTCGCCCGCATGGTCTATACGAATCCAAATTAAAAATGACAGAGTTTCATACAAACTTTCATGTCATATTTCAACCCTTTTAGGGTATTAATTTAGAAAAATCCTTTCTAAGTGCATACTTACATCATTTAAGGAATATTAGTGCTAAATTTCATACCTCTAGACCGAGGTTTCAGCTATGCGTTGATCGATCAGTTAGCCAATCAGTTTTTTCTTTAATATGAACAGATGATATAATTTCACCATGAAAATGTCAGAAACAGGTATTTTTCGGTTTTATTATCAGGAAAGCCTTCGTCTGTTTTTCTTAAGATTTCTCTCTCTCATTGTGCAGGTGCTGTGTGGTGCAGTGGCGGACGCGGGCGACATGATAGCCAACGTGAGCCGCGTGCGCCGCGCGCCACATCCTCACTACTCGCACCGCGTGTTGTAAGTGTTATGCTAGCTTTATATGCCTTAATTAACAGTGGTCAGTCCGCCGACCATGTCTAGGCATGTGTTGTACCACTAGGCTGATAAACCTTTGGAAGAGAAATAGAAAAACAAATAGTTGATACAAATTCTGATGTGTCATCATCGCCTAGGAGCAAAAGAACTTATGGATGCATTACGTAATCTGAGTTTAGAGTTTAGAAATCTTTGTCTTTAGAACGAACTGCAATCGAAATGCATCTGTACTTATTGTGCCTTCCAAATATATCAAACGATACCAAATAAATAAAAGTTTAATCCTCACTTTGCTTCGGATGTTATTTTGTCTGTGAATTACAATAGTGCTTCTAACTCTGTAGGACTTTGGATAATATTGAGTAATATTGCTTTTATCCTAGAATTTGCCACACTATAAATTTCGACATCTAAGACCACGTTGATCTAAGTTATATGTTGCAACAAAGCTTCGTCATGCACTTTACTTAACCCAGCTTCTAAGAGCTTCACGCAAGCACTTAGCTGTTTCAAAATTGGACTTTATACTTACGTTTCTTTCTTTGAATTTATACTTACGTTTACTTAAATATCCTTGCAGGACGGACGAGGAGCTAGATATGACAGCGCAGTGGAAGCGGTCCCACTGGCGCGATATGCAGTCCATACTCCGACGCGACGGCAACCAGAAAGAGGGCGTGCAGTGCTGCCCCTCCGTCCTCGAGATGGTCACCAAGAAAGGAGGCCGCACATCCAACGGCCTCTACGTAGAACTGTACGAAGACGGAGAGAATCAACAGAGGCTGTTCGAAGTCTCCTGCGCTCCGAACGTGGCCGACAAGCCATGCCGGTTCGTGGACGCGAGGCTGTACAACGAGTCGAGGTGCATCCAGAAGTACTCGTTCTCGTACGCCCTGGTGCGGTACCTGCACTCGGCCGCCACGGAGACGCCGCAGCCGCGGACCGAGGGGCACTTCTCCGTGCCGGGCTCCGGCGGCTGGTCCATGGACTATGTGCGAGTGCGCGCCGGTTGTGAGTGCCAAATTACTCCCAAAACAAACAAACCCGCCCGCAGAAGACACAAGCAGAGGAAGAGGAATAGGAGGGTAGTGGAAGATGACGAGACCTGATTTCAGGCTCGGTGCTAGTGAAATCGTGACTTTGAATAAATTTGGGATCGTCCCATAGTATTACGTTTACAAATATACCTTTTCTGATGTTTTCTCTTTGGTTCGGAACTGTTTCGTGTAAAACAGCAGCAAAGCTATGTTTATTGGTGTTACGAATGCTGTGGATGGTTTCTCGTTACCTATTTCA